>OY728143.1:700092977-701312977 GCA_963277665.1 Viscum album | reverse complement strand
TTCTGTCCTGATCAAATCAACAGGAGATGTATTCCCGAGTCTGAGCAAGAGTCCATTCTAAAATTTTGTCATGGAGAGGCTTGTGGAGGCCACTTTTCTACAAAGAAAACCACTGCAAAGGTCCTCCAAAGTGGTTTCTACTGGACGAACCTCAGTAAGGATTCCTTCCAATTCTGTAAAAGTTGTCCACAGTGTCAGAAATTAGGATCCATTACCAAAAGGAATCAAATGCCCCTCATTCCCATTCTGGTTGTTGAAATCTTTGGTTGTTGGGGAATTGATTTCATGGGACCCTTTCCAAACTCTAAGGGATACCTCTACATCCTCTTAGCTATTGATTATGTATCAAAATGGGTTGAACCCATTCCCACAAAGTCCAATGACCACCATGTTGTGATTCGATTTCTGAAAGAGAATATATTTTCTCGATTTGGAATTCCTAGGGCTATAATCAGTGATCGTGGAACCCATTTCTGCAACCGCCCATTCTCTTCACTCATGTCTAAGTATGGTATTACTCATAATGTTTCAACTACATATCATCCTCAAACCAATGGTCAAGCTCAGTTTGAAAATAGAGAAATTAAGCTAATTCTTGAAAAAAAACTGTCAATTCCTCTAGGAAAGATTGATCCGAGAAACTCTTAGATGCCCTTTGGGCATATCAAACTACTTTCAAAACTATCCTCGGCATGTCACCGTATAGATTGGTTTATGGAAAAGCATGTCATTTACCTGTTGAAATTGAGCATAAGGCCTTTTGGGCAATAAAAAAAATGAAATTTGACATTTCTTTGGCTGCAATAAAAAGGAAATTAGATCTTAATGAACTCGAGGAACTTAGGATGGAGGCTTATGAAAATTAAAGGATCAATAAATCTAAAGTTCAAGCCTACCAATCTAGGAATCTCAATGTCAAAAACTTTGAACTGGGAAAATTTGTGCTCTTGTATAGTTCAAAACTTCATCTACACCCAGGAAAGCTAAGGTCCAGATGGTCTGGTCCATACCTAGTGCATCATGTATACCCTCGTGGGGCAATAGAGATTCAGGATCCCACAAGTGGTCATGTCTTCAAAGTCAATGGTCATAGGTTAAAACCATTCATTGAATCATTCAATAAACAAGAAACCAAGGAGGAGTTAACTGAGCCAACATATGAACCAGAGAAAAATTGATAGATTTAGGGTACAAGTCGGGCTAACGACGTTAAACAAAAGCGCTGCACGGGAGGCAAACCGTGGTTTTCATGTTTCCAATCACTGTGAATCATCTATTGTTTCCTTCTTCTTAATTTTGTTATTTTATTATATATAGACTGTTAACCTGTTCTTCTTTTATGAGTAAGGATGGGTATGAAAAGGGAGCACTGTATTAATCTGTGTCACGCGGTGTGATCCCTGAGTAATACCTTACTCCGAAATTTAATGAAGACAATGTATCATCAGTTTATTTTATTTATGTTTTTGTAGGTTAAAAAAAATTAGACTCTTGACCTGTTCTTCTTTTATGAGTATGGATGGGTATGAAAGGAAAGCATCGTATTCATCCGTGTCACGTGGTGTGATCCCTAAGTAATACCTTACCCAGAAATTTAAAAGAAGACAATATAACATTAGTTTGATTTAAAAAAAATGAAAATGATGGTACTTGGAAATAAATAAATCATTGTGTTGTTTGTTTTGTCTGCTTTGTCCTTCTTTTTATGGTTCATGAACTATTTTGGGTGATACATGTTCAATAAAGGAGGTTCCTACATCCCCAAAGAGATGAAAGGAGTAATTTGGAGCATCATGAACCTCAACTTTAAAAACCAGGTGAATTTGTTCCATGTTTATCATTCTCAATTTCATCTTTGAACTCCTCTCCTACCCACTTCTAACTTTTCTTTTCTTTAAACACTGGGGACCGTGTCATTCTAAGTTGGGGGGAGATAAAAAATGAATTTTTTTATTTTGTGAATAAAAACATGCATGAAAAGAAAAATTTCATTAACCATAAACATGATAAACACACATTACAAACTCTAAAATTGGATATCAATTTTTTTTTTCATTCCTTGATTCTGATTTTAATGCAAGTTTAAGTTCATGAGCATAGTTTTTGGAAAGTGCGGTTGTCCGATGTGATTTTTCAATGTTTATAATTTCATCCTCTTAATAAAAATGTCACAATGCACGTCTACTGGATCGTGGGTGTAAATTTGAGTTCTTAGGTCCCTTTCATTATATCATAGGGTTCTGGGGTAACTTTTAGTTTAATTTGAGTATCCAAAAAAAACAAAAAAAAAACAAAAAAAAAACAAAAAAAAACAAAAAAAAAATGACCACATAGAGAAATGTTTTGTCCAAATGTGTGGTGTCCGACACATGGGGATCGTGACTCCATAGTTGTCTTGCCCAGAGTTAGGATTTATATCTATATTTTAGAGCATGAAATTGACAATATGTGTGGCATCCGACACTTGGGGATCGTGACTCCATAGTTGTCTTGCCCAGAGTTAGTCTTTTCATATCTATTGTGGTTAAAAAAATAAAATCAAAAAATAAAAATAAAAAAAAGGATACTCATCTTAAGGTTTAATGTGATTCCCACCTAGCACTTCCATTTTTTCCCCTTGAACAATAAAATGGGCCCCATATCTTTTATGATGCACAACACTTTATCATGCTTAATTGGAATTGGATGAATTGTGGTGATGAATTTGAACAAAGGAATGGGCTTGGGCTTGGGATATGATTATGGACCTAGCTTGTTTTTAATGATTTTGATGGGTTTTCATAATTTTTTTTGGTATTAGATATTTGGGTGAGCAATGTGTATTAAAATGTTTTTTGGAAAAGGGGATTTGAATTTTATATTTGTAATTTATTTTGCTCGGGACTAGAAAAATGCAAGTTGGGGGGTGTGATTAGTCACTTAAAGTGGCTAATATTAATTTTTAATATCATTATATTCATTGTTCCAAACTACATAAACATTGTTTTTAGTGCATCACATAAATAGAATTTCATTTCTCATCAAAAATGCAATTCACGTTTAAAATGAAAATTTGGGCCCAATAGTTCATTTGTTTGTTGACAATATTATATTAATTTTATGAATTTGAAATTATGGATATGATTGATCACTTTGTTTGGAACATTTTATCTTTTAGGTCCGCTGGATTAATACCAAAGGAAGATGGATAATTTTGCGCCTGAATGCAGAAACTTGCTGGAAAAAGCATAATGGGCCTAAGGCCCATCAAACAAATGTGGGGCCCCGAAACCAAGCCCAATGAAGCTCAAATTTATACCGTAGAAAGAAAAAAAATATGAGGACCATTTTATTGAACTGTGGACGGAGCTAATTCTGATTTTTTCATGATGATAAAGGGATCTGAAGTTGATATTTAAATGGTGGACTCGACATTAATGCACAGAAATCCATCCCACCATTTCGACCATAACATCCAAACGGATGATCCATATTTCCTGAAATTTTGAGAGCATCTCTAAAACAAAGGGAAGAATATATTTCTCTTCTACAAACCCTCCGGATTCGGCCTTCGTCAATTTCGAATTCACACGTCAATAGGGTAGACGAATCTGGACAGTTTTCCGGGTCAAATTCAAAACATCAATTTCTTTTTGATTATTCACAATCCATTTGACTCTATTAATTGTTTGGGGGTGAATTAATTGTCGGGGGATGTACCTATGGCTCCTAATATGCCTATATAAGGAGCTATTGGTGAAGGGAATAGGAGTGGATATTTTTCATATCATCTTTTGTTGCTTTTTTCATTGTAAGGTAATGCTTCCAAATTTCCTTTGTAATGTTTTCCATTTCCATGTAAGTTTCTTTTTTGTATCTTTATGTTCTTAATCAACTTCATTCACTTCTATATTTTCCATTTCTTTTATTAAAACTTTATTATCACAAAGCACAGTGATATCTCTGTGTGGTTGTGAATTAGTTCACACATAGGTGTGAATTTCATTCACACACACGGAGGAGTGCTCGTTATTTCTGCGGTTTTAATTTTTTCAATCCAATTCTTGTTAGCCATATTCCACCCACCATTGAGATTATACCATCAATGGATGGCTAAACCCTTAATGGGATGATCTTAGGAGGATGCAAAGGCTGGATTGAATGTTATTTTATGAACGAATTGTTGTTAATTAGATAATTAATTTTAGACATCCATTCTTCAATTATTTCTACTATTCATATTTACTGTGTTTGAGCAAAATAAATTAAATTACTAAATGACCATATACCTCGGGGAGATCATGAATTTGGTTCTCTAAGTGTATACAGGATTAGTAATTGTGTTTAGTAAGTATCAAACCAGAAAATGATGAATGTAATGTTATTTTTGAAAAATGGATTCATTAAAAATTAATAAAACCAAAATTGTCCAATGAAGTAAAATTCATTCAATCAACCCCGAGCATAATCCTAAGATCAACCCATTTCCATTTAATTGATTTCACTTAGGTTTATTAGTTTTCTTTAAAAACAATCCAAAATCAAACCCAAAGTCGGCTACTTCATAGCCCATCCTTCACACAATCATAGCGTCTCAAGGTTACTTCTTCGGTCCCTGTGGATTAGACCCCTACATGTACTACATCGATCTCTTTTACCAGTAGGGTAAATTTGGGCGCAACCAGCTACTTATTATTTTGGGTAATTCTGAACAGTTATTACGGTAATTTTTTTACCATAGTTAAAGGTAAATCGGGTAATTAAGGGTAAATATAATATTATAAAATTACCCTAACACCTTACAAAATCCTATTGGATGAATAAAAGTCGACCCATATCACCTGAGGGCCGGACTATATTTATTTCATGGTCTTTTGACAATGAAATAACATAATTATTATTAAAACCAAGGAAAGTGACAATATGTCACTCTCATAAATCTTATAAGTATAATAATTTTAATATATTGATAAACATCATGAAACTTCGGATATAAATAGTTTTCAGAAATATAATAAATGTATCTACATCATATGAATTTATTTATAATTTTTAGGGATTAAATAATTATCATTAATTATGACACAATAGTGATGTTGAAATCATTTTAGTAATTAAAATATCAAATAAATGGTTATAAAAATATTAAAATAAATATTATATGAACTATTTAATGTCATCCACTAATTTTCTAGATACATATGACATTTTATTAATCTACTAATGCTTTTATTTGGAACATATATTCTGTATATATTTTATTTAAATTGAAATAAATGAATAGTGTTAAAATTGACACTATTGTTATTTTATAAGAATAACATATTATAAAATTGTATAAAAATCACAAAAATAATTAAATATTATAAATTAAAATTTATATGCTCTAAAATGTCATTAATTGTCAAATTATGGAAAATTCACAACAGAAATGTAATAATTTATAACAATTTAAAATTTAGAATATTATTACCACAAATAACATTAAATTGATAAATAAGGATAAATCAAGTTGATAATGTTTAAAATAAATTCCTAACATGTCTAAATTTTATTGGTTGATGATATTACAACCCTATATCATCTAAAATTTGGATATGAGTCATTTTGGAATTTTTTATGTGGGGTTGGGATTTAATATAAACTAATATTTCTTATATTTCCAAAGGTGCCCCTCTCCTCCCTTATAAAAGAGCACATCCTCCCTCTCCTACTCACACCAATTTGAGCCTTCAAGCTGGGCCAAACCCTACCCATTTCACTTCCCCGCTTCCATAGAAACCTACTAGAGATACTGGTCTTCTCAAAAGACCAAATATAGTGCCCTAAGAGAAAGTATAAAGGAGGCACTTCGAGAAAGAGGTAATACCTTCTACCGTTTTCTTCAAGTTCCATTCTTCTTCTAATCCCTCTTATTTAGTTGTTTTAGTATGATGTAATAAAATCAGTATCCCTCATATACTGATATGTTATTATAAATATGGAACAACCCTATTTCACCTCTTATCCATCCTACGGTAAAAAAAATCACCGCGCGTGCGTACGTACGGAATACCATCTCCATGTCATGGTGTAATATGGTTTCCACCACCACCTTACACGGATGGGTATAATAGTAAAAATAAATAACTATATATGATTATTTTAAAGTGGTATTGATTATGAAATATTATACATACACTTAAATACAATTCCACAATCATGGGAATGATATCATCGCTCGTGCGTGCGTATGGCCTACCGTCTCTAGGATGTGATGTGACTCGTTCTATATGATCTTAATTGAATAATGATTATATAAATGAATTTAATGAACAAATATGATATATATTAAAATACTACCATTCTGTAAATGATATATCTATATCCTATAATCATTAATAAGAATTTATTCGACAAAACACGCATAAGAACAAAAAGCAATAAACACCCGAATAAAAAGTAGGAATGAAATATTACTACCAAGAAGATGAAAATATGACCATATATGATATCATAACAATGCATATGATTCTGTAATAAGTCAATTGACCTTATTTAAACAACATTACAGGAGGTTCAGATTCATATGAATCATATCAGACCTAAGGTAAGGGAAAATCTCATAATCTCATTTTTATCCGATATTGTTTATAATTTGTTATTTAATGGGGTGTACTTTATAATCCACATCCATGTTTCCTCAATATGTAATATTATTTATATCCTCCTAAAATTGTTTATATCCAATTCTACCTATTGGTGAGTTTTTAGTAAAAGATAAGAAAGGAATATTCTGTCATTTTTAGTACAAGGTACTTTTTGACTTTTCCTGCCAAAGTACGAGAAGAATGTTTTTTTAACTTATATGGAATGAATGAATTTTTATGATTTCATTGAGCATTATTTCCATGATTCTTCCTTTAAAAGTTTTCTAGTTTATTTTTAATCAAGTTCTATTAGTTTAAAATTGAATGACATGTTAACAAAGGAAAAATGTTTTTGAAGTAGAAATGATATTTTCCTCAAGAATGGTGTTCAAGTGTTTTTATCAAAATTATTTTCCATCAAAGATAATATAGGGTTCTGTTTTATCCCTATTTTTACATTGATTCTATGATTTTATGATGGATTTTTTTATTATGTCCTTTTATGGATTATGTTATGATGACATGATGTTTAAGAATCCCATTTTTATTACATGGGTTATGCTATGTTGTATGATTTATGATTTTGTGGCACACATAAGAATGGTTTCAATATGAGATGGGTGGGACCTATATCTCCTTCAAATGCATTGGGTAAAGATTTATATCTCATGATATAGACATGGCTGTAATGGAAAGTTAATCCGGTTTAGTGATACAAGACTGGAAAGAGGAGTGAACTCGGTTCTGTAATGGACTTTGTCCGCAATGATGGTCTTGGAAATGAGCCTTGACTAATATGAAACTATTTTCTATGATTATTTGTATATTCCACAAACATTCACATTTTAATTTATGATTATTGGGATTACATTTCACTTCTTGTTTTATCCCATGTTATGATATCTTTTTCAGGATAAGATTTTCAAAATGATATGTTCTTATGAATATGATCTGTTTGATATTTCTTTTTTTAACCCTTATTGAATATTTGAGTTCACCCTTTTGTATGTTTTTGTTTCCCCAGGTCAGGAAGAATAATATTAAGTAGGATATGCCAAAAAAGGACTCTAGATATGATGAAATAAATGGGAGACAACGTTGATGATTGATGATTTATGAACCAGTTGTCTATGTTTCCCAGTTTCTAAAGACACTATACCTATACGGTCCTTTCCTGGTTTTGTTATATGTTGTAATAAGTGTGCTTTAATTCTGATGTAATTACAATGTATGTAAAGTATGGGTCGTTATAGTTTGTATCAGAGGCAAAGGAGGGAGGAATGAATCTAATCCTTGGGATCTCTCACATGTGAGCGTTGGACGAAGTTTGACCCTCCGCCCAAGGGATTCATGAGGAAATGGCTACCACTAGGGATGGTGGTGTGTCCCTCCTAGGGAGTGTAGCTGCCCATGGAGTGCCCTGATAGGAATCAATTATACTCCACTGGACGAAATTCTAGATCGCTATAGTTGGTATCAGAGGAAAGGTGTATTCAACATTTGGAAACGAGGATGTGAAAGCCTTGGTAAAAAACCTAAGGATATGTCTAAGCATAGAACACAATCTTAGTGTTTTATAAATGGCCACGAACAACCTATGATAAGACCCTAAGTGTGAAATTTTAATCTTGATAATGTTGTTTTCCTATTATAATTAGTGTTGCTCACTCTATTCTTCTTGGTTTTAGTCAATGGCTGGAACAGGAAGGAACCATGTTAATGCGGAATGCGATGGGAAATGAAATGATTGTCCTCCTGACCAACCCAACGTTATAAGAGATTGAATTCAAAATCTTGTATACATGCTCACACAAATTTCTCAATCTATGAATCACGCATGACTTTCAAACGAGAAAAGGAAGTAGCAACATTCTATTGAATCCTTCATGAGGTAGTGTACACCTTCATTCAGTGGGTCTTCTGATCCATTAGTGGCTGAACAACGGATTAGTACCACTGAAAAGATATTTTCAGTTCTTCAATGTTCTGAACATGATAAAGCCATCATAGCAGTATATCATTTGGAAGGTGATGTTGATCAATGGTGGAATCTTATTAAGAATACTAGGAAAGGGATGAAATTGAGTCCATAGAATGGGAAAAGTTCATTAACTTATTTTTCAATAAGTATTTCCCTCGTATTCTTCAAACAAAGATGGAGAAGTAGTTTCTTGAACTGAAGCAAAAGGATGATGAATCCGTTGGTACCTACAAATCAAATTTTACAAGATTTGAAAGGTTCGCTTCCAGAATTATTATCCAACCTGAGAGTAAGATCGATCAATTATTTAGTGGCTTAAAACAAAGTCCTCAAATGGCGTTAGCCATAATGGACTTCAATAGCTACGAGGAAATAGTTCGATGTGCTCTCAAGGTTGAGATGGAGATTGGTGTAACCCATCAGTCACATGGGTTTGATATGAAGAGTAAAATGGAATTGAAAGGAAAATCTAAAGACCATGCTGAAAAGAAGATGAGTTTTACCTTATGCCCAAAGTGTGGAAAGAAACATGGAGGAAATTATCTTAAGGGGACAAGAAAAGGTTATAATAGTGGAAAAGAAGGTCATCGGGCAATTGAATGTCGAAATAATGGGAAGATGATTTATAATGATGCAAACAAAGGAAGGGATACACAAAATGAACATACTACACTTCAATGTTTCAAGTTCAAGGAGATGGGGAATTATGCCAATCAATGCCCAAATCCAAGGGTTGATGATGATGATCGACATCAACAAACTCTTAAGGCCAAAGACAAAGGAATGTCACATGAAATTACTATCGGCGATGTGGAGTACGACAACGAAGTGGTGAGAGGTACAATTACCATCCATTCTAAATTAGAAAATGTTTTATTTGATTCTGTATCCATCCACTCTTTTATTTCAGAAGAATTGTATTAGGGTATCACCGTATTACCTCAACAATTAGATGTTGAGTTGGCTGTGACAACTCTTAATGGCACAACGGTTGAATTAAAAGTACACAATTCTTCTCTGATTGATGTTTGTGGGAAAGTGCTTCCTAAAAATCTTGTGATCCTTCCTATAGTGAAATTTAATGTGATTCTTGGCATGAATTTTCTTTCTTTATATGGAGGTCATATTAATTTCCCAATAAGGGAAGTCACATTTCGTATTCCAGATCAATCTATGATCATCTATCGATGCAAGGACGAACATAACCTCCCAGTGGAAATTTCTTCCATCTTATGGGTCTGGATTCCACTAAATGAATGTTAATTATCTCAAATGGTTGGAGTGAAACCCACGATTAATAATATTTCCATTTTAAGGGAGTTTGATGATTTCTTTTCGGAGGAATTGCTAGGTCTTCCACCAAATTTGGAAGTTGATTTTACAATGGAACTCGTACCAGGTGCTTTGCCTGTTTCAATGAAACCTTATAGAATGGAACCAATTGAGTTATAGGAATTAAAGAAGAAACTCCAAGAGAATCTTGATAAAGGATTCATACTCCCTAGTGCATCACCTTGGGGAGCACCAGTTCAGTTTGTTAAGAAGAAAGATGGATCAATGAGACTCTACATTTATTATTGATAACTTAACTAGATCACTATCAAGAAAAAATATCCTCTCCCGCGCATTGATGACCTATTTGACCAACTACGCGGAGCTCAATACTTTTACAAGATTGATCTTCATTCAGGGTATCATCAATTAGGGGTAAAAATGGAGGATATACCAAAGACGGCCTTCCGTAGAAGGTATGGACACTAAGAATTTATTGTGATGCCATTTGGTCTTACTAATTCCCCTGCTATCTTCATGGATATGATGAATAGAGTCTTTAGAGACTATTTTGATCAGTTTGTGGAAGTCTTTATAGATGATATTCTTGTCTATTCAAAGATCAAGGAAGAACATGGAGATCACTTGAGAATTGTATTGAAGACCCTGAGAAACGAGAAGCTTTATGAAAAATTTACCAAGTGTGGATTTTGGCTTCAAAAAGTTGAATTTTTGGGTCACATAATCCCAAAAGAGGGGATATTTGTGGATCCAGTAAAAACAGAGGTTATTGAAAGATGATCGAGACCAACAACAGTAATTGAGATCTGAATTTTTCTTGGTTTGGATGGATATTACTGACATTTTGTGAAAGATTTTTCAAGGTTATCTAACACACTCACCATGATGACTCGGAAAGGAGATATGTTTTTTTGGACAGAGGAATGTGAAGAGAATTTCAAAAGTTTAAAAGAAGGTTATCTAGTGCACCTATGCTCACACTACCTTGCAGTGGAGAAAGGTTTGTGATCTACAGTGATGCATCCAAGAAGGGATTGGGATGTGTTCCCATGCAAAATGATATGGTGATAGATTATGCCTCATGACAGTTGAAAATCCATGGGAAAAATTACCCAACTCATGATTTGGAGTTAGCTTTGGTATTCTTTGCATTAATGATTTGGAGGAATTATCTTTATGGTGAAAGGTGTGAAATTTATACTGATCATAAAAGATTAAAGTATATTTTCACACAAAAGGAGCTGAATATGCGCCAAAGAAGATGGTTGGAGCTGATTAAGGATTATGACTTCTCAACTTATTACCACCCTGGGAAAGAAAACAAGGTGGACGATGCATTAAGTTGACAATACCAAGCTATATTATCCATGATGAGTATAACAAAAGATCCAATATTTATGGATTTACAAAGGATAAATCTTGGAATTATAATGGAAGGGGAAAATCTTGTCTTTCTCAAATGAATGTTCAACCATCTATACACGTAAAGATTAAAGAGGCACAGAAAGAAGAAGTAGAGTTAATAAAGATGGTGAGAAATGTTCCTGAATTCAACATTGATTGTAATGGGTTAATAAGGTTCAGGAATCGAGTTTGTGTTCCTCCAATCCCCGAATTAAAGGATCAGTTGGATGAGGCTCATAGTTCTTCATTATCTATTCATCCTGGAAGAACGAAGATGTATAGGGACTTGAAAGAGTACTTCTGGTGGGATGGCATGAAAAGAGATGTTGCTGAATATGTCTCTCAATGCTTGGTTTGTCAGCAAGTTAAATCTGAGAGACTTTAGTCTAAGGGGATGTTACAACCATTACCCATACCTGAATGGGAATGGGAAAAAATCACTATGGACTTTGTCACTGGACTTCCTAAAACATCCAAAGGCAATAATGCTATCTGGGTTATAGTTGATCGTCTTACGAAATCAGCACACTTCATTGCTATTAGAGAAGATTTTTCTCTTGATCAGCTTGCCAGGATATATGTAAAGGAAGTTGTATGATTTCATGGAGTACCACTTTCCATTATATCTGATCGGGATCCAAGGTTACCTCAATGTTCTGGTGAAGTCTTCAGCATACTCTGGATACAGAGTTGAGTTTCAGCACTGCTTATAATCCTCAGACAAATGGTCAGTCTGAGAGAACAATTCAAACTCTGGAAGATATGTTAAGAGCTTTATCTATGGATTTAAAATGTGGTTGGGATCAACACCTACCTTTGGAGGAATTTTCTTATAATAATAGCTTTCACTCCAGTATTCAGATGGCTCTTTATGAAACTCTCTATGGAAAGAAATGCAGGACTCCAACATGCTGGGATAAAGTTGGGAAAAGAAAGATATTAGGACCTGATATTGTTGATGAGATGGTAGAAAAGGTCTGATCTATTAAACATCACCTAAGAGCAGCTCAGAGTCGATAGAAAAGTTATGCCGACAACCGAAGAAAAGACCTAGAGTTTGAAGTGGGTGATAAAGTGTTCTTACGAAAATCTACTTGGATGAGGGTAATGAGATTTGGAAAGAAGGTAAAGTTGAGCCCTAGATATATCGGTCCTTTCAAAATACTGGATCGTGTTGGAAAGGTATCTTATCGATTGACGCTTCCACTGTATCTCTCTCAAGTTCACGATGTGTTAAAGGTATCTCTCTTGAGAAAGTACATACCCGATCATTCAAATGTACTCAGCTCAGAAGTTGTACCACTGGAGAAATATCATTCTTATGAAGAACAGCTAATAGAGATTCTGGATCGTAGATAAAAAGTCCTACAGAACAAGACCACTCTCTTGTTGAATGTTTTATGGAGGAACCACCAATTAGGAGAAGCTACATGGGAACTTGAGGATATGATGAGGGAGAGGTATCCTCATCTGTTTGTAATGATGTGACGAATTTCGAGGGAGAAATTCATTTTAAGGGGGGTAGAATGTAATACCCTGAGATTTTATGAGAGATATTTTTTTGATGTCTTATTTTATACGCAACACCAAAGGAATTTTTCACAACACACAACACTGACTTGGCTTGCATTACACGCAATCACGACCTTCCTCGATAGTGTGTGTAGTACTCAATACCAGGTTTCACTAAACAATGATATATTATTATGGACTTGCCGTTATGAATATTATTAACTAAATTTTTAATTTTATAACATTATTATTCATCTTACACATTTTCTAGAAGATGGTAATAGAACAAAATAAATTTTTCGGGTAAAATAAGTATTTTTAAAAAAATGCAGTTTTGCCGCCTTTTGATGGCGCACCCACATTAAATCTAGTTTTTGACATGTTTATAAGTTAAATTTGACAAAATAAAATTCTTCTTTGGAATCATGATATAAAAATTTACTTTGGATAAATTTTTGATACTTTTCTGATAACTTTCATATTTTGATGAATAGTAAAAATACGCTATTTTTTAATTAAAAACAACATTTTTCATTAAGGTAATTTATATGGTAAAATTATAATATTGAATTGTTTTAAAGTATTAATAGAATAAATTTTTACCATTTAATATAATCTATATCATTATCATTAATTTCACATTGAATTCATAGGTAAAACCATTCCAATCTTTGGCAATGTTTTTACTTCTAAAACCTGTTTTCTTAACAACGTGATTAATTTTAAATTAATTACTGCAAATTATGTGTTTTGAATTTTAAAAAAGTTATTCCATATTTATAATTACTGGGTATAAATTATGTTAATAGGCTACTTTTTATTTTTGGGCATTATGAATAGTAACTACGGTAAATTTTATTTACCGTAGTTAAAGGTAAATCTGGTATTTAAGGGTAAATATAAGATTATAAAATTACCCTAACACCTTCCAAAATCCTATTGGATGAATAAAAGTTTACCCATATCACCTAAGGGCCGGACTATATTTATTTCATGGACTTTTGACCATGAAATAATATAATTATTATTAAAACCAAGGAAAGTGCCAATATGTCACTCGCTTAAATATTATAAGTATAATAATTTTAATTTAGTGATAAACATTATTAAATTTCAAATATGAATAGTATCAAAAAGGCTAATAAATTTATCTACATCATATGAATTTATTTATAATTTTTAGGGATTAAATAATTATCATCAATTATGACACAATAGTGATGTTGAAATTATTTTAGTAATTAAAATATCAAATAAATGGTTTTAAAAATATTAAAATAAATATTATATGAACTATTTAATGTTCTCCACTAATTTTATAGATACATATGACATTTTATGAATCTATTAAAGCTCTTATTTCTAACATATCATATGTATATATTTTATTTACATTCAAATAAATGAATAGTGTCAAAATTTACACTATTGTTATTTTATAAAAATAACATATTATAAATTTTTTTAAAAATCACAAAAATATTTAAAAATTATAAATTAAAATTTATATGGTCGAAAATGTCATAAAGTGTCAAATTATGGAAAATTAACAACACATATGTAATTATTTATAATAATTTAAAATTTAGAATATTATTACTTCAAATAAAATTAAATTGATAAATAAGGATAAATCAAGTTGATAATGTTCACTATAAATTTCTAACATGTTTAAATTTTATTTTTTGATGAGATTACAACCCTATATCATCTAATCTTAGAATATGTGTCATTTTGGAAGTTTTTAATTGGGGTTGGGATTTAATAGAAACTAATATTTTTTATATTTCCAAAGGTGCCCCTCTCCTCCCTTATAAAAGGGAACCTCCTCCCTCTCATATTCACACCAATTTGAGCCCTAAAGCTCGGCCAAACACTGCCCATTTCACATCCCCACTTCCTTATAAACCTACTAGAGGCACTGGTCTTCTCAAAAGTCCAAATCTAGTGCCCTAAGAGAATGTTTAAAGGAGGAACTTTGAGAAAGAGGTAATACCTTCTACCGTTTTCTTCAAGTTCCATTCTTCTTCTACTCCCTATTATTTAGTTGTTTCAGTATAAAGTAATAACATTAGTATCCCTCATATACTAATATGTTATTATAAATATGAAACAACCCTATTTCACCACTTATCCATCCTAAGGTAAACAAAATCACCGCGCGTGCGTACATATAGAATACTGTCTCCACGCTGTGGTGTAATATGTTTTCCAACACCACCTTACTTGGACGGGTATAATGGTGAAAATAAATAACTATATATGATTATTGTAAATTGGTATTGATTCTTAAATATTATACAAACACTTCAATGCAATTCCACGATCATGGGAACAATATCATCGACCTACCGTCTCCATGATGTGATACGACTCATTCTATATGATCTTCATTCAATAATGATTATATAGATTAATTGAATGAATTAATATGATATATATTAAACTAATAACATTATGTAAATGTTATATCTATATCCTATAAAGAGTAATAAGAATTTATTCGACAAAACACGCATAAGAACATAAAGTAATAAACACCCAAATAACAAGTAGCAATGAAATATTACAACACAAAAGATACAAATATGACCTTATATTATATCATAACAATGAATATGAATATGTAATAAGTCAATTGACATTATTTAAACCATATTACAGGAGGTTCGGATTCATACGAAGCATATCAGACCTAAGGTAAGGAAAAATATCACAATCTCATTTTAATCCGAGATTGTTTATACTTTGGTATTTACTGGGGTGTATTTTATCATCCACATCCATGTTTCCTCAATATTTAACATTATTTATATCCTCCTACAATTTTTCATATCGAATTCTACCAATTGGTGTGGTTTTAGTAAAAGATATGAAAGGAATGTTTTGTCATTTTTAGTACGAGGTACTTTTTGACTTTTCCGGTCAATGTACGAGAAGAATGGTTTTTTAACTAATACGGAATGAATGGACTTTTATGATTTAATTGAACATTATTTCCATGATGCTTACTTTACAAATTTTCAAGTTTATTTTTAATCAACTTCTTTTAGTTTAAAATTGTATGACATTTTAATAAAGGAAAAAAATTTGAGGTATAAAGGATATTTTCCTCAAGAATGGAGGTCAAGTATTTTATCATAATTATTTTATATATTTGATAATATATGGTTCTGCTTATATCCCTATTTTTACATTGATTTGATTATTTAATGATGGAATTATTTTTATGATGTCCTTTTATGGATTATGTTATATGACATGATGTTTAAGAGTCCCATTTTTATTACAGGGGTTATGCTATGTTGTATGATTTATGATTTTGAGGCACACATAAAAATGGTTTCATTATGAGATGGGTGGGACCTATATCTCCCTCCAATGCATTGGGTAGAGATTTATATCACATGAGATAGACATGGCTGGAACGACAAGTTAACCCGGCTCAGTGATACAGGACATGAACGTGGAGTGAACTCGGTTCAGTAATGGACTTTGTCCCCTATGATGGTCTTGGGAATGATCCTTGACTAATATGAAATGATTTTCTATGATTATGTGTGTATGCCACAAAGTTTCATGTTTTCAGTTATTATTATTGGGATTACATTTCACTTCTATGATTTCTCCCTTGTTATGATCTCTTTTGCAGGATAAGATTTTCAGAATGTTATGTTCTTATGAATATGATATGTTTGATATTTCATTTGTTTACCCTTACTGAGAATTTGAGCTCACCCTTTTGTATGTTTTATTTTCCCCAGGTCAGGAATAAGGATATTAAGTAGGATATTCCAAAAAGGGACTCCAGATATGATGAAATAATTGGGAGGCACCGTAGATGATTTATGAACCAGTTGTTTATGTTTCCTAGTTTCTAAAGACACTATACCTATACGGTCCATTCAGGGTTTTGTTATATATTGTAATAAGTTTGATTCAATTCTGAAGTAATAACAATGTATGTAAAGTATGGGTCGTTATAGTACCTCCCATATTATATGGACCTACATCATCTTATGTTAGAAACTAATCCAATATTTAATGGTGTTTCACTTTCGTGGACTTTGTCTGGATCCCTATAGACTTAAAAGTATCTAACTATATTGTAGTGACTTATAGATCCAACAATCCATAACCTCAATGAGGAATATATATAGTTTTATTGAACCACTATGGATGGATGTTGTATCCAAACCCTGAAAAAATATTTTCATGCTTGAGAAAATAATTTCGAGTGGTTCTCAAATTGACATACTGATAGCTTGTCAGGGGAATAAATTGGCTATAACTAATGGTTTTAGGGAGGCCAGTTTCTTTGAACCACCTATAATACCCCTATGATTATCATTCCACTTCATAATATTTCTTTACAGACTACCAAAGCTTCCATTGGGTTATATTTAAGTTATAAAAAATCAAAACATTCTTAATAAATCAATTTATTCCATTATTTCGTACCCAACAGTTTCCATGTAGATTGAAATCTTGTACATGAATACATGTGATATAATATTTGATAACAAACTATGTGGGTACTTTAAATATTTTAACACGCCATTGTTCAATACATGTAGAGAAAAAAGAACTTGATCTGCAAACTGATTTGTTAGAGTTGATATAGATCACCATCCCAAGTACAAATAGAATAACTCCATGGACTATTCCATCACCATAGACTTTGGGTATATAAACTAGAAGAAGAGGGTCTTGAAAGACTTCTAGTTGATGCCCAAATGGATATCTATTTATAAAGTAGAACCCCACCATAAATTTTTTGGGATCCGAGAGTATGAATGACACATACTTAATGTTGATATTTTCACGTGTATCCATCAATATGTAGATATGGTCAATATTTTCGTACAAATCTACAAATATTAAATATTTTTCATACTCTTAATGGATAGTTGTTTATCATGTAAAAACTACCATGATCGATCCATTTCAATCCTAGATCATTATTGTTCCTAAAAAGATAATTTTTTGACAAGTGGTACATTTTTGTGTATAACAAAAAATTCCCACTTGAATGTCTCTTCATGATTTTGATCCAATTTCTTAATACCTTGAGGATAATCCATTTTACCCTCCTGTGGAACCAGTAGTCATAGTGGAATATCACTTTATATCAGAAATCAAGAAAATAACGAGTGGACAAGAAAATCATAGTTGAAACCCAAAAATACATATTAAAAAACTGAGATTATGATCATGTACTCCAAATAAGGGAAACATATCCAAACATTACATACTATATTGAGTATTATCAAAGAAGTAGTTGGCGAGGAACCCACAGTGAAATTCTTATAAACCTATGAGAATCCCATCTAAAGTATTTGAACCTTCCAAGACTGTGAATAAACATTATCTGATAAAAAACTATAATGATCCAACATGGGATATCCAAAATCACTCACACCCTACATGATACACAAAATTCCCATAGGTCTTTCCCGATTCCCATTATAAAGTCAGTAACACATGGGAATAAAACCAATCAAAACAACAGTTTTAAATAAACCTCAAATAAAAAAACATATATATATATATATGTATATATATAAGAAATTTCATAGGAAAGAATATTAATAACAATATAATCCATCACCTAATGAAGAAAGTGAAGATTATAAAAATTAAAATTATTTAAATGAACTAAAATTTTTGATTGCTAAAATAGTGAAAAAAAGATAAAAAACTACTCCATATGATATTATAGAAATCCTCCAACCATATCTCCACCAGATTATTAGACGATGATGATAGAAACCTCACTACCTCATTATGGAACCTTGACATTCCATGTATCAAAATCATTTCTAGGTCTACACGCTGCTGATGTGGTATGAACTATGTGTGCTAAACATGATTAATGAGATACCATAATAGTGATCCATAAAAAGTATCTTTATAATAATAGGAATGAGATAAACATTAATTAATAAGGCTTGATAATTAGTTAAAAATGTTTTATCGAAAGAATGGTAAAAATTCTCTGTTTTCAACATTTCTAAATAATCATTGTAAAAGAGTTTAGAATAATGGAATATATATCATAGACGTATTAAAATACATGATATAAGAACCAAAAACAAATGTAACATCAATCAAATGATCACTATAGTATATTCCAACTAGAACAATCATACCAAAATATATAAAATAATGTGAAATAATTCTCTTGGCATATGAATTGAATCAAGGGACAAGAGGAACACCCCAAAAAGTAAACTTTTAAGAGGGACTAAGAAATACCTAAAAAAATACAACATGTGAGAATATGAAGTCCACATGACTGAACCTCTGATGATTTCGAAATATGACACTTATTACTACATGTTTCAACAATGTACCCAAAGAGTCCCATTGGAAACATTTCCCCAATCATTTCCAAAAAACCAAAGTAGGAAAAAAATTCTATAAATCAATTTCAAAATTATTTGAAAATACATTATATTTTACAAAAATAATGGGAAAAGCATATTTTAAGAAATACATCATTCCACACACACACAAAAAATAAATAAATAAAGCAATTTTATTTATATAATAGTTTATAAGACCTGGGGAATCATTGTTCGTCCAACAAAATCTAGAGATGAAACAACCTACCTAAAAAACATAAAAAACATAAAAGTAATGGTATTTACTAACACTATAAGGAATAAAAAAATATATAATCGATATCAATGATTCTTAGACTTTCTGATCATACATTATAACAACAAGGGTCAGTAGTGAGGTTAGTTAACATATACCTCAAGAACCATGCACCTTCTATACCACAACCAATATAGTACTGACCCCTGAAATATTATCACATAATGGACCTAAAACAATTAAAAATAATTTCAACATAAGATCAACATATCAAAAAACACAAATCAACATTTCTTTAAAAATCAATGTCTATAATGAGGTAAAAGTATCAGTTTTCCATAGAGACGTACTGTAATGACAATAAAGATAAATCACTAAATATTGCATCTAGATGGTGTAGATATTGGTAAAATCATGTATTATTCCTCCTAGTATGTGATAGAGAATCTTGTAAATCAACTGATAATAATCATACATACAAAAATGTAAAAACCATTGATACTAAACCCTTCTTGATGTGAATACCTTTTACGATGCGAGTTTCACTATTAATAAGATTTGTTGAGAAAAATTTCACCTGGGATTATAAATCGCAATCCCAAACATCTCCTGATGGAAACTAGTTTCACAACTCATAAAAATTTTACACTAGGAAATAGTTCATGAAATATCTACAAGAAAAGACTCGCATTGGGTAACTAGTTCACAACGTGAAATTGAACACAACGAAGAATCCATAGAAAAATTATAAAAGCAAAAAATTCATCTAATGTCCCATAAGACACGATCTTAATAATATTACACATTTATACCATGACTCCATAAATCGAAACCAAAAAAATCTTGAATATTATGTGACATTAATTGAGAAAAGATCAATAACCTTAATTGTACTAAAATGCACTCAAATGATGAGGGGAACAAAAAAGAGATAAAATATATACCAAGAATAATGTAACTAGATTTTATATGTGTGACCAATGTTGAATCCCTCTATTCAATAGGAAACCATGATTAATGGGTTTCACACTTTTTCATACCTCTATTGAAAATATTAAAGACCTTACCTTACTTCAATATTTTATATCCTAAATGTTTTAAAAACATCATGATCAACTATGAATGCTGGATAAATATATCATCATCCTAAAGATAATTGTTGACTAAATCTAGTTTTGTTATGCTCATTCCATGACAATTTATTAGGGAGATTAATATTTTTTTTTTGAATTAGGTGATTTTTTCCATCAATTTGAGTAAGAGGAACTCACATGACTAGAGGAATAAAAAAGAAGGAATGAGGAAGAATAAAAATTAGTGCCGGTGAGTTCCATAGGACAAGCATGAAATATCCATATGTTATTGTGGGAAATGGACGGAAAAGAATTAATGTATAAAAATAATTGTTTTTTCACAATTCCTTCATATAAAATAGGTATAAGAAGTAAGATTGAGACATGTTGATATTAGTTGGAATGAAGAGACATATTTCAGCAAGGATAGAATGTGAAAAGGGGTTCTTCATCTGGGTTAGATGAAATGTCAATGATGACATCTTAATAATGGTGAATTAAGCCTCAAAAATGAAAATCGAACATTTGATGATAGTGGTAAATGAGATATATGATAGTTTAATGTTTTGAAAGGATTCTTGATTGTCTAGAGTTCAGGTGGTGTGTCTCAATTATGAGGACCAATAGTATAAAATATGGTGAGATCTTTAGTGTTGAAAAAATTATAATATGTTTTTGAAATCATTCTAGTTAGTGGTGTAAAATATTCTGATTGTTTAGTGAGATGATATTTGTAATTTCGGATTTAAGATGAAATTTCAACCATATCTGGTGTATTGAAATTTCATCCAATATAATTATGGTCTATAGATACCTAATACCCTAAAAATATTATTACATTATTTTGAATATAAATATTAAAAAAACAACCTTAAAATCCTGATGCATATTGACTTTAGAATAGTAGTGTTATTAAATATCAATAAGAAAATAAAAAATAATTCAATATCATTATTTTAATTTCCTTAATGAGCTCCTAATTCTCTTTTATGCTCCAAAAAAATATAGTATAACTTGTGGAATACATAAATCAAACATGTGAGATATATATCTGAGTAACGAAATAATTTTGATATTGAAGCATATCTAATATGTCAAATTGTATGACAAGATATAATAAAATAAATTGATAATGAATAATGTTATGGAAATATGATGTAAATTTAATGGAATTATAATATAGTGTAATTAAATGAATGTGGTAGAAACATAAGAAATTACACAATCATAATTATAGGCTATTGGCTAAGATAACTTATCATATCGAAAAAATACCATAGTTCACTAGGATTACACCATATTTCCATACAAATCTACCCATGAGGTATGAAATATACAAAATCCACTAGGGTACTATTTTACATCACCCATTATAACATGTACATGTATATGTGTCTCAAATTAGGAAATCAATAATAAATTATAGATATTAGAAAAAATCATGAAAAGGAAATTAGTTACATAATCTAGTATTATGACATTAATAAATAGAATATCGTAATGGTTTACATGAAAAAAATTATAAAATAATTCCTTGATGTTTATAGATGAAAAATAATGAAATTTCAATGAAGCCAATGTCCGTGTGATGTCAATAAATTAAAAGGGATGAAGAAGCTACTTTTGAAATGTATATATCAAATACGGTTTCATAGAAAAGAGCAACAATTCATTAAATTTTGTAAGGTTATAATAATTTCAATAAAATTAGAAATTAATTAAATACCATTTTTAAATAAAATTATTAATTATAGATACCATTTATTATTTTTAATATTTACTTGAGTGTAACATGATTTGGGTATTGCAACCAAGAGGTTCTATTTAAATGAATTTTCTTAATGAATGATATTTAGAAGGGAACTATAAAAGAATGTATATACCAAAAAATTAATGTTAATAATAACAATTTAACACCCCGAGATTTTACGAGAAATATTATTTTTAATTTCATTTAAGTCTTGTGTTATACGCTACACCACGATTATCTTGCGCTATACGCAACACTGTATTAGCTTGTAGTATACGAAACACTATTCTTGGTTTGCATTATATGCAAGAGAAACCTTGCTCAATAGCTTTCATTGTACGCAACACCGAGTTTCACTAAACAATGATATGTTATTAAAATATTGTATAAACTAGCCGCTATGAATAGTAATACCAATTTTTTAAATAATATAAATTTTATATTTCAAAATGGACTTCATTTTTTTATTCGGAATATCCAAATCAGCTTAGGGTGAATTTTTTGAATTTTTCGGTAAACTTTCAATTTTGATGAATAATGAAAACACAAAGTTATGGGTTAAACCTGAATTTTATTCAAATAATAAGTTGTATTATTTAAATTTATTTTAGGTCAAAATAGATACATAATACCTATATAAGTTCAATGTAATTCATTGGAGTCATTTTATAATAATTTTAGATATATTAAAATTTCATTGAACTTTTTACCGTTTTTACCCACCTCCTAGGAAAATTTTCAAATTTACATAATACATAATTTTAACGCTTCTATGAGTAGTATTTAGAAAATCTGAGAGACACGGTTAATATCAAAGACTAAAATGTGGTTCAATAAGATACAAATAATTTTTGGTGAATATTAACTTTTCACTTTTATATACCATGGTTAAAAGTAAATAGGGTTATTAAGGGTAAATATGATATTATTATTACCCAAACACATGCCCTAATTCTATTGGATAAGTATAATTCGACTAAAAACAACCTTAGTAATAAAATATGAACCTTTTTGGTCCACATGGATTGGATTAAAACATTTATTATTATTTTATTTAATGAAGAGTTAAAAGAGCTAAAATCAATGTTTAAAAACTAAAACATTTTTAATATGTGGTTAAAAATAAGATAAATTAGACTATAAATATTAATTATAAGTCAAAACATATTTCCTACATAATGTTAATTTATTTATATTTTTTATACATTAAATAATTTAATTTATTTATGACACAATGATGATGTAGTAATTACCTTATTAATTAAATATTAACATAATTGATATTATAAACACCCAAATAAATGTAATTTGAGACTTTTTATGAATTAAAATAATTTTATAGGTTAATAGTAAATATTAGGTTTGGTTAGATGAATTTTTTTCGAAGTAATAATGCTGTTATGAATTTAGAGAAAACAAAATACCAAATAGTGTCAAAATTGACATAAAAGAGTTTTTAAAACAAATATTATATTATTAAATTATATAATGGTCATAAAGATCTAATGTTCGGCCAAAATACATATATAATAATATATATGATATTAATGGACCAATAGGGTTTCTATTTGTAGTTTATAGTATGTTTATTAACCATGTAGTGTAAGAATACAAGAAGACACGGTAAACGTTAAATTATTTAACCTAGAGTTAAATCTAAATGATAAGGTAAAAATTGTAACCGTAACTTGTCTAAAACCTTTTAGTTGAGAGGAATTCGACCCATACCACCCCTAGAATCGAAATAAGTCACTTTGGAACGATTATAACCCAATACGAATTTATTATAAAATAATATTTTATGTTTTTCCTAAGGTGACCCTCACCCCACTTATAAAAAGGGCACTCCCCCTTCTCTCTAATTCACACCTACAAAGCCATTTGGATCGTCCAAACACTACCCAAATACCCTATAAACTGTCCTACCTTCATCCTATAGGCCTTCATTTAGTCATAAAGCCAACCTAAGTATCCCTTTTGACCAAATTAAAAGGAAGATCCCGAAGAAGAGGTAAATATCTCACCACATATTTCAAGTTGATTTATTCTTCCACTTCCTCTATCTTTGTTGTTTCCATTCCAAAATAATAAATCAAGTATCTTCTATACAATATGTCATTATTATAAAAATTTTACAACCATATTAGTTATTTTATCCACCCTATGAATGAAAAAGTCACCACACGTGCGTATGTATGGCTTACCCTCTCCATGTCGTGGTGTAGTATGTTATTAAAACATTTAATCATTTGGATGGGTATGATAATGAGTATAAATGATATAAATAATAAATATAACATTATTATGATTCTTTATATATGATATACCATCCAATCATATACAATTTTAATATCAAAAGAATGATATCATCGCTCGTGCGTACGTACAGCCTACCGTCTCCATGATGTGATGCGACACATTCTACATGATCGTTAATGAATAATGATTATATAAATGCATTGAATGAATAAATATGATATATATTACACTAATACCATTCATTAAATTAGTTATCTATAACCTAAAAAGAGGAATACATATTTATTCAACAAAACACACATAAGAACAAAAAGCAACGAACACCCGAATAACAAGTAGCAATGAAATATTACAAATAAGAAGATAACAATATGACCATATATGATATCATAACAATGAATATGATTCTGTAATAAGTCAATGAAATTATTTAAATCATTATACAGGAGGTTCGGATACGTACGAAGCATTTCGGACCTAAGGTAAGGGAAAATATCACAATCTCAAATTCTATCTGAGATTGTTTATACTTCGGTATTTACTGGGGCATATTTATCATCCAAATCCATGTTTACTTAATATGTAATATTATATCTATCACTATAAAATTTTTTAAATACAATTTTACCTATATTTTAGTTTTTAGTAAAAGATATGAATGGAATCTTTTGTCGTTTTCAGTACGACATACTTTTTGACTTTTCCAGCCAATGTACGAGAAGAATGTTTTTATAACTTATACGAAAAAATGATTTTTACAATTTCATAGAGAATTATTTCCATGAAGAAAACTTTATATTTTTTCAGGTGTATTTTCAATTAACTTCTTTTCTTTTAATATTTCATGACATTTTGTGAAAAGAAGATGATTTTCATGAAGAAATGTTATTTTCCTCAAGAATTCATTTCAAGTGTTTTATCAAAATTATTTTACATCTAAGATAATATAGGGTTCTGTTTCTATCCCTATTATTACATTTATTTGATAATGTTATGATGGAATTATTTTTATTAAGTCCTTTTATCTTATATGGATTTTTGTTATAGTGGCATGATGTTTAAGAATCCTATTTTTATTACATGGGTTATGCTATGATGTATGATTTATGATTTTGTGGCTAAGAATGATTTCATTATAAGATGGGTGGGAACTATATCTACCTAAAATGCATTGGGTAAAGATTTATATATCATGAGATAGACATGGATGGAATGAAAAGTGAATCTGGTTGAGTAATATATTATAGGAATGACAAGTAAACCCGGTTCAGTAATGGGATTTGTCCACTATGTTGGTCTTGGCAGTAATGCCTTGGTTACTATGGAAATCATAACATGTGCTTAATGGTTTCCATAAGTACATGATTTATTCTCATGATATTTTATCATGATTAATGTTCCTTTATGATCTCTTCCTTACATACTACCATGGTTTATTTCACAACTCAAGATCTTGATGTTTAAAATTTATGTTCAGGTTTTAATGTTAAAATGTATATGGTTGTTTTTATTTTCTCCATTCATACCATTACTGAGCATTTGAGCCCACCCTTTTATATTCTTTTTCCCCAGGATATAAAGAATGGTTTTCGGTAAGAAGAAAATGAAGATCTTCATGGTAGATGTTGAAGATCTTTCACCATGATAAGAAGATTGTGTTCTGAGTTTCTAAAGACACTAAACTATCACTGTCCTTGGGTGTTTGTTTTGTTATTTATTAAGTATTACACAAAATTAATGTAATGTCCATGTACGTCAAGTGTGAGTCTCTACAGATGGTATCCGAGGAAAGTTTCAGTTAACCTTTGGAAACTAGGATGTGAAAACTTTAGTGAAATCCAAAGAGATATTTCTAAGGTATATCTAGGGATGTATCTATGGTTAAGTATAAGTATAGGTTATAGTCCTAGAATTACAGTAACGATCTTAGAATTAAACCAAATATGTTATATATTGAACGTAATCCCCCTTTATTATGTTGTTTTCCTTGCATGATTTTTTCCTCTCACGCTATTCTTTTTGGGTTTTAGAAGATGGCTGGAACCCGAAGGAACCGTGTTGATCAATGTAATGGACAATGCAATGATTGACCTCCTGAACTAACCAATGTCATGGGAGATGAAGTGAAAAATCTTATTGCTATACATACACAAGCTATGAATCATTCTGAACTTCCAAATGAGAAGAGAAAGGAACAATAATCTATTGAGTCCTTCATGAGACATCTTCCACCTTCTTTTAGTGGGTCTTCTGATACACTTGCTGCTGAATAATGGATTACTAAAATTGAAAATATATTTCTGATACTTCATTTTTCAGAGCATGAATAACTCATTTTGGTTGTTTTATAGTTAGAAGATGAAGTAGACTAGTGGACGACTCTAGTTAAAAATACAAGGCCCAAAGATGAAATTGAATCCATATAATGAGACAAGTTCAATATTTTGTTTTTCAATAAGCACTTTCCTCGTATTCTTTGAAAAAAGATGGAAAAGGAGTTCCTTGACGATAAGAAAAAGGATGATGAATATCTTGGTATATATGAGGTGAATTTTACAAGGCTTGCAAGGTATATATCTTGTTTTATCATCCAACCTGAAAGTAATGTTGATCGATTCTTCAGTTCCTTAAAACCCAGTCTTCAAAGGGCATTAGCTATAAGAGACTTCAGTAGCTATAAAGAAATTGTGTGTTGTGCTATCAAGTTACAATAAGAAGTTGTTGTAAAATATCCATCTCATGGTTTTGACAGGAAACAAAAGATGGAGTTCAAGGAAAAATCTCAAATCTATGGTGAAAAAAAGAAAAATGTTTTTTTATGCTCAAAGTGTGGAAAGAAGCATGGTGGAGATTGTCTTAAAGGGACTAGAAAATGTTTTATGTGTGGAAAAGAAGGTCATCAAGAAGATGAGTGCTGATGTAATGGGAAAAGGTAGCTAATGATGTGAACAGAGAAAAGGCTAAAGAAAAAGCACCACCAACACTTCAATGATTCAAGTTCAAGGAAATGGGGCATTATGCTAACCAATGCCCTAATCCAAGGTTAATAATTATCGACATCAACAACCTCCCAAAGAAAAGGACAAAGGGAAGTCACTTGCAATCACTATTGGTGATGTTCAATATGAAAAAAAAGTGGTGGAATGATTATGTTTTTATGTAATGGGATTCCAAAATAGTAGTGTGGAATGTCATTTTTAGTATCGTGGAATATTGGAATATCTAAGAATTGGTTTTTCGTGGTTTTAAATAATTTTATTGTAACAGTAACCATGGAAAGTGATAGAAATAATTTTGGAAAAAAGATGATATGTGCATAATGAAGGGATAAGAAGAAAATAATATGTTTGATAGTATTAATGAGTTGATGACTGATATAAGGACAAAGTGATATCATGGATTGAGTATATAGAATTTTTGGATTTTTTGGTATGTAGAAAGAGTTAACTTTTTACAAAATTCATGTGTTCACTAATGTTCAATGGGTATTTATTTTTCAAGAGAATACAGGATTAAGGTATTAACATGTTTGGAAAGTGACCAACAACAAGATATATCTTATGATATATGGGAGACAAATGAAGGAATTCACATGCTCAGTAGATGAAATTTCTAGTAATCCGACAGAAGTATTTTCTATAAGCCTAAAGGATGGAATAGATTAATTTAGACATCATATTGTATTGCTTAAGGATATAAAATTTTGATTTTATTTCTGAAATGTTATAATAGTATAGTTTTAGAAAAAGGACAACCCATAGGACGGACGACAACCCGTCACATTAGACAAAGATGCGGGAATTGAACCCACAAAAGAAGTGCGATAGGCCTTCATCACCTACCACAGGCCTACAGGAAGTTCTTGGTTAGTATGATATATGATGTATAAGTCCATTTTAGAAACCATATATGTTTAATCTCACCATAGATGGACTTATGTATATTTAATAACTTTTTCTAACGTTTTGTTTGAGACAGATGGAATTACCTATCATTCAATCGCATGATCTACTAACACTTCACAAATGAAAATTTCAACATCATTTCATTAAGATATTAAGTGTAAATTTTTCAATGAATGTCCAACGGTGATATTGTACAAAATCCATCAAGTATTTCTTCTAATTCCAATTTTTTTAACTTTAGGGAAATGATCTTTAAAACATAAAAACTTTGTCCTAGATGGTACCTTAGATCCTCAAAAATTTATGGCTTTGTGATTGTTGTATTTTTCATTTCCATGTTCTCTAACACTCTCCATCAGAACATTATGGTTAGATTTCTCTTCCATATCCATATTTTCACCTATGTTCTTCTATGTGGAAACCCTGTGATGAGTTAATTTGTTTAACCGTTACATTTATTTTTTAAAATTATGTTTTAGTATGCCTTTTTATGTTGTGGGTTTCTATGAATGAAACTTTCAATTAGTAAAACATTTATAACCCCGAAGAATTTTGAGGGAGAAATCCATTTTAAGGGGGGTAGAATGTAACACCATTAGATTTTATGAGAAATATTATTTTTAAATTCTTTGATGTCTTGTGTTGTATGCTGCACCCAGATTATATTTCACTATACGCAACACCGTATTATCTTGTAGTGTACGGTACACTATTCTTGGCTTGTGTTACACCCATGAGTTACCTTCCTTGATAGCTTGTGTTGTACGCAATACCGAGTTTCACTAAACAACGCTATGTTATTAGAATATTATATAAACTAGATGTTATGAAAAGGAATACCCACTTTTTGAAATTTTATAAATTCTATATTTCAAAATGTACTTCATTTTGGGATTCGGAATATCAAAATTAGCATAGGGTGAATTTTTGGTATTTTTCTGAAAACATTCAATTTTGATGAGCAGTGAAAACACTAAGTTCTTGGTTAAAACCGACTTGTTATTTAAATAATCATTTATTTTATTTAAATATATTTTAGGTAAAAATAGATACATAATAACTCTATATGTTCAACTTAATTCATTGGAGTAATTTTATAATAATTTTAGATATATAAAAATTTTATTGAACTTTTTACCGTCTTTTACCCATCTCCTAGGAGAATTTGAAAATTTACGTAAAACATAATTTTAACGCTTCTGTGAGTTGAATTTCGAAAATCTGAGTGACACGGTGAATATCATATGAGTAAAATGTGGTTCAATAAGATATTTTTTTGGTGAATAGTAACTTTTTATTTTATTTACCACGGTTAAAAGTAAATAAGGTAATTTAGGGTAAAAAGGATTTTATTATAACCCTACCACATGTCCTAATTCTATTAGATAAGTATAATTCGACCAAAAAAACTTTAGGAATAAAATATGAACCTTATTGGTCCACTTGGATTAAATTAGAACATTTATTATTATTTTATTTAAAGAAGATTTAAATAGTTAAAATCAATGTTTAATAACTATGACATTTTTAATATTGGGTTCTACGTAAGATATATTTGACAATAAATATTCATTATAAATATAAAATAATTTCATACAAAATTCTGTTTTATTTATATTTTTTTAGACATTAAATAATTTAATTTATCTATGACACAATGATGATGTAGTATTGATCATTTTAATGAAATATTATCATAATTGATATTATAAATACCCAAATAAATTTAATTTGAGACTTTTTAAGAATTAAAATAATTTTATTGGATAATATAACATTTTAGGGTTGGTTAGATGAATTTTTTTGAAGAAATAATTCTTTTATGAATTTAGAGAAAACAAAATACCAAATAGTGTCAAAATTGACATAAAAGAGTTTTTAAAACAAATATTATATTATTAATTACAATAATGGTACTAATGATCTAAGTTTTAGCGAAAAGACTTATATAATAATATATATGAAATTAATCAACCGATTGGTTTCGATTGGCAGTTTATAGTAAGTTTATTAACCATGTAGTGTAAGAATACAAGAAGACACGGCAAAAGATAAATTATTTAACATAGAGTTAAATCTAAATGATAATGTTTCAATGGTAACCAAAACTTTTCTAAAACCTATTGGTGGAGTTTATTTCCACCCATCCCCACCCTATCCTCTAAATAATTCACCTTGGAGCCATTATAAACCGAATATGAATTTATTATAAAATAATATTTTATGTTTTTTAAGGTTCCCCTCACCCCTCTTATAAAAAGGGCACTCCCCCTTATCTCTAATTCACACCTCCAAAGCCATTTAGATCAGCCAAACCATGCCCAAATACCCTCTAAACCGTCCTATGTTCATACTAGAGGCCTTCATTTGGTCTGAAAGCCACCCTAAAGAGCTCTTTTCATCAAATCAGAAAACAAAGAACCCGAAGAAGAGGTAAATATCTCACCACCTATTTCAAGTTCTTTTCTTCTTCCACTTCCTCCATCTCTGTTGTTTCCATTCTAAAATAATAACTCCAGTATCATCTATATAATGTGATGTTATTATAAAAATTGTACAACCATAGAAGTTATTTTATCTATCCTATGAATGAAAAAGTCACCACACGTGCGTACGTACAGCTTACCGTCTCCACGTCGTGGTGTAGTTTTTTATTCAAACATTTCATCCTTTGGATGGGTATAATAATGAGTATAAATGATATAAATAATAAATATAAAATTATGATGATTCTGTATAAATGATATACCATCCAATTATATACTCTTTTAATATCAAAAAAATGATTTCATCGCACTTACGTACGTACGACCAACCGTCTCCACGATGTGATGCAACTCGTTCTACATGATCTTCATTGAATAATGATTATATAAATTAATAAAATGAATAAATGTGATATATTTTACACTAATAACATTATGTAAATTAGTTATCTATAACCTAAAAAGTGGAATATGAATTTATTCAACAAAACACGCATAAGAACAAAAAGAAATGAACACCCGAATAACAAGTAGCAATGAAATATTACTAATAAGAAGCTAAGAATATGACCGTATATGATATCATAACAATGAATATGATTTTTTAATAAGTCAATGACATTATTTAAATCATTATATAGTATGTTTAGATATGTACGAAGCATATCAGACCTATGTTAATGGAGAATCTTTCATCCTCAATTTTTATCCAAGATTGTTTATATTTCATTATTTACTGGGGAATATTTATCATCCACATCCATGTTTCCTTAATATGTAATATTATTTATATCCCCCAACAATTTTTGGAATTGAATTTTACCTATTGGAGAGTTTTTAATAAAAGATATGAAAGGAATATTTTTTTGTGTTCAGTATGAGATACATTTTGACTATTTCGGCCAATGTACGGGGAGAATGTTTTTTTAACTTATACGACATTAAAAGATTTTTACACTTTCATAGAGAATTATTTACATGAAGCTTCATTTATGGTTTTTAATGTTTATTTTAAATTAACATATTTTATTTTAAGATTTCACGTAATTTTGAGAAAAGAATATGATTTTCAAGAGGAAATGATAGTTTCCTCAAGAATTCATTTCAAGTGTTTTATCAAAATTATTTTCCGTCTAAGATAATATAGGGTTCTATTTCTATCCCTATAATTACATTGATTTGATTATGTTATGATAGAATTATTTTTATGATGTCCTTTTATCATATAAGGATTTATGTAATGGTGGCATGATGTTTAAGAATCCCATTTTTATTACATGGGTTATGCTATGATGTATGATTTATGATTTTGGGGCACACATAAGAATGATTTCATTATGAGATGGGTGGGACATATATCTCCCTCTAATTCAATGGGTAAAGATTTATATCTCATGAGATGGACATGGATGGAACTGAAAGTGAATCTGCTTCCGTAATACAGGGCTGGAATGGAAAATAAACCATGTTCAGTAATGGACATTGTCCACTATGATGGTCTTGGCAGCAATGCCTTGGAAACTATGGAAATCATAACATGTGCTTAATGGTTTCCAAAATTTCATATTTTATTCCCATGATATTTTATCATTATTAACGTTCCTTTATGATCTATCCCTTACGTACTTCCATGGATTATTTCACAACTCAATATATTGATGTTTAAACATTATGTTCATGTTTTTATGTTCAAATGTATATGTTTTGTTTTATTTTCTCCATTCTTACCCTTACTGAGCATTTTAGCTCACCCTTTTTAATGTTTTTCCCCAGGATATAAAGAAAGGTTTTAGGTATGAAGAAAAAGGGAAGATCTTTATGGGATATGTTGAAGATCTTTCACCATGATTAGCATATTACGCTCCAACTTTCCAAAGACACTAAACTATTACGGTCCTTGGGTGTTTGTTTTTATTATGTATTAATTATTTCTCAAAAGTAATGTAATGTCAATGTACGTCAAGCGTGGGTATCTAGAGACAAGGTATATATATGATTAGAATATATATATATATATATATATTATTTTAAATTTATACAAGATAATATGTGTGTGGTGAAGTGATTTTTAAAAAGAATTTCCTAAAATAAAGAAGGGTAGTTTAGATTTTCCTTTACATAATGTGTTGGCTAGCTCAGATAGATCACCAAACATACTGAGTAATAAAATGATTTTTTTCGTAAATTATCCAAAAAATATATTCTACACTTTATTTATTACTCTTCTTTAAATACATTTGAAATTAATTTTTATGGCGTCATGTTTATTCCTACTCTCTTAAGAGAGTTTTTAAGATTTCAAATCCATTTTTTGTTAGTTAATACCAATTGATGTTCTCATAAAATAAAAATAAAAATATACAATTGACATGAAATTACAATCATGTCCATAGAAAACATAAAATTGTCTTTAATAAACCTATTTTTTTTTCAGAAAATGGGATGATTAATTTAGTATGAACATTATCGTTATACAAATAGTTCATTTACGTGGTCTTACGAAACACCATGAGCTAGATTTATATTATTTAATTTAATAATTACTATTAATTTATAGAATATGAAATAAATTATAATATAATTATTATCATCATATAAAACTGTAATATTATATTTAACCATAATGTTTTTAGTGCTAAAAAACTAGTACGTTATTTATGGAGGTGGTGAACCAAAAATAATTTAAAAAACACTATTGTTTTGGAATGAATGGATAAAAGGTAAGATAGTGGATATTCTATAAATAGAATAAAACTAAAGTAAATTCATTATACATTACTTATTATTTCATGTGGATGGAATATATGTGTTGGAGGTATAAGTGGAAAAGTATTGAAATTGATAAGTTGTTAATATTACATCTTTTGATGTCATCTCTTAGAAATAACATTACTGAACTATATGTTGACCTTCTTTTTATACCATTACTATTATGATATGAGAGATATGGTGGTAAATTTAATTGGGTAAAAAAAATTTATGCTCCACATCTTACAAGGTTTTAGGTGAATGGGTGGTGATTGATGATAAATATAATGGAAGAAGAGGGTGTTTTTAATATAATATTCATAACCTTATTATTATGGATCATGTCTGTCAATAGTGATGAATCCTAAGACTATATATAAAATTTTTTGGATGTCAATTTTATGTAATGGATTATAACCTTCTGCATGCCTTGTTTATTCATGCGCTTAACAGGTAATGTTAACTACCATATTTTTCGTTATTCTACTACACCCCAAATATTCAGCTATTTATAAAAAAACAACAAAATGCCAATAAGAATTCATAAATTTATAGATACTGAAATTTTATTGAATTTTAAGAAACGTAAATTATATTTATGAGAAATTTTAAATCTAAATCATATTAATAATTATTTTAGAAATAATTTTTTATGTTATAAACTATTATATGCCACTTAGAAAAATTTTATTAAATATCATTCAATCATAATATCATTTAAACGAAATGAAATATTATTTTATAAATCCATTTTATGAATATAAATTTAATTAATTTTTTATATTTTTTAACATTATTTATGAATTTTATGTGTTATATAATTAAAAAAACCATATTTAATTTTTTACATCATAGTATAAATCATAATTATTTTCATTTTATAGGATATCTAAATACGATTTAAAAAAAGGTGGTATTACTGTTATAATTTTGAGGTTAATATTATTAATGGTAATATTAATCTTTCGACAATCTTATTTCAATTAGAGCAGTCATATTTTTAATAGTCATATAGGTTCCCTAATGGCAAGGATAATTCATAGAAAGACAGTAATCTATGAACTTATTTTATGTGAATAAATATTATCAATTTTTATTTAATAAAACTCCCCCTTGTTAGGTAACAAGTCCATGAAATTTAAAGATTAAATAAATATTTTTATGAATATAAATTCATATAATTTTTATTTCTAGTCATATAGTTAACATAAGTTCTTATATTTCTTGAAAATTACATTTTCTTGAAAACTCACTTTTCATCACATTTTGAAAGTTTAATTTAAAAATGTATTCTTCCACTTATTTTAACAGAATTTGGTTAAATGGATTCAATATTTTTAATCATAAAATGTAATATTACAAAATTAGGTATACACAATTTTTTTTCATAATAAATAGTAAAAATATTTAAAATTTATTACACATGATAGGGTTAAAACTAGGTTTGACGTGTTACGTGTTTCTTGTGATAAAATAAAAATTATATACATAAATGATATTTATTTGATAAATTTGATTTAATAATTATAAGGAAGGAGAAAATTATATAATAATGGTTCTTTTATTTTTAGGCTTAATGTAACACCCCAATCTTCAATGGTACAATTGTATATGATTAATATAATTCTCTTAGATTAATACAATAGCTTGTGTTTTATGTAACTTTGAGTTCTAGCTCACCACATTCTATCAAACTTGCCATTTAAAAAGGTAGTTATGATTAGTAATACCATATTTTTGAAAATTTTGAATTTTTGTTTTCATAATGGAATTCCTTTTGGGAATCAGAATATCAAAAAAAATTAGGGTGGATTTTTGATATTTTTCTGAAGACATTCAATTTTGGATGAATTGTGAAAATCACTGTATTAATTTTTAAAACCATCTTTTTATTTAAATAATTATTTTTAATTAAAATTTATTTTAATTTAAAAATAGATATCTAAAACCTATATTAGTCCAATTCAATTCATTGGAGTCATATTATAATAATATTTGATATATAAAATATTATTGAACTTGTAAACGCCTTTTACAAACCTTATGGGAATATTTGAAAATTTTCATAAAAATAATTTTACCCCTACTGTGAATTGAATTTTTAAAAGAAAACTAACATGGTGGTCATCAGTAAGTAAAATATGGTTCAATAGGATAAAAATAATGTTCGGTTAATAGTAAATTTTGATATATAGTTACCAGAGTTAAAAGTAAATTGGGCAATTAAAGGTAAAAATAGTATTATAATATTATAAAATTACCTCAAAAGATGTCATAATTCTATTGTATAAGTATATTTAGGTCATAATACACCTTAGTAAAATAATAATATCCTTTTTTATCAATTTTTTTAGATTATAACATTTATTATATTTTATTTAAATAAAAGTCAAAAGTGTTAAAATCAATGTTTAATAACTAATCCATTTTTCGTACAAGGTTATACATAATATAAATTTGACTATAAATATTCATTTTATTGATAAAATTATTTCCTAAATCATGGTATTTTATTTATAATTTTCATAAATTCAATAGTAGTATGTATTTATGACACAATGATGACGCATTAATTAACTTCCAAATGAATGATTAAAATAATTGATATTAAAAATATTAAACTAAATGAAAATTGGGACTTTTGGTGACATACACAAATTTTATAGACTATTATGACATGTTAGGGTTGATTAAATTTATTTATTTATTCTATATAATCATTTTTTATGACATTCACATAAATCTTATAATAAAATAGTGTAAAAATTGACAAAAATGTGTTTTCTAAAAAAATATAATTTATTATATGATATAATATTCCTAAAAATTAAATATTTCACAAAAGGTCTTACATAATGTAAGATATTTCATTAATTAACCACTTTAGGTTCTCATAGAATTATATATTAAACATATTAACCCTGTAGTATAAAAATACCAAAGTACATGGTAAATGATAAATTATTTAACTAAGAGTTAAATAAAAAAGATAATGTTAATATGTTATCCTATTCTTTTCTAAAACCCATTTGATGTGTGGATTTAGAACCATACCCACATTATACTCTAAATAAATCCATATAGAGCTATTATTAACCTAAAATAATTTTATAATAAATTAATATTTTAGGATTTCCCTCAAGTTCTCATCACCTCTCTTTTAAAAGGGTACCCCACCTTCTTTTAAATTTACACCTCCAAATCCTTTTGGCTCTGCCAAGCACTGGTAAAATATCCTCCAATATACACTCCCTTAAACCTAGTGGCCTTAATTTTATCATAATTCCAACATAAGGATCCCTTTTGTTCAAATCAAAATAAATCACCTAAAGAAGAGATAATTATTTCAACATCTCTTTCAAAGATATTTACTTCTTCTACTTCCTCTTTCATTGTAATTTCCATAATATAATAATAACTCAAGTACCTTATACGGAGTGAGATTTAATTATAAATATGAAAAAACCATATTCATTATTTTGTCCCTTATATGAATGACATAGTCACTATACGTGCATAAGTACGACTTACCTTCTCCACATCATGGTGTAGTTTGTTATTCAACACATAATTATTTAGATGGGTATAATAATGATTATAATTCATGTAAATAATAAATCTAACATTTTAATTATTCATTATATATAATATTCCATCCAATTAATATTATTTTACCATTAAAATAATTATATTGTCACTTGTGCATATGTACGGCTTACCGTCTCCACGACGCGATGAGATTTCACTCTCTATCGTAACAATTCAAGAATAATTTTCTTTTGATGATTAAAAAAATTTTAGAACTTAATATCACTCTGGATATTAATATAATACATCCTATTCATAAACAACATTACTTACATAACAAAACATAAAGGAAAAAAATTAGTGAACACCAGAAACAATGATAATACTTAAATATTATTTAAAAATGAATATTAGAGGATCATATACGATATCATCTATATGTATGAGGTTCTTTCATAATTTAATAAAAATTATTTAACCATTATATAGGTGGTTAAATTACCCTCTACTAATGAAATGTAAAAGTTAAGGGTTAATTTTACAATATCATTATTATCAGAGGTTGTTTATATGTAAGTATCTAACATGACTTGTTTATCATCCAAACCTTTGTTTCTTGAAAATGTATTTGAGAACATTTTTAATATTTCCTATACAATGGGTTAAATTCATTTATACCAATGTTTACATTTTATAATTTTTTTGAATGGATTCTTTTCCATGTTTTCAAAACAATGTACTTTTTGGCCTTTTCGTCAAATTATGGTAAGAATGATTATTTTAAATTATATGGTAGGAGAAGATAATTTTTGAAGTTATAAAACCCTTGAATATTCCCTTATAAAATTATATGAATATTTTAAAAATAAATGCTTTATTTTATAATTATGGGACATTTAACTGATTTCAATGTAGAAAGAGATATCTCTCTCTAATAGTTTTTGTATGGATTTCATCTATGTCATGATCTATTGTTGGATTTTATGTTTAATTGAATTATATTTATTATGATACAACATTCCATTTTATATTGATAGTTTAATTATATGTTTGACTATAAGTGGTTAATTTTTATGTCTTTCACAGTATATGATAAAAGTATTAACATTTCATATGTCAGTTTAATACAAATGTTTATGTCATGTTTCTCTATTTTTATATGAAGAATGAATTGGACATAGTATGTGATGGGAGGGGCCTACTATATCCCCTTAATGCATTGGTAGGTCTCATGAGACAAACTACTATCTTCACCTAAGGCCTTGACAAATATTTTTATTTATTTTCTTGTAATGAGGCCTTGATTATGTGGTCATGATGTGCATCATTATGCATTACATCATTATGGGATCAGCTATTTAGATTACATGTCAATATTAGTATCGTAGAATATCCATATGAATAAGTAAATGGAGTAATTTGATTTATCTTTTCCATACTTTGATGATGTTTATGTTTTAAAAGTCTTTTGTTTTATTCTTATAAATTACCTTAAATGTTTATACTTAATTATTAAAGTTTAATATATATTGTTATCCTTACTAAGAATATGAAATCACAAATTTTTAATATTGATTTTTTCTTTGGATTCGAAGAAGTATATTATGAATGTCATGTAGGGATAATATAGAGGATATCAGTGTGTTCAAAGGAGACAAAATATTAATTTACGATTTTAAAATGTAATGTAAAACATAGGTATGTATATAGTACTTCCAAGGAGACTAAACTAATCGGGATTTCGTGACTTGATCTTGTGTGATCATGAAAATGTTATGTAATAATGCACCGACTCTGGGTAACTAGTGTCGGGGCGTTACGGTTGGTATCAGAGGAAGTTTAGTACAAACCATGAAATATAGATTTATAAAAAAAATGATTAGAGAACAATACCCTAAGAAGGAATTTGACGATTAATATAGAAGAACATCCAATTTTTTTGATAATATAGATATTATGTGGTCATTCCATGAAATAAAAACGTGTATGTGTACTACGAGTGGACATCGTTCTAGAAAAGATGTACCAAGGAGTGAAAACTCTAACAAGGAGTTCCAGGCTTAACCTGGGGAATCCTCGTACAAGACAACTGCTCATGCTACACACATTTTTTTGACACTCATGGTGGATATGCTTAGGATAATTCATATTTTCTATACATACCATTATGATGGATTTATGAGAAAATAATCCTCCAATGATAACATTTGTTATGATTAAGGATTATATGCATATCCTAATCAATTTATGTTAAATTTTTTAAAAGTTTTCGAATTATGCATTGTGATTCATAAACTAATATAGTGTATGAAATTGTTTAGAAATTGTGCCAAGTGGAAGAAATGGAAACTGTATCAATGCACATAATCTATATAACGATTTACCTCTTATTCAAGATAATTATAGTAGAGCTAGTGATTAAACTGGTGTTGAACAACTTATATCCGTACTGGGACAACATACTGAAGTTATGAATAATAACCTTACCCATATGGATCACCCTGTTCCCAAACACAGAGGATCAATGCTAGACTACTCTTTAAGGCATCAACCACCAAAATTCAATTGGACTATAAATCCATTGGTATTCTAGCAATGGATTGGTTCCTTAGAGAAAATATTTCATGCTTTTGGGAATAGTAAAGGAAATTTTTTGTCTTGGAATATTGTTGCCTCTCAAGAGATGTAGATAAATGGTGGTCATTTATTCAAAACACAGCAGATGAAAAAGTATGAAATATTTAATATAGGGTATTTAAATATAATTTTTTAGGAAAATAATTTCCTCGTAAACATTGAGTGGATAGGGAAAGGAAATTTCTGAGTCACAGGAAAGAAGTGGAAGAGAATGTATCGTAGTGTGAGGAAAATTTTACAGGGTCAGTAAGGCATGTGGCATATTGTTTACGTAACCAAATAAGTAATATTGATCAATTCATAGATGGGTTAAATCCATTTATAAATCAAGCATTAATCTCCCAATCCTTCTCATCGTATAAATTTATAGTCTTGTGTGATATCCGGATGGAAAATTAATTCATTAAGTCTAATGAAATTAAAGTGAAGAAAGAGAAGAATTGATCTATTGAACACTATAGAAAAGGAAATAAGGGGAAGATGGAAAAAATATGAATTTTCATCCTGCAATAATAGGGGGTTGAAACACCCTGGTACATGCCTAAAGGGGATTGGAGTTTGTTATAAGTGAGGAGAAAAAGGCTACCAAAATCATTATTGTATGGAGAAGAAAGAGGTTGTCGATGTTTAATTCTACAATTCTAAAGAAATGAGGAATTATAAAAATTAATATCCTAAGAATTAAGGAATCATAACTCAGAAAAGGCCACAAAAGCAAGGCCATGATTATGCAGTACTACTTATGAGGGTGAAGTTCCTAATGACATTGTGGTAGGTACTTTAATCCTCTTGTCAAAATTATCCAATGCTTTATTTTCTTATGGATCATCACATTCTTTTAAATCTTCTTAGTTTTCCAAGAAAATTAGATATTTCCAATTTGACTTAACAAGGGAGTGGTTACTCAAAACTCGAAAGGGAAGTATCATAACAACAATGTTCTGTCAATCAGTTACCATTATGGAATATAAACGTGGTTTATATGCTTATATTATTCTCATACCCCTGATTGAATTTGATATAATCCTTAGTAGGGATTGTCTTTTAGACCACGATGTTACAATTTACTATAAGAAGAAAGAGGTTACAATTTATTATGATGATAAGGAATCCCTCATATTTAGGGAAGAAAAAACACCATCTTATTCTCATATAGATCCACACTCTGTAGCTATAATAAATTCAATTATTGGGGAGTAAGGGAGTGAAATAACTATGGGTGAGGAAAAGAGTGTTCAAATAGAATATATATATATATATATATATATTATGAAAGAATATGTTGATGTGTCTCCATAGGATTTACATGGATATCCTCTAGAAAAAGAAATTGAGTTTTCAATTAACATAATTCCTGGTTCAAATCCTATATCGAATACCCCTTATTGAATGACCACTGTGAAATTTGTGGAAATAAATAAACAACAAGAATAATTGAGAAATAAAGGATTTATTCTCCCAAGTTTTTCTACATGGGAAGACCATATTCTTTTTGTTAAGAAGAAATATGGATCTATGAGGTTGTGCATTGACTACAAGGAGATCAAAGCTATAACAATAAAGAACAAGTATCCCCTACCCTGCATTGATGATTCATTCGATCCACTTCATGGTGCATAATATTTTTCAGTGATGGACCTTCAATCTGGATATCATCAGTTTTGCATGAAGAAGGAAGAAGTTCCAAAGACATCATTTTAATCTAGGTTTGTTCATTATGAATTTATAGCAATTGTACTGACTAGTGCACTCTCTATTTGCATGGATATAAAGAATAGATATTCCATGGTATATATTGATGAATTCTTTATGATATTTATTAATGATATCTTGGTATACTAAAAAAACTATGATGATCATAAATATCACTTGCAAATTATTTTAAAAACACTTAGAAGAAACGAATTATATGGGATGATTATCAAGTGCGAAATCTAGCTTCAGAAGATTTCTTTTCATGGCCATATTGTTTCTAAGGATGTAATCTCTATTAATATTTCAATGAAAAGAGAAATCCAAAAATGGCCCACAACGAGGAGTGTAATTGAGGTACGTAGTTTTATTAGTTTAGCAGGATATTATCGGCATTCCGTCCAAAATTTTTCCAGATTGGTTAACCCATTATCCAATCTCACACGTAAAGGGGAAGAATTTATTTAGAGAAAAGAGTGTGAAAAATGTTTTAATGAGTTGAATAAAATAAGAGTTAGTGATCTTATCTTGACTCTATAATCAGGGAATGATGGGTTTGTTATTTATAGTGATGCATCAAATAAATTTCATGGTTGTGTCCTTATGATGAATGATAGAGTTAATGTATTTACAACACAACAGCTAAAAATTCATTAACAAAACTATCATACTCACAATATCGAGTTAGCATCTGTAATATTTGTTCTGAAGATATAGAGACACTATCATTATGGTGAAAATGTTGCATATGTATTGATTAGAATTGTTTAAAGTATATTTTCTCACATATTTAACTCAACATTAGGTACATGATATGGATTTAACTACTCATGGATTATGATTTTAAAATTAAAAACCACCCTGGGATGGTGAATAAGGTGGAAGATGCTTTGAGTAGAAAGGATCTTGGAGTTTTGAATAAGATGATAGTTGAAAGGGATTATATATTTATAGATCTAGTAAATATGGATATGGGAATAATCATAGAAGGTGAAATATCATATCTTTTTCATATGGTTGCCAATCTATCTTTATTAGAAAGGATAAAAAGTTCTCAGACTGATGATGGGGAGTTTCAAAAGAAAATTAATGATGTGAATGATGGGAGATTGATTGACTTTGTATGTGAAGATGGAATTTCGATATTTGGGAAGAGACTTTATGTTCTTTACATACCTGATCTAAAAATGAATTAATGGATGATTCTCATAGCTCAATATCTCTATACAACCTCGTAGCAATAAGATGTATAGTGATTTGAAGGAACATTTTTGGTGGGAAAATAAGAAGAGGGAGATTACAAATTATGTGTCAATATGTATGGTTTTTCAACATGTGAAGGCTAGAAGGAAACATCATATAAGAGTCATGCCACCACTTCCCATAACTGTGTAAAAATGGGATGATATTATGATGGAATTTGTCACAGGGATATGAAAGACTCTAAGAAGGAATGATGCAATATGGGTCACTGTTATCATCTTACTAATTCAGCACATTCTCTTACTATAAGAGAATATTTACCACTTGAATGTTTAGTAATAGTATATATTATTAATGTCATAAGACTTCATGGTGTACCTCTATCTATTATTTCTAATTGTGATCCCCTTTTTAGATTAATATTCTGGAATGGTATTCAGAAATTCCTGGATAATGAATTTTGTATGAGCACTGCCTACCACCCTCAAACAGATGAACAATCAGAATAAACTATTCAAAACATAGAAGACATTTTGAAAACTTTCTCACTTGACTTTCAAGGTATGTTGGATTAGTATTTATCTCTAGTGGAATATTTCTATAACAATAGCTTCCATTCAAGTATTCAGATTACCCCATAAGAAGCGTTATTCGGAAAGATATGTTTCACACCAACTGGTGGGGATTATATTGGTGAAAGAAAAATCGTATGCCCAGAACATGTTGAGGAAAAAATGGAAAAGGTGAAGAATATCAGAACACACATCAATGTAGCTCAATCTTGGAAAAAGGGATTTGCCGATAACTGAAAGAAGGATTTGGAATTTCAAGTTGGACATCATGATTTAATGAAGGTATCTCCATGCAAGGGTGTTATATGATTTTGTAAGAAGTGTAAATGGAGTCCCAAGAACATCAAACATTTGAAATTCTAGAATGAATTGGAGTTGTAGCTTACCATTTGGAAATTCTTCCAATTTTCTCCAGAGTTCATAATGTGTTACATGTATCACTATTGAGAAAATACATGCCTGACCCAACACATGTACTCACCTACTATGAAATAGAACATGAACCCGATATGTCTTATTGTGAAGAGCCTATCATAATTTTCGAAACTAGAGAACAAGTATTGAGAAAATGGATGACTCGTCTGTTAAAGTTTCATTGTAGAAACCATAAAATAGAAGAGGCAATGCGGGAACCTGAAGAACTTAACATTAAGAACCACCCAAATCTTTTTATGTAGTAATTTTATAGAAAGTTTGAGGATGAAATTATTTTAAGGTGGGAAGAATTTAACACCCCAATCTTAAATATTATGCTTCTATTTGATTAATAAAATTCTATTTGATTAATACTATATCTTGCGTTGTACACGACTTCGAGTTCTAGCACAACACGACCAATCAAACTAGCTGTTTAAACAAGTACTTATTAATAGTAATACCCACATTTTGAAATTTTATAAATTTAATTTTTTAAAATGGAATTTTTTCTTGGATTCATAGTATCAAAATTATCTTAGGGTTAATTATTGTTATTTTTATGAAAACATTCATTTTTTGATGAATAGTGAAAAACAATCCATTATTATTCTTAACCGAATTTTTATTTAAATTATTTTATTTTAATTAAAATTTATTTTAAAGTCAAAATAGATACATAATAAATATATTAGTTGAATTTAATTCATTGGAGTCATTTTATAATATGATATGATATAAAAAAATTTATTTTACCTTTTAATGTATTTTACCCAATTTCTTGCCACATATTCAATTTTTCATTAAACCCAACTTTACCGCATCTATGAATTGAATTTTAAAAATCTTACAAACACGGTTGTCATCAATAAGAAAATTTTTGGTCAACATGATGAAAATAATTATTTTTGAATAATATGTTTTGATTTTTATTTACCATAGTTAAAAGTAAACAATAAAATTAAAGGTAATAATAGTATTATATTATTATAAAACTACCTAAACACATGTCCTAATTTTATAGAATAAGTTTTTTTATACCATAATAAAACATATGAAAAAAATAAGATCATTTTTTATCCATTTTTGTTTGATTTGTACATTTATTATATTTTATTTAAAGAAGAGTTAAAAGTGTTAAATTAAATGTTTAATAAGTAAACTATTTTTAATATAGTGGTACACATTATATAAATTAGATAATAAATATTCTCTATAAAGATAAAAATATTTCCTATATCATTTTGTTTTTTTATAATTTCTAGAAATTCAATATTTAAATTTATTTATTAAATAATGATGATGAAATAATTACCTTATTAATGAATGATTAAAAAAATTGATATTATAAAGTTTAGAATAAATTTTAATTAAATCTTTTGAGGCCATAAACGAATTTTAAAGGTGAATATGACATGTTTGGGTTAATTTAATGTACTTTTTACGAAGTAATATTGTTTTTATGACTTTCAGAAAAACGAAATACTAAATACTGTCAAAATTGACATAAATGAGTTTTTTAATCAAATGCTATTTTATTAAATGACATAATATTCATAAAAATATACGATTAGGCCAGGGAACTTTGATAATGTTATATATGTCATTATAGAACCACTTTAGTTTATATTGTCAATTTATTATAACTATATTAACCATGTATTATAAAAATTGAAGAAGACATGGTAAAAGTTAATCTATTTAACTAAGAGTTAAATCATAAAAATTAGGATAATATGGTGACATGTGCTTGTATAAAACCTATTATTTGGAAGGATTACTATATATACCAACAATTTCTTTGAAATAAATCCATTCAGATATATTATAAAATAAAAATAATTTAATAATTGATTAATGTTGCAGGCTTTCCCTAAAGTTCCCATCACCTCTCTTATAAAAGGGGATTTTCCCTTCTCTTAAATTCACACCACCGAAGCCTTTTGGCTTGGCCCAAACCAGATAAAATCTCATCCTAAATACTCTCAATTCAAACTTGAGGGCTAACTTTGATCAGAAAGACAACATAAGGATCTGTTTTGTTCAAATCAATACGAATCACCAAAAGAAGAGGTAATTATTTTATCACCTCTTTCAAAGTTATTTTCTTCTTATACATTATTTTTATTTATTATATCCATTCTAAAACAATAAATATAGTACCTTATACATACTAAGATGATATTATTAATATTTTACAAAAACATTCATTAATCTATCCCTCCTGTTATTGACAAAGTCACCATAGTTCGTACGTACAGCTTACCATCTCCATGTCATGGTGCAGTTTTTTATTCCACACATAATTATTTGTATGGGTATAATAATTAGTATAATTGATGTAAATAATAAATATAACATCTTAATGATTATTAATATATAATATAACATCCAATTACATATGATTTAAATATCAGTATAATTATATTTTCGTCCGTGCAAACGTATGACTTACTGTCTCCACAACGTGATGAGATTTCATTCCCGATCCTCACCATTAAAGAATAAATTTCATTTGATGATTAAAAAATAATGTTTAAGAATAAAATATCATTCTGGATATGAATCAAAAAAAACATTATCCCTAACAAACATGACTTAAGTTACAAAATATAATGGAAAGGAGAATTAGTGAGCACCCAAAATTATGATAATACTAAAATATTTTTAACAATGAAATATTAGAGGATCATATATGATATAATATTTATGTATGTGGTTATTTTATAATTTAAAAACTATGATTTAACAATTATAAAGGATGTTAACATACTCTCGACTAAGGAAAAGTAAAAGTAGGGGACAATTTTAAAATCTCTGTAATGTCTGAGGTTTTGAATATGTAGGTATCTACTGGGACATCATTATCATCCACATCCATGTTTCAAAAAAAAATTATTTCAAAACATTGTTACTATTTCCTAGAATATGGGATCATGTAATTTATTCCATTTTTTCACTTTTTATAAAAAAATTTAAATGAATCTTTCTGTCCTTTTTCAAACAATGTACATTATGACTTTTTTTGACAAATCAATGTAAGATTGTTTTTTAAATTTTTATGGAGAGTGTAGAAATTTTCTTCCATTATAACTCCTTAAAACCTTCCCTTAGAAGATTATCTGAGTATTTTCAAAATTAATGTTTTCTTTTCTAATTAAGATACTTTTAAATGATTTCAAATTAGAAATATATATTTCTATAAAATAATTTCTGTATTAATTTCATCTATGTCACCATCTATTGTGGACATAACTGTGAGTGTCATGAACCCAAAAATGCCATTTGGGTGAAAAAGTAAAAATAAAGAGGAACCATTTAGGAATACTATATGCTTTGGAGTGAATTTGGACCACCCTAGGACATCTACTGAAGGGAAGAAGACAGACACACAGAAGGAGACTTCGGTTAATACCAATAATCACTTAATATTCTCATCCTGATCCAAGAAGTTTCATCTTTGACACTTTTAATATTTCAAAGGAGCTGGAAAAACATTTTGAGTCACATGAGGAGTAGGGTTTCCACTCTTCTAGTGACTCTTGACACGATGATGAAGACATAACTAATCAAATTGGGGATGTATACTTCAAATCCCTCTCTAAGAAGGGTAAGAAACCGATTTTGGATACTGATGGGTATACCACACAGAACCCCAAAAAAACTAGGAAGTGTATGGACTACTCTACACTCGAGATAACAATAGTTACAAGGTCATTAGATCCTTATAGAAATAAATACACTGAACCACCAAAACAATAGACAATGGTAGAACCGGTTGAATCCCATGCTTTTGAAGAAGAGGACCAAGATCAACACAATAATCCTTTGTACAGAGATTCCTACTGGATCATGATGACAGAGGAAGTGAGAGAAGAAATTGATGCATGGATGGATACACAAGATGATAAAAAATTCACGAAATATACCAATGGTGAAATTTCAGGTGAGATGTACCTTCAAATTAGGAAACACTTGTTCAACAGGATGGTTGGAGAATACCAAAAGAATCTTGATTACATGTTTAGAGATCTACCATGGGAATTATTTTATGGTGCAATAGCTCATGTTTGCAGACTCTACTCAAGAATCTTTGCCAAGGGGCTGGGGAGTTCTTCCATTCAAATGAATCTTTGTTTCCCCGATCGCCGACTATTTTGTTGGCATGTTTTCATCTCTGATTTGGGACAAAATGGATTGTATCCCTCTTTCAAAGTGGCCCAAAAAATTCATCCCTCAGTATCCCAACAGTGATGGTCTACATCTTCATGGAGAATAGGAGCAGGTTGGTGTCAAAATCTTTGACGCTTGTTTTCTTGATCTGTAATCCTTCACTCCTGGTTGGTGTAAGATATTTACACCATGTGTTTGTACTGACTCTTTTGGATTTAATAAATTCTATTAGGACATGAATTGAGTGATCAATTCATGTCACATATTTTTTAAGAAAAATATTAGGAATGCATTGGAGGTAGTAAGTGATGGGTGGAGCCTGATATATCCCCTCGATGCATCGATAGGTCTCATGAGACAAACTAGTGTCTTGGAACAAGGCCTTTGTAATATTTTTAATTATAGTCTTCTTATGAGGCCTTGACTATGTGGTTATGATGTAAAACATTATGTCTTCCATCATTACGAGACTAACTACTGATATTACATGTGATTATTTGTTCAGTAGAATTTCCATTTGAATTAGTAAATTGTGTTATTTGATTTATCATTGACACACTATGCTAAATATTATATTTTAAAAGGCCGGTGATTTATTTTATACAATACCATAAATTATTATGATTATTTATGAATGTTTTCCCAATATTTGTATCCTTACTGATCATCTACGCTCACCTCTTTCATAGGTTTAATTTTGACCTTGATGAAAAGAAGTATATTATGGTTGACCTGCTTGGATGGGCTAGGGGATATGAGTGTGTTCAAAGGGGGCACAATGTTACCTTTTAATTTCATAATATAATGTAAAACTTACGTATGTATATATTAATTCCAAGGATTCAAAATATGTCAAACTTTAGGGACATGATCTATTTTGATCATGACAACGTTATGTAACAATTCACCGACTCTGGGTAACTAGGGTTGGGGCGTTACACTTAATGGATAAATTATAAAGGTAAAAAATATATAACATGGTGAAAAAACTAAAATGTTAAAAGTGGGTATCCCTAATGAAAAATGGAATAACATGGAAAAATATGATAATTTTTAAATTTTGGAGGTGTGTAAAGACCTTATATTTCTTCCAATACAATGTTTTTGAATTTTTAGGCACTCGGTATGAGGGTAACTTCCTATTTTTGAATAGTAAAAAATATTTAATAAAATATCACTCATTATAAATTATAAAATAGATCCTAGTATCCAATTTTATTCACACATAAATTTCCATTTGGTTCAACAAATAACATAAAAATACTTTTTATACATACCATAAAAAATTCCATAGGCCTTGGTTTGATGATAAAAAATCATTTCAAGGCTTTTGCTGAAAACCTATTGAGGTTTCCCAAAGAAGTGATATCATTCATAAATGAGAGTTATATTTTATTCCTTTTCTAACTCATTAAAATAATATAAAAACATGATGATATTAAAAAATATTAACCTCCAAAATAATGATATTTATATATGCAAATAGAGGAATTTCTTCCATCTTATTTTCCATAAAATGCGTAATGAAACCATCGTTTTTTGTATAGAGGACATACGCCAAGGGAACTAATGTAATTCATTTTCCATCATCACCATTCAGAAAAATATATGATGATTGAATTAATTTAAATATAATATTTTATTTAATATCTATTTTTATTAAAATCAATATAACATATATTTTCTTACCTTTCAATTCACATTGAAATGATAATAGTGATCAACCGTACATGTGGTTTACCACCGCCCCGAAGTGATATGGTTTTTTTCATCACTAGATGATCGAGATATTATATATAAGTGTATTTAATAAATTAATTTTTTTATTTTATAATTATCACTATTTATAGTTAAAAATAAACTTTAATTATTTTCATCTTGATTGTGGAAAAATGGAAACGTTACTAGTTCATAGTATGACCAAACATCTACATGATTATAACATAGGTTATTTTTAAGTAACCTATTTCATTAATGGTTTCAAAAGTATTATTTTTATTTATCAAATATTAATACATTGTGATTGATATTTTTTTGAAGACATAACAATGACAACATTTACCATACTAAACCTACTGATGTCATGTTGGATGTCCAAAGTGAATATATTCAAAACATTTGATGGGAAAATAATTTATTATTTAACTAAATATAACATTGTAATATGTAATATAAAATGAAAAATTAAAATTAAAATTTTTATGAAAAATGTATATAATTAGCATAATCTGATTAATTAGTAAAATAATATTGTTATGTGATGAGTTAAACTCATGGTAAGTGATTTCATTTCATTTTTTGTTCATTAGAGTATATTTTATTTTTTTATGAATAAATTATTTAATATGGTGTATATATATCCAAATTTACATATTATATCATAAAAAATTAATTCCCATTATTTTAATAATAAATCTGTTTTACTCTATCCAAATGTATTTGATTTGAATGTCATGAAAGTTGTAAAGACGTGATATTATAACCTACCTTCTTTTTTATTTTGTTTATGGTCAGTTCCCATTTGGTGAAAGTAATATAAATTTTTTTTCATGAACCCCATCAATTTTATCATACTCTAGGAATGAATTTGGTTAAAAATTTATTCTTATCTCGTCCCTTATTGAATAGAGAAACATAATGAATGTTGTTTTTAAGTAATACCAATCTTGTATATTCTTTTAGATCTAGAATATATATCTTCAGTATTTATAATTTTTATAAAATATTTCAAATAGTGTTTTTATTGTTATATAATTATTTATTAAATATATATTTTTCCATAATTGAATTATTATTAATTTATTTTAAAGATACCTTATATCATTTTTCAAACAAGGTACTTTTTGAATTATTTTTAAAAAAGTGTGAAATGAATGATTTGTTTTGAATTATCTGAAATGACCAATGTTTCCCACCATCATGAACACTTAATTATTTGAATATTACATTAAAATATTTATGGTGACTTTCAATGAATATTTTTTCTATAATATTTTGTTATTTTTTAGATTTTAAAGAAGTGATTTCAAAGTGAAAATGATATTTTTCTATAAAAATATTCCGTGAGATATTTTAAATATGGTTTAATCCATGAAGAAATTACTTGATGTTGTGGAATTATTCTAAACACTATATATATGACTATAACACATATACCTATTTCATTCCCCCTATAATTTATTCAGCAAAACATTATTTATGTTCATTTATCCAAAGCCTTCTTTATGAAATATCTTTTGATTAGAAAATTAGGAAAGTCTATGTAACAAATTTCATACCATGGGTAGTTCGTATATTTATACCTGAGGATTTCAATAAAATTTTAGGAATAGAAAATAATGTAAATGTTATGATAGTTCCACCTAGATAGTGCTCCAATATAGTGGAATTTGTTTTTCCCACATTAGACATTATGTATGGGATTATCATGTAAACATAATCCATTATAGGACATTTTCCACTATTTGATATTTTTTTGGCAGTTATCCATAACTAATATTTATGTCATGTTAAAAATTATATCCTAATATCCAATGTTTATATAATATTATGACACAATTCTCGTTATTTTTATTCTATCTTGTGATAACTCATAATCCTTCTCTTTTATGATATCAAGTAATACATATGACACAAACGTTTGGTCTCTTAATAATATTTATACCTTACTAGGATTTCTAGATCACCACTTTATTTTATCTATTATGAATGTTATTATATGATGATTTGGGGTCCAAAATTGATATAGGTTCTTTCTGTGGAGAAAAAAATATAAATATGTCACATTTTAGTTTGTTTTGATGATTTATATACCAAGACTACCATGGGAACCAAGAATCATGATATGTGGATTTTAATTAATATATTATAATGTTAAAAATTATTTAAAAATATGTTTAAATGGTTTGATGTTATATGGATTGTATTAGAACAACATGTAGTCATTTTTTGGGATTAGGATGAGATAAAATGAGTTAAAACCCTAAGGATAGGTCTATGTATAGTGTTACATCATAATGTTTTTACCTGGAAAATATTAAGTTGTTTTCATAGTAATACATCCTTATCTAGACACTAAGAGCATAAATGGTTATTGAAAAAAATTCATCAATGGGTAACAACCCCATGAAGAGTTTCCTATGTATACCTCAACCATCATTCTGATCCATCATTACTTTTCCCTTACAATGAACCTAGATTCACACTACAAATGGATTTTATTGGGATAACTCAAATACACTTTATGAACTATCTTGATGAATTATAGAATATAACATATATAACCCAATGATATTTCATAGATATATGGGATAATCCTAATTGTTTTCGGGTATATAATTCAATATTTGATCATGATATTAAATGCAAAGATAAAAATTTTGAGAAGTTATACTATGGGCGTTTAACATGAATAAGGAAATAATTATGATAAATTTATGGGAATATAGAAATTTTTGTTAGTAGATGTTTTATTTATCTTTGGTATAATTCCTTTATCTTTTTTTGGAAATTATTTTAATGTTATTTATACTTTTACGGTTAATTTGATCATTTATATTAAGTTAATAATAATTTATTATGATTATTACATTTTGTGGGGAAAATAATCTTTATTGAATAATTTAGGGGATAATTATGTTGATGATAAATCTTATTTTTAGAATGATCACCATTTTTATGGAATGTAATAACAATTATATTAATACCATTCTTGGAAAATGACAACACACATGCTGGATGATAACCCCTCTTATTGTAAATGTATGTGTGGCCTGACCCTAAACAGATGGCAAACAAATGTGCAGTGCTGAATACTGGCATATATGTCTTTATAGTTAGTATGACATTTTTTGGAAATGAATTTATGGACCAATATTTAGTAGATTTTTGGAAACATAAATTATGATAAAATCTTATTGAATTCTCTGGATTTTGATTTGACTTATGATAATTTGGGAGAAAAAATTAAATCCTTAGTTATATGTATCTCTAAAGTATAACATGTGATTTAATGTGAAATTTTTGTGAATAATGTAGTTAAATTTCTGAATGATGAGGTTATTTTCAAAAAAAATTGGTTATTTATGTAAAGATTTATAATTAACATTGAATTTAGATTTTATATTAAGGTTTATACATGTTGGAGATTAAATTTATTGATTCATAGATTTTTGGTCTGGGATAATTCCTAATGACATGAAAAATTTGTTTTTATCATTTTTTGGAGAATGTGATTCAATAGTAATTAAATTTAGTGCTTCAGACATAAAAAAATTAATCTTTAATACTAATAGTCTTGGGAAAAAAGTGATATTGTGGTGGAAATTGACTACAAGTTGAAATTATACATAACAAGTGTGATTATATTTCATATGTTCATAGTCGATATGTTAATAGCTGTCTCAAATCTAGGTAAAATATCTTGATAAGAAAATTATATCATATTACCTTCATTTCGGATGATTAAATGATCTATTTCTAGCCTATTTAGTTTTTTTTTATAATTGTTAAATTTTTCTTTATAATTCTCCTAGTTCTGATCAATGTTATCTATCACTATACAAGATTATTTTTACATTACACCTTTTTTTGAGGTAAATATTCTTACTTCAAATATTATTCTTCTATTTGAAAATTTTTTTATGTGATTAACTATGAATTTCGTTTTCCCTCTTTTGAAGATGAATGTTTATTAACCCTTTTTATGATGTGGGATTTCAACAAATATATTTTGAAATGTAAAACCATTTATTTCTGATTTAATGTTCAAATTCTGAGAATTAAATTTCCCAAGGGAGTTGGATGAATGTAAAACCCAAATATTTCAAAAAGAAAACAATATTAGATATTGTATAAAACACACAACACAATGCATAAACGAACCATACAATTTTATTATTTTAACATTACTATTATAAACTTTTAATTAAATTATGGTTATGAATATGAATAATATCTTATATATATATATTCAATAATATAAAAATGTATTTAAAATGATTTATGAAATAATAAATTAATTTTTAAAGAACATATTTTATTCTCAAAAATACATTTTTTTTTCAAAATTGATTTTACTGTTATTTGTTTGAAAATATTATAATTATATTTGGGATTTTTTATTAAATTTATTTGAAAAAGTGAAATTAATTTTATAAATCATAATATATAAATTATTTTAACATGAAATTTACATATTTTTTCTAAACTTATTGTATTTTAATTGAAAAGCAATAATCATCTTTTTTTTAAATGGTGTCATTTATTTTCAATATATAAAGTAAATTCAATGTAAAAATATCATTTGGATTTTGTCTTAAAGTAAAATATTAACTATTTTATTTATAATAATTTAATTAATTTCATCTGAATCATCAATTTTCATTAATTTTGAATAAGAATATTTTTATATTTAAAATGTTGTTTTCTTCAAACTATTTTTCAGGGCTTAAAATTTATGCATTTCATTTTATTAAATTATAACCATTGAATAAAATTTTAAATTAACATAATTTATTATATATATATCTTTATAAGAATATGAATTTTTATAATTAATATTTCTAGTCACAGTGTTAATATAAATTCATATATTTCTTGAAAAAAGCAGTTTCATGAAAAAACTACTTTTTTCGCGTTTCACAGGTATAATATTAAAATCAGTTCCATAAATTATGTTAATTAAATTTTGTAAAAGGAATTTCATATTTATAATCTGAATAATGAATACTTGTTAATATTTTCAAATGTATTTTCATAAAGAATATTTAAAAGGGTAAAAATTTGTAACCATGTTTAATGTTAAAAAGGGCTTCTTCACTTTACATGTTCTTCTATTGAAACAATTTTTTTTAAAAAAAAATAGGATTTTAATTTGATAAATTGTATTTCATATTTTTAATAATTTGGTAGAAATATTATAATATGGATAATTTTTGTTAGTCTAAATGGATAAATTACCTTGGTAAAAACTAGTTATGGTGGTTAAAAACTAAAATTAAAAAGGTGAGTAACCATAAAGGTAAAGGGAATAAGATGTCTAAAAAATTGAATCTAAATGATTGATGTTTTTATCAACCATATATTCCATTAATTTTATCATTTATGAATTTTTGTGAACTTTTCTTGATAATGGATTCCAATTATTGAATAGTTTTGAGTGTTTACAAAAATACAAAACCTTCTAACATTAAAAAGTTCAGATCATGTTTTAAGTTATTTATAGTTAAAAAGAATTTTATTCATCCCATTAATATTAAATACCTTCTGTAATTATACTAATATCTCATAGATGTTAATTTTTTATTACAAAACCCTTATTTGATGGCCTTATGTGTAAACCTAACTTTGTTTTTGTGAAGAAGAGGTCTCGTTCTTAAATATGCCTTCTGTTTTATACTTCACCCAACAGCTTAAAATATTATCAAAATTTTATGATATTTTAAAATAATTAACTAATATATAAATTTATTTTATCATGTAAATTTTATAACATACATCCATAGCCACTTCAATAAAATGGGAATCAAAACGATCATTAGTGTGTTCGAGAGACTACTGCCTCTCAAAGTGATGCTATTCACTTTCCATCATTACCTATAATGACTACTTTTGATGATATATTTAATGTATATGTATGATATAAAGAAATATTTAACATTGTATAAATGTAATAGATCATATATTTGGTTAACTTTACATTCACTGAGAAATGATAATTTCATTTGTGCATAACAATGGACTACTACCTCCACGATGTGGTACGATTCATTTTTCATCACCAAATCACATGGAAGCAATAAATAAGTTTATTTAATGAAATAATAATGTATTTATGAGAAATTTATTATTTTTTTTCTATTAAATAATACATACTTTTTTTATCATGGTCGTTGAATAATGGAAACGTTTCTCCCCCATACTTATGGTCAACCATCTCCATCATTTGAATGTAGTTAATTATAATAACCATCTATAATTCATGTTTTTAAATGATAAATTACTTTTTAAATGATAATTATTTCCTGATTAATATGATTAATATGATATAACAATGGATTCTTTTACCATAATCATCACATAGTATTCATTTTTAAATTTATGAATAGAAATTCATCATAATGACAAATGTGAGATTAGTATATTATTAAATAAATATAACCCGATAATAGCTAAAAAATGAATAATATAATTGAAATGGGTTGTTAATAAATGAAATTTTTTACATAATATTATTATATATAATGATAAATTATGCACATGATGAGTCCAACTCGAGGTTATGAATTTCCTCTCACATTCCCTTCATGGAAGAATATATTAATGTTACAAACCTAATTTATTTTTTTATAGTTTATAACCATCCCATTTCAAATATTATACCATTAATCTAAAATATTTTATAGTATATTATGTTAAAATTAATTTTAATTCATCCAATGTTATTTAATATAAATTTACCAAAGTGGTAAATAATTTATGTTACAACAACCATTCATTTTTAGAGTTTCATATTTATTGTTACTTTAGGGAAAATAAAATATAATTAATTTCATGAACCAATTTTTTTTATTCTTCATTGGACTTGAATGTGGTTTTCATTTTCACTATCCATTCCCTCCATTATTTAATAAAGAATGATCAATAATGTTTTTTTATTTAATACCAATCTTATTACTAATATTTGATCTAGAATAGTTTTTTTCAATTTATTTAATTAAATTAAAATATTTTACAAAATTATTTTATTAATCTATAATGACTTATTAAAGAATTATTAAACCAAATTTTTAAAACATTTTACAAAAATATCTAAAAAGGAACCATTGTGTAATTTTCAAAAAATTCACTTTTGAATTTTTTAAAAACATGTGAAAGGATTGTTTTCTATTAATTTATTCAATATGAATTGAATTATTGACAACCATTACTGAGAAATAATGTTAAAATTCCATTATATGTTTCAAGGGATCTTTTTTTAACAAATTATAATATATTTTAGAAATTTTTAATTTGTAATGACCCGATTTCAAAATGAAAAGTGTTATTTCCACATGAATTATCCCATTTGATATTTATGTTTTTTTTATGAATAGAGGAAAATAGAGATGTCTTGGATTTATAATAAATTATATATAAATTACTCTTAAATATATACCTATCACATTATCTCTTACTTTTATGGGAAAATACATGCTTCTTGTAAAATTATTAAATGCCTTTATTATATAATATCTTTTTATTATGAAATTATTAGAAACATATTAAACAAATTAAAATTAAAAAACAATGAAAAAAATTATTTTCCATGTCAAATGCATTGTTTTTTCATTGTAATTTGTTTAATAAGTTTATAATTTTATTAATGTGTTTCTAATTTATTTTTTGGCACCAGATTTTAATTATTTTCCACATGGTGAGGTAGTGGGGACTACATGGCTAATTGAATTAGGTGTGTTGTGGTGAAAATATAATCAAGAGTTATAAATGGATAGGTTTCTAGAGTTGGAATATATTTTTAGTTCATAAGTATTATAAATGAGTGTCCAAAAATATGGTATTGGGAAATGATATCTTATTGGAAGAGTGACGAGTTTACGGTACTAATGAAATTTTAGGTATACGATTGAAAATGATGAGGGTTTTCAATAATAATATATTTTTTATTGTAGAATATTATTTTATAGGAACTAGGAATATAAAATATAAAAACTAGGATTATTCAATGTATCTCTACACATGGTGGTGGAGAATGATTCCAAAACAAGAGGCGAATCATGTAATTTTCATCAACAGTTTTATTTATATAGGTACCAATGTAATTAAAAAATACCTCATACCTCAATTCTAAAACATTAACTGGTAATAAAAATTTATATATGAGTAAACTAAATACATGAATAGGTACAAAGAAACATGTATATGTTATATCAAGGCAATATAATTTTATGTAAGTGTAAATAAATTTTAGATATAGGTAAAACATTGTAATTAAGTGTACATAAAAATATTTATAGGTTATGTATGGGTAAAATAATGTTATGTAGTTATAAAAACATGTTATATAAGGGTAAAATAAATTTATGTATACGTATAAAAATATTATTTATGGTTAATCTAATTTTATGTAAGAGTAAACAAAAGTATCTTAAGTGAGAAAATGTATGTGTGGGTAAAATAAAGTTATGTACATCTAAAAAGAAGTTATGGATGATCAAAAAAATGTTATGTAATGGTAAATATATACTTTTAATCATTTATTATGGGTAAGATAATGTTATGAAAGGGTAAGGAATGATATGTAAGAACATACTAATGTTATTTAAGGGTAAAAAGAAGCCATGCAAGGGTAAAATAATTTTATGTAAGGGTTGTGTAAGGGAAAACCAATATTAATTAAGGGTAAAACAATGTTCTGTAAGTTTAAGTAAAATAAAATATTGTTAATGATATGGTTAATTAATGTTAGTTAAGAGTATAATATTTCATGAAAGGTGAAACTAATATCATGTATGAGTAAACAGATGATATGTAAGAATAAATATTATTTTTTAAGGGTAAAAATTGTTTTATAAGGGTTAATAACTATTAATTATGGGTAGACCAATGTAATGTAAGGTTAAAGGAAAACAATTATTGGTTATTTAAAGGTAATATAATATAATTAATGGTTAAAAAATTAAGGGTATATTTATATTATGTTAGGGAAAAAGAAATTAACTAAATATGAAACAAAGTTGTGTAATGGTAAACTGAAGCTATCTAAAGGGAAAATGATTTTATTTAATGGTAAGAAATGTTATGTATGGGTGAATGGAAAACATTTCATGTTAAATTATGGTAAAAAAATGTTAATTAATTGGAACGAAAGTTATTTAATTTTAAACTAATTTTATATTGGCGTAAATATAAGTAATGTAAGGGAAAACCAATGTTTTATAGGAAAAATTATGTTATATTAGTGTGAAAATATGTTGAGTGTGGTTAAAAAAAATTATATATGTGTTAAGATAAAAATGTATAGGATATGTAAGGGTAAAAAAGTTATGCATGGTTAGAAAGTGATATAACTTTAAAATATAGTTATGTAAGGGTAAATAGAATATTTATTGGTAAAAAAGATTTATAATTTTAATATAATATTATATAAGGTGAAATAAAAGTTATATAAGGGAAAAAAGTTATGTAAGGGTAAGAATACTTTTTTAGGTTTTGTAAAAGTAAAATAAAGAAATGTAAGGGTAAAAAATGTTAACGGGAATCTAATGTTATCTAAGGGAAAAAAGTAATGTGAGGGTAAAAAAAGTTATGTAAAAGTAAACTAAAGATATTGAATTTATAAAATGATAATTTGAAGGGTAAAAAAATGTTGCATAAGGTAAAATTAAAACATTCACAGGATATATAATTGTAATCTAATTTGAATTAACAGTAATAAAATATTAATCAGAGGTAAATTAACGATTCTTAATGGTAAATAAAAGTTATGTAATCTTAATATAATTAATTAATGGTAAACTAAATATATGTATGGGTAAAAATTATTATATAAGGTCGATCCAATGTAATTTTAGTGTAAAAATAAACTTTCATATATTAATTAATTGTCAACAAATATTTTTTATGGGTTTAAAAAATTTATTTATGAATAAACTAAAGTAATATATGTGAAAATAGATGTTATATAAGTGCAAAATAATTTTATTTAAGGGTAAAATAAATTTATTTAATGGTAAAAATATGTTATTTATTGTAATCTCTGATCTGTTTCTGTAGTTGACAAGGGATTGAATTCGGGCAAATTTTTTTATATAAGCACCATTAAATAGGGTTTTACCTTAGAGATTTTTTGGGTGGGGATTAATAAAAAATGGATGAAAAAGGGGATGTTCACGGTTGGCGCATATTTAGTGAAAATTATGCACACAGCCTAGGAAAACAAATAGCCCTGGATAGTGAGGGATAAAATGGAAGGACCATGGTTTGAAAAAAGAATTACCCAAAAAATAGAATCTATAAACCCCTGAAGAAAAAAGTTCATGGTTGGCCCATGATTAGGTAAAACTGTGCACCTCTAACTAAGAAACCATGTGGGAATTTTAATGTGGCTAATGAATTAATTATAAAATCCTTTATACACATATAACTCACCCATTTCTAGCATCATTCAACCCTATGTGGTCCTTAACATTTTTTTGATCCTTTTGAAGGGATTCCAAGGACATCCAACAATCATTCATAGGGAATTGATGCCTAAATCAAATATATACTCCTCTATCAGTAAGTGAACCCTATACCATTTATTTCCCCTTCATCCTATTTTGTTATCTAAATCCTTTAGTGGATGAAAGATTCTATTTTCACTAGATCTAGGAATATATTTTTAGAATTTAGATATTATCACTGGGATCTATACCTAGATCTTAGGAATCTTGAATTTTTTAAATTATTATTAGTGTAATAGATCTGGATCCAATATACATTTTGTGATATTAAATATTTATTCTTTCTATTGGGAGATATTTCATCAATTAACTATGTTCGGTGGCTAATTTCCAAATCCCAAACTCATGATTTGATTTCATACATTAATACTGTATAATTTCTTGTGTTTTTAGAATTTAAATCCATAATTTAATTAATTAATGTGTTAATAAATTAATTGAGATAATGGTGAAATTTTTAGATTTAATGACTTTTTAAAAAGATAACAAATTCAAGGATTAATCATTATTTCATGGTATTTTTGATTTGATAATTAATTTTGGGAATTTATTTTGATTTAATTGAGATGGTTGTATTGAAAAATTAAAAGTTATATAAGGAAAATTAATTAGTAAATTATTTATCAATGTTTTTATTATGATGTTTGGAAAAATTAATTGATGAGTTAATTATAATTTTTTTGAATTTTAATAAATAATAATTCATTAGTGATTTAATTATTGGATATTGAAATCATGAAATGGTCAATCGATTGATGAATTGATTAATGGAAATCGAAAATTTCAATTAATTGTTGAATTAACTAACCGATTTGGATTAATTAATTAAATAATTAATTAACGGAATTAGTGGTGGATAATAATAAAAATAGGATTAGTGTTGTTGAAATCAAGGTTGTGAAGTGGGTAATTAGACCTGATTATCTATGACCAATAACTAATAATATAAATGATATGTTGAGATTTGTGGTCTTAGAAATGGATATCTACAATAATGATGCATATTTATAATTGATAAATTGGGTGATAAACCTTTTTTTTGAAAACAATGATATATCTATCGATATGGTTGAGAATCTGGGGCGGTAGAAATGGTTATATACACCAATGATATATGCACATGACTGAGAAATGGGGGTTAAAAATGATGTTTTATTCCTAATATGTGTATAAATTATTAAGAATTGGGGATGTTAAATATTAAATTCTATTCCCCTAATAAATATGTCTAATTGATAAATGGGTTCGTAGACATGGTGTTCTATTCCTAAAAAATCGACATTGGATTATGGTTTCGAGTGGATGTACTAATGAATGTAAAATAAAAATTGATAAGGAATGCTCTTTTGAAGAAATGACTTGAGAGTTGGATGAGCAACATGGTTCGGACCCTTTTTGGACCAGAGTAGGTATTGAGGTATGGGTTTCCTCAGGAACATGATGGAATATATTGCTTAATAAAGATTAATAAATAATTTTATAACTGTTTACCAATAAAACCCCAAAATTCTAAAGTATGAACCCTATTGTCGATAGCCCGTATGTCATGGGACACCAAGCATATAAGGGAATATAATATCTTGATTATTTATAATAAATTTACTATTTAAATTTTTTCAATATTGGTTTAACATGCGTTACACATAAGAGATACCTTTTTCGATAGATTATGGTACACACAAGACCTAGTATTCGAAACAATAATATATTATTAACATATTATTAATTAATACAATGTTATATAACCTAAATGTTATGTTAGGGTTTATAAATATGATTAACTAACTAATGTATAATTTATGGTTTATATATATATATATAATTAATACATTGGATTCCAATTAATGAGACACGAAAATAAGAAACAATTGGATATAAAAAAGAAATATTATTATATTTATGCATCTAAAGGAGTTCTGTGTTAATAAAATTAATTAATTTAAATTATATAATTTTGTTAATGACAAATATATGTTATATATTAAATAAAATATATTTTATATTCATCCATTATGTTTTATAAGAATTATATAAGAAAAAACTCTATTTTATAAATAAAACCCTATATTTCAATAAAGACAATTTTCTCGCCTTTTAATAGTGAACAGATTTTAAATATTAATTTTGACCCGTAAATTAATTTAATATGTCAAAATGAAATTAATATTTTAAATAAAATCATAATAATTAGTTTAGGTAGAGTTTTTTATATTTTTATGAAACATTTCATTTTTAACGAATAGTTAAAATACTGAATTTTTGTTTAAAAATACTTTTTCATATATTTTATTCATATGGATAAATTTTACTTTTAATTGTTTTTAAAAATTAATCGTATCATATTTTTATCAATTAATTCCATTTATTTCATTTTAATATTTCTTACATTGAAATTGATTATAAAAACATAGTACAGTTTAGGACGTTTTACAGTTAAAAATTGCATTGTCATCCTGTATATGGGATTAAATTTAAATATAATTCTTCTAATTATATGATTGGAATTTTGAAACATATATTCCATATTTTGAATCATAATAATTTATATTTTATAATAATTCCAATTTTGTTTGGACCAAATGATTAGTGAAAGTTATTATTGTTATTTATAATTATTAAAGATAAATTAATCTTCACAAAGGAACAAACCATATCTTAGGGATTCAAATTAACTATAAAATTTTCCAAAACTCATTATATTGAATATTTTTTCCAGAAACCTTAATTTATTTATTTTGGTTTGGTTTTTAATATATTTTTAGGTAAAAACGTGTGTACACATTAATTCTTTTAAAAATTAAAAGAGAGTCTTTTTCCTCACTTATAAAAGGCCACCACATCTACCCATTCCTCAAACCCCTAAAAACACTTAGAGTCCGATTATCACTACCCCAATAGATTCCTAGAATCCCTAGCATCTAACTTGAATCATAACATTGGTTAAAAATAATTCCACAGATACCTTTTGGTACAAACCAAAATAAGTTTTCTGATTAAGAGTTATCGTCTTCACTTAAGCACTTTAGTTTCATTTACATTATTCATCCACCAAAATATATTTATTCAATTATAATATAACAAAAATGTACCCTCATAATACTAATATGATTTTATTTAAAGGGATTTACCAATACATACATGCAACTCCATCTAATCGGTAATGAATATACTATTTTTGTATATAGAGAACAGATGGCTCAAGAAATGATGATTGTTTCGTTATTCCGTTACCAAATATCATGGTGGACATTACAGTGAAAAGAATTTTTATATATTATATATATGATATTTATTATGTTCTTATACATATTTAATCCTTTTATTAAACATACCATTTAAAAATTCCATTTTTCATTAATATGATTACATCGTTTGAGGAATTGTGGACTACCACGCCCTCAAAGTGATATGATTCATTCACACGTTACATGGAATGTAAAATAGATTGTTATTATTAAAAATATAAAATATAAAACAATAAATATTATATTCATAACATAATTACATTTATATAAATATATATATCATTTTCCTTATTACCCATTCACACAATTAAAAAGTGACTACGTTATTCATAGACATGTGGAGTACCACATACCTGACACAATGTGATTATTTTTTCATCCAAATAATTTATTATATATTTATATAAGATTAAATAATATTTAATTTAAGATATAATTATTTTTTTTATTTTTTTATTTCTACTTAACTTTTTTCTGTAATGATTATTGATAAATGAGAACGTCACTCATGCGTACGTACGCCCTACCGTCTCCATGATCGTAACTCTGATTCATTTTTCATATTAATATTTAATGATTGTTTTTAGAAGTATAATTGTTTTTTAAATATGATAATTATGTAAATATTATTATTTATTTTATATATAATGTCCCTATTGACCATAGTTCACCTACAGAAGTTGAATTTGACACATATAATAAATTTGGTCTAAACCCACGTCATAAACAGAATTATTCAACTAGTTATATAAAACATAGTAATAAGTAAAATAAAATTAATGAAAACATGAAAACATTTATCAACAAAGTATAAAATTAACCTATTTTTATTATACAAGAATTCAACTTATATTTTCTTGAATGGAAACTCAAAGTAACATATTTTTGTCTTAATTTACATTTATTTGAGAGTTAATTATTTCTATCCACCCAGTTTGTTTTATATATTGTATATAATACTTTTGTCATGTTATATCATCAATCCCTTATTCAAATTATATTATAAATTTTTCTAATTTTGTTCATTCAGGAGGATTATGATTTAAAATTCTTAGTGTGGTATGAGACTCTTTGGGATGGTTGAAGATTATTTTCCTCCACACGAATACTAATGATAATTCAATAGAACTTATATTGGAGGAAATTATATAATTATTTATCAATAAACCCTTTCATTCTTCTATGGTTATTAATAAATATTATCAACAATTAAAACCATTTTCTACAGTTTGGTAATCAAGGTGTATAATAAATAGTTTCATAAGAAAACCAAACATAATTTCCATCATTACATGGAAGACTTGATTTCTTCTAAAAAATAGGTTTTGTTAAAAATGTTTTCAAAAATATTTATAAAATGATTTGGTAATGATTTTTTTACCCTTTTTTCTGTTACCAATGTTTTAAAAGGAACATTCTTGTCTATTTCTAAACATGTAATATTTCTAACCTTTTTACCAGGAAAATGAATTTTATATTTACATTGTACTACAAGTATAGATTTACTCACCATCATTTATTTTCAAATTTTATTACATGTTTTAATGTTTACTTTTTAATGATTTTTTTTTAAAAGTGATTTTCAAGGAAAAGGATTATTCTATTAAAAGGATATTTTTCTCATGAATGTTTTTAAATGATTTTTTTATAGAATTTATATTCATCATCAACAACAACTAGATATTTTTAATTCACTTTATATTTTTGTGTTTATACCATCCCCATTCTTCCTTTGGGTGGTTTATTTTTTATTTGGCTTGGGATAGTATTCAAATTAACTTCCAAGAATCATTTTTTATTCACATATAATAATTAATATCCTATGATCATTGACCATTTATGTTTCCCCTAATTATCCATTTTATTTATCATTGATATTATTATCACCATAAACATATACCATTATACATATGGTGTCTATATTGATAGTTATCTGATTATTTGGGAAAATATCGATAATTTCTTATACTTAATTCATTATGGATATTTTTTATGTTACATTATTTATATCAATGATTCAAGATGATTATTTCATTAGATAATCAATTATGGGTAGATCCTGAAAATTATATAGCTCATCGATGCATCGATAGGTTCTTATTAGAATAACTGGTTACACAAATTAAATGGGTTTCTATAAGTTGTTTGAAATCAGCATATGAAACATCTTGACATTATAGGTTTTCATGTTCCTTAGACATGATGTTCATTTAGAAAAAATTTCCTTAATATTAGTATCTGTTATTATTAATTTATGATATTTTTCATCAACATATATATAAATACATTTCATTTTCAGTTCATTGATTAAATTGAATGTTTTTCATTTTTTAACAGTGGCATTTTTAATTTTCATTATCTATTTATTTGAATGGTATGCGTTTCTAGATATTACCTTTCGTTATTGTTTATTCAATTACTTCTTTGTTTATTTATTATTTAGAAATTACGTTCAATTATTAACTATGTTAAAATTATTATTCTCATTAGTTCATTATTGCATCTACATTATTTTCCCCTACTTATCATTTGAGCTCACCATTAATTTGTTTCTTCCCCTATGAATCCAAGAAGCATACTTGGAATGATATATGTCCATTTACTAATGGATTGGGGTTATTCTCAATGTTATTTATTCAGAATGAATCAAAGAATTGTGTTGTAATTAGTGTATTATTTTTTAACAAAAGAATCATGTAAGATGTATGGTTACCCAGACTTCTAAACTCTAATTATTTAGATATTTTATTCAGGGTAATAATGAAAATTTAATTAGTATTAGTCACCAGCTCTAGGAAATCTTGGATCAGGGCACAATAGTTGGTATCAGAAGAAGTTTAGTAACAACCTTAAGAACTAGATTTAGGAGACCATCAGTTAGAGAACCTAAACCTAAGGTTGAATTTGGGGATATGTACAGAATGTCCCAACCCATCCCATGGGGCCAGGATGTGACTACATCATTCCCACCTTCCATAGGCCAGGGGATGGTGACTAGCACCTAAAGCCATTTCCCGAATAGGGAAGACATTACTTTAGAGATCTGTAAACACTCAAAAGGGAAACTGAAGTAAAAAAGCAATACAAGTAAGGTATTACCATGAGAGTAAAGTATAAACACACGTACAATTTTATAATGAAAAAAGTGGGATGGAATACCATCCCTAAAAGATGAAAAGAAAGTAAATAGTTATCACATCTTCCCCAGAGTTCTACCTGGTGGGTAGTAGCTGTAAGTTTGAAGTTGAAGAAGATGATCTCGATTGCACCCATCACACCAAAAACCACCAAGTCTCGAACCTCCAAATGTTTCCTCAGATCATAAGTAGTTTTCACCAGACACACACGTGGGGAAGGATCCCATTAAAGGGTTAGTATAACAACTCAGTACGGGACCTTGAGATCCCTAATGGTGTCCCAGTAATCCACAAAATAAAAAACTAAAAAAATACCCCAAAGGTAATATCATAAGGATGGTCTAAATCATGAAGTGCAAAGCATAATAGATAGCTCAATCTAATGGTATATCGTTAAGGTTACTCAATATGGATAACTAGTCATAATTCTAGATAATTCTATCCTTAGTAAATCTACTGCTGACACGTATAGGTCACTGTATGTTGACATGTATTGCTCGCTATATGTTGACCCGTATTGGTCCCTAGTGCTGACCTGTATTGGTCACTGGTGATGAACCGTGCTGGTCGATGGTGCATAAAATTATTGGTCATTGGTTTTGAACCATCCTATTCACTGGTGCTGACCCCTATGGTCACTGGTACAGAGGTAGAGATGATTAGTTGTACAACTAGATCATCCCACTCTAGAGTTTCTAATGTGGAGCCGTATTGGTTGCTCTTCTTCCAAATGTCACATCCAGCAACTAGATTCCCACATGAAGCATTCCTAATATATGGATGAATCTACTCCTCATTCCATCAGTCATATTCTAGTTCATACGATGTCCTTCAAAAATCATACCCATGGGACCACCCCTTCATAGGGATTCCAATGTGTTAGATGCTGCTTCAATCAGATGCCCAGTCTGTGAGATATGGGAACTTTTGTAAAAAGTACCTAGTTGGATTCAAGTATGATCCAACCCAGTTCACACGTCAAAATCCTTAAAAACTCACTTAGAGTTAATCCAAATGATCACCTTGTGACAAGGGTCCTAATTCCACTAACAGCGCGTCGATCAGATGCCTGGTCTGTTAGTTACACACCTTTCTGTGAAACAGAGTTGATCGCACCTCAGTCATGCCCACCAGAATATGCCAAAGGGATCACTTCGAATAAAAGGTCCGAACTCCACTTGATGCACATCAAACTAATACCCGGTTCAATAGTAATTAGAATTTTAGTGTCGAGGGAATGATTGGGTTTGGAGTCGATCCAACCCGACCATACTACAAAAATCTCAAAAAACTGACATGGAGTATCTTAAAAGGACCCTCTCCCTCCACATATCCTAGCTCCATAGAAAATTCATCAAAGGTATTTTTTATTGGGATTTTATGGAACATTAAGTGTTTTTGCGCATGAGAGGGTTCTGAGTCCGGTTTGACCTGGCTTGACTCGGCCCACCGGGTGGTCCGGCCAGCTGGCGTGTGCGATCCCCATGGGTCACGCGGTCTGCTGCAGCGTGCGTCGGTGTCCCGCCTCCACCTATGCCTCCATGGTCTACCGTTGTCGGCTGCTCATCCGACCACTGCAGCACCGAGCTATGCAAGACTTCCACTATGGATGGTAGTTGTCGGACACTGCCCTCGTCTGTCAACACCGGTCGTCGGCACCGCCGTGCTGCTTTCGCACAGGTGTTTCTTCCGCCGACCACCAGGTGAGCCCCGATGGTCCTTTCTTCCTTTTGGATGCACCTACGGTCCTCTCGAGATGTTTCCGTCATTTCGAGGCCCACAAATATTCCATGACATTGTGTTTGTTATTCTTCTATGAAGAACGCACAAATGAAAAGCTTATTATAGGGTCCGAGCCTTATGGGTTTCAGCCCACGCCCTCCGCATTAGCGATTTAAGCATGGGGAAAATTAATAATCATCAAAAGAAGAATAATATTGAAATTTAAGACCCTGTAACAACCACCTGCATGATTTGACAAGAAACAGATCAACGAATTAGTTTGTTGGTCCTCGTTCGTTATATTTTTCAAGAATGCGAAGAGAGGGAACATTAAAGCATGTAAACCCCCTACCTCGAGATCCATTGGAGGTGTCATGGTTGCGGTAGGAGGAGCACCCACATTGGATGGAGTCATTGACATTTGTTGTTCCCAAATCGTTTCCACCTAAGCATTTTTCCTCTTTCATGGATGTTTCTGTATAACTCCACCAGAGTTTCCTCTATTGAAGATGTCATGCCAAAACCATACCCGGAGCTCCATTTAAATAGATGGGTGAATGGTGAGAAATTCTTTTTGGAATTAATGAGGTTCATTAAACAAAATAATGAACCTATTTTAATTCACAATCGTGGAGTTATGCAATTTATGAGTCAATATTTTAAATGGATTAACAAGTCAATGGTCTCCACCACCATCGATCATCCGTTGGAGAAAAATAAATAAAATAACTTGTTATGTTATTTTATTGTTTTTCTACAATGTCCAAAAACTATATTTTTTTCCTGACCAACTGAAGTCGATGTAAAGCTTCTTTTAGGTGAATCCCAATGTTGTGGACTCAATAGTTCCCTCATATTTTTAATCTGTGAACCTGTTCAAAAGATTGAAAATTTTGCCTATGCGTTTACAGAATGTACATTAAAAAACTGTTAAAAAATTCGTTCTGGGATCACTGGTCTATGGAATCACTCAACATCAATTTTTGTAGACTCGTAAAAATCCTAAATAATTTAAAAAAATTACATTGAATTTTTCTATCTTTACATTCTCCCCACCATAGGGATTTATGTCCCAAAAATCCAAACAAGTCTACACAAACAAAGATGGGTACTAGGCACGCACATGAGCCAATCGCTCCCTTGTGCTCTCTCAGAGATTCTGGTGCTACCACAGAATGCATACTAGAGGAATCGACTGCCCATGAAGGATCCACTCTTAATGATCCTCTATCTCAACTGAGTACATTGAAAAAATTCTCCCCATCATTAATCTCTGGCTCTCCAAGGTCGATGACGTGAGATGTGTCATGCATATCTCTCCTCAAAGGAGATACGTGGAAGGCGTCGTGCACCCTCTCTAACTGAGGTGGAAATTCAAAGTAGTACACCACCTTGTCAATCCACCTAAGTATCCAGAATTGTCCATTAAACCTTGATGAGAGTTTTTCACCTCAGCCAAATCTCTGTAGACCTAGTTGAGAGGAGACTCGCAAGAAAATGTGGCCCCCCTCCTAGAACTCCAGTGTTCTCAGTCACCTATCAGCATAGGACCTTTTTCAACTTTTTGCAGTCTACATCTACTCTAGGATGACCTACACCTTATCAGTGGTATCTTGTACCATCTCTGGGCCCATGAGTGTAGGCTCTCCTGGATTCATCCAACACAAGGGCGATCTGCAATGTCATCTGTACAATGCCTCAAAATGGTCCATAACAATGGTGGAGTGATAGCATATTTCATACACAAACATCACCAAATAAATTTGGTCCTCCCAACTATGACCAAAATCTAGGGAACGTGCACGAAGCATTTCCTCTAGTGTCTGGATGGTCTGCTCAGTCTGACCATATGTCTGCGGGAAAAAAGATATGTTCAAGTGAAGCTGAGTCACAAAAGCCTCATGTAATCCTTTCAACAACTGGGATGTGAAGTGTACATCACGGTCTAATACTATCATTGATGGTACCCTATGAATTCTCCCAATCTCATAAACGAAGAGTTGTCCCAATCTCTCTACTGAATCCTTCTCTATAATAGTAAGGAAGTGGCCCGACATGGTGATTAATTCAACGATCAGCCAGATGATATCGTGCCCTATGGAGTTATGTGGTAACCCTACCATGAATTCCAACGATATCCCTTACCACTTTCACTCTGGTATATCATGGTGTTGGGCAGAGCATACTGGTAAATGGTGCTTGGGTTTCACTTGCGGGAACGTGATGAATCTTGAAAAAAAACTCCATCATAGATTTCTTCATCCCTGGCCACCTGTACGAACGCTGGTGGTCTGGATACATCTTCATCACACCTACATGTACTTCCAAGGGGGATGTGTGGAACACCCTCAACACCAACTCGTGTAGCTCTACTAGTACAATTGTACGTCCTTGTAAAATGAAAGCATGCTTCCAACCATCAGATTATCTGTCAATTGTATGGAATGAGAATATCTCAGCACATATAGTCTCATAGCTACTTTCTCTGAGTTTCACCTCCCTGACTCGATGAAAGATTAGAGGGGAGACTACCCTCGACTGAAGGTATATTTTCTCATCTCTATCCCTGTAGGATATCTGATGCGAGACTAACTACTCTAAAGCCTCATTCAGTAGCTATGAACATGATCTCTGACTAATTACATCTGCCACTACATTCCCCATCCAATGAGTATAGACTATCTAAAGTGATAGTCATGAAGGAACACTTGACAACATCACTGTATCATATTCAAATCTTTTGGTGTGATGATATATCTTAGGATTTTGTGGTCTGAGTAAACAATGAAGCATTGACCCATCATGTAGTGTCACCACATCTTCAGTGCAATGATTAATACTTCCAACCCCAAGTTGTGAGTCGCATAATTCTACTCATGAGGCCTCTGATATCATTATCTATAAGCACTCATTGCATCACCATTCATTTGGATAGAATAGAGACTGGTCCCTGATATATCACAGTAAACCGCATAGTAAGTTCCCTTCTCTGAAAACCTCATGATGGGAGCATTGGTCAAGCTCTACCTCAGCTATTGAAAGCTCTAATAGAATGTATCTAACCATAGAAGGGTTTACCCTTCTTCGTCAAGGTAGTAATAGGAGATGCTACTCTAGATAAATTGGGTAATTACCTCTGATAGTAGCCTTATAATCCATGGAAGCACCAATCACCAGTAACACTATCGGGTGTCTCTAAAGCAAGTATTGCCTCGATCTTCACTTGATCCACTACCACACCAGCCTCTAAGATGACGTGTTCCAATAAGTGGACCTTACCTACCCAGATCTCACACTTTGAGAGCTTCCCATATAATTGGTGCTCCCTTAGTGTGTCCAGAACGATCCTTAATTGTACAGCGTGATCTTCCTCATATGCTTAGTACACCAAGACGTCGTCAACGAAGACCACCACAAAATGATTGAGGTATGGCAGAAATATCTAGTTCATGAACCCCATGAAAACATCTGGATCTTTGGTCACATCGAAAGGAATCTCCATGAACTCATATTTTCATTACTAACATTCGATGGTTGTCATGAGTACTTCCTCATTAGGTACCCGGAGCTGACGATAGCTTGATCTGAGGTATATATTCGAGAACAACTTATATCCTTTAAACTAATCAAGGAGATCATTAATCCTCAGCAGAGGATAACTATTCTTCATGGTAACCTCGTTTAGGCGATGAAAGTCCACTCATAGCCTCAATCATTCATCTTCCTTCTTGGAAAATGACACCGGGGATTTCCCTGGAGAAACACTAGGCCATACGAATCCCTTCCTATGTATGTCGTGGAACTATAACCTCATCTCTTGGAGATCTTTAGGGGCCATCTGATATGCCGGAGTAGATATCGGTGTTGTTCCTAGGAACAAGTCAATGCATAAGTCTACCTCTCTATGTTGAGGTAGTCATATGAAATCTTCTAGAAAGATGTCTTCATACACGTCCACCACTGTTAGGAACTATGGACTTGCCTCATCTATTGTGTCAAAGGTCATGAAAGCCAGTTTCTCTATAATCAACTCCACCCTCCTAAGTGAAAGTTCATCTCAAGATGCTATATTTTCCTTGTCACCAACAAAGTAAAACTGGCCTCCATCTCTGTGCGTACATTGTACTGTAACTCTCGAGCAGTCAATCTGTGCGTGAATTTCTGATAGCCAGTCCATGCCTAGAATGACATTGTAGCGATTCAAAGATGCTACTAGAAGATCCCATCTGAAACTCTCTCCTCTGCGAGTAAGATCAGACTTTCCGCACCAATGTGTGACCGTTGAGTCTCCCCCCATAGGAGTATCCAAACTCAAAGTTCAATCTAAAAGCAAAGTCAGAATCTCAGAGTCCTGAAATAAGTCCACTTCAAGGGAAGAATGGCCAGCACTTGTGTCGATAATCTATTCTACTAAAGTAGAGAAGATATAGATCCTACATCATATCATCTTAGGGATGTCAGGATCGTGAGCCTCTACTTCCTATAGTCACGCTTGTCCCTATCCACCCGCTCCATGAGCTCATGGTGGAGCACTTGGGGATGGTGGTGGAAGTGCATGGTGAACCCAACCACCTCTAGCTACACATCTTGCTCCCCAAACTCCTCCACCACCTAGATGATGCTCATTCTCTTGACACTACCACTACCTTGGTGGCCTAACCAACGTATCCTGATCATCTGTTTGGGGAGTTAGATAGTCATGAGCTCTTTGACCCTATACCCCATAAGAAAAAATAGATCATGTCTCACTGGTGTCTCCCTCAGACTCTCAAGCCTCTCATCTCCAACCTTGCATCCTGGGGTCACCATCTAGATGGTCTAGCACACTTCGGATTCTGCGTCGTCCGTCTACTGCCAACTACAAATGACTCTACTACCTGTCATCTCGTAGGGACTCTCTCAGTCTCATGCCAACTCAACATGGAAGCTATCCATCAGAAAAGCTCCCTATAGCAAACCATCCTACATCGGGATGCTGATAGAGATAGTCACATCTAAAATCTCTCATTGGATGCCCTGCTTAAGGGTATGGGACAATAAGTAAGGGTCTTTTACCATGTAGGTCGAGTATTGAGAGAGGTTAGTAAATCTTGTTGAGTATTAAGCCACGGTCTGGATACCATACTCTATATGCATCATCTATTGAATACGCACACAGTGTAGTGTTGCTGGCTCAAACTCCATCCTGAAAAGGCTCTAAAAGTCTATCCAGGCGAGGTTCGTCTCCTCATGCACCTGGAGCATCGATCTTCACCATCATCCAGCCGATCCCTAAAAAAGCCTAGTCTCCATGATTTCCATCAACTCGGTGGGTGTCTCTACTAAATAAAAGACTCGTGAAACTGCCTCAATATTTTCCACGTCTACCTGGGGGTTTGTCTCCCCTTGAAACCATAGAGGCCTTTGTCTCTAGAACTCATGCAACATGCTCAGCCAGCGTGTATGATCCACTGGTAGCATCCGCTGCTCAATGGGTTGTGGTGATGCTAGTACACCACCCCAAGGTTCCATCAGTGTGAGTAGTCCCTGTACTGAAACCTCATCGCTCAGTGGGCCACTGTCATGATCTCATACTAGAATCTAGGTTGGCTGTCTTGGTGGAGGCATCTTGTGCCAAAGTTAATAAAATATTCATTATGATCAGACTCACGAATGATCAAGAAAACTTTTCAAAACACTAGAAACTAGTGTTTTTGTGTACCTTGTTAGAAAATAGAATTCAGGGTCCTAGTGTATGGAAATGTTTGTCCCAGCAACAAAACTTGAGTCCCTATATTGAAAAGGGAAGTCAAGACACTTTACACCATTGCCTAAATAAAAGTAGGATCTTATTTCATTTGGTAGAACTGAATTCCCTCTAATACTACTTTGTCACGACTCGTCTCAAGGGTCCCAAACGTGACAACCCCAAACCCAAATTGTATAGGATAGGGGTTGGTTACTTGAAATAGAAGGATTTTCTCAAATAGGGAATGAATTTCCTCAGATATATGTACACACTCAAAAAGGGAAACTGAAGTAAACAACCAAAAAAAGTAAGTTATCACCATGAGAGTAAATTACAACCATAAGTACCACTATAAACTAAAAAAAGATGGCTGAAATAAATTTCCTAAAACTGAAAAGAATGTAAACAACCATCGTATCTACCCTGGAGCTCTACCTGGAGGGTAGTAGCTATATGTCTATAGTCAAATAAGAGGATATTGAATGCTCCCATCACACTAAACTCCACCAAGTCCCGAACCTCCAATGTCTACCTCAGAGAATCAGTAGTCTAAAACAAACACACACATGTGGGCGGATCCAGTGTAGGGGTGATTATAACAACTCAATATGGGACCCCGAAACCCCCAAAGGTATCCCAGTAATCCAAAAAGGAAAACATCTCATGAAATACCACTAATGTAATATCACAATAATGATATAAACCGTGAAGTACATCATGAAATAGACAGGTCAATTTAACAGTATAACATCATGGTTACTTGATTGGGATGAGTAGTCATATATCCAGATCATCCTATCTATAGTAACTCTACTGATAACCATATATTTCATTGTATGCTGGCCTGTATTGGTCGCTAGATGCTAACCCACATTGGTCACTTGTGGTGACCTGTATTGGCCGCTAGTGCTGACCTGTGTTGGTCGTAGGTGCTGACCCATATTGGTCGCTGGTGTTGACTCGTCTTGGTCGCTAGTGCTGACAGGTATTGGTCGCAGGTACCGTGGTAGGGATGATTAGTTGTAAAACTGGATCATACCACTCTGGAGTTTCTGATGTTGACCCGTATTGGTCTCTCTTCTTCCTCAGGTCACAGCTAACCACTAGATTCATGCACGAAGCACACATGATCTCCATAATACTCTGCACCTCAATCCATCAGTCATATTTCAACCTATAATAATTCCCCCAAAAAGCATACCCAAGGCACCGCCCAGTCATAGGGGTGCCAACTTGTCAGACATCGCATCGGTCGGATGCCCGGTCTGTGAGATATGGGGAATTTTGAAAAAACTACCCGATAGGATTCAAGTCTGATCCCACCTAGGTCACATGTAAAACTCAATAAAAACTCATTGGAGTTTCTCCAAAGTACCACATTGTCACAAGGGTCCTAATGCCACAAACGACACGTTGATCGGGCACCCAGTCTGTTAATGACACTGGTTTATGTTAAATGGGGTGATCGCACGTCGGTCAGGCATGGCTCGGTGGGACCCTCTCGAATATTCCAAATGGACCGCTTCACAGAAAGTGTCCCAAAGCCACTGGTGGCGTGTCAAACGGAAACTCGGTTTGATAGTTATTGGTATTTTAGTGCCGAGGGTCCGGTATGATTGGGAGTCAATCCAACCCAGCCATACATGAACATTTTCCAAAACTATCTTGGAGTATCTCAAATGGACTATCTCGCTCCACGGATTCTATCTCCATAGACGGTTCCTCAAAAGAACATTTGGTTTTCACGTTACGACCCTTTTAGCATTTTTGGGCCCGAGAGGGGTCTGCGTATAGTCGGACCCGGCCTGGGCCGACCCGAACCAGTTCGGGTTGACCCAACCTCATCCTGGGCTGTCTAGGATTAGTTAGGCCATAGAGGGCACATCCCGCTAGACCGTGGACCAGCCCGGCCCCCGGTTGGGGGTGGTATGACCCGCTGGCCAGCGCGACCCACGTTGGTCGTGCAGTCTACTGCACCCGAACGACTCAAAGGTGTCGTTCAACACCTTTAAATAGCAATCCCACATTGCGCCACCTCAACAACTATGGGTTCCGCAGGAGGTGGGTCCTAACCTTGGCTGCCGTCGTGACTTCAATGTCGTGGAACTTCAACGCGGTGCGTGTCGGTGTTTCATTTCCACCTTCGCCTCCGTAGTCGGCAGCTGCCGGCCACCCCTTCAATCCCCGTGGCACCGATCGGAGTCACTCTTCCACCACGACCTACAGTTTCCGACTGTCGCCCTCGTCCACAGGCGCCGCCCTGCTGGTGTTGCACCAACGTTTTTTCTACGAGTCACTCGGTGAGCCCTGGTTTCCTGTACTTCCTTCCAAACGCACATATGGTTCCCTCTTCCATTGTTGTTTCATAGCCCCCAAATATTCCTTTTCACCGCTCTCATTATTCATCCAAGATTAACGCACCATGGAAAAGTTTATCAGAGGTTCTAGGACTTGTTATTTATTTCCCACGCCCCACGCGTTAGCGCATTAGAAATGGGGAAAATTAATAACAATCCAAATGAAGAATAATCCCCAAATTTAAGACCCCCGCAACGACCACCCTCATGATTTGATGAGATGCAGATCAACCGGTTAATTGGTTGGTCTAGGATCAGTATATTTTTCAATAATGGGAAGAGAAGAAACATTAAATCACATTAACCCCTACCTTGAGATCTTTTGGACATGTCGTGTTTGCAGTAGGAGGAGCGTCCACACTGGATGAAGATGTCAGTTTACGTCGATCCCAGATCGTTGCTGCCCTAGATTTTTTCCTCCGTCGGTGGTTGTTTTCTCCGAACTCTACCGGAGTTTCCGTGCTTGAAAAATCCATACAGAAAACCCCACCCCCATATCCATTTAAATAGTAGTGGAAAAGGTGAGTAACTCATTGAGGAATTAATGAGGATCATCAAACAAATTAATGAACCACTTCAAATTCACTTTGGTGGAGTTATGTTGTTGATGTGTCAAGCCAATAAATGGCTTGGAAAACTTCTGATCCCCCCCACCGTCGCGAATCTTCTAGAAAAAGAGAGATAAAATAACTTGTTACATTATTTTATTATTTTTCTGTAAAGTCCAAAAAATATTCTTTTTCTCTCGACCAACTGCGGTCAAAGTGAATCTTACCTTAAGAGACTCTCAGTTCTGCGAATTAAATGGTGCCCTAATATTATAAATTCGAGCAGTGGTTCAGAAGACAAAAAATACCCCCCGTACGTTTACTGAACATACCATAAAAAAGTTCATAATTTCATTTCGGGAACATAGGGCCTCGGAATCACGCACCGTCAATTTTCACCAGCTCATAAAAATCCCAAATAATTTAAAAAAAATTACATTGAATTTTCGGGTCATTAAAAATATGAACATCCTTGAATTTGTTTTAAGATAGATATTATATGGGAATTCCTAGTAATACATCCCAACATAGATACTATAAGTGGACGTGGTTTGATCATAGATATACCTATGAGTACAAACTCTGACAATGTGTTCTCAGCCTTTCTCGGGATGCCCTAGTACCTGAAATCAGGCCTTATTATGCACTTGGTTTGAAACTCCCATGGTATATTCATAGGATAATACACATTTTATATAAAAATCATTATGTAGAATATGAAAAGATAATTAAATTTAATATCCTAGGTTAAACCTAAGTGTCTTTGATTGAAAATAAGTTGTCATGATTTAGAAATCCATGAAATGGTATTATGTATATACGTTATACTATGTAAGGAGCTATTTTGATGAAGTATTTTTGGGATTCAATAATTTTATTATATATATATTTTACCAATGTTTTTTGGCTACAATATTCACAAAACATCTAAGTAATAATTTATTTTAGAAGAATATATTTTAGTGGAAAATGTTATTTGTGGAATAATTCCTTTGTATATATATTGAAAAAAATTTAATGTATTGACATGCTTTATAGTTCATACGATCATTAATGACATAATAATAATAGTAAAATATAAGTATTCAACATTATAAAAAAATGTTCAGACTGAAAACCATAGTTAAGTGGGAATTTATGATTTAATTTTGAGGATTTTCGTTAGATTTATTTTTGGAATTATAATAATATGGTTTTAGAAAATGAAAAATATTATAGTTAGTGACAACCAATCAAAATGATCATGGAAACATGTCTTGAACCCTTAACTGAATGATGATATGTGTTTAATGATAACCACTGAAATGCGCAGTGCCCTGGTTACTTTTTCATTTTTTTTGGTAATGAAATTTTTTGAAAACATTTTAATTATGAACTAGTAAAATCACTTTTGAGTGTTAGAGATTAATATGTTAACCATATTGTTTTTGTTAGAAAGTTAGAGACAATTAGTTAGATATTTAACTCTTTTATGGGCCTTATTATCCTTTATAAATGATGTTATTTCTTCATGCATCAATAATAATTTTTGAATGAATTGGGTTCTAGATCAAAGAAAAACTAAAATTTATGATTGATTATATTAAGTATAAACCAATAAATTAAGAATATGTACATATATTCATGGATAGTAAAACAATATCCCAACATTTTAAAAATAACATTGAATTAAAATGTTGTCATAATACCTTAATTTCGTTTGAACCTATTATCTCTAAAATGATGAAATATTTTTGGGTTTAAGGACCTAAAATGTATATTTATAATTCACTAGTTTCATATTTATAAAATCATCAAATCCCTATAAATATTTACACTTTTTTCAATGTACGTATATATACTATCCACTAATGTTCTCTTATTTAGAAACCTAGTTAAATGTTAGTCCATGTGAACATTACACTCCCCATTATAACTTTTCTAGAGGATGTTTTATGAACTATCCTCATGCTGTGGAAATTTACCATTGGATCCATCAAAAAATATATCATCAAAATTGTGTATAAATTATGAAGATGAAATTAATTTAAGGTGGGGAGAATGTAACACCATGAAATTATAATGTAACAACCTTTTAGTCGATAGTGTGTATGGCACAAGACACCAAGATCATATTAGAATATAATATCAACATAATTTATAACATATTTAATATTTAATACAGATTCTATATATTTAAATAATGGGAACATTGAGTTATTATTCGTTACATTCAAGAGAGACATTATTAAATGGCATGCGTTACAGGAAAGACTGAGTTTTGCTGATAAATAATATATTATTAAAATATTATTGTTTAATATAATATGATATAAACTTGTAGTTATGTTATCGATTATGAATATCATTAAGTAAAATAAGATAATTTATTGTCTATATAAATTTTAAATCAATATGTTGGTTACAAATTAATGAGAAACAAAAATAAGAACAAATTCCATAGAAAATGAAATATTATAATATTTATTTTTCCAAAAAAGTTTTGACATTATAAATTTAATAATTATAATTAGCTGATGATTTTTATAAAATATATATGCTATATATTAAGTGCAGTATTTTTAATATTCATCGACTAGGTTTAACATGCATTAGATAAGAACAAACTCTATTATTCAGATAAAAACCTAATTTATTTTTTTAATGAATACTTAACATACTAAATTTAAATTCAAAATTTATTTTTTATCTAGTTTATTTATAAAAAAAATTATAACATTAACAAGTTTTTAATAGTAATAAGATATTATTTTATCAATTAATTAAATTAATGTCATTTTGATTAATTTCAATTTTAAATTGATTATAAAATCATGGAAAACATTAGGAATTTTTACATTAAAAACCCATACTGTCATCCCATTTATGGGATTAAATTTAAATCAGCTTCCAGAACTTTTATAATTGAAATTTCAAAAAATGGATTTCATATTTTGATTTACAATAATTTATTTTTTCTAATAATACCGACTTTTTTTTTACCCATTGTATTAGAGAATATGATTAAAATTAATTAAAATTATTATGATAAAATTAGGAATAATAAAAGAATAAAACATTATCATAATAGGCCAAATGACCTAGAAACATGTCCAAAACCCATTTTATAGATATAAATCTAACATGAACCTTCCATTATTTTTTTGGTTTTTTAATACTTTTTTAGGTAAAAATGTGGGTACACTTAACTTCTTTTAAAAAATACCAAGTGAGTCCTTTTCCTCCCTTATAAATGGTCACCAACTCTCCCCATTCCACAAACCTCTCTAAAAAGATAGTTTTTAGACAATAATATCATATATATTCCCAAAATACCTCTACTTAATCATGATTCCTTCATTTTTCAAATATTTTTCCAAGGAATCCTTTTGGTATAATCCAAATGATGTTACTTGATTAAGAGGTAACATCTTCACTCAAGCTCTCTACTTTCATGTCAATGATCCTACACCAAATATATCTTTATTATAGGATTAAATTAAAACAATTATCCTAAATACAGTATGATATTTTTAAGAAAATATTTCTACCTACACATACACACAACATCCTTTAATTGGTAAATAATATATTGTTTTGGTGTATGGTGTACTACTGCCTCATGAAATTATGATTTTCATTTTTCCATTACCACCTCTAATGTTGTCAATTATGATGGAACATTTTTTATATATGATATTTATTATTTCTTTATACTTATTTAATAATTTGATACGGCATACCTTTAATACTTTCTATTTTACATTAGTATGATGACATCATTTGAGGAAGTGTGGACTACCACCCCCTCAAAGAGACATGATTCATTCACACGATATATGGAATAAATAAAAGATGATTAAAATTAAAAAAAAAATCATAATTTATATATATGATATTCATGACATAATTACCTTCATATGTATATATTAATACACTTTCACACAGATAAAAAAGTGATAAAATTGTTCGTCGATGTGTGGACTGCTGCCTCGTCGACATGATGTGCTTGATTTTTCATCACAATATATATATATATATATCAGTAAATAAGATTAAATAATATCATATATATGATATAATTATAATTATACAAAGATATAGTTATACTTAATTTCATTCAATCACGATCACTAAAAAATGAGAATTATACTCATGAGTACGTTTGGCCTACCATCCCCATGATCATAACGTTGATTCATTTTTTTTGAAGAGGATTTAATTATTGGTATTAAAATAATAATTTATGTATAAATATGATAATTATTTTATTTTTTATATTATTTATATTGATATAAGGACCCCTTTTACTATAGTGGACCGAGTAATGTGGTTTTTTATATATAAACCAAATTTGGCCTCAATGCCCGATATAAACAGAATTGTTTATTTAGTTGTATAAAACAAAGTAATAAGTGAAAGAAAAGTAATGATAAAAATGAAATTTCTTTTCATGAAATTATAAAATTAACATATATTTATTATACAAGATGATAATATATGTTCACCAGAAATGAAACTCAAGGTAAATGATTTTTTTTCACAATTTACATTCCTCTAATAATTAATTGTTGGTTTGTGCATAGACTATTTTATATGGTGTATATACAGACATCTATATGTTATATATATAATGAAAAAATTATTCTCATGATATTATATGTTTTTGTTCATATTATTCCTTCATGAGGGTTATGATTTAAAATGTTTCAATGTGTTGTGGGTTACATTGGGATGTTTAAAGATTATTTTCATCAATATTAATACTAATGATATTTTAATGGAATTTTCAATTTAGGAAATTATATTTCCATTAATCAATAAAACATTTAATTATTATCAAGTTTTTCATTACCATTTCATGTATTATTCTAATTTTTCTACTCTTTGGTACTCAAGTATTTTTGGAAAACATTTTTCAGAAAACCCATATTTTTTATCTATTTAGTTGGAGATCATGTATTCTTCAAAAAGCCATGTTTTATTAAAATGAGTTAAATTTTTTAAAAGGATTTGGTGAAGTATTTTTAATTTTTTTACATAATAATGTTTTTCATTGAATATCATTGTCTCCTTCCAAAAAATGTATGTTTTTATCCTTTTTATCGTTTAAAGGAATATTATTATTACCTTGTATGAAAAGTACAAATTCACACACAATAATATTTTTTAATTTTCAATTTCTTGTTTGAAAGGTTACTTTTTGAAAAAAAATGTTTTCAAACATTATATCAATGAAAATGCATTTCAAAAGATTCTTCATAATAAAAGGATATTTTTCTCAAGAATGTTTTTAAAGATTGTTTTATAGTATTCCTATTCATCAATAAAAAATTCTTATTTTCCACTCCACATGGAAATTGTTGTGTTGATACCATACTTATTCTTTCTCTAGATAATTTGTTATTGATTTATCTAAGGATATTATTCACATTTACTTCCATGATTTATTTTTTATTCTTCCTGAATATTATATATTTCAAGATCATTAAACATTTAATTTTAATTTAATTATCTATTTTATTTATCAGGGATAATATTTGTTTCCTAAACCCTAAACCATTTTACATATAGTGTCTATAATGATAATTATTTTATTATTTGGGAAAGTATTGATAATTATATATTATTCATTCAATATAGTTATTTATCATGGAATATTAGTTATTTTGACTATTTGATAAGTGGGATGATTTAGAGATGCAATGTTGGGTGGAGCCCAGATTTTATATAGATCCTTGATGAATCAATATGTTCTCATGATAAAAAATAGTTTCACCAATTAAATCGGTTTTTATCTGTGGTTTTGAATCATATTTTGAATGGTATTTATGGTATAGGTTTCCATGCGCCTTGGAAATGATCTCCATTAAAAAATTAGTGCCTTTAAATTAGTTTATGCTATTATTCATCCATGAGATTTTGCGTCAACATATTGATGGATACATTTAAATATCAATTAATAGAATAAATTTCTTGGTTTTGAGTTTCTTACCATTCCATATTTATTTTTCCTTATCTATTTATTTGAATGGGATGTGTATCTTATTAGTTCCTTTATATATTATTTATTCACTTCCTTCTCATTTTATTGATTATATGGATTTTGAGTTCAGTTATTTAACATGTCCTAATTATTATTGTCATTGATTCATTATTTCTTCTACTATATTTTTACTTTACTTAGCATTTGAGCTCACACTTATTATGTTTTATTCCCTAGGAACCCCCAAAGAATAATATGAATGGTATGTATGGATTTACTAGATGGATTATGTTAATCCTTGAAGTTATTTATTTACATTGAAGATAACAATTATGTTTTTATTTTTGTATTCTTTGGTAATAAAATTCACATGTATGTATCTGGTTACCAAGGCATCTAAACTTCAATTACATCGATATTTGATTCCATATAATCATTTTAGGGTTATTTGTTGCAAAAACCCAGATCAGGGATATCTGGTGTTTGGGTGCTACAGTTCGTAGTGTTACGAACCAACTTTGGAACCTTGGTAAACTGATAAACAAGTCAGTCCTAACATAGCGTGAAGGGTGCTCATGAAGCACATGAGTTGGTGACTATAACTCAACAACATACAAACTATAAGTGTGAATGGTTTTTTCACTAACAATGTGGAATTAAAAGAAAACATGATAGTGTGAATATCAACTGAGAACTCTATTGGGAATAACATACCGGCAGTTAAATATGACCAATAGAGAAATTACTACAACCCATGTACAAACGGGGGAAAACATCCCATATTCCCTATGGATATTACTCCTCAACACCAATTACCAGCATCAAGATCCATATCCAATCGATCCTTTTACTTTAATTGAACATTGAAGGACAAAGCCTACAAAAACAAAAAGGCACAAGTTGGTTGTGTTCGAAAGCCTAGTACGATTTCAGATAAAGATTCCATAACAAACGTTGATATCTACATAACCAAAATGGGCTACTAATTTTAAAAGAAATAGGATATGAATTAACAAATAATATTTATACATATAATTATCTAGAGTTTAAAATACGTAAATTCATTTAGAAAATCATGATATACATTTAAAATGATGGAAACAATTTCAAAATATGGAATTTCCAATTAATCAATGGATACATTGAATAAAAAAAAATTCTCACAAACAGCAAAAATATACAATTTATATAAATAGTTTACATACATTCTCAAGGAATGTAAAATAGATTATAACAAAGCCATATATACATATTAAAAAATTCAAACACGCAAGCAACATGGTCATGTGCCAAACAGGTATGATAGTTTCAGGCTATAGGGATCCAACACTATGTATATGAAAAAGTATGTACTTATGCACATTTAGGCCAATAGTAAAGAGATATCATCACCATAAAATAAGGAATTGGATGTGATGACATAATATTTTAGAATATAGTAGAATTAGATTGTTCCGCTAAAAATAACTCACTAACTACCTAAGGCTTGAATATGCTCATTTACAAATCAATGATGGGAAATTCATTTTGTAATAGTAAATGAAATTCATCCAATTATCCATTTCAAAAATTCCAATTTTATACTTAAAACCCTTAATGGGGTTTTAATAAAAAACATTTCTTTTCACCAATATTAGAACCCATGGTTTCCATCAAAAAAAATTATGCAATTTTTCACAAATCCGATGTTTGAAACAAAATCCATCCTTTTCATCACAAACCCCCAATTCACAAGTATTTAGGTTTTTCAAAAACATTCCATGAAAAATCGTTTCTTCAATTAAAATTATCATTTCAATTGATTAAATTCCCATCAAAATGAAAATTTTAATTAATGAATTTGAATCTTACAAATTTCCAATTCCAAGAAAAAAATCATTTTTCCTCAAAAACCCCAATTCATTGGAATTGGGTTTTTACAAAAAAAAAATTAAATCCATTATATTAAAATCTATACAATGGATTTTAAATTCAGAAAATTTAAATTTAAACAAATAAATAGGTTCAATAAAATTTGTTCATCGTAACTGAACAACCTATCAAAAAAAATGGATCTCGCAATTACAAACCCGAATCGAGATTTGTCGATGAAGAATGAAGTTCACAAAAAATAGAGTCAAACCAAGGCATTGTATCCCAAAATGGTATTTAATCCACAAATCTATACAAAGACCCATGTAACCGTAAGGAGAATGTGAGATATCATGGTAGGAAGAGAATGAGAGGAGGAAACTAACCAGAAGTACATAGACCAACATCTCCCTTACTTCAAATTGCTTATGGAAAAAGATCAAGGGGTCAAGAATCCTTGTTGGTATTTCCAAAGAAGGGAAAATACATTTGTCTCAAAGGAGGTCATTTCAGGACCTATAAAGGGGGATTTAGAAATTTTAATAAAAATTTCAGATCTAAAAAACCCAGTCCACATGATTTCCTGGAAAAATTCACATTGTTAGGGAAAATAGTGCGGTGACTGTGTGGAGCCCACTATCCAAAACAAGGCACTGGCACACAGTTTGTCAAACCATGCATTGGCCATTCCAAAACCACGCTACAGCCTAGAAACCTCCATAATTTTAAGAAATTCATGCAAAACAACTCTAAACAATACCCAACCAAAGATCAACATAATGAAGAGTTTAGGAATACCTGAAAAGGTCCCCTGATGTAACATCCTATCCATAATATATATTTTTTGTCCCAGAAATCCTAAGAAGAAGACTCCAAAAAAAAATATGAGGCCACTACTCCCTCACCAATGCCTCCCTATCCCACATCTCATGAGAATCGGAATTGTGCTTCCATAATAGAGAAACCAAAGGTATCATTCTACAATGATGTACCTTGGTCTCAGAATTAACTATCATAACTGACCATTCAGTCATGGATAAATCAAGTCCCACTTCATGTTCACACCATCTTAAAACATGAGATAGATCAGATAAATACATTCGAAGTTTAGATAATTAAAAAACATTATGTATTATTGTCAGCTGTGATGGTAGTGATAACCAGTATGAAACTTTACCCACCTTCTCAATAACATCAAAAGGTCCAACAAAATAATAATCAATCTTCCATTGCTTCCCATGTTGTTAATGATAAAACTAGTGTGAATAATTCAAGAACACCTAGTCACCAAATGATAACTCCAATGCATTACAATGACAATTAGAATAAAAATTGTATCGGCTCTGACCTATCAACATTTTCAAAAAAATCAACTGAATACTTGTTATACTATATTAGAACATGCTCCAAAAAACTATCGAACTCTATTTAATATCCAACAAACACAATAGATATTTACAAGTCTGAACAAACTGGTGATCATAATGTTCCATCCTGATCGCAGAATGGTGACTATTGTTATATGAAAACTCAACCAGGCCCACATTATCATCCCATGCTCCACCAAAGTTAAGAATGAAAGCATAGAACATATCCTCAAGAAACAATATAGTTCTTCTTGTATATACATCCAAATGAGGATGGAATGTTGTTCTCTAATGAATGTACGATCCCAGCACCTACAGAAGGCCTCTCCAAAAGTGGGAAGTAAACCAAGGATCACTGTCATTGAATATAACAGATGGAACTCTGTGCAATAGAATAATCTCTTTCATAAAGAGACTTCCAACTCATTTAGATTGTCTTTCACATGAATGGGTATAATGTGAGATGATTTCTTCATCATATTGATCTACACCAAAATTGAATTATTCCTCATTTGGGTATGTGGAAACCAAACCCCAAAATACAAATAGATCTCATCCCAATTCCATGTAGGGATTGGATGTTGATTAAGTAACCTCGAAGGTTTCTGGTTCTCAGATTTCACTTATTTGTATGTATAACTATGAGGGACAATCTCATAAATTCCATGCCTCATACTTCACCACCATAACTACCGCCTCATGTCGTAGAACATCTTTTGGGTTCTTGGGTGTATAGACCACTTGGAATTATATCAATCCCCCATAAAAACATTCTTTACAGAAGATGTTACCACAAAATGATTATGAAAGAATAGAATTCACTCTTTAGTGAACGAAAACTAAGAAAATATCTCCCCACCATTAGGAGAGTCTCAAATTCTACATAATTTTCATCAATCTACTGATAAGGGAGAATAATTTCAAGAATATAGTATCACAACTAAACATCGTCCATGGAATCTTCAATCCCTTTTTCCAGAACTCCAATATGAAATTGCGCAGAGATACCCATCATGTTCTACTCCTCCAAATAATCTTTCACTACACGGTATGGAATATTTCTAGTCAATGCATTAGTAATGAAATTCCCATTATCATGGGTTTTGGTAATGTAAACATCAAAAGACTATAGGTATTCCTCTAAATATCACTAGAAGAGGTTCTAATATTGATGAGAAAATATGTTACTCAAGATTTTTTGGTTTGAAAACATGAAAAACCTTTTCCCATAAAGTTAATGCCTCCAATATTTCAAAAAAATAATCACAACTATAAGTTTGTGTTCATGGGTTAGATGATTCTTATCTTGTGGCCTAAGCTAACAAGATTTATAGGAAACACCATGATCACCATATTTACGAGTGCAACCCAATTTGAAACCCAATGCATCATAGAATACAACAATTTCCTGCTCGACCACTGGATGTGTCAAAACAGGTGTAGCAGTAAAAATGATATTCCTCTCAACAAAAGAACTCTAACATTTCTCATTCGAAACAAACATTACTCATTTTGGAGTAAGGGTAGTCAACATGGAGAAATCTTTTATAAAGGGGTGATAATATCCAGCTAAGCCTAAGAAGGTCTGAATCTCAAATACATTTCATGGTTGTTCCCATGTCATAACCTCTTTCTTCTTTTCATGATCTACTAAAATAACATGATCAGACACCACATGTCCCAATAACATCACCTACTGAAGATAGAAATCATACATTTAAAGCATGGCATAGGGATTATGATTTCTCATGTAGAGACCCGAAAGTTTCGTGGAATGTTTTTTAAATACATGGGAATTTTACGAGTCAGTAGTTTCTGAAAGTGCTTGATTCCAAGGCCCGGTGTGCCCAAAATCAATTTCTAATGTTTTGTTCGGGGTCATTCAATAAATGTATGTGCGGGATTTTATATCTTTTGAACAGGTTCTTGGAATTGAAATCTAAGGGCACCGTTGAACTCGCAACACCAGTATTCGCTTAAGGAGACCTTTACTGCAGTTGCATTTTATCGAGATTGGGATTAATTTCGTGGGGTTTCCAATTAAAATTAAATAAAAATGTTTTTAACACATTTTTATTTGAATGGTGGTTAAAACCACCAATCGAAGGCTAGTGGTGGGGGCCACCACACCGTAACCACCCTTGGGATGATGTTTTAGGGTGGCACCCATCTGAACCATTTTAACTCTTCTAAACCCCCCTTTTAACCCCTTGAGCTCCCCATTAATAGGGGAAACTCTTCAAATTCCGCTTAATGGTGCCAACACAAATTAATTAAGGACTTAATTAATTAATTTGAGTTATTTGAATTCTTTTGAATTCATTTTTCCAACATTAAAATAAAAGATCATTTCTCTTATTTTGGGCTGGAATAATTCTTGGAGAGCTTTGTAGAACTCTTTGATGAACATCATCCCCTCGAAGAAGAATGCTCCTCATCTCCAATGAATGATGATACCATCTTTGATCTTCATCCAATCCACAAGAGAAAAAGCCTCCCGCAAGGAACGTCGAAAATGCTTCATCCTCGGACGTTTCCCAACGTCAACGAAGTGATGAACATCTTCTGCAACTCCATCGTTGAACACCAAATCAATATAGGAGAAAATTGGAATATTATTATGTTTGAGTTATACTATCCTTTCCTCATCGTGTTTTGTACTCTTGATACGAAATGTTAACTACATAACGAGGAGGGCTCGGACTGCATGAACATGGTCGGAACCTTCACACCTTGTTGTTGTTCTCATTGTGTTGACAACAGAGGGAGATCACGGAAGAGGAAGGTGGTGCAAGGCCTACCGTCGCACCACGCTGGAGAAGGGCCATGGTGGAGGAAGCACGACGATGTCACGCCGTGACGGTGATGTGGAACCGTGGCTTGGCCGGTCCACGACGGAGGGCGCGGTGCCGTGGTGCCGCGCCTGTGACAGGGAGCAGCCAGCCGTGTGGTACGGGACCCCGCCGGATCCCGCGTGGGATGGACCGGTGCCACTGGGTGCCGGTTCAGTTCTACCCGAATGCCTATGCCATTTGTGGGCCAGGGGGGTGCGAGCCTCCCCCATGGCGCGGCCAGGCCGGGTCTCCTTCTACCAGGCCGCCCAAGGCCAGGCCGCTCCTCGGCCGGGCCGCCCATGGCCGGGCGGCGCGTGGGTCGGGCCATCTCATTGGGTTGGGCTGTCTTTTCGAGTTGGTTCGTCCCCTCAGCTCAAGTAGCTTCATCAGACTGGGACAGACATGTAGTCCAATCCAGACCTTGTTTCAGACCGGGTTGGGCCGGGTCAGTCCGACTGGGTCGGACCTGACCTGGACCCGCTATGTTCGTTTACACCTTTTAGCCCACATCTAGGGATATGGGTGTCCGATTTACGTACCACCTGTGGAGATGGAATTATTGGAGGGATAAGATTATTTTGGCATAATCCACATGAGGTTTGAACATTATTGGGGTACGTCCGGGTTATATTGAGCCTAAAAACCAACCAGGACCCTAGAACGGAAATGCCAATAACTCTCAGACTAGGAATCTGATTAATGTGGCGTCTATCGCGTTGGGTTCCTTATGATGAGACAGAACCGTGGGATACATTAACACAGGACTTCGTGATAGTTGATGTATTGACACTTAGCTCGAGGAGCGGATCCTCTTGGAATCAGGCTTGTTGTGTGGAGAAATCCTAGGGCTGGCTGCAACTAAGATGACAGGATCCTCCATGGGTTCGACAACAACGATACTGTACCAGGATCCTCCGTGGGTTCGACAGTGATGACTACTATACTGGAATACTTTGTGGGTTCAACATCGATGAATACTGTACCGGGATCCCCCGTGGGTCCGACAGTTCTGACATCTGTTATTGTATCCAGTGTGGGTCTGATAGAATAGCCGCTCCTGTATCATGTGTGGGTCTGACAGCTTAGCTGGTCCTGTATCCTGTGTGGATACGACAACTTAGATGAATCAGTGACTACATCTGATCATCTCTATCTCTCTAAGAAATATGTATACCTGTGTGAGCGTAGTCATGTCTTTCAACCATTATCATCATGGTGAATGACTTTACTTCCTTGTGGAATGGTTTGTGCTTGGGCTCGAGAGTTGGAGCCAGACTGTGATTGATAACCTAGGTATATGTATAGGAATATACCTAAGTAGGGTTGGTTGATAATTTGTGATTGTATCTTTCTACTGTGGTTTATACTTTGTGGATTCAGGGAGACTTTCGGGGGTCTCAGGGTCCCCTACTGAGTATTGTTATACTCACCCCTGCACGGGCAACGCCCAGACCTTGTTGTGTTCTGTGCAGACGACAAACAATAGTGATCGACGATGAGGGTGATAGAAGGGAGGCTGGTCAGAGCTGGGAAAGACGGGACGTACCGCATGGAAGAGTTTTTCGAGTTTTATACCTACCATTCCGGTCGGATTCCCCTGTGGATGATCAAAGAGATGTTTTCCCTTTTTAGTTGTACTCGATGCTCAGTTGGGTTTGTATACTGGCCCACTAACATTAATTTCTATTTTAATACATGTTTCTTCTATAGCTTCTGCTCAGTCAGTGTGTGTTACAGGTTTAAAGGAAATTCCATACATTTTTATCAGGATTACGCCTTTGGTGCCAGTTGCCAGCCCCTGCCCTATGGAAGGTAGGCTTGGGGTAGTCATGACACGGGCCCCAAGGTTAAGCCGTGACAAATTGGCATCAGAGGAGTCAATTCTACTACAGAAAATAGAATCTTATTCTTTTAATGTAAATCATGTTATGTTTTTTGGGTGTGGTTATCAGTTTAGGGAAACTATGTTGGTGTGGCAGTCGACGTATCCATACACTAGGAATATGACTTCTAATTTCCGACTCAGAGCATGAAAACACTTATTGCATGTGTGTTTCATTTGAAAAAAAATTCTTCATGATTACTTTGTGTTAGCTCACTAGTTATATTGTTTTAAATGTGGTGCACCTATTTTTTTTCAGGATGGCCCCATGAAGGAAGCCATCTAGGGTTCCATGTTTCGTACGAGATGGTAGCCCACCGAGCGATGAGGCCTCGGTGTAGGGAACCATCACAGAAAAGGTACTAGCAGTACCACTACCCGCTGGGCCACTGATACCACTAGATCTAGTAGCAGAGAGTGGACACTGTCTGAGTGCATTGTACAAATTCCAGCACCAAATGCCGCCCATGTACCGAGGAGAGAAGGACCCATAGACCGCTAAGGATTGGCTGGAGGCTTTCGTGAGAGTTTCCAGATTGGTAGGGACACCATCATACCTCATGGTAATCCTTGCCGTGAGTCTCCTGAAAGAAGCAGCAGGAAGATGGTGGAGCCTAATTCTCTAGGTGCACGACGAGGCATCATTACTCTGGATAGACTTCGAGAGTCTCTTCCGCTCATAGTTTGTTCCAGCCACCCTTCATGCGGTGCAGATTCAAAAGTTACTTCATATGCAGTAGGTCATCATGACATTAGCTCAGTACTCAGTGAGGTTCACAGACCTCTCACGCTACTCAAAGAATATGGTACAAGAGCCGTTCTTCATGGCCCGGACCTTCGGGCAGGGAATCAGGCTTGAGACCAGGGCTTCGATGATTTCCCTCAGCATCTCAATGCAGGTGGGGGTGATGAAGTGATCCCTTCTAGTGGAGAGTTTTCTCACTGAGGAGTCACCATCGGCGAGACCCACCGCATGCCGACACGTCGCACAGTCTTCTGCAGCTGACATTAGACAGATATCGGAGAGGTTTAAGCATACCATACAATCAGGTTTGCAACCCCAGGATATAGGTTTGGTTGTGCGGGGCACATGAGACAGAGCCAATTATACGAGGAGCAGTCAGTGTTATGCATGTGGAGGGCAGGGCCACATGGCTCGTGACTGCCCAACCCGCCATGCAGATGAGCAGAAAACATTAGAGGGACCACCCAAGAAGAGGTAGAGGTTCGACCATGGTGGTCTGCCCAGAGAAGGCTGACGTGGCAGAGAAGCTGGCCGAGTAGTGGGTGGCGGACTCCATTTCGAGGCTCTACCACCACCACCACTAGGAGGTCCACCCTCACCATAGGGATCTGGTAGACAGAGGTGGTCTCAGCTCCAAGAAGTCGAGTACTACATCCATGACGCACCTGAGATGATTCGAGGTACTATCTCTGTCGGATCCATCCTATATTTAGTACTTATAGACATAGGTGTGAGTCATTCTTTTATTTCCACTACCCTCATTTGGAGATCAGAGATTTCGACGTAGATTTTGGATCAATCCTTACAGCCAGAGACTCCTACGAAATCATACTCGATGATTACACACTGCTTCCAGCAGTGTGAGCTTACTCAATGAGGTGAGAGCATCGACTGGGATCTTCTGGTAGCGGTGTTGAGGCCTTATGACATTATCTTGGGTATGAACTGTTTATCCATAGTTCATGCCCATATTGACTGTATTAAGTGCAAAGTGCGGTGTATCCGCAGGGATGGGACCAGGTTCACCATCACCAGTGAGAAGGGAACCTTTATAGCGCATGATGGACTTACACAAAGGAGGTGGAATCCAATCACCAATCAGTTGGCTAGTCTCATCCTCAGAGCGGTTGATATGCGGAGTCCATGTTTTCTTGTAGTGGTGTATCAGTAGGCGGATGTTTTCCCTCATGATGTTCCAGGACTATGTCCTCGCAGAGAGGTGGACTTCTACATTGTCCAGTACCCCGGGACGACACCGATATCTACTCCAGTATATCGGATGGCTCCCGCTGAGTTTCGTGAGCTGTGGGAACAGTTAGAGGATTTACAGTGGAAGGGATTCAACCGACCCCGTGTTTTACCCTAGGCATCCCCGATTTTGTTTGCCGAGAAGGTGGATGGGAGCTTGCGACTGTGTGTTGACTACCATCACCTAAATCAGGTGACTGTGAAGAACAATGACCCAATCCCAAGGATTAAAGACCTATTTGATCCGCTCAAGGAAGCACGATGGTTCTCGAAGATAGACCGTAGGTCAGGCTATCACCAGCTCGGAGGTCGAGATGAGGATGTGAAGAAGACGACCTACATATGTCGTTATGGCCATTACGAGTTCTTGGTTATTCCCTTCAGCGTAACCAATGCTCCAATAGTGTTCATGAGTCTCATGAACAGGATCTTCTAGCCTTAACTCAATCTCTTTTTCGTAGTTTTCAATGACGAAATACAGATCTAATCGACTACTGAGGAGGAGCATGCCTACCGTTTGCGGGTAGTACTGGACACACTCAGAGAGCACCATCTTCATGTTAATATCTCGAAGTTCTAGTTTTGAATTCGAGAGTTTCACTTCTTCGGACACGTCATCTCGGAGGCTACAGTTGTAGTGTATCCAGCAAAGATTGAGGCAGTACATTCATGGGAGACACCTAGGAGTGTGACGGAGGTACAGAGTTTCCTGGGACCGACTGGGTACTATCGGAGATTTGTGCCAGACTTCTCCAATGTTGCAACACCACTTTTAGCATTGACGAAGATGGGGCAACCCTTCGTATGGTCCGAGAGTTGCCAGTATAGATTTTAGGTGATGAGTAAGAGTTTGAATAGTTAACTTATCTTGAGGCTAATTTAAGAGGGCATTGGGTGCGTAGTTTAATACGACACATCAGGGACCAAACTCGGGTGTATCCTGATGCAGGAGAGAGCATTGATAGCGTATCGTTCTTGGGTGTTGATACATCACGAGCTGAACTACGCTACCCATGAACTGGAGTTAGCAGCAGTGGTATTCGCTTTGAAGATGTGGCAACACTATCTGATGGGAGAGAGTTTTACAGTCTACTCTGACCACTAGAGTCTCAGGTACATCATCTAGCAGAAGGACCTGAACCCGAGACAATGATGATGGCTCGAGTTCCTCCAGGACTATGCCTTAGAGATAGTCTATACTCCTTGGAAGGGGAACATTGTAGTAGATGCTCTTAGAAAAAGATCATGCATTCAGCTGTTAGGAGAGGTGACATTACAGCTGGCTATGTGGTAGATATATTTTGTTGATAGAGATGGAGTAGCCTTTCTGTAGTCTCTCACAGTCACTCCTCCACTTCTACTGTGAGTCAGAGAGGCACATCCCGAAGATGTTTACTGTGATATGTGACGTGCAAAGATATCCCCAGAGAAGGCACCTGATGGATTTTCTGAAGGTGGGGTGCACGTCATTCTCTTTAGAGGAAGGACCATGGTACCAGTTGCACTTTAGGATGAATTATTGAGGGAGTTCCACACCACCCCTCTGGCGGTACATCCAGGAGTTGCTATGATGTATTAGGACATCCGACGATAGCACTGGTGGCCAGGTATGAAGAAGGCAGTAGCGGGTTATGTCTCACGATTCCTCACTTGTTAGCAAGTAAAGGTGAAGCACCAGGTTCCAATAGGCTTGGTTCAGTCCTTAAAGGTCCCAATGTGGAAGTGGGATAGGATGTCCATGGATTTTGTGATTGGACTTCAACGTACATCCAGATGACATGACTCTATCTGGGTGATTGTCAACCGACTCACCAAGTCATCCCACTTCCTACCAATCGGAGAGTAGGGCTCATTGAAGAGCTTGGGACACCTCTACGTTCATGTGATCGTATGGCTTCATGGTGTTCCATCGATGATAGTCTCTGGTCGAGATTCCCGTTTTACTTCCCGACTGTGGAAGGGGTTGCAGGAGGCTTTCGGGACGTAGCTTCTCTTGAGCACCACCTTCGATCCTCAGATGGATGGTAAGACTGAGAGGACCATTCAGACTCTTGAGGACATGCTCCGTGCATGTGTCCTAAACTTCGTTTTTAGCTAGGAGATTCACTTACCCTTGGTAGAGTTTGTGCATAATAACTGATACCACTCCACCATCGGGATGGCACCTTATGAGGCACTTTATGGCCGACCTTGAAGATCGCATCTGTACTAGACTAACCTAGGGGAGTCAACACTTGTAGGACCAGACATGGTGCAGGCTATGACAGAGAAGGTGCAGATCATCCAGGAGTGAATGAAGACTACACAGAGCTGGCAGAAGTCCTATACTGATAGCAGAGAGAGACCACTGGAGTTCGAGGATGGCGACCATGTCTTTATACCTGTCTCACCTAGACGAGGTCTACCGTGATTTGGTCAAAGAGGCATGTTATCTCTTCTATTCGTCAGACTTTTTTAGGTCCACAGCAGGGTAGGTGAGATGGTTTAACACTTGGCTCTTCCACCTCAGTTACACTGGGTGCATGACGTCTTCCAAGTATCTCAACTGAGGTGATACGTACAGGAACTGTCCCACATCATCAACAATGGGGAGCTGGTCATCGATGACTGGGTGAAATTCATGGAGGTTCTAGTGGATGTTGATGATCGATAGGAGTGGTTCCCGTGTGGATGGTCGATTCCTCTGGTGTGCATTCGCAGGCTGCACGAGAACCTCCAGGAGAGAAAATGGGAGTGGGAGGCTCAAAAGCGTGCTCAGTACCCCCATTTGTTCTCTTAGAGTGTGTTATAGCTTACGGGGACGTAAAACCCTAAGGTGGGTAGAATATAAAGACACGAAAATTCCAAGGAATAATTTTTTAAATACATGGGAATTTCAGGAGTCTGCAGTTTCTGACGGCGCATGATTCTGAGGCCTGGTGTGCCCGGAATCAATTTTTGATGTTTTATTCAGGTATGTTCAGTAAACGTATGTGCGTGATTTTATATCATTTTAATCGGTGCTCGAAATTGAAATTTGAGGGCACCGTTGAACTCACAGTGCCGGTATTCTCTTAAGGAGACCTTTACAACAGTTGTGTTTTATCGAGATTAGGAGTTAACTTATTGCGGTTTCTAATTCAAATTGAATAAATATGTGTATAACACATTTTTATTTGAATGGTGGTTAAAACTACCAAGTGGATGTTAGTGTTGGGGCCCACGAGACCCTAACCACCCTTTGGAGGATGTTTTAGGGTGGGGCCCACCCAAACCCTTTTAACTCCTCTAAATCCCCCTTTAAACCCTGTGATCTCCCCATTAATAGGGAAAACTCTTGGACTTCCCCTTAATGGTGTCAACAAAAATTAATTAATGACATAACTAATTAATTTGAGTAATTTGAATTCTTTTGAATTCATTATTCCAACATTAAAATAAGATATTTTATTCTCTTATTTTGGGTTGGAATATTTCTGAGGGCTTTGTAGAACTCTTGGAAAAACATCATCCCCTCGACGAATAACACTCCTCATCTCTCGAGAACGACGATACCGTCTTCGATCTTCGTCCAAGCCACAAGAGAAGGAGCCGCCCATGTGAAAAGTTGATGACACTTCATCCTCGGACGTTTCCAGACATCAAAGAAGTGACGTCCTTCTTCCGCGACTCCATTATTGAACACCCAAATCGAGGTAGGGGAAAATTGGATTATTTTTATGTATGGGTTATACACTCCTTTCCTCATCGTGAGTTATGCTCTTGATTCCAAATGTTGACAATGTAATGGGGAGGGCTCGGACCGCACAGACACGGTCGGACCCTCCCCCTTGTTGTTGTTCTCATTGTGTTGACAACGGAAGAGTATCACAAAAGAGGTCGGCTGCACAAGGGCCGCCGTCGCACCACACAAAGAAAATTCGTGGTGGAGCCGGAAGGGCATGGTGTTGTCGCACTATGCCGGAGAAGGGTCGCGGCTATGGCGGGCCGCGACGGTGGAAGCACGATTCCATCATGACATGTCAGCGATGCGGAGCCGCAGCCAGGCTGGGCCGCGGCAGAGGGAACGACGCCATCGCGTTGTGTAGATGACGGGGAGCGGCTAGCCCGAGCGGCCAACTAGGCAGTGCGGGACCCCGTCGAGTCCCGCATGGGACAGACCGGCACCACCAGGTGCCGGTTCGGTTCTACCCGAAGGGATAAGCCATTCGGGTTCCATGGGGCGCGCGCGTCCCCCCTGGCACGGCTAGGCTGGGCCGCCACGGCTGGGCCCCCGTCGACCGGGCCGCCTAAGGTCGGGCCGCCCCTCCGCCGGGCCCACCAATGCCTGGCTTCCCTCGGCTGGGCCTCCCATGGCCAGACCGCCCTCGGGCCGGGCCGTCTCTTCGGTATGGGTCGTCCCCTCACCTCCAGATACTTCTTCAGACCGGGTCACACCCATGGTCCGGGTCATACCTCAATTCCGACCGGGTCGGGCTGGGTCAGTCCGACTGGGTCAGATTGGACCCAGAACCGTTATTTCAGTTTACACCTTTTAGCCCGCATCTAGGGATACATGTGTCCGATTGATGTACTTCCTGCAGCGCTGGAATTCATGGAGTGAGACGATTCTTTCGGTGTACTCCACTAGATGTTTCGACGCAGTTGGGGTAAAACCGGGTTGGATTGAGCCTAAAAACCAACCGGGCCCATAAAACAGAAATGTCAATAACTCTCAGACCGAGCGTCCGATTGACGCGTCGTCTATCGTGTTGGGTGCCTTATGATGAGACGGAATGGCAGGATTCATCAAATCAGTACTTCATGGTAGTTGATGTATCGACACTTGGCTCGAGGACCGGATCCTCATGGAATGGAGCATGCTGTGTGCAGAAACCCCTAGGATGGCTGCGACTAAGATGACAGGATCCTCCATGGGTTCGACAGCAATGATACTATACCAGGATCCTTCGTGGTATCGACAGCATTGAATACTGTACCAGAATACTCTGTGGGTTCAACAACAATGACTACTGTACCAGGATCCCCCATGGGTCTGACAGTTCTGACTTCTGTTCCTGTATCCTGTGTTGGTCCGACAGAATAGCTGGTCCTGTATCCGGTGTGGGCCCGATAGCATAGCTGGTTCTGTATCCTGTGTGGGTCAGAGAGATTAGATGAATTACTGACTAAATCTGATCATCTCTATCACTCTATGAAATATGTATACAAATTTTATCTAAGCCATGTCTTTCAACCATTTTCCTTGTGGTGAACGACTTTACTTCCCTGTGGAATGGTTTGTACTTGGGCTCAAGAGTTGGAGTCGGACTGTGATTGATACGTTAGGTATATCTATGGGAGTATACCTATGTTGGGTTGGTTGATACTTCATGATTGTATCTTTCTACTGTGGTTTATCCTTTGTGGATTCTGGGGGACTTTCGTGGGTTTCGGGGTCCCCTATTGAGTATTGTTATATTCACCCCTGGACAGGCATCGCCTGCACCTTGTTGTGTTCTGTGCAGACGATGGACATCAGTGATCGAGGCGGAGTGTGATATATGGGAGGATTCTCGGAGCTGGACTAGATGGGATGTACCGCTGGGATGAGTTGTTTGAGTTCTGTACCCACCCATCAAGTAGGATTCCCCAGCGGACGATCCAGTAGTTGTTTTCCATTTTTAAATGTACTTGTTGTTCTATTGGGTTTGCATACTGGCCCACTTACTTTCAACACACTTTTATTTTATATTTGAGTACATGTTGCTTCTACATCTTTTTTTCAGTCAGTGTGTGTTACAGGTTTAATGGAAATGCCTTCACATTTAATTGGTATTACGCCTTTGGAGTTGGTCGCCAGCCCCTACACTATAGAAGGCAGGCTTGGGGTAGTAACGACACTGGCCCCAACGATGGATTGAGGCATCTCAAAAACATTGCAATGTTATAATGTCACACCCCGACCGCGGATGTCTGTAATTGTTCTCCTTTCTTGGTCCCGGTTTAAATTTTTCGAAGATTAATTGCGATTTGTGGTTTCGCGCCGGTGCGCGGTCACTGCATCGTTAGCGGTGACCGTGCGTTCAGCCCGGGTGACAGTGTGTTCACCCGGTGTTTTAAACATTATAATTTTTTATGTTGGTATTTTATTATTAATACCTTTTTAATTGTGTTATTATTATTGTATATATGTTTATTTATATATTTTTATACGTATATATGTATAATAATGTATGTATATATATATATATATAGATTTATATATGTATAAATATATATATGTGTAACATCTTTAAATTATTTTATAATTATTATTGTAAATACGTGATCAAAATAATTATTATTTGAATTAACTAATTTATTATTTATTATTATTGTAAGTTTTATTATTATTTTCTAAGTTTTATTATTATTAATATTATAAGTTTTATTATTATTAAAAGGTTTTATTATGATTATACATTTTATTATTGTTGTTATAATGTTTTACTATTATTATTATTATAATTATTAACATTATTAAAATGTTATTATTATTATTTTTATTAATATTATTATGTTAACATTATTTTATATTATTATTATTATATTATTACTATCGTTGTTATTATTATTATTATGTTATTATTATTATTTTTATATTATGCTATTATTTTTATATTATTATTATTATTAATATTATTATTGTTATCATTATTTTATTGGGTATGCTAACATTATTATTATTATTATTATATTAATATTGTTATTACTATTATATTATTATAATTATGCAAAATTGTTACCGTTATTATTATTATTATTTTGTTCTTATTATTATTATTATTAATGTTATTAATACTGTTATTGTTGTCATTACTAATCTTGTTATTATTATTATTATTGTTATAATTATAGTTGTTAATATTATTATCATTATTATTATTACTAGGGTTTTCGCTTTGCTTTGTTAGGGGTTTTTCATCAACTTATATTTGTTTTTGGTGGGTTTAGGATTTTAGGACCCGCGCAGGGCGTTTTCGAGAGAGCGTCATCGCTGCGCCTTGTTTCCGAGGTCCCGCCGTCTCCGTGCCTCAGTTTCGAGAGTGTTGAACTTTATCACGTGGCATCGGACACACTTCGTGTCATCGCGCCTTGGTTCCAAGGTCGTTTACCGCCACGCTTGGATCTTGAGGTAGGTCTCCCTTTGCACTCACCTTTAAATTTAGAATTTATTTATTCCTTGACTTTTTATTAAGTTTTAGTAAATTCAAAAGTATTATTAAGTAGTTATCTATAGTTTGGTGATCTGCTGATGATAAAAGCTGTTTAAATTCTAGCATTTCATTAAAAGCGTTTTCTTGGATTTAATTGTGTGCTTCCATGGTAGTGTTGCTAGATAGTTCCTCCTGAATAATGAAAGACATGTTGAATTGGGTTTTGAAATGTTTTTGGCGTGTGTAAATTAGTAGATGTATTGTTTATGGAAAATGGTGTTTTCTGAGAACCTTGATTAGAGAAAACGTCGTGTGACCCTTTGAAATTGTTTTTGGAAACCTCATGTGTGGTTCTTGGTTGATGAAAGATGTTTTCCTTTGTTGTGTGAACACAAGTTTGGATTTCATTTGAGAAATAGTATTCCTTAAAAAGGGGATTAAAGGCCCGTTTGGCTCTTGATAAAAGTGGGGTGCGTTTTGATATTAGAAAATAACTTTACTTGTGAAACAATTGTGTTCCAGGGTTGATATGATGATTTGGGTTTCTTAAACAAAGTTATAGGTGTGTTTTTGGTGTTCAATGTAATGGCGTGTGTAATATCCCTTTAGAAATGCTTTAATATGAAATGGTCAAAATGTAAATGATATGACAGCCCGGTTGGCAGTTTAATAAATGTGAAGTGATTATACATATATATATATATACGTACTTGTGAGGGCATTTCTACAAGGGGACTTCCCTTCGAGGGTTGTCGTGTAGCGATGTCCGTGTAAGGGGTTGGAAAGTGCGGTGAGATGAGTCACGCGTGCGAGGGTCTCCCACTTACACAGTGTTACTAAAACCACTATGGGTTCCTGGGCATCTTGTAGATTATCGAGTGACGGTTGCTTGCTAACCCTGATTAGACGGGTTGGTACCCCCTGGAGTTGTGGACATGCCAGGTGGGATGTGCCACTGGTTGGCTATTAGGGCGGCCAGTTGGTTATTGACTGTGGAGTACCATGCCGGCAGGTAGTCTGAACCCGAGTACGTCCAGGGGTTTTCTAGGGATGTTCAGGATCGCCCATGGTTATTGCTGATAACTTCTGGTTTATTTCTACTTGCACTTGGATTTCCCTACTTGTTTACTTTCAGTCATCCTTCACAGCCTATACTGTTAGACTTTGGAAAAATGGTTTTCAAATGAAAATAATTTGTTCTCTTTGGGTAAGATTTGAAAATGTAACACTTTGCTTTTTAGAATGAGTTTAAAACTGATGAAAGGGAACTAACTTTCAAAAAGGAATAAGGGAAATGTCTCGTGTTTGATTTTCAAGTAATGCATTATGAAAACTTACTTTTATACATTAAAGTTCAAACCTGGATTATGTAGATTCTTTATTTACTGGCAGTGCATTGGGATTTGTTGTGGGGCTCACCTACTGATTACTTTTGTGCTCACGCATATCTTTTACCTTTTCTGTTGCAGGTTCCTTGTGTTCAGGTTTTCCTGCTTGAGTCGCTCAGTGTGGGAGCGACGGTGGTTGTAGTTGGGTGGTGACCCACGAGGTCACGTGGAGGTATGTCGTGGTGTAGGTTTGTTGATGTCTTTAGTGTTTTTTTCTGTCTGTTTAGTTTATATTCGTTCTTTTGATCCTGTTTTAGTTTGGGCTGAAATCGTTCCCAATGATTGAAATTTTAATGCCCGACACTTGTTGCCATCCCAGGGGGATCGAGAACTTCCCTCGGGACATGCCGCGGACCGGCTCGGGTGACCGGTTCCTGGTCGACCCAGGCTGGTTCGTGACAAAATGGTATCAGAGGCAGGATCTTGTTATTTGGGTTGTCCGGTAGAAGGAGATTAGGACTGTCGGAACTCGAGGGGTATGTACGGGAAGAGCGTCGCGAACTCTTGCTCGCACTGATCCTCGAGTTACCAGGGGTAGTTCGGGAATTGTGTCCTTGTCTTTTCTGGTTTGTCTTGGATTGAGAGATGACAATGGAGGCAAGCCGACGTTACGTCGTGATTTCACATGGAGTAGTGACCCATGTGGAGTCTGAGTACACGGTTTGAATTCCTCCTAGTGGTCGATGCTGACTCGAGACATGGCTCACTACCATGTCGCCAGGTTGAGCGTGACTACTAGTCCCTCACTTCAGTGGTTGATGCAAATTTGGTTGCTGCTTTCGTTTTGGTTTGTGTGAGTGTGTGATTGGAAATGAAATTTTTTTTTGAAAGATTGGACTGGTTTCTTCTAAAAGACTTTGAATGTATGAAATGGGTTTTGAAACTGAAATCTCTTGATTTGGAAATATGTTGTTTTCTTGGAATTGGTTATGAATGATTTGGGGAGAAACTTCAGGTCCTCCTTGTGAACGTCTGCACATGTGTGAGAATTCATGGAAAGTGTGTGTTGATGCACGTATGAATGGATTGTGGATAAAGACATGTGCAACGGGTCATGGGAGTGCCTGGGTGTGTTTGAAATTAAATGCTTGACTTTGTTTTCTCAATTGGTTTTAAATGGGAAACAGTTTTGGAAAGTTTTGGTTTGAAAGTGGATTGGGTTTTGGAAAGTGATCTTGAGAAAGGGTGGTTTTGAAATCAAAAATGAAAAGGGAATTTTAAAGAGGAGATTTTATTTTGGGTTGTGTTGTATTTGATTGGTCCTTGTGCTGACTGTTTTGATGAAGGCGCTTTTATTGATGTTGCTTCGATTTGATGTTGGTTTTGGCCTTGTGTTTTATATGTCGCTCAGGAAATGCCGCCCAGAAAGGTCCCTAAGGATTCTGATAGGTCATGCCCAGTTTTTGGTCCTCCTCAGAATTTGCCTATTCTCCATGGTGATCAGGGTCCGTTAGAAGCAGTGAAATGGCTCGAGGAAGTGGAGCGTGTCTTTAGAATATTGGGAACTCCTGATAATGTTAAGGTTCGTGCAATTATGAAGTTGTTCGAGGGTCCAGCTCTGGACCAGTGGAAGGTGGTTGCCCCACCATCGACGCAGGTTGAAATGACGTGGGATGTCTTTAGAATTGTTTTCATCCAATGGTTGGTACCTGAAGAAGTGAAGTTGGAGAAAAAGAGAGAGCTTGTGCATATTCAACAAGGCCAACGTACGGTGAAGGCATATGTTGACCATTTCAAGGAACTAATTCCCTTTTCTCCAGATGTAGCGTCGCATGAGCTCATGAAGGTCTCTTTTTTCACTGGGGGTCTTCGTCCAGAGATCAAGGAGCGAGTCCTCCCTTCTAAAGACCTTTGTTTCGAGAAGCTGGTAGAGGAAGCATTCTTGGCTGAGTTGGTTTCCAGTGTGCGGGTGGTCAGTACTTTAGCATCCCCAGTTGTTCGTAAGAGTTCCTCCTCTGGTGTGGAAAATATGCCAGAGATACCTGTCCCCAATGAGTTATCCCCTTTGGTCCCAGCTTCTAGTTCATTAGATCGTTCGATGGTATGCTTTCAGTGTGGTCGTTTTGGGCATTTAAAGCCGTCTTGTTGCAACCCTCCGAAGACGTGTCATCGATGCGGTTGTCTGGGTCATCTGGAGAAGTTTTGCAGGAAGCGTCGCATGAAGAGGACGCTGTGATGGGAGAATGTCAGTACCTGACTGTGAGGAAGAAGATGCTTCAGCCATCAGAGCCCCAGCCACATGTCTCGGGGTGAAGCTCGCACACAGTCAGGAGTCCCCAGGGGTGTGAAGCCTTGGTCCAGGTTTTGTGTTCCGTGTTAGCAGTGGAACAATCAAGATCTTTTAGTACTTGTTTTTCTGCTGTTAAGTTTTGACGTTGTTGTATGTTCATTGTTTTACCATGGGGTTGTCATGGACTTGTTCTATTATAATCCAAGTAGTCTGGATTATGTGGATGTGTTGTTTCTGAATCGTATGTGTTTCTTAAAAGTGTGTTTGACTCTTCGGTGGGTTGACCTTTGTTTAGCAATGCTCGTCAGATGTGGTTGTGTTTCATGGACTTCAGTGGGCCATGTTTCTGACTCGATGTTTTGGTTTAGGGTTTTCGTGGGTTTCCCCTAGTATTGAAGGGTGTTGACTCTAGTCGTGGGTTTAAGGTTTCGACGAAGGTGTTGTTTTTCACTCGTGCTATGAGAGTTGGTTTAAACCGGTTGGGAGTTCCCGCGTCGACCCCCCTTTCCTAGGGTTTTCTATTTAGATGGTCAACTTTTCTGCACTAGTTAAGTTCTTGTGGTGGGGAGAACCCCTTCGTGTTCTCCCCTCAATCTCGGACCCCAGTTTTCTCTTGAATCGGTCGGGTGTGACCTGTGCTGAGTAAGGTCATCCCCGAGATTCTCAGTTCTCTCTGGTTCCTTTAGTTCCGTTGGGGCATGGACTTAAATCTTGATCGACTTTTGGCCTGGTGACTTTCTGGGGGCAAAAAGTGTCTGTGGTGGGGAGAATTGTCACACCCCGACCGCGGATGTCTGTAATTGTTCTCCTTTCTTGGTCCCGGTTTAAATTTTTCGAAGATTAATTGCGATTGGTGGTTTTGCGCCGGTGCGCGGTCACCGCATCGTTAGCGGTGACCGTGCGTTCAGCCCGGGTGACAGTGTGTTCACTCGGTGTTTTAAACATTATAATTTTTTATGTTGGTATTTTATTATTAATACCTTTTTAATTGTGTTATTATTATTTTATATATGTTTATTTATATATTTTTATACGTATATATGTATAATAATGTATGTATATATATATAGATTTATATATGTATAAATATATATATATGTGTAACATCTTTAAATTATTTTATAATTATTATTGTAAATACGTGATCTAAATAATTATTATTTGAATTAACTAATTTATTATTTATTATTATTCTAAGTTTTATTATTATTATCTAAGTTTTATTATTATTAATATTATAAGTTTTATTATTATTAAAAGGTTTTATTATGATTATACATTTTATTATTGTTGTTATAATGTTTTACTATTATTATTATTATAATTGTTAACATTATTAAAATTTTATTATTATTATTATTATTATTAATATTATTATGTTAAAATTATTTTATATTATTATTATTATATTATTACTATAGTTGTTATTATTATTATTATGTTATTATTATTATTTTTATATTATGCTATTATTTTTATATTATTATTATTATTAATATTATTATTGTTATCATTATTTTATTGGGTATGCTAACATTATTATTATTATTATTATATTAATATTGTTATTACTATTATATTATTATAATTATGCTAAATTATTACCGTTATTATTATTATTATTATTTTGTTCTTATTATTATTATTATTAATGTTATTAATACTGTTATTGTTGTCATTACTAATCTTGTTATTATTATTATTATTGTTATAATTATAGTTGTTACTATTATTATCATTATTATTATTACTCGGGTTTTCGCTTTGCTTTGTTAGGGGTTTTTCATCAACTTATATTTGTTTTTGGTGGGTTTAGGATTTTAGGACCCGCGCAGGGCGTTTCCGAGATAGCGTCATCGCTGCGCCTTGTTTCCGAGGTTCCGCCGTCTCCGTGCCTCAGTTTCGAGAGTGTTGGACTTTATCACGTGGCTTCGGACACACTTCGTGTCATCGCACCTTGGTTCCAAGGTCGTTTTACCGCCACGCTTGGATCTTGAGGTAGGTCTCCCTTTGCACTCGCCTTTAAATTTAGAATTTATTTATTCCTTGACTTTTTATTAAGTTTTAGTAAATTCAAAAGTATTATTAAGTAGTTATCTATAGTTTGGTGATCTGCTGATGATAAAAGATGTTTAAATTCTAACATTTCATTAAAAGCGTTTTCTTGGATTTAATTGTGTGCTTCCATGGTAGTGTTGCTAGATGGTTCCTCCTGAATAATTAAAGAAATGTTGAATTGGGTTTTGAAATGTTTTTGGCGTGTGTAAATTAGTAGATGTATTATTTATGGAAAATGGTGTTTTCTGAGAACCTTGATTATAGAAAACGTCGTGTGACCCTTTGAAATTGTTTTTGGAAACTTCATGTGTGGTTATTGGTTGATGAAAGATGTTTTCCTTTGTTGTGTGAACACAAGTTTGGATTTCATTTGAGAAATAGTATTCCTTAAAAAGAGGATTAAAGGCCCGTTTGGCTCTTGATAAAAGTGGGGTGCGTTTTGATATTAGAAAATAACTTTACTTGTGAAACAATTGTGTTCCAGGGTTGATATGCTAATTTGGGTTTCTTAAACAAAGTTATAAGTGTGTTTTTGGTTTTCAATGTAATGGCGTGTGTAATATCCCTTTAGAAATGCTTTAATATGAAATGGTCAAAATGTAAATGATATGACGGCCTGGTTGGCACTTTAATAAATGTGAAGTGATTATACATATATATATATATACGTACTTGTGAGGGTATTTCTACAGGGGGACTTCCCTTCGAGGGTTGTCGTGTAGCGATGTCCGTGTAAGGGGTTGGCAAGTGCGGTGAGATGAGTCACGCGTGCGAGGGTCTCCCACTTACACAGTGTTACTAAAACCACTATGGGTTCCTGGGCGTCTTGTAGATTATCGAGTGACGGTTGCTTGCTAACCCTGATTAGACGGGTTGGTACCCCCTGGAGTTGTGGACAGGCCAGGTGGGATGTTCCACTGGTTGGCTATTAGGGCGGCCAGTTGGTTATTGACTGTGGAGTACCATGCCGGCAGGTACTCTGAACCCGAGTACGTCCAGGGGTTTTCTAGGGATGTTCAGGATCGCCCATGGTTATTGCTGATAACTTCTGGTTTATTTCTGCTTGCACTTGGTTTTCCCTGCTTGTTTACTTTCAGTCATCCTTCACAGCCTATACTGTTAGACTTTGGAAAAATGGTTTTCAAATGAAAATAATTTGTTCTCTTTGGGTAAGATTTGAAAATGTAACACTTTTCTTTTTAGAATGAGTTTAAAACTGACGAAAGGGAACTAACTTTCAAAAAGGAATAAGGGAAATGTCTCATGTTTGATTTTCAAGTAATGCATTATGAAAACTTACTTTTATACATTAAAGTTCAAACCTGGATTATGTATATTCTTTATTTACTGGCAGTGCATTGGGATTTGTTGTGGGGCTCACCTACTGAGTACTTTTGTGCTCAAACCTATCTTTTACCTTTTCAGTTGCAGGTTCCTTGTGTTCAGGTTTTCCTGCTTGAGTCGCTCAGTGTGGGAGCGACGTTGGTTGTAGTTGGGTGGTGACCCACGAGGTCACATGGAGGTATGTCGTGGTGTAGGTTTGTTGATGTCTTTAGTGTTTTTTTACTGTCTATTTAGTTTATATTTGTTCTTTTGATCCTATTTTAGTTTGGGCTGAAATCGTTCCCAACGATTGAAATTTTAATGCCCGGCACTTGTTGGCATCCCGGGGGGATCGGGAACGCCCCTCGGGACTTGCCGCGGACCGGATCGGGTGACCGGTTCCAGGTCGACCCGGGCTGGTTCGTGAAATATAAGAAGATGCACATAGTCTTCTTCAGAATCAGTGTGCACAATGAAATCTTCCACAAAAAAACAAAAATGTATCATGATACTGATAGAAAATAATTTTCATTACTGACCTGAGAAATTAAAGAGCATTGGTTATAACCACCGGCTTGACAATATAATCATAATGGAAATAACAGATCATAAATAAAACTTTCTAAATGTTAAATTAGTTTATACTCAACTATTGGTAACCCGGGTGAAGGTCAATCTTCAAGAACCAATTTCCCTCTTTCAACTGATCAAAGTGATCATCAATATGTGGCAATAAATACATGTTCTTTCCCATGACTGGGATGAGATTTTAGTAATAAATTCCAAGGGGGAGTCAACCATCAAATTTCTTATCAATGAAAACCAACAATTCCCAAGGTGACACGTTCGAACTTATAAATCCTTTCTGAAGAAGATCTCCCATTTGAGACTTCAACTCTTTCAATTCAGCTAGATCCATGTGTCTGGTCAGAATCAAAACTGGTTGAATACCAAATATAAATTTAACAAAAAACTCAACCTCTCTTACTAGTTGGAAACTAGAGAAGATATAATTAAACAGGTCATGAAACTCAACGATGACTAAAGGGAGATCACCGCTAAATGGATACCACTCTAGGATAAATGAAAACACATGCATTACTTTCAACAAATCTAGATAATAAAGGACAGACCTGCTCGACCTTGGGTCCCACTCTCCATGAAATATGAGAGACACACCACTGGCTGTAGTGAAGAAGATCCATCAAATATAATAATCAATCATGGATTTATAGGTCATGAGGCAATCCATTCCGTAGATGATGTCAAATGATTTCATGTAGAGAACTAAAAAGGTCCAAGTTAACTGAAAATATTATAGATAGAAAACACTAGTGGAACTACAGAGACCCTTCTCTCTCATTATACCAAGTGTTTTAGCAATGTCCGTTGAATAAGATAAATTATCCATAGGGAGATTATTTGGATATAAGACACAGGTGTAAATAAATGATTGAGATCCACCGGTACCAAATAAACTAGTCACTAATGATGATGCTATAGTGATGGTACCACTCATGATCACTGGACCCATTTCTGATTCCTCTAGAGACTCTTCCACTGCGTGAAGAAGCTCAATTCCAGATGTATATGACTATACCCTTTTTCACATGATGCACCAGATTTCCCTATAGTTTTAGGTGGATATTAGGATCCAATTCCACTGCACTAAGTGAAATAAATATGGAATAACCTCAGAAGTTCATTTAAAACCCCTAGGAGGAACAATTCATGGGTTTCTTAGTGGAAAACATATTATAAATCACTATCTTACCACACTAGTAAAAAACAAATGGAATATTCCTGGTACTGCAGGTGGTCTAGAAAAACAATTCCACTGATAAAAATTATAAGAATCATCAAAATTATACTTTCCGTTGAAGGAAATCACACTACCACTGGGAGAAATTGAGACTCCCAATAACCTATAGTTACCCTCTAGGTCCATATAGAGCATTCGTGCTCTATCCAGTACCTTATAATAAGAGGGAAGTTCCATCAAGAGAACCTGAGAGCCAATATCCTGACAATGTTCCAAATCAAAACATCTATCCTTCCATCTCCCATTCCATATTGCCTCAGGTGCGAAATCCATTGGATCAGAAAAATTGTTTTCATACCATTTCACAGATCTTCCTTCTTGCTCATGTATGAAAACTATCTAGACGTGGCCAATTGTATTGAATCCGTATATAACTTGTGGGTGAAATGAACTTTGATTCCATTCCAAAATAAGACATCACGTATATTTTCCATCACCATAGTGTCCCACCTTCTTTTTCTTTTCCCCTATGTCAAGATGGAGGACCCCATCACTTCGATTTAATCGGGTATGTCCAAAAACCCAAATAAATGTTCCAAACTACATAACAACTTCCCATCCTATTCAGGCTCATTTGCGGCCTTAAACAATGTCGATTCTTGGTGAAGGAAATACTGAAAACTAATCTTAAGGAAAACCGTATGTGGTCCTCAATGGGTGCCTAAATGAGAACAGGAGGTTTTTCTTGTCCTTGAGCTTGGACAGTGCGCCTGATCCCCCCAATCAGATTCAGATTAATAACAGGGATCTCTAGTAGTGGTTTAGCAACTGCTTCCTTATGGGTCCGATTCATATGTCTTCACAGAGGCATGATTCTACAAAACATTGATAGAAAATATGGAATACATTAGGTAATGCTAAAACATAACATCTATTGAAAATAATCCCAATAGATGTGATTTAGAATATTTGGATTTCATTATATCAAAAACAAAAATAGGAAAAAAACTAGAACTAAACCACACAACAAATATCCCATACCAACACTGGTGACTTAAGGTTCATTACAATGAGAGTTGGCTAGGAAATCAATCAATAAACCTCCTATATCCCAATAATATTTGACAATGCATATAGACATCATGATAAAAGATCAACATGAACCTCTGTTTCGATTTTTGCATACCAACCATGGTACCTTGGTAACCCAATAACCGAGTTAATCCTAATATAGCCCAAATGGAATTCGTGATCCCCATGGGTCGGTGACCAGCACCTGGAATCATAAAAACGAAATGTGGGAATGATGTTTACACAAACAATGTGGAATGAATTGAAAACAGGACAATGTGACTATCAAAGGAAAACTCCACTGGGAGTAAAGTATGAGAAGTTAAATAGGAAAAACTGCAAATGTATTACAACCCAATTAGAAAAAGGGTGAAAACACAAATTCCAGAAGGACACAACTCACTGAGACCAAATTTTGGTAGAAGGATCGACCTTCAATAGATCCTTTTTATTTTTATGAACATGGATAGAGGTATTCTACAAACACTCAAAGGAACAAGTAGGGTGTGGGCTAAATCTTGGTAGGATTTCACCCAATGATTCCATAATAGATGCTAATATCAATTAAACCTAAATGTTCATTCAATTTTAAAACAAATTGGTTTTTTATTAATAAAGTGTATTTAAACATATATTTATGTATAGTTTAAAGATGAAAATGCATTTAGAAAATCATGATATACATTTCAAATGCTGGAAAACATTTCAAAATATAAAATTTTGCTTTAATCAAAGGATACTTTTCATAAATTGAAATTCTCACAAATTAAATAAATAAACACATTATATAAACACTTTTTAAAAATTACCATGACATTTAATACAGTTTATAAAAGTGGCATATATACATATTCAAAAATGATAACAATCAAGAAGAATATCTTTTGATAAATATGTAATATAGTTTCGTGTTGTAGGGATACAACACTGTGAACATGGAAATGTATATATACACACCCATTTAGAATTTAAGTAATGGGATCTCATCACCATCGCCTAATGTATAAGATGTACTGATATGATGTTTTAGAACATTGTAGAATCATATATTGACACCCAAAATAAATCACTAACTTCCTAATTCATTCATGTGCTCATATAGACATGAATGATACGAAATTAATTTTATTAAAATAAATGAAACTCATCCCATTTCCCTTGTAAAATATTCCAAATTTCTACATCAAACCCATATTTATTTATAATAAAAAACATTTGTTTTCACAAAGACGAGACCCTAAGGTTTCCATCAAAACTTTTCTAGCCATTTTTCAAAAAATCTCGGATTGACCCCAAATAAATCTATTCTTTTATTTTGGTCACAACCCCCACCCCCCCAATTCAATTAAAATGAGGTTTTTCAAAAAAAATGTATTCCAATACATTTTTATTGAATTAAAATTAACATTTAAATTTTGACAATTCCAAATAAAAACGAAAATTTAAATTTAAAAAAATAAATATTCTCAAATTACAATTCCAAGATAGAAACTTATTTTCCTTTAAAAATCCCAATTCATTAGAATTGGGGATTTCCAAAATAAAGTATTGAAATCCATTTTATTCAAATAAAAGAAATTGAATTTAAATTCAAAAACTGAAATTTAAATAAAGCAATTAGTTTCAACAAAAATTGGCATTGTAACGAAACCACCAACTGAAAATAACAGATCTCGCAACACCAAACATTGATCGGGATTTTTCTATAAAGAATTGGGATCACACAATGAGAATAAATGATAGGTTTAAGATCCCGAAAATAAATGGTATTAGATCCAAAAATTAATACCAATATCTTTGGAACCCTAATGAGAAAGATAGAGATCATCAAAGGAAGTGAACGAGAGGAGGAAACTAAATGGAGTGAGACTGACTGACATTCTACAAGATTTGGATGGCTTCTAAATGGGGTTAGAGGGGCTATGAATCCTTCTTGGGAGATCCAAAAATAGGATAATCGTGTTTCGGTTATAGGAGATTCATCCAAGACTTAAAAAGGGGACTTGGTAAATTTTAATGAACATTTTGGGTTTAGAAAAACCCATCTTCATGGTTTCCTTGGGAACAATGCAATGATAGGGTAAAATGTTCCATACCATGAAAATCCCATAGTCCAAAACATGGAAATGATGCACAGTTTTCTAAATAGTGTGCCGGACGTGCACAAACTGTGCTCCAGCTCAGAAACCTCAATAAATTTCATAAAAACATCCAAAACGACTCCAAATGAAAACCAAAAAATCTCAATCAAATGAGGGGTATACCAATATTTGAAAATGATTACATGATGTTACAATTATGCATGTAAATTATTTATTTAAACAACAATGTAAACTTATAATTGACTTGATTGGTTTTATACTTCATTGGTGGTTTCCCATAGAGGTGTACTCACACCCTAATCAGACTACCTAAATGGTATCTGCATAGATTATATGGATTCATGACAGGTTAAGGGAAAGGGCCCCGTGTCCAATAGATGAGTCGATAAAGATAATTATTGAGGGAACAAGACATGGTTTGGGGCCCTCTAGAGATTTTTTAGTGTATTTCTTTTGTGTTACATTTTAGAAAATTGTCATTTATATGATCATGTTATTTTTCTACATTATTTGGATATTTTATTTCATGCATTGAATATCTTTATAGATTGTTTTTTCTTATGGTTGTATATATTTTCTCTATTTTTTTTATTTACACTGTTGTATTACTCAAATAATAGATAATATAGTGTCGACATGATTGACTTCCCTTACCCTAACTGCTAGATGGAAGCCTCTGGCGTACTAGGAGGTGCAACTAAGGTCATGTAACAAATTAGCTCATGGAATTAGTATATAGAACCCTGGTATGGATGATACATATGTGGGTGAAAAACATATATGTGGGTAAATAGAAACTTGGGGAATGTATGTAAGGGTAAAACAACTTATGTAAGGGTTAAATACATTTATATTATGGTAAATTAAAGTTAGGTAAGGGTAAGAACTATTATGTATGTGTAAACTAATGTTATGTAATGGTAACCATATGATATGTGAGGGTAAAATAATTATGTTGGGGAAAAAAATTTACAATCTATCTTAGGCTGAAATAATGTTAATTAGAGGTAAAAATGTTAACCAAGGTGAAGTTGAAGTTATCAATGGAAAAATATAAGTTATGTAAGTGTAAAATAGAGTTATGTTAGGGTAATTTAATGTAATGAAATAATGAACAAAAGTTTATTAAGCGTATGAAAAAGTTATACAAGTGTAGACATAAATATAAACAGATTAATTAATGGTAAAATAAAATCAACAAGTGTAAAAAATGTTATCTGTGGGAAATAAAAAGTTTTATAAGGGAAATAAGAAGTTATATATGGGTAGAATGAAGTTATTTAGGAGTAATAAAATTTATAAAAGTGTAAAATGAATTTATATGATGGTAAAAAAGTAATACATGGTTATTCAAAACTATATATTGGTTATTCAAGGGTAAAATATAGTTATTTAAGTCTAAAAAAAGTTATGTAAGGGTTAACTATTATTATGTAAGTGTAAATAAAAGTTATGAAAGGGTAAAAATATTATTTAAGGTTAAAAAAGTTATGTAAGTGTAAAAAGATTTTGATTAAGGGAAATCAAACATTTATAACGGTAAAAAAACATTTATTGGTTTAGTAAGGATAAAATAAAGTCAATTAAGTTTATCAAAAAGTGATTTAAGGGTAAAATAATGTTGTGTAATTAAATATACAATTTATGTTAAGTAAAACAAGTCAATAAATGGAAAAATTATGTTGTGTAATTGGTAAAACAATGTCATATAAGGGAAAATAATATAATATAATGGTAAACCAAAACATATTGAGGTTATTTAAAGGTAATATAATGTTTTGTAAGGGTATTTAAATGTTATGTATGGGTAAAGTAATGTCATGTATGGGGAAATAATAGGTTCAATATTTTTTTAAGAATGTTTGTATGGGTAAAATAATGTAATGTAATGGTAAGTATAAGTGATGTAATAATGTTAAAAATTTATTCAAGGTCATACAAAAACATTAACATGATATGTATAGGTAAACAATGGTTTTTTAAAAGATAAAAAAGTTATTTAAGGGAAATGTGATGTTATGTAGGGGAATATTGAAGTTCATTATGTGTAAAAAAAAGTAATGTACGGGTAAAATAATGCGATTTAATGTTTAACTGATGTTATTAAATTGTAAAATAATGTTATTTAATGGTAAAAATAAATTTTCATAGTTTATTCAAGGGTAAAATAAATATATATAATGGTAAAAAAATTTATTCAATATAAAAATATAGTTATATAAGGGTAAATCAGAGTTATATAATTTTTAAAAACATTATGTAAGTGTAAAATAATGTTATTTAAATTTTAAAGAAAGTTATGTAAGGATAAAAATCATAATATAATGGTAATGAGAAAATTTAACATGTCATATATGGGTATCATAAATATGAGTTAGTTTAAAAAATGTTAATTAATGCTAATATGAAGTTATGTAAGGGTAAAGAAAATGTATTCAAGGTTAAATAATAGTTATTTAAAAGTAAACTAATATAGTTTAAGGGAAAAATAGAGTTATATTAGTGTAAAAAATGGTTTTTAAATGTAAACATAAACATACACATGTTAAGTAAGCGTAAATTAAATTTATGTAAGGATACTAAAAAGTTAACAAAGTTTAATATATAGTTATGTAATAATAAATAGTAGTAAAGTAACCTTGAAAACTATTATATAAGGTTAAAATAAATTCATTTATGGGAAAATAGTTATTTAAGGGGAAGTAATTTTATGGAATGGTAAAAATATAATATATAACAAAAATTTAAAATATAATCACATAATATTAACATATAAAGAGTCATAAATATAATCTATATTAACATTAAAATTCTAATGTTTATAAAAATGTACATATATAAAAATTATATTAACATATAAATATTTAAATAGATTAATTAAAAATCATTGTAAATACTTTTCAACTATAAACTATGACTAATGTTGTCGGAATATAACGAAATTGAATGTAAATACACATAACATTTTATACATGCTTAATCCAAATCAATCACAAAAATAAAAAATTGAATAAAAACGGAACAATCTTACCCTAATAGAATTGAGGCAATAAAACATGTATAATATTAAATAAAGTCAAAATATAAAAATCAAGATATGAATGATGTAAATTGTAAAATTATATATGAAATAAATCTAATACATATTATATATTGAATATAACTACATGAAAAACAAGTATTGAATGAAACCAAAATGAAAAAATTAGATGAAAAATTTTATTCAAATCTTATTGAAAACAATAAAAAAATGACATTGACACAAAATGATAATAAATGAATTATTTAAATATATATTCATGAAAAAATTAAAAAAAATTCATTCTAATTTGATTAATTATTGTTATGAAGTTTTGTGGATAATAAATGAAGCATCTTCAAATTTTGTGTTCAATTGGTTTTGGTTATTTTCATTTAAATTTTAGTTATAATGAGATAATTATTTTCAAAAATATAGTACTATAGAATTATAGTTTTCTAAATTTAATTCCATTAAATATGGTAACATTAAGCATTGAAGGAACTATTCTTTGATATTATTTTGATCAAGTATAATTAAGAAATAGGAATGAGTCCAAAATGAACTAATATTGCAAAATATTGAATGTTTACACTGTTGTTTCTTATTTCGAATATCAAATTTTTACTAAATATTTTATTCATATATTATAAAATGTGATTTACTTGTAATAAATGGGTAGAAAATTGAAAACAATTGGGAAAATGACCATTTTCACCAAATATTATGTTATGAGATCCATGGAAAAGTATAGTGTTTACATGGGAAGAAAATTTCTCATTGTATATATTGGCCCATATTAGGTTCTTCTTTTAGTTCTTGTATCACCATGATGGAAACAACTCAAGTAGAAGCAACAATGGATTTTACAAGGGTAACAGAGGAAATCAAATGTCCATGAAAGTGTTTTAATGAGTTAAGAAGTCCAAAATACGATTTATGCAATTTTTTAAATGATTCCTTCAATCAAAACTATTAGACACCTACAAGGTTTTTGATACATTCAAATTGACAATTCCGTCATTATATGATGAACCATGTGATGGTGATGATGGTCCTACTAGATGTGGGTATGGTAACTTTCCCAGAGATGGAGACAGTGAAGGTGATGGCTGCGATGGTGATGGTGATGATGAAGAAAATTATTTTTATGATGATGGTGATGATTGTTGTAGTGATGGTGATTGTGATGCGTATTCTGGTGATGATAGTGATGATAATGGTTGTTATGAGAGATATAAATAGATATTGATCATCTAGATTTTTTACTAATATTTTTCTATAACGATTATTGATAACTAAATGTGATTCCATATATGTTTTCTTTTAAATGTGTATTGCAAATAGGTCAATTTATTTATTGATTTGTTGATTTTATATGTTGTCTTATAGTTTTTAAGGGGTGTGGGGGTAGGTGTTTGATTTTTGTGATGGATATACATTAATATGGGAGGTATTTCTGGATGTAATTTTTAGGGATATATATACAAATTGTTTAAAAAAATTGTTTTTATTACATGTAAATCAATGTTTTTATTAAAATACTATAAAAAGAGAAATAAAGGTGATATATACTAATTTTTTAAAGGAAATCATCGTTATAGGGATATACCCACACCAAAATACCTGACAGTTTTGGGAACTATTTTTATAAGATATTCCAATGGTTTCCCATCCAATACAAACTTTTAAAATTCATTTTTAAATGGTATAACTTTAGTAGTGATTATTGGATCAAGATAATATTTTCATAGAAGAATTGAGAAGTGATGTAAAAATATATTGGTTGTTGAAGGTATCATTTAGAACATTTTTCCCAATCAAGTCAGTGACTCTAGATATTCAACAAGATTTACAAAGAATATATTTATTTTTAAGGGAACTAAATGTTCAATGGGGATAATAAGGAAACATAGGAAGGAGGACCTCTCCCATGTGTCTGGAGAATATGATATGTATATTCTTCCCAAAGGTGATTAATATTGGTTTTGTAACAAAAATATTGGTCATATGATCCAACCATCATTAGAAGATATATTGAAATCTAATTGTTCCCATGATCTGCTAATGTTATCACATGGTTCAACACATACATTAATTGGTATCAAAATATGTATGAGAACTCTATATAAATAAAATTCAAAGGAATGAAAATTTACTATATTGTTAGAATCATTGTATATTATTTTTCGTAGAACCATATCACTTGGATACATTGAGGATAAGAGACATTATTCCTTGTTCATTAATTATCATTCAATAGCTTCATGGATTTATTTCACTAGGAACATGTATGAGGTGTTTATCTACACAACACAATACTAGTGAGAGGTTTAATGGATACATGGATCGAATATTCAAAAGTCTCTAAATAAGAAAAACGATGGTGGTAAAAAATATCCATGTTAAGTATTATCTTTAGAAACACAAGATAAGACACTAGGCCCCATTAGTGAGAAATTAGCAAAATTGGGTGGATGATAGAAGAAAATAGATAATTAACAACTTGGAAAACATAATTCCAATTGAGAAAGACCTGAATCTTTTAGAGGATGAAATATTTTAATCAATATATATAATTGGTATAGATTTTTTCTAATGGGATAAAATATTCTATGTAAGAATTGATAGGTAAATAATTTGGCATATAATTACATTTGAGTATTCAGGCTCAGAAATCCCATTCTCAATAATGGGAAACATAAAAAAATTTAATACTAGGGATATGAAGGGATATTTCTTGGTTACATCAAAAAATAATGCAAATAAATAATTCAATAAATGGAACAAAATAAATGTCAAGATAAATTATGTTGGTTTAAACTAAAATGAGTATAATATTTATCAAATATACTAATAAAAACTATAGTATCTTGATGAGAAGGTTAGCTATTTAGTGGTAGTATAAGAGGATGATACTGATTTTAAAGAAGATACATATTATGAGAAGGATGAATTTTAACCCTTATCTAAAATTATTCCAAATATATAAGTTGATATTGATAGGAATTACAAAAAAATATCTAGTAATACCATATAATACAAGGAGAATAATGTATCTATGAAAAACATCATTTCTATCATAGGATGAGCTGAAATGATTAAAATAATATTAGGGAGAATATTATTGGGTCCTAGTGAGAAATGATGAGCTTGATCAACATGAGATGAATCATACATGGGATATCTTTTCGAGGTCGATATATAGGAATATCACGATATCCAAATGGGATTTTTCTGAATATTGTAAATGCATATGAAATGTGGATTCTAATTAACTAATTACTGAATTTTATGTGGTTCCCATAGATTGAAGTAATTGATTTTTATGAAACATTTTTTATTATGAAAAAGATAGTTAGTATTCATCTATTTGTATACATTGGAGTCAATAAAAGAATATGGATTTATACCAAGGGACTGATGCCAATGGTCTCTAAAACCAATTTTATAGGAACTATATAGCTATGGTTTGAAAAAAAACTATTGGTATAAGAACATTAGGGAGACCATATAACAACAGTTTTGAAAAAACTGTTGGTATAAGTACAATTTAGAGAACCTAAAATAATGGTTTTTGAAAAACGATTAATATTAGAAACATTTTGAGGCCATATAACAATGTTTTTTCCAAAACCATTGGTATATGACCCATAGAGAGACCCCATACCAATGTTTGTTTTAAAACCATTAGTATAGATCTCAAAAATTAAGATAGCTGTACTAAAATATCTCCAACAAGTTTGTATAAGTACTCACAATTTTTTTGATTCTTCTATGAAATATCATCAAATAAATAAAATTTTAAATTATTGTATAAATATATTACAAATAATGTTCAAACATTTCATTATAGAATATCAGTTAGTTCATTGCAATATAATGTGGATGTTCTTGGATCAAAACCATCCTGAATTTAATTTTTAACTATACTATAGGAAACGTTTTTCAAAACCATTAGTATAGGTTTTTCATATGACATATTCTTATAATTTGGGAATCATTGGTATAGATCACATATACAAGTAGGTTTACCAAAATAGTCGGTGTTTGTATATATTGTCACTAGACTTGTCAAAAAACCTCCAAACCATTGGTATAGGATATACCAATGGTTTGGAGACTTATAACCATGATACCTAATCATTGGTGTAGTATAGTTTCAAATAGTGAGTGGAAACAAAGATTATATAATTCCACATCAATGTCATTTTAACATTCTAAAATGGAGTTGTGAAATAAGAGGTCAAAAGTAAACTAATTTATGGAATTCTCAATCATAAAGATGAAAATTAAGTTAGTCAATTATAGAAGGAATTTTATGGATTGAAATAGACAACAAGAGGATAATATTAATGAAAATATCAGTATCTAAAATGGATGGTTTTGCTGTATGGGGAAGATGATTACAATCACTATGTAAAAAATGAGATAATTTGAAGGATGATGGTGATTATTTATTTTGATAAAGAAATATTTTGAGGGTTTTAATGAAGCCTGGTGTAATAAATTTGTAGAGTTATTGAAAAGGTATTTTTCATTGTCAATGATGGGAGAGATGACAATTTTTCCTATATTACATCATACACAAGGAAGTCATGGGATATTACTTCTAAATATATATATGAAAATGATAATTTTAGATTATTTGGAGAAGAAAATTCAATGGAAATTAAAAATCTAGTTACTAGACAGACTAAATATTCATGGTATAAAGGGGAAAACATTATTAATTTCATTTAATAAATACAGATCACTAAAAATTTATTGTAATTAATAAAAACATGAGCATGCATATTTTTTCTATATTCTAGGTGTTTTTGTATTAAAGGAATCCCAATAAAATCTGCATACTTATGAGGACAACAATACTTTAGTATATCAATGGTACAGAAGATTTTAGTATCAATATATTAAAAAATTTCAGAAAGAGTTATTATATTTTACACAGGTATAAATTTTTCATGTAATAGATGATATAAATATAATATCATGCTATCAATTATATATTTACAAATTAATTAATTATTCGATTAATAAGAAATAAGAAAACATTTCGGTGAGAGTCCTAAAACCACAATATTAGGTGGTTACTCATGCTTTCAACAAGATACTATGAAAAAATAAGAAACATAAATATATGGAGTTGAAGTGATGTATTATGTCAAAATAAATATTTATATCTGAGTTCTATTAATTTAAGAAAAATCATCTTCATCACTCACATATGAATGACTTTGAAATCAATTATCAACTTCTAAATGTGAATATGGAACATGGGATGATAAATCTATAGTATGTTCCTATTGAACAATGTTTTATTGAAATCCTAATGAAATACATACCGAAAAAAATTATAGCAGTAATATTTTTTTATTGGATTTCAATTGAAAACCCACAATTGAATTGTGTTCATTTTTACCACTTCTCCGGGAGTCATTGTGTGTTTCCCCCATGTGTTGATTTTTATTCATTAGTTTTTATGACTATAATAGAGTCACCATAGGTTAAATTTCAAATGGTGGGGAATCCTTGATTAATAACGGTAGATAAACTTATTGGAGGAGTAATTAATCAAGGGGAATTTGTAAACATAGCGATGTTAAATGATTTATGTCATCAAATAAAAATCCATAATGGATGGCCGTGGGATTATTTTTTCTTGTAGTTGAAAGGTTTGTTTTGATATGCGATATTTATAGCTTAGTACATTTTATCATTTGATATCACAAAGTCATGGATTGTAGGATTTAAAACGAAGTTTTCCATTGTTAAAAATTTCATGATATTATTAGTTATCTTACAAAGGATAACTCAGGTTGACTTAATGTACATGTTAAGAAAGTTATTGATCACAATATAGGGGGTTTAAGGTAAATTTATTCAAATGAACATGATTATCCCATAAGATATTTTTGGATATTTTTTTAAATTCTATGTGGGGAATATTCTTCTAAAAAATACTTCTTGATGATATTTTTGTGTCTTTTTATTGAAAAGAATGTAAGTTTATGACATATTTTTTTGAATGTGATATTGATAAAACCACACACGCAAATATGATTATTAAATAATCATTATATTATTTTGGAATTGATACCAACAAATGGGACCCAAATTCAAATATCCAAAACATATATCATCTACAGGAAATATGAGATTACTAATTTTAAAAATTAATATTCAAGAATAATGTTTATAGGACATTGTAAAATGTTTTACATAATATTATTCATGTCCTTAAGGATGTAATTTTTCCAATTACTCCAATAATTAGTTATTCCACATTATGTGTTTATCATAAATAACATGGAAGTCTTCAAAACGTAACTTACATTACATATATATTCATTACATTGGGAAATGAAATAAAAGAATTGTGAGATTAAAATCCCATTAAAGGTAAACACAGGTAATTAAAATTGAAAAAATTTAATGAGTACATGATTATGATGAGGCTATAAGAATGTATTATATTTTTATGATCATAACATAATAGAATTTATACCCAAAATAAATTGGATTAAAATCATTGTGAAATTTTATAATTATTTAACCAAATATGGGATACTTACAAATAAACAGTTGTGATCTATGTGATAATAATCCTTCATCTCTACAAATATTTGAACATTTTGAAATAATATAGAGATATTGTTGGTACCTTGTAACATAAAACATTTTTCATGGAATCACATAAATTATAGAATTAAAATAATTTCATTAGAGAAATTCCCAATTTTTAATGCCATGGATCTATATGAGTACTTATCAAATGATAAATCCATATCCCTCTGTTTGGAGTAGCCTACAATAGTTAACTCAATCACGTTACCCAATGCATTTGAGGGCTGAAACTGACATAAAGATATTCAGTTTTTAATTTAATGACCCTTTCATGGTCTATAGTTGAGTCATCCAATATTTTTTTATAATAAAACCACGATAAAATCATTTATAAAAAATTAAAAGTACCATATAATTTTATTTTTTTTCAAAGATTTCACTTTTCATCAAAAAATAACTATTGTTCATCCATAGTATATTTTACTTATGGGAAAGAAATGGGTTTGATTAAAATATCATTGAATCAATCAGACTCAATATAGATAAATAATAAGGACTATATAATTAAAACATATCCCTATTGTTTCATATGTCCCACCAAGGATTTTTTTTAATTTTATAATATAAAAAAATGAAATGACATTAAATATCATACTAGAAGAAAATAACCTTCAACATTTAAAGAAAATTTTAAACATTAATAAACAAATAATATTACTATAAAAATATATGGAAAATAACCTTAAAAACATTCAATGGAATCTTCAATGAAAAAATATTAATGATGTAAAAATAAGGTTGTTGATCCACATGTATTATAAAAAAATCTTTTCATTCGTTGTAAAAGAATGTACAAATGTTACACATGAATGGATCTAAAAAGGATCCGATTAAAACCTTTGAAAATTAATCAATTTAGACATGAAATTGATATTAAGAAATCATTGAATATTAAGTAAGAACATTATTCAATGTCATTTAGAAATCATTTATATTGATGAAAAATGTTCCACATCTAAAATAACATACAAGACAATTATCACTTACCGAAACCCCTCTCGAGGATTCATTAATAATGAAGGTAGGAATTATAAATTGAACATGTAATCAAAATTAATTAATAGAATATATTAAATATTATTTTGTTCAGGAATATAAGATTATATGATCCATCCAAACCTAAATTTGAATATAGATGATATGTAAATAATATGATTTCATATTATAATAATATGTACCATTTTTGCAACTTTTGATTCCTATGAATTTGAAATAACTGAAATAAAATAAAAATTTATATACAATATATAGAAGGATATCCATGATATAACAAGTCATGTATTATTTTAGACATATCATAAAATAATATTGGGGCACAAATTAAACATAAGTTCCAAAGAAGAATGATTTTTGAAGAAACACATTGAATAAGATCATATCATTAAACGTTGAATTATTAGATTGATAGATTATGTGAAAAAATATACGTCCAAAAATCATAATGTTTAAATAATGAATAAATAAATTTTTTTTCTTTTTATACATAATCATTAAAAAATATTATCAATGAAGAATCAATATATCAAAATGAAAGGAAATTGTGCTAATAAACCTCATATGTCAAACCATGACATTACACGTAGATTCATTGTCATCCTGATTGAAAAAACTCTATTAATTTTTTACATGATCAATTTTTTCATTTTTATTAATATATTTTTTCACTTACCTTCATTTAATAATTATTTGCATAAGACCATAATTTTAAGATAGATATTTTGGGGATATTAGGTCCCTACGTGAAAAATGAAATTGTTAGGTTCTATAAGGTAATAAAAGTCATGGTAACATTATAAATAAATTAATATTTAGGAAATAATAGTGATTTTTTAAAAAAGATTATTTTTATAACCATACATAGATAGGGGAAATGAAAAATAAAATACATTATATCGTTGAGGTGGTAGTCTGCAAGTATGGATGAGCGATGATTTAATTATTTAATATCATGATGGAAAGAAGTTACATTTTATTTTAACAATAAATAATAATGATTATATAAAAAATAATATTAGTTTTTTAATTTAATATATATAACCAACCATGTATAATTGTTATGAAAAAAAAACATTATATCACGATGACGTAGTCTACCCATTCACACGAGCGAGGCTTTTCCATTTTATTGAGATTATATAGAAAGAAAATTTCAATTTATTTTACCAAAAAATAATTGAAATTATATCATATATATGATATCATATCATTAATATCCATATTATTTTACCATCCATAGTAAGAGGAGATGAATATTTAATTACATCAAATTGGGAGGCAATGATCTGCCGTATAGATGAACGATGGATTCATTACATGTTAGATTATAACTGATATGGATTAAAGATAATCCATCAATATAATAACTCCAAATTATATAGAATATAATTATTTCATTATTTCATAAAATTCAGAATTATTTTTATGGATTAATAAGTATAAATAATATTGAATCAATTGTTTAAAATATATACCGCTTCTTCGAACTACTTCCTTTTCATTACACATTAATACCTCCAAGGTGGGTATTATTCTAAATATAACACCTATAGGACATAGGTGTGGGGTTGTTTTTATCATAGGATATAATTTCATATTTTATAAGATATTTCTATTTTATGTGTGCAGATGATAGGATATGGGTTTCCCTTTTATATGTGAGGGAGAGAACCCACATGATATTTTTTCTAAAATTGTTTAAATATCATTTTATCATTTCCATAGAATAGTTTCCAATAAATAATTAAATATTGAGTATATAGTGGTATGGTTATAAATTCATCCATATAATTGGATTAATAAAGGGTTCTAGTTCAATTTAAAACATACCAATTTTTTCTATCCCATTGTAATCATGTTTTACCCCAAACCGTTGAAATAGATTTAAACTATTTTTAATATAAATTATTACAAAAACTTTTTTTTACCTTAATTCATATTATTAATTTTTATTATTATAATTATTTATTTCATTTTATGAAATTCAATAAATAGTAGTTTGAAAATATAATTAAAAATTAAACCCTCAAAACGTAATAGAAATCGATTTTCTATAAGAAAAATTTCTTCTAATGTATAAATAAAATTATTCAAACCAATATCATAATTTTTATTTGTATTATTTTTATTTTTATTATTTAAAATATAATTTGAATAATTTTATTTTTAATTCATTTTGACAAATACAATGTTGTGAATAATTAAAAAATATGCGTATTTCACATAAAATTTCAATTTTTTAATATTTTAAAAAAATCAATCTAGTCAAATTTTCTCAAAATTCCTCTCTAAGATAATATTGAAATTTCTGTTTAATAATTTTTTTTCAATTTTTTATATTATATTTAGAATAGGTATTTATACTCTCTTTAAAAAAACAATTTTTTCAGAAAGAAAATATTTTTGGAGAATAAAATGAGTTTTCTAAAAAATAAAAGCATATTTAATAAGAATAAAAAAAATATTGGTCTTATGTAGGAATATTATAAATAAATTTCATAATGTTGTTATTTTAGACATCAAAAAAATTTAATTACTAGGTTAGGACAAACATATTTTAATAAAAATATATTATTATTGTTTAAACTATATATTTCATGGCATATATGCTATAAAAAATATTATGTTTTTTACAATAATATTGTATTATATTATCTCCCATTTAATAAATGTTTTCATAAAAATTTTATTTTCTAATTTATAATTAAAGGGAATAGTATTTAAATACCCCTTTGTTGAAAACCGAAATCATAAATAGCATTATAAAAATAGCTTTTGAAATGAAAAATAATGTAAATGTGGATGTAACATCCCGGATCCGGATGCCACTAAAAGGTGTCTTGTACTAAGTTGGCCACATGTACTCGAGTTCATTCCCCCAAATCATAGAGGCTTCTGACTAGCAGGGAGGAAATATGGTGTGATAGTTCAGAAACTATGCCCTCACTAGCAGAGTGTAACACATCCGAATAAATAATAACACTAGCAGAAGCAGCAAACAACATGTATATGAAGGGAGAAACTGAGTACTGAATGGTGAAGATAACTAGAATGCTTATAAAATCAAAATGATGCATCACATCACATGTTTTAAGAAAATAGTGGAAACATGTTACACATCAATCAATTATAACACAATACCAAAGTATGGTAAAATAAATTGAAACTATGTAGGATCCCAATACTTGGCGTGGTCACACGCACTCCTACTCCTATGAAATGATCAAGTACTACTATAAAAGACCTTCCCCTATCGACAAAACATCAAAATTGTCTTTTGGGCCCAAAAACATGACCCAAAGAGGTTGTAAGAAATAAATCCTTGTAGGAAACCACCCTTGGTCCGCACCTATCTATCAGTGAGTATATGAAACAGTAGTGTACAAATGTGAATATGTTGTAAACTAATAGATACTCAAAAGAAATAAATCCTACAGGTACTAAAATTTATATACATTCATTTAGTGTTCATTATCCAATTAAAATTCATTGAATTAAATAAGCCTCAGGGGCTGGCCTAAGCCCATCAATTCCCTATATAATGTAAACACAATAGCTAACACAACATGCTATCTCAACACAATAAGTGAAGAATGTATCCAAGCTTGATCTTTATCTAGGAAAACACATGATAAGTCATTCCATTTTAATATGTATCATGGCCAAGCATGATGTATCAGAATTTCCAAATATTCAAATCAGGGATAAGCCTAATGTATCGGCATTTTAGCATATTAAAATCAGACAAAATCCTAGTGTATCATAATTTTAGCATATTTCAAGGTAAAAACTAGTGTATAAGCATTTAAACATTTTTTTGGGCCAAGGAAGGTATCTGCATAGTAAACATAAATATAAATTACACTATTACAGGGTTTTCAATAATCAAATAACATGGTAAATTTAATATGAAAAGACTAACATATGAATTAAACTATAACAAATCATTAACAACCATATTAACATGGAAACCATTTCATTATCCAATTTTATAATAAACAAACCTTCAAAGGGGAAACAAATGAATTCCCATTGGTATCCTATGACATCCACCTTAACAATGGTCATTTGAGGGAAAACACACCCATGAGGTGGATCTTAATCAAACCATGTAAGATGAAACATGTTTCAATTAATTTACACAATCACATAAATTTTATTAGGTATTAATGAAGGCCATGTTCTCAATCAAGAAACACCCTAAACATGGGTGTGGATCACAATGACACATATAAAAATCATAACATTAAACAATTTTCACGAGACCGACTACATCGTCATAGTATGACTCTCCTAATCAATCATAGAATTATAATTCAAGCTAGAACAACATAGTTATTTGAATCAAGGATATTTAATGAACCATAAATAGCATAGTTGAGAACTAATATTACCATGAATGGTCCAAGATTACTCAAGCACTCACTGAGAGGATTCAAATGAGATCTTCGGCAATTGATTCGGTGTACGGATCATCAACCAGGAAGGGGGTTAAGTTATGACACTCCTCTTGGGTTCCCTCAGTGATCCCACTATCCAAATTATAGAATGGATAGGTTAATACCCATTTTAAGGGAAAAACAAAAAATATACGATGTGTAAGAAAAAATAAATGGAATGTATATCATTTAATTGTTCATTTGGCCGCTGAAATTTTCTGACTTACTTTCTAGGACCTCCAAACATAGCTACATGGAATGTACCATGAAGTACAAAACATGTAGTTGGTTTTTCCTCTTTTCCTAGCTGACATGCCCGCACACCATGTATTCCCAGCATACACAGACAAATAACATGACCTGTGCTTAGGATTACATGACATTTATCTCCCAATTCATTTACTTTGACTAAATTTCCTTGTTCTCTCCCAAACAAATCAAAGGGAAAAGAGTACATGAAACCATATCAAAAAAAGAAGAACAAAGATCTTCAAAAAATCCTCCCTTAAATAAATTTCTTCCCAATTTGACCTTCTAAGGGTGGTGAATAAATATGTGAGAATATATCTGGACACTGAGCACGTATATCAGCCTCCCTCTACCAAGTCTCATCCTTTACATGGTCATACTACCGTAGCACCCAGAAAATAGGAACTGACCGACCTCAGAGAACCTTTATTCCCCTATCAACTATACGAATCAGATTCTCCTCAAAGAATGTATCATCCAGAAGCTCAACCACCTCGGGATGAAAAATCTGAGACATGTCTTAGTGATATTGGCATGGCTAAGACACATGGAAGACATCTTGTAGGGCTCTGTACCATGGAGGTAACTACAATCGAAAGAAAACCAACCAAACGCGCTCCAAAATCTTAAAGGCTCTAACATATTTTGGTGAAATACACCTTCTCCTGATCCTCTTGTGTCCCAACCTCAGTGTGAGTCAAAGGAGAACTTGATCCCTGACCTCAAACTCCAATGGTCTTCTCTAGCAATCAAAAAATGATTTCTGATGAGACTGTGTAGTAGACAGCCATCTTCAAATCAAGTGTACCTTCTTAGTCGTCTCCAGGAGAACATGAGGTCCCAACATAACTGACTCTGCTACCTCTAGCCAGCGTAGGGGGAATGAAATGGCCTATTATATAAATAATCAAATGGTGCAATCTATATAGTATCCTAGAATCTATTATAAATGGAGGACTCAACCAGGGGAATATGATTCAGCCATGATCTCCCAATGTCTAGGACACATGAATTCAACATGTCCTTGAGTACGTGTATCGTACAGTCTGACTGGCCATCAGGATGTGGTGGCATGCTGTGATCAGAACCATATGTGTACCTAGCATCCTCTAAATACTCTGCCAGAAAAAAGATATAAATCAGGAATCCTTATCTGAAATTATATAACGAGGGACCCTATGAATTTGTACCACCTCTTAGATATATAAAATTCCGAGCTAATCAACACCAAAGGTCTCCATGATCTGAAGGAAGTGAGAAACCATCGTAATACTATTAACTTCGACCCACATAGCACCATTACCTATAGGCGACCATGTTAACCCTGTCATGAAATCCATCTCGAAATCATCCCATTTCCACTCTAAAATAGGTATCTAGTGTAAAATACCAGCTAACTGCTAAGGTTCCACCTTCTACTACAGTTAGGTGAAACATATCCTAACAAAACCAGCTACCTCTCGCTTTATACCTTTCCACCAGTACTAACAACGCAAGTCATGGTACATCTTGGTTAGTCCGGAATGAACTGCCAAAGTTGAAGCATGAAACTCCCATATCATATACTCGTGTATATCCCTTGGAACCCACACATGTCCATGGATACGCAGACCATCAACCTCTCATATTGTATATCTAGGAGGAGGGTCCTCAACTACAACACTCTCCTCTAGAACATAGACTTTGGAATATGATAGATTCGATATCCTCCCTTTGTCTAGTAGTGTAGATGTAACAACCAATGATGAAGGTTGAGTCCATTACTGACTACCATCCACCACTAATTTCATCTCATAGAAAATTTCTATAAGATTCCACTCGCCATAGGCATCCTACACTACATATATCCAAGTTATATTTCTCTATGCATCAGCCACTACATTTCCTTTTCTTGGTGTATATGAAAGCTCAAAATCAAACGACTGAAGGTATTCCAACCACCATTGTCATCTCAGATCCAGATTACACTGAATAAATATGTATTTGAGAATTTATTTGTTTTTATACAACACAAAATTCTCTACCAATAAGTAATGTCTCCAACTACGCAAGGCATGAACAACCATAGCTAACTCTAGATCGTGCATAGTGTAATTTCTCTCATTTCGACTCAACTGACAAGACCTGTATGCTATAAGTTGACACCACCCCTGTATAAGCACTTCTCCCTACACAATACCTGATGAATTACATTATACTATGTAAATCATGTTCGAATCTGGAAATATCAGTATCAGAGTTGAAGTCAAATTCCATTTCAACTCTTGAAAACCTATGTAATCTAAATCGGACCACTCAAACTTAACACAATTCTTAGTCATTCCCTTCATCAGTGCTGATAAATGGGAGTAGTTCAGTATAAAAATCCAACATTAACCATATATCCCCATGAAACTCCATACCTCAAAAACATTCTTTGGATACTCCCAGGTAACTTTTACTCTCACCTTCTCTGGGTCCATTGATACTCTTGTCTCTGAGATGATGTCTTGCAAGAGGTGAATATGATCCATCCAAAAGTGTAATTTTGCGATCATAACATATAACTGAGGCTCTCTTAGTATATTAAAAATGATCACAATAAGTTTGGCGTGGTCGTGTTGATTTTTAGGATACACCAAGATATCTTCCCTGAAAACCACCAAAAAAGAATCTATATATGTATGAAAAAATTGTTTCATATGCACTATAAAAACCATTGGTGCGTTCTTTAGATCAAGAGGAATAACCCAGTACACATAAATACCATACCTACTACAAAAATCTATACAAGGTATGTATACCTATCAAACACATACCTGGTGATATCCCGACCTTAGGTCAATCTTCGAGAACACTCGAGCTAGTCAAAGCTTATCAAACATGTCATCATTAAATAGCAAGGGATATATGTTTTTAACCATCAATTGGTTCATTTTCTGATAGACCATACATAGAAAAAGGCTACCACCCACCTTTTTCATGAAATGGACCAGTGAATCCCAAGGAGAAGTACTAGGTAGGATAAAACCATTAGATTCCAGATCTCTGAACTTTCTCTTGAGCCCTAGCAACTCCGTCGTAGCCATCCTATAAGGAGTAATGGATAATGGTGCATCTTCTAGAACTATCTCAATTGTGAACTCCACCTCGATGACTAGAGGTTTAACTAAGAAGTCATTTGGGAAAACATCCCAGAAAAGATCAACCACTAGAGGGAAATCTTGCAGACATGCTCCCTGAACATCTAGATAGAAACTTGCAATCAAGGCTATCATTATGCCCAATCCATAATGCTCGAGTCTGGATCTACTCTCATAGACAACCGATTCACCATTATTTAGAATATCACACCTGATGGAGATGTGAAACTCACTCTATGAAAAGATAAATTAATAAATGATCGAAAAGGATCCAACCCATCCATTTCGTGAATGACATAAAATTCTATCATCCCTAAGATATAGATATTCCATAGATTGTTAGACCCACGAATATCAAGTAGGAACTCCTTGAACTAATGCAAAAATGTTGTTCGAATCCATAATAGAGTTTCAAGCATAGTAACATCTTACGTAGTATAAACAGAGATACCAAGGATTTCCAAAATGAATACAGATATAAAAATATGTGTATCAAAGGTATCAAAAAGTGTAGAAGATAAATCAAAAGAGACTAGAATAGTACCTCTGACAGTAGAAGGTCTGGAATCCTGCTTCTATTAGGTCTGTTGCACTGTATATTTCTAATCTGTACTATTACCCTGAGACACTACATGGCTACCCTGATCTGACCCACCCTACTGTCGCTACGATCTTGGGGTCTAGCTACAACAGACAAAATCAACCCCTCATCCTTAATGACCTGACGTATTCTAATTTCCTAACTGGTGAGAAGAGGCTGACCCCACTCTTGTATGTGGAGTTGGTTCAGACCCTCTCTCACTATATTCTCATTGAAACATCCTATAAAAATTCTATAAATGGCCCATCATTTTGAAATCCCTACATTCTACGGGGTTCTTAATGTATTGAGTATTAGTATACCCAATCCTTCCACATTAGTAGCACCTCACCTAGCTACTGAAATAAATGTTATGACGGCTTGTATCCTCTCAAGAAAGCCCCATATAACCATTATTTCTTTCGATTGAGAGAATACTAGATCTTGGTGCTGAAACTCCCTTACTCGCGCCCCTATATTCCCATAATTTTTATCGGTAATTAGTGCTTAATTCAAAATAGATGAGATAGATGGAATCCTGAAGACATACACCGAGGATCGTTTGTTAAACTTGAGACCATCCTCGAATCGTCTGACATTTGACACAACATCACATTTAATCATAAGTGCGAATCACTGAATATCATTAAAATGGGAATAATAGTCCATAATTGATAGTGTTCCCTACTCCAGGTGCATGAACACTTAGGCTCAGTTGGCCCTCAGCATCTCGAGAAAATAATAATCATAGAAGACTTCCTAAAATTATTCACATGTCATATCCCATTGACACCCAACCTAAGTGATAACATCCCACTATATCTTTGCAGAATCGCACATCATTTATGTCGTGATCTTGACCCTATTGAGTGGAATCTTAAGATTCTCGACGTTAGACTTCCCTGATTCCATCAATGATTCTTCAGCCTATCGTCTTCCATACTTTGAGAAACATGGTGGATAGTGCTTGTAGAATATAAACGTTTGCTCTGCCATAGATGTGGAAGCCTACAGTTCTCCCTAAAAGGTCTGCATAATCCTCACAAAACCTTCCCAGAACTATACATTAGCACCTTCATTCGATATAGTAGATGTTGCCAAATATGGAAAAACTATAGATTCCATTGGTAGAGCAAGTCCTACCATTTCTAGAGTATGATCATCACTGCTCTCCTGGTGTACAACTTGTTGTTGTCGTGGTGGAATGAGTCTACAAGGTCAGGAACAACACTTAGTTCAATATCATCGTCACGTTTTCTGTTCAAGAGTGTCAAAATAGAACTAGAAAGGACCCTAAATTTTTGTAAAAAAGTACTACACAACGTGTAGAAATAATACACGGCTTGTACCCTTATGTAGTCAGATGGTCGTGTGCAACCGCTGGCCTAGGCATGTATCGACCCCAAGTACATGGCATGTTCTTCGAGGGCATGGTATGTACACATTCCCATTCTCCAAGTCATGTACTCTCAGATGGCTAGGTCAACAGGGGTTTTTCCAGGGTAGACTACACAGCATGTATGGAAAGAATAAGACATGTTATGATCAAAACTCAATAGCCCGTTTTCCTCTCACACGACCCATTACATGGTCAGTTACTACATTGCATGTACATGTGATGCATAGATTAAAAATAATTAAACATGGACCACCTACTTCTCCAAACATGAACAACACACAACGTGTTAGGATAAAATACACTCAATGTACACAAGATTTTTTAGGACAAAACCTCCAGATTTCCCAAAAAACCCATGTTATTTTAAAAAACTAACCAATGGGATGTCAAATTTTGATATGTGACGGCCCATACTCCCCGCAAATCAAAACATGTCACCTAAGAAGAAAATAAAATAGAACAATTTTAAACCAAAGGCTAAATCATTATCCCCCAAATTCAGATCCAAGATGGCCCATACCCCTCCAAGATCAATCTTTGGCATCCATCCAATTCGGACCATAACACGTACCAATACACCTATCCCAACAAAAAGCATATATATTAAGGTATTATCACCACAACATGCATCTCTATCTCGACATCTATCACAACATCATAAAATATCTAATACATCCTAGATGGCATAGAATAATTCATCGAATGTGATTCTAATGAGTGTATATATGATGTTTGAGATGGAATACTCTCACCAAATCGAGTTTAAAAAAAATAGAACCACAATAATTTCAATAATAACTTCAAAATACATGTGCTTCATGAAATAGTCAAATAAAAAAAACTATAACATCTCAAAATCCAAAGCATAATTCAATTTGAGATAATTTGGGTTTTCCCTGTACACGGGGTACCTACTCTCGGGCACATCTAGTTACCAAATTCCATATCCTTGTTATCCCAGTATATTGTGACTAAATAGTAAGACAAAGAAGAAAAGAAACATCTGAGACCATATTATATCATCTTGGATCTGGATTCCACTAAAAGGTGTCCAATACATGATTGAAACATGTTCTCAAGTGTATTTCCCCAAATGCCAGAGGATTTCGACTAGCCGTGATGGCCTAGAATAAAATAGTGAGGAAACTACACCCACATTGGCAGAGTGTAACATAATAGAGTCAGTAAAAAAATTGAAGTATTAAACAAAATGCATATGATGGGAAAATCTAAAAATAGAAAGATAAAGATAACTTTAAGACTTATACTATCAAAATTATGCTGCCTGTAACATGTTCTAAGAAAATTGAGAAAACAAGTTACAAATTAATCAAGTACAATACAATACCAAACTGAAGTGAACCAAAATAAAAATTAGCATTATCGCAAGCCTTGTCTTGGTCCCATGCTGACCTACTTCTATGAAGCAATCATGAACCTGTATAAGGTTCCCTACCCCTTTTGACACCTATAGAAATATAGTTTATTTAGGCCCAAAAACATGACCCAAATGTGTTGTGGGAAATAAATCCTAGTAGGAAACTACCAAAGGTCTGTGAAAATCTATTAGAGAGTATTTGCAATAGTAGTGTCCAATAGGTAAAATCTAGTAAACTAATGGATACTCGAATGCAACCAATACCACATGTACTTTCATTCATTTACATTCATTTCTTGTTCTTTAATCAATTCAAATTCCTTGAATGATATAATTATCATGGGTTTACTATGCCCATCAATCCCCTAAATAATGTAAACACAACAGATACCTTAGCTGGATATCTTAACACAAAAGGTGAAGACTGAATCCAGGCTTGTGATTTTTCTTGGATGACACGTCATAAGTCTTATGATTTCAATATGTCTCTAAGACAACCTTGATTTATCAAAATTTCAACATATTAAAATTAGGGACAAAACCACTATATCCACATTTCAACATATTCAAATGAGGGGCAAGGCTAGTGTTTCCAAATTTAAGCATATTTGAAGTTAAAACCCGATGTATAGGATTTTTAACATGTTTCAGGGAGAACCCTTGTATCATCATAGTAAACAAAACCTGAAAATTACACTATCACATGCTTTTCAACAATAAACTAATGTGGGAAAATTTATATGACAATATTAACATGTTAATTAAACTATAAAAAAGCATTAACATCCATATTCACATGGAAACTATTTCATTTACCAATTTCATATTAAACAACCTTTCATAGGGGAAACAAAGGAATTCCCATCAGCAACCTAGGCTATACAACTTAATATGGGTCATTCGAGGGAAAATGCACCCACGAGATGACCTTAATGAAACTGAATAAGCTCAAACATGCTTCAAATAATTTATTCAATTACATAAAATTAATTTTTTATTAACACAGGCCATGTTCTCAATCATGTTACACCCTAAACATGGGCACGTGGAAAAACAACACATATAAACAACTTATTATTGAAAACTTAGCATGAGACCACCTGCCTCATCGTAGTATGACTATCCTCATCAAACATTAACTTCCAATTCAATCCAAAACTGTATATATCTACATAACCAGGATATTTAATCAACATTAAATAACTTAGTATATAACATGAATCACCAAGAATGGCTTAAGATTAATCTAGAAATCACCGAGGGGATTCAAACAAGATGGATGGTGATTAATCCAGAGTTCGAGTGATCAACCGAGATGGGGTGGAAGTTCGGGCTATACTTTTATGTTCCCCTTGAAAGCCCAATGTTAAAAATTCAATATGCGGAGGCTACTACTCTTTTTAAGCTAAAATATAAAATACATGGCATTTAAGTCTAAATACATGGAGTGTATATCATTTAATTATTCATTTGGTGATTGAAATCCTCCGAATTGCATTCTAGGATCTACCGACTTAACTACATGGCGTGTACCATGAAATACATGATGTTTTGTTGGTTTTTACACTTTTCCATTCTAATATGACCACACAACATGTATTCCCATATTTCATAGCCAAACTATATAGTGTTTGATTAGGATTACAGGGTGTGTAACTCCCGATTCATTTCCTCATACCAATTTTCCATGTTTTCTCTAAAACGACTCAATGGGAAAAGAAGAGAAGAAACTGAACCTCAAAAAGAAGAATCATCATTAAAAATTGGTGGTTATCTGGAAGAACATATAACAAGGTTTTAAAATTGGATAAAATTAGAAGGAAGTAAAAATATGGGAATGGATCCAAAATGAAATTTCCAGATCATAATGTAAAATATTATCTGAATAAAATATAGGACCAAGATAAATTTAGTGATTATATCAATATAAATAAATGATGGTTCACAGAGACCACCAACTCATTAGAGATGGTTGTAAGAAAATAATTTTTTTCCTTTTTATGAACTATTACCAGAGTTGATCAATTCATCAACCATGATGAAAAATAATATAAGGAAATATACATACATGACATCTATAATTTCATAATTTAATAAATTTCCACTATAGTCTCGAATTTTTCTCAGTGTAATGAGTATTCAACATTGAAATTAATTTCCTTTATCAAATAAATGGGAATCTAATGTAGTCTACAAATTGAGTAAATAATTATTAAAAATATGAATACAATCATTAAGAAAATAAAATGTTTTTACTTTGGTAAGATAATATCCAAAGTGAATAATGTTTCTTGTGAAGAAATTATATATTTATCTAAAACATTTCCACACTAATTTCAATGTTTCAACCTAAATAATTTAAAAAATATGAACCTATATATCCCAATTACCTTAGTAACCTCATCATTAATGAATTTTTTAACCTCAACGGTGATATCATAAATCCCATCTTACTTCCCCAACATTTTAATATCATTCATCTAAAACAAAATTTCTTGGTAAAACCCATGTCAATCCTAGGGTTAAAATATATTTAAACCTAATGAATCATCTCACAAAATATAATAAATAAACATGATAAATCACTATATTATCTTATAAGTATTTAACTTCAAAAATATAATTTGAATCATAATATTTTACTGAACTGAATAGTAATCCTTTTCTTGAATATTACTATCTATGTAAATATCATTGGGAAAATGAATAACCTTTGATCCATCAAGTTTATCAAAATCAAACTACCAAAGATACCATAATTATCATAATATATAATTAACTAACAAAAAATGTTTATTTAAACATCAATGGAGTATTCTTCCTAAAACAATGCAAATGTTTCAAATCACATCAAGGTATAATCACTTATAACCATAAATATAAAATTTCAGATATTGAATGTGTGATAAAGTAAAATCATATTTAAACAAGATAGTACATATAATATTAATTTTATCACCTAAGAAAATATCATAATCTCCAACATTATCTAAAATTGTATCTGATAGAAAATTTGATAGCCTTAATTCCAAAATCCCAGAATCTTATTCTTAAAATGTAATACTTAAATTGTTAGCTTTGATACAAACAAACGTGACATAATTTCTAAAATAGAAAATGTAAAACATTGAAATGAAATATTAGATCACAAACATACCGAAGTTCTTTTAAAATTTGGAGCTTTAGTGAATTATGATAAACTCTTACATAACCTTATCCATTTAATTATATGATAATTTTTTTTCACTACTCCAATAATTTCTTATTCCACTTTATACAATTATAAAATTTCACCTGGATCCCTTCAAGTTGTTTCTTACATAATATATTTCGTCAAATAACTAGTGAAAAGAAACATAGGAAGGGGGCACTGAAAATCTTATTAAGGATAATCATAAGTAATATAAACTTAGCAACATTAAAGAGCACAAGATGAGGATATACGTTTGAGATCTTTTTCCAAGAGCATAATCATATTAAAATATAATTCAAAGCCATAAATACCTTGATTACAAACAATATGATATATCATAAGAAAATATGACAGACTTTTGAGCCTATAATCATGAGCCATGTGATAATAATACAAGACCGCACAATTCATGAAAACATGATTAGAGTATAAATAAAATATTATGGTAACATGGAACAACATGCCTTCATCATATAATAATATAAACATGATAAATAAAACAACATCTTAATAGATATGTACAAAAGTTAACTCCATTTTTTGTAAGACTTCCAATCAGATGATAAATCTGTCTCACCCTCTTTGGAGTAACTTATAATAGTTTAATATTTTACTTTACATAATGTAATAAAGGGAGACAATAGACTCACACTTTCATAGTTTATAATGAAAAAACCCATCCCTTTTTTATAACAGAATCACACTTCATTTTTTTTATAAAATAAAAACCCATAAATCCTCCATTCAATTTCCTATATACTATATACCAAGAAACATACATATAATATTTCTCTTTTTAACATAATAATAACCATTATTCTTTTGTTGTTTTATTTACCTATGAAATAGAAATGGGTTCAACTAAATTCTATTTCAAACAATCATAATCCATATATATAATGAATAATTATTGTGCCATTAAAATATAACCCCAGTAGATCTGATTTATCATTGATGGTTTTTTGTCATTTATGAATAGAAAATAACATTAAATTATTTAAAAAATATTTGGAAAAAACTATTCCACATTATAAATGCCATTTAAAAAATAAATATTTCATGAATATTAAGGAAATTATTTTTATGAAAATTTTCATTTTGTATATCAACGTAATACTGGATTAATAAATATTAATGATATCCTAAAAGGAGGTTAATTCATTTTTGTTATAAAAGACATTCCATTTACACTTTTTTAATGAAGATCAAAATATTTCGTATGGATATTTTTAATAAAATTACTTTTTAAATCCGTAGTAAAAAAATAAATGATACATTAGAATGATCATAAATAATCATTAAAGGGTAAGAAATAAAATTATTAACAGTATTTAAGGAAACATGGTTTTGGAAGTAAAATATTAATGATCTAAAAAAAGATACATGATCTTCATCACTTACTAATGACCATCTGGATGTTTCCCTTAAAAAGGGAGGAAATGGTAATTAAATACGTAAACGACAATAATATCCCGCAAATAAGAAAATATATGTTTACCAATATAATAATATTATCTAATCCTACCCAATGAAACTAGGAATATAGAAATTTATAACATAATATATAATTGTATCTCTACAATCCATACTATACCTAGATACATTTGATTCCTAAGCCCGTGAAAGAAATAACCTCTAATGAAACATTAAATATCACAAATATAAGCACATATATGATATAAAATCTCATGGTGGACCTTATAATCCTTATAAATAAATATATTATCATAATATAAATATATTCCTCAAATAAGGAAAATTTAAGATGAATAAGCATTACAAAGATCGTATCATTGACATACAAATTAATAAATTGAGAGATTATGAGTAAAAAATGTAAAAAAGATAGTTTTTTTAAGATATAACATAAAATAAATAATTGTATTTTTAAAAAATTATTATCCTAATATAATCCTTAAAAAGTGGTATAACTTAATGAATGAAAATTGTGTTAAGAAACCCCTCACCTCACACACAGGCTTGACTTATATACTCCCTCTACTAAAAAATATTAAAATTCAAAATTTTATTTTACTTATTTATACTATTTTTAATTCAATTATTAATTTTACTTTACTTAAATCTATGTTATAATTAATTACATAGTCAATTTACTTCTTGTTGGAAGTTTTGAGAACGTTTAGTCCAGAAGGATAAAATGTCTTCGGTAGGACGACTACATTAAATGAATGTCATTGTTCAAAAAAATAATTAATAATATATTAAAAAATAAATTTTTTTACAATAGTAAATTTGTTTATGTGGTCATAAAATGATAGACATTAATCATTAAATTAATTTTATAATGATGATTTTTGTTCAATCATACACTTGGGTGTTATTTTTATCTTGTAATAAGAACATTGGAAATGAGACTAGTATGATTTCAAATATAATGAATTATTTTTAAATAATATATATATAAATATATATCTCATATTTAAAAATTATATCTATCTATAAAACATTTCATACAATTTAGTATAGGAAAATAAAATATATTATCACATGAGGTGGTTGTCCACACATACACACAAGCAATATTTATTACATTTTATTTCGATCAGGAATAAAGAAATAAGAAATTAATTTTTCCATAAATGAATATAATGAATATAACATATATAATATTAAATAATTTATATCCATAATTTTTACTATCCATAAGAGGTGGTGATGATAAAAAAATTAGTTCACAAGGCTATAGTCCTCCATTCAATCTGACGATGAATTTGTTTCCCATTATACGAAGATGAAGAGTGATTAAAGATAAAATATTAACAAAAAAACAAATAAATATAATTTAAATACTTATAGAATTATATAAAACTTGTTTTAAATGTTTCCAAATAAGGTATATGAAGAAATAATATTAAAATATTTGGTAAAAATCTATTTCTCATTTCCAGACTGTTTTTTTTTTCATTAGAACATTATCCCTATACAGTTGGTATTATTCCCAAAATAAGACCACTAAGATGCGGTGGAGGGTGGGATTTTAAGTGGGGGTGTTATTGGGGTTCTGATGGTTTTATAAAAATATTTGTTTAAGTGTTGGGATTAGAGTATATGGCGTGTTCTTTTATAGTAGGGGGAGATGACATAATTGGTAATTCTGAAATGATTTAAATATTATTTAGAAATATTTTGGTAAAAGTGCCCCATTATTAATTAAATTTAGTGCCTAAGGTGATAATGGAAACAATAATACATAAAATTATATTTATAGAAGTTATTACGTAATTTTATTCTATATCATATAATTTTAATCTCTTATAAACATGTGATGACATTATCCCTCGGAACTGATTTTTAATATTTTTTCTATTCATTATGCCCTATAATTAAGTTCAATCCATTACCTGTGTTTAGTTATTTAGTTTATTAATATAGAATCCATTTTTTATATTCTATTCATATATATTTATTAATTTTAATCTAAAAATCTATCACCAAATTATCACCCAAAACGTGATGAAATGTAGTTTTTCTAGAAAAATGACTTATTAAGTATAAAATGTTTTTATTACAATATCCAACATAAATATAATTCTATTTAAGAAATTTTTATTAGTTGTAAAATAATGAAAATAGTGAATCATAGATTCAATTTTTAATAAATTAACATTGTACAACTGAAAAAAAATAGTTTTCAATAAAAATCATCATTTTTCATTATTTTCAAAAAAATTCGAAAAATTCTAAAAATTTCCCTCAAGACATATATTAAAATATTTTTATCAAAAAAATTTTAATTTCATAAAATAATATTTATATTAGATTTATATACTAATTATAATGTTTTTCTCACAATAATCAATATAACCAATTTTTTATGAAAAATTAATTTTGGATGTATAACAACCCTTATCTTTATTACCCACTTAAAAATGATTTATTTCATTAAATTTCACTTAAGGAAACTCTGAGGATATATTAGTTTATTGCATTGTTAAATTAAGAACATTATGTAACAAAATAGGACATAAAGAAACTTTTTTATTGAAAACTACTTTTACATGACAACAACAATCCTTCGTACATATCATTTCATGGGATAACCTGAGGGCATGCATATGAAAAGCGTGAGCTATAAATCCAAGTAAGGGAGTAAACAATGAATAGAATGAAGAATATAATACATTTTAGGAAATAGTTATATATAAGGATCTCATCATAAACATGATCATAAATTCATGATATATCATGATTAACATTACATGGAAATATAGCAACAACATTTAACATGATACTAGCATGAGCCGAGGCTCATTTCACATAGATCATGTGTAAACCCTCATTGAATATGAATTAACATTAGTAAAACCTCATTTAACCATAATTATCACGAATAAAACCTTATTTCACATGATGCATCATGATAATAATGTTTTCCCAATACATTGGAGCACAATCTGGGCATAGTCTTTATAAATATTTCATTTAATGCATAAGTGTTCTGAACGGATCATACAAAATGGATTCATTAAAAATCATAATTTATTCCATGAATAAGAGATTCAAAATACCTAAATGTATGTACTCAATAAAAAATTAATTGTTTATAAAGTGGAATACCCTTGATAGAGAAATGGGTAAGGTATTTACTTATACGATGATTTTGGAATGTGAAATTTTGGTTCAACTTCGGCAACATAACGACATCAAATAGAAATCCTGAAATGGGTTGATGAGAGAGAAAGGGGTGTCTCATCATTTATACATGAAAGGGACATTAATGGGGGTCATGTAACATAATATCCCAACATATTTAATGTAATTTAGATGTGTAATATAAAAGAATTTCTTGAATGTAAATGAGAAGAGAGAAATTCCTTATGGAACTTCAGCATTGTAACAGGTGTACAAGAGAGGCATTAATGAGAGAGAAAGTGATATCTGATCATCAAAAAACAAAATGGGCTGTCTGGAGGAGGTTTAAAATCAAACCACATCTTTTTTAATTGAAAATAAAATGGTATGACAACATATATGAATTTGGAAAAAATGAGAAAGGAATAAATTCTTTATGAAATTTTAGCATGGTAACATGTGTACATGTGGGGATTTATTGAGAGAGAAAACGGTCACTAATTATTAAAACATAAGTAATAAATTATTGGGGAGGTTATAAATTATACCCTTATATTTTTATATTGAAAATAAAATGGTATAACAACATAATGAAATTTGGACAAAATGAGAATGGAAGAAATCCCTCATGGAATTTCAACATCATAAAAGGTATACATGAGAGGCATTAATGAGAGAGAAATGGGTCTCTCATCCTTAAAAAATTAATAGGGACCTATAGAGATTGTTTTAAATCATACCAAAACAATTTTATTTGAAAATAAAAGTGCATAACAATATAAGTAAACTTGGACATAAATAAAGAAGGGTGAAATCCCTTATTGGGAAGTGTGATCCCAAAGGCTTGGGACTACATGAGAGAGGATTATTGGGAGCTTGGGGCACCATGGGGGGATTTTAGATAGAGGAGGAAAGAGGTTGGTCAAGATACAAAGTGTTTTAGTGAATAGTAATTGGGTATTGTATAGGTTTATATGGTAAAGGAGAGGGAATTCTTTATTATTTAGGTTTTCGACACTATATATTTGACTAAAAGAACCAAAAACCATACCATGGTTTTTACCCATCTATTTTGGAAAGGTTTATTGGAAAAAATTATTTTATATGTGAAATGGATGAACTTATTTAAATATAAGGCTTTATTATGTTGAGGTGAGTCACACTCTCAATGAAATCATTTTAAAAAGATAAACTATTTTTTGAGTCTTGGAGGGTCCACTAAGGCACCATAAAATTAATTAAAAAAATATAAAAGCACATTATTTTAAAGGTAAATAATATATTGTCTGAATAACCCTTTTATAGTATTTTATTACATCACTATTGTTTCATTATGATCTTATAATAATATTATATATTTAAAAAGTAATTACTTTTTACCCAAAAATCTAATGTCCAATAAAATTATGAAAAATTAACTATTATATAATTACAACATCTTGAATCCAATAAAATATTCATTTTATGTAAATAATTTTCCATATATGTGAATTTTCACTTTTAAAAGTAAAACTAACATTTATCGAAAATTCATGGGTTTTGACAGAAACTGTTTTCAAACCATAATAAAAATTACAACTGTATTCATAAAAATTATTTGATCATTTATATTTATAAAATATTAACTCAATAATAATATATTATTAAAATATTATTTAATTAAAAATCCACTAATTCATCAAAATATATTTATTAATTGAATTTAAATATTAACTAAAAATACTATTTTTTCTTTAAAAACCATTTACAATGTAACAATAGTAAAAAGAATGTGTATTATTTATAAAAAAATAATTCATTTAATAATAGTGTTACGGTCTTATAACATTACCCCTTATAACACCCGTATAAGACTTAAGGGTAAGGAGTCGGATGGTTATGTACTACTAGAGGTGACTCAGATAACATCGTTTTGGTGGTAATTACTATTAACGTTCACTTGTCCCGTAGCTGGATCCATTCAAGAAAGATGTCTTGAATCTTAGCATGCGCTTGGTCATGGGAAAAAACAGTTACACATCCTCTTTTCTGAGCTCTGAAAAATGGGATTCGTATGATGTAATTATCTAGGATAAGTCCATCGTTTCCTTTTTCTGATTAAATTGGATTTGTTAAATCCCTATATTTATAATAATCATGTGATCACTATTCAATGGAAACATTAAAAACTCTAAAAATTCTTAACAGTATTTTAAAATCCAATAACATAATAATAAAGAAGTATATATGTTTTACATCACCATTTCACATAATAAAACATTTTACTAGATCAATAGGAATTTTTATTAATAAAAGTTTGGGACACTACAATCATTCCCCCTTAAGAAATTTCTCCCTAGAAATTTTTTCCCACGCTAAAATAGATGAGGGTAACTTTGCTTCATCACTTTCATTGATTACCACATTGATTCTTCAAACTATTGGTTTCTCCACAACATCTTGATGAGGGGAACTACCTTATTTCATATCATTTTTTATCTACTATCAATGATCTTCACTGGCTTTTATCATTGGAGATGTCATTATCCAATGGTACCAACTCTGGATTGAGTACATGCGATGAGCTACATATGTACCTCCTAAAGAGGGAATCATGGAATACATCATGTATATGATATAATTTCAATGGGAGTTCTAGTTGATAGGCCACTAATCCAATGTGATCAAAGATCGCAATAGGGATGATGTACCTTGGACTAAGCTTTCCCTTCTTACAAAATCTCATATCCCTCTTCCATTTTTATATGAGGAATAATACTATATACCCAACATCAAACCCTAGGTCTCTACACTGATTATAAGCATATATATTTTGTTGACTCTGAACAACATTAATGTGCAACTGGATGGTATTAACCTTCTCTACTATTTATTCGACCATTTTTGGAACTAATAGTTTTCACTCCCCAACTTCACCCCAACATGTCGGTGTTCTGTATCTCTTCCCATAAAGGGTGTCATAAGGTTCCATTTGGATTCTTGATTGGAAACTATTATTTTAAGAGAACTCGACCAGAGGAATATTTTGATCCTATTTCCCTTTAAATTCCATTGTGCATGCTCACAACATGTCCTCAAGTGTTTGAATATTCTTCTCAGATTGTCCATCAGTTTGAGGGTGAAATATTGTACTTATGTTCAGCTCAGTATTCAGAGGGTATTGGAGACTCTTCCAAAACATAGTAGTAAATATTTGATCTCAATAAAATACAATTTATAGTGGTACTCCATGCATCATTACTACTTCTCTAATTTATATCCATTCCAGGTGATCCAATGAGAAATCCTCTCTAACTTAAATGAATTTTGGATTCTATATAATGTGATCCACAACAACCTAGGTAGCATTATTTCCATTGGATGTCTTCAGAAGCCTAGTGAAAAAGTCCATGGTGATGTTCTCCCATTTCCATGTTTGTATGGGCTATGTTTGCAGCATCCCCTTTGACATCTGGCTCCTAGCCTTTAATTCTTGACACACTAGACACATTGATATATACTAAGTGATCTTATTCTTTATGTTATCCCACCAATAATTCTCTCGAAGATATTGACACGTCATTTTATTTTTTAGGTGAATGGATAAATTATAACTATATTAATCATCCAAATGTACTTTCATTAACTCAATATTTGATGGAATGAATAGTCGTCACCCAAATCTCACAATTCACTCTTCATTAACATTGAATTCTAAGGATTTCCCTTCTCTCAGAGTTTCCACTTCGTTCTGAATTCCAACATTATCTTTTTGAGAATAATTTAAATATTCCACAATAAATGATTGAGTAATAATTTGTGAAAATATGGATGATGTTCTATTATTTATGATTCCCATGTCTATCTTAATCAAATCTATGAATATTTGATCATTTTCAATTCTCATCAATGATAGAATCGCATGGTCCTTTGAACGTAGGGCATCCACCAAAATGTTCATTTTCCCTGAGTGGTAATGGATTGAGAAGTAATAGTCTTTGATCAGATCTAACCATATTTATTCGTTCTTGTTGAACTCTTTCTGTGTGAATATATACTTGAGGATTTCAAGATACATGTATATTTAAAACTTCTTCCCAAAGATGTAATACAGTAAAATTTAAAAGCAATGATTACTGAAGCCAACTCCATATCATGTGATGGATTGTTTTTATCATGAAATTCAAATTTCCCTAAATCATAGGCAATTAATTTTTCATTATGAATTCTCACAAATCCCAAGCCGTTCTTCAAAGCATCAATAAATACCACAATATTTTTTCCACTAGTTGGTAGTGTGAGTATAGGAATAGTGACAAGCCTCCTTTTCAACTCCTTGAATCTATCATTGCATTCTTCACTTCAAATAAATAACACTCCCTTACTAGTTAGCACGATATTAGTGTTTGACAATTGTGAAAAATATTCTTGAAGATCAGTGATAATATCCAGTAAACCTAAGAAAGCTATAGATATTCGTTATAGATATTGGCCTTGGACATCCCCCAATTACACCTACCTTGGATGGATCCAAAGATATAGAATTCATTGTGTTGATATGATCCACAAATGAGACTTACTTCGACTAGAATTCAAAATTTCTATACTTTGCATACAACTTCTCCTTTTGCATGGTCTTAGGTAAAGTGATTATATGCTCCTCATTCTCCACCTTGGTTTTGGAGAATATTATAATATCTTCTATATAGACTACGAAATATTTTTCAAGGTAATCTATAATGGCTCTATTCATCATGTCCATGAATACTGAGGGATTATTAGTAAGTCCTAAAGGAGTTACTATGAATTCATAGTACCCACACCTTGTTTGAAAAGGAGTCATGGGGATATCCTCCTTATTCAACCTAACTTGGTAATATCATGACCTCAAATCCACAGTGGTGATGTATTGTGATCCATGAAGCTAATCGAAAAAATCATCAAATCATGTAAGATGATTCTTGTTATTTATCATGATTTTTTTGAGCTCACAATAATCAATGCAATAGTGCATTAACCCATCCTTCTTCCTGATGAAGAGGACTATTTCACCCCATGGTGAGGCACTTGGGAGTATAAACCCTATGTCTAGATTCTTTGTGTAGTTGTTTTCAAATATCCTCAATCTCCACAACATCCATTCTATATATAGTCATTGATATTGGAAATTCCCCAAGTATAATATAAATTGAGAATTCAACATCTCTTTTAGGAGGGAGATTAGGAAATTCCTCAGGAAACACTTCAGTAAATTGCTTCATAATAGGCATGTCTTAATGGATGGTTGTTTCTGTGTACTCAATCATATGATAAATAAATGTGTTATCATTGGGAAGTAATATCAATGATTTAGATGATGGTGCTGAATAAGATTCATCCTCCTCCTTTTACTTGTACAAAATTGGGGGTCGATTTTCCATGTGGAGAGTGATTTTCCTCTATATAAAATTTATGTTGTATCTATATATGGAAAGCCAATACATGCCAATAATTGCCTCAAATTCCACCAAATGAAGTATAAAAAGATTAACTAGGATAATTTCAATCCATAAATTTTTAGAGGGTTGGTGTTATGTTCATGGGATACAATTATTTTCCCAGTTTTTGTTCTCACCGATATCTCTACTTCCATGTTTTTTGGGGATATTGGTATTATTCTACAAAAATTTCAGGATATAAAAGAACAAGTAGAACTAGAATAAAAAAGTACATGGAAAATTCTTGAATTAATTACTATATTACCTGTCCCCACTTTATTATCATGGTTCGCTTTGACGGTAGTGGTGGAAAAAGCACATCCTTACTGCTTTGGAGGTTGTTGGTTGCATTCAAAAACTCGTATCTTAGGAAACTAGTTTGAAAAGTATCATAGTTATTTATAGTTGAATCAATAAACAATGTGTTGAGTTAAAAATAGAGTGTTACTCTCCTCTGGCATAACATCATGTTTTTCTTGTCGGTATTTAATAGCCAGGTTCCCTTGTCTTCAACACCAAATGCATTTCCTCATCCCCTTTAATAAATTTTTGGGGTGCTTATTTCGGAACATTTAGATTGTGGGGTGTTGGAATTTCATTGAAACATTGGATTTATCAATAATACCACCAAAATTAAATCCACCATACACTTTTTATCCCCATGATACCCATTAGATTTTCCAATCTCCATTTCAACATTGATGTAACATTGAACAAATTCTTTGTAGCTCATAAATTCATAGATCAATAGGGAATTCCATATACTAAGTTATATCCCTCTAAAGTAGTGGTAAAACCTATATTCATGGGTAATAAAAAATCATGAGTCATATCGTTCAAGACTTTTATAATTTTCCTCTTATGCTTCAATGGATTCATCGTCTTTTTTCTTTAGGGAAAGGATATCCCTTTCCAGCATAAGTCACGGGGTGTGAGGAAAATATTTATCAATTTGTTTTTTTCTGGAAATCCTTCCATTCCAACGCCTCAATATCTTCCTAAGGATTCATATTTTTTATCAATTCCCCCCATTGATCTGCTTCACCCTACATATGATAAGCAGCTAAAAGTACCATCTCCCGTTTGGAACATTGAAGGATAGAGAAGATCTTTTCAATGGAGTCGATTCATTGTTTGATGATTGAGGGATCATGTGATCCATTACAAGTAGGAGACCATTGTCTAATGAAAATCTCTTTTGAAGATTTTCATTTCTTATGGGGGGTGGGGTTGAATGTTACTCTTGACCCATGTTTCTTTTCAAATCAGGATTTAACTTAGAGATTATCGTGATAAAGTTTGTCCTTGTTTCTCCCATCGAATTGGGGAATCTCATTAGAATAGTCATCACATTGAACTTCATATCAGTAATTTTCCGGAGTCCTCCTATTACTGGACATTGGCTAGAATTAAAGGAGTGTTAGGGGAAACACATAAAGGGGAATCCAATGAAAAATGGGATAACTTATAAATTACATTTATTTCAATAACATATATATGTTTTCCCTGATATACTTTCCAACATATATTCATAGGAGCATTATTTAATTCCCATAATAATTGTTCATAAAAAACATGTGAATATACCAAATCATATCTTTTAGGAGTGTCAAAACCAAGAGGCCAGCAAGTCCCATTGTCGTGAACTAGTTCCTGGTCGACTTTAGCTCAATGTGGTGTTTTCAGTTTTTAATCCTAGAGACATCTCTTCAAAAGTAGCTTCTACATGCTCTTATCCATAAAGGGATGTATTTTTTTGATAAACCACTTACTCAATAATATATAAAATTTTGGGATGTTTTCATTTTACTTAGTATTATCCCTATGTCTTGCACTAGTTTTTTGTAATCCTAATCACAATAATAACTAATCATATCCTATGATATCAACTATAATTACCCTACTTTTTATTACACACATAAACATGATTGAGTACATAAAATTTCACTTATGACAACTTAGACGAAAGAGAGGGATAGTGTATTAATAAATTAGGAACATTACCTAATAAAATAAGATATAAAAACACAATATCCTTATTGAAAACTTCGTTTACATGACCACAACATTCTTTTGTACATAGATTTGCATGGGAAACCCTGAGGACATGCATAAGAAAAGGGTGGGCTATAATGCCCAGTAAGGGAGTAAACAAGGCATAACATGAAGAATATAGTACATGTTAGGAAATGTTAATATCAATGGATAACATGATAAAGATGAACATAACAACATTATATAGTATGATTATCATAACATGGAAATTTGGAAACAACATTTAACATGATATTAGCATGAGACATGGCTCATTGTACATAGAGCTTGAGTAAACCCTCATTTCACTAGAATTATCATGTGTAAATCCTCCTTTCACTTGAATTAGAATGAGTAAAACCTCATCTCACTTGATATATCATGATACTAATCTTTAACCAATGTATTAGAGTGCTATCAGGGGGCACCATTTATAAACATTTAATTTCATGCATAAGTGTTTCACATGGATTATACAACATGGATTTATTTAACATCATATTTTTTTTCAAAAATAACAGATGTGGAATAAATAAATATAAGTACTCAATAAACAAGTACTTGTGCATAAATAGGAATACCTTTATCATATAAATGGGTAAGGTATACCCTTACATGATGATTTTATCACGGGAAATTTTGGTGTAACTTCAGAAGCATAACAACATCAAATTTAAATATTAAAATGGTTTGAAGAGAGAGAAATACGGATATCATCATTTCTACTTGAAATAGACTATAAGTGGTTCATGTAACATAATAACCAAACATATGTAATGGAATTTAGATGCATAATATAAAAGAATTGCTTGAATGTTATTGAGAATAGTGAAATTCCATATGGATTTTGGCTTGGTAATGGGTGTACATGGGAGGAATTAATGAGTGATAAATAGGTATCTCATTATTCAAACATAATAAGGGAAGTATGGTGGGATAAAAAATCGTACCCCAACATTGTTAATTGAATATAAATGGGTATAACAACATAAATATATTTGGACAGAACTGAGAAAGGAAGAAATCCCTTACGTAATTTCATCTTGGAAACAGGTGAACATAGGAGGCATTAATGGGATAGAAATATGTATCTCATTATTCAAACATATTAAGGTATGTATGGGGGAGGTTAATAATTATACACCAATATTTTAATTGAAAATAAAATGGTATAATATCATAAATAAATTTGGACAAAAATGAGAATGGAAGAAATCCATTATGGAATATTGGCGTTGTATCAGGTATACATGGGAGGAATTAATGATTGAGAAAGGGGTCTATCATCATTAAAAAATAGTGAGGGAAATATAGGGGATGTGAAAAATCATAACCAATAATTTTTAATTTAATATTAATGGGAATAACAATATATGTAAACATGGACATAAATATGGAAGGAATAAATCCATTTCATGGATGTGTGATCGCAAAGGCTTGAGAGAAGAATGAGAGAGGATTCATGGGAGATTGGGACACCTTGGGAGGATTATATATGGAGGAGGGAAGAGGTTGGTCGAGATCCAAAGGTTTTTTGTGATGCTGAATGATTGTTTGAAAGGGTTTATATAGGAAATGAGAGGGAATTATTTATTATTTAGGATTTGGATAGTACAGATTAGACTAATCAAAACCCCAAACTATCTCATTGGTTTTGCCATGATTTCTACCAAAGTGTAGTGGAGAAAATTATTTTATAATTACAATGGTAGAACATATTAAAATTTTAGTCTTGTTTATCTGTAGGTGAGTCACACTCTAAAAGAAATCATTTTTAATAGATAAAATATTTTCTATGTTTGGGAGGGTCCTCTATGCCACCATAAAATCAATCCAACAAATGTAAAATCACACTATTTCAAAGATATAATATATATTGGATGAATAAAAATTCTATATTATTTTATTAAATCAATATTCGGTCATTTTTATGTCATAAAACACATTATATATTTAAACGTTATTTAATTTTTACACAAAAAATAGATTGTCTCATAAAATTATGAAAAGTTCATTGTTATATAATTTTGACGTTCTGAATCAAAAAATAAAATTCATTTTATCTAAATAATTTTCTAAATATTTGAATTTTTACTTTAAAAATAAAAACTGAATTTTATTGACAATAAATGGGTTTTGAAATAAAACATATTGCAAAACATAACAAAATTTACATCTATATTCATAAAAAGTATATGTTAATTTTTATTTAATAAAATGTAACTTAGTTAAAATATTTTAGTAAAAAATTATTTAATTAAAAATTCAATTAAATCATAAAAATATATTTCATAATTGAATTTAAAATTAACTAATAATAAATTATGTTCTTTAAAAACCATTTACAAGGTAACGACAATAAAATGATTGTATTTTATTTATACAAAAAACAATGCACATAATCATAGTACGAAGGTCTTATTTCATAACATCTTAAAAAACCACATATGACATAATGGTATGGTGTGTCCTAGTAACATACTCCTAGGTTGTCTTGAATAACATCATTTGAGAGGTAATCTCTATTGACATCCACTTCTCCCATAGGCGATTACGTTCAAGCTTGACATGTTGATGCTCAGCTTGGGCTTGGTTAAGAGAAAAGCCCAATGAAGCTACATCATTTCCAAGCTTTGACAAATGGAGTTTTTATGGTTAAATTATACTGGATGAGGCCATCACTTCTATTTGTTGAATAATTGGATTTTTTAATGCCCTTTATTTATAATAATCTTGTGATGATTCTGCAATGAATGTATTAAAAATTGTAACAATTAATAATGGTATTTTAAAATCAAAAAACATAAAACCAATGAAGTGAATATCTTTTACACAACTATTTTACACAAAAATACATTTAACTAGATCCAGAGGAATTTTCATTAATAAATATTTGGTTTATTACATGAAGTGTCTAACAACTTTACTTAAAATTGAATGCATATTTTAAAATCATTAATGAATAAATTCACAATGAGTTTGAATTTTATACATATGTTTCACAACGTTTGTATTCCTATTTAAGCCCTCTAATTAAACAACTAGGTTATAATGAACATATTTAAATTATAATATTTTGTGGTTCCATAAGATAAATATTGTATGTCATGTTTACTATTAAAAATAGCATTATTTTTAATTTGTCATGGTATTACAGTGATATTATTTTGATTTTTTTGGAGATAGTTTTGATGGAAAATGATTAGTATATAAATTTAAATGGGTTGTATTATCCCATGAATATGGTTAAGTAATGTGATCCCACAAACCTATGGTGATCACACGATCAAATGAAACATAGATGATCAAAAAACACTGTTTGACTCATAACATGTTTGCGGAATCACATTCTAGCGTAGAGATTTTCAGTGGCCACATATATTCAAGTGAAGGTTTCAGGTTTAACATCACATGTAATCCCAATGGTGGTATTTCAACCACTAACATGAATCAAATTATTGAAGAAACTCTACATAAGGTAGAGAAGACATGCAATTTCTTTGAAAAATGTAACGGCGTATATTCTAATTGATTTAGGGATGAAATTATGAGAATCACATGACTGATATTACATAGTTTGAGATGAATCTATCTTAATATGAATTTGAAGTATTTGATTAGTATTGGTCTCATTATAATGAGATCCAAGAGAGTTCATGTGATGAAAATATAGAAACTACAGGTTTTAAGGCGGTCTTAATGGACGGTCTCCCAATATCTCAATGTTAATGAAAATACACGATTCTAATGAGCCATGCCAGTTTTTATAATGTATGGAATAATTGGATATTGGGCCACATTTATCTCATTAATGGTGGTGTATTTATGCCTATAAATAATTTTTTACTTATAATTGAAAGAAGAGTGTTTTATGAAATTAATTTCTCCAAAGAAACATATATAGAATGGAATTAAAGTTAAAATAAGGGAGTTATGTGATCAATTTAACATAATATAAAATACACATGGGATTATTATAATGAAATATCTGTCACACAACCATATATATATATATATGTGTGTGTGTGTGTGTGTGTGTGTGAATGTGGAGTTTGATCATTGTATTTTTGAATGCTCAGGTATTGGATTTATGCATGAATATATTCAATCATAGGAATACAAACATGGGTTAACATTATGACGTTTATGTGATCAGGGTACCATAGTGGAGTCACATGATTTCATAAGAAAAATTGGGTTATGCACTCCAACAAAAAAAGTTATCGGTAAATTTTATTCCCTTATATTTAATGAAAATGGATCAAAAATAAAAATTCATTTTAGTTTGAATTAACATGGAGGACATCATCAAAAAAGATTATATTATTATCAGGGCAATAACATTATTAGAGATAAAGATCTATGAGATTTCAAATATTGAATATATTATAATCTATATTATTTAAAAAATTTATTTAATTAATTTTTTCAAAAAAATATGCTCTTAATAATATGCCAAATTATTGGGAGGCCTAATTTATTTAGATAATTACATATATTTCACAATAAAATAAAAAATGAATATAAGAAATTATTTAAATATACCATTTAATTCCATTTAATTCAATTGATATTTAAAAATGTGCAGTATAACCTAGTGATGAGTAAAATAAAGTGTTGAGGTACCGATAACACTATGGGAGTATTCAACGAATAAAATGAATAATGATCTATAGATGGAAGAGGCATATCAATGTGACATAAAAGGATGAGAATAATTACCATTAAGGTATGATATGTGATGATTTTTACGATGAAATGTGTAAACAATATAAAAAATGAAATCACAATTATAAGTCAAGGATTAACCCCAAGAAGACCTAAAATTGTGTTTTATTTAATGCATTTCATTCCCCAAACAAAATATCTAGTGAGATGAATAATTATGAAATTTATTATAGGTATATATAATTCACCTTTAACCTATCATATCAATATCTTGTACACACATTTGTTCGAAACATAGATCATGCAACATTTAAATGAATTTCATTAATTTTAATATAATGATTAAATAGTGTGGGTTATATCCATAGAATTACACAATAAATAATGGGTTGGTAATACAATGTGAATTCTTTTTAATGTAATTGGGAATGAATATTATCATAAAAAAAGTTATCCACTGAAAATAATGCAATAATTTCATGAAGGTAAACAAGATAATTTCAAAATATATAGGCATAGAAAATAATGCGATATATATAAATGATAATTTAAGTGTTTAATAGTAGTTAAACATGGTATTTAATTACTTTGGATTCATAATGTTTGTAAATGGTTTTGTAAAAACCAATTAAAACAAGAAAAATTTGGAATTTGAATGATTTAATACAAAGAATTAACTTGAGTAATTAGAGGAGGAAGAGAATCAAATTCCTTGAGGGGTTGCATCTACAATCCTTGGAGGAATATATTAAGATACTGAGATCACTATGATAGGTCACTAGAGAATATCTTTTAGGGGATATAATAGCTCCATGGGTTTTTTATAGAATAAGGAATGGGTTGTTTGGTGGGTATTCATATGAAAAGAGTGGTGGATCCTTTCATAATTTCGAAAAATAGATTATGGAATCTAAGAGGTAAAAAATCACAAACATTCAAATATAAAATAAATTTTTTTTAAAAAATATGTGAGCGATTCAATATTTTATTTTTATAAGGATAAAAAATACCATTAATAATGTGGAAGTGATTCATCTTTATAAAGATTTTTTGACAATATTAATATGTAATATATGAATTTTAAAATTCATTAAATTATTGTAAAATTAATCAAATAACATACAGTAATACACTATTTTAGATTAAAAATCCATTTATGGTTATGGGTTTCTTTTAAAGTATTTATTATGTAACATTTTGGAAATTACGATTTCATAAGTCATACTGTATATTTATTTGGTATTTATTTTTTTTTACCAAAAAAGCAAGTAGGTCAAAATAATTTTGAAATATTATCTATTTAATAATTTTGATATTATTTTTTTTAAATATTTATTTAATGGAAATTATTTTCTGAATATTTTAATTTACACTTCTCATAAAAATCATTATTTACTAAAAAATATATTTTTTACGACACTAACAAAATTTTAACGCTTATATGAATTAATTTGGGAATTTTTAAATTATACTATCACTTATATTTAAATAAAAATTATTTAACAACAATATTTCCAAAAAATAACGCATATTTTTAAAATTATTGACTTTATCAAAAGAAATGTTATATTTAAATTATATATTTCCCAAAGATACAATTATATTTTATTTTTATATAAAATAAATGTTTTATTAAACACATTTTATAATCATTTATAATGTATAAATAAGTAAGGGTTAATATACTAATTATTATCAAAAAATATAAAAATTTCATTTTATGATTGTATAGACACATAACCTGTTATAACATCACTATATTCCGTAATGATATGGTGATTGAAAATAGAACTTTTTTGGTAGGTTTAAAAAATATAGTTTTGGATGAAATCTTGATATTAATGAAATAATGTGGTAATAATTTTAATGAAGATTCAATTAGTAATTATTGTGATAGGATTGGCCAAGGTAAAATACTAGTGATATTATCTCCCTCAGAATCTATGATAAATGGGCATAATATGGTATGAAAATATAGGCCTAGGCTATCAATTCTTCTTTCTATATTAATTATACTTTTTTATAACCCTTAATATATCATAATTTTAATAGTAACTATAGAATATGCTTATATGAATGGTTAGGATTCATATTTTTCTTTTAATCCCATCATACAATTATTGAAATATTTTTTTTATGTTCCAAAATACTAAATGAAATACATGGAATTTGTTGTATATAAATACAATTTTTATTATTGATTTTAATCAGTTCAAAGAGAATTTAATTTAGAAATTATTTGGTCATTACATTCTTCCACCAGTGAAAAATTATTTCCCTGTAATTTCATTAAATATAATAAACTAGGTGATGGTTGATTTGGTTCACCAGTACTTCTTGTTCCTAGTTTTTTTCTGCCAACATTTGTTTTGGTCATAACAATTTTATTATGTGAGATTAATTGTTCTAAAGAGTTTATTCTCTACGATATATGATCTCCAAAATAAGATACTCATACGAAAGATCAATCTCCCATGGTAATACCACAAAATTTTTTACATGTTGATTTTTGGTATTTACTTCCATAAGAGGGATACTAGGAACACATCATGTACTAAAGATTGGTTTGGAGGGTGTCTATGGAAATAAAAAAAAACTATTATGTGATCAAGGATATCATAGGTTTTGATATATATATGAATATTCATTCCCATCTTCATAATCCTCATGAATTCCAAACATAACAATATACAAAGGAGCACATTATTACTAAATCCAAACACTGGGTCACATAGATGATTTTCAATAATGATTTTATATCAAATGTTGTAACACCTCATGGTTTTAAAAATAAATTAAAATTAATGAATCTTCTTTTATGTTTATATTTATATCTAGCCTCTAAAACTAATTTGTCACTCAAATTCTTGGAATTTTAAAAGACGACCATATAAAATTGTGATTGGTAAGTTATTTGGAGTCTAATAAAACTTCCTTGATTGTTGTTTAATTGTAAAATATCCTTATGAATTGTAATATGAATAGTAATATGACCCTAATGAATAGTAAAATGTATTTTTATTTTATTTTCATAAGGCATTAAGATAATGAAATCTTGGTTAATATTTCAATGTGATTTAAGTGCAGTTATAGAATTAAAATTGTTAATTTTTGAATAATGTATGATTTTAGTTGAAAAATACATTAATAATATTTAAAAAATAATTTTCAAAAAATTTAGTACGTTTTTAAATTTTACAACCAGAAATTTTTTTAGGTTAATGTTTTGTGATTTTTATGAAATTCTTGAATTTTTTTATAAATAGTAAGATATTGTAAAATACCGTATATTAAAATTACCAGTTAAATACACTATTTATGACATAATAAGTGATGTAATCCCACATTTTTTAAACCCACATTCGAATACCAATATTTTGGGTCATATTAATGAAGACTATTCATAGTTTTGTGGAAAAATATTATAATAATTGTTAATATAATGTAAAATACCACATCTCCCCCATTATAAATACCACCATCATTCCACTCTTCCTTTCAAGTATCTCAAGACTAGTTCCTTACCTATGTTCTACCCAATACTCAGCCCATTGATCTTCCCCATGTTCTATTTCTCCTGATCTCACCAAAAGGCAAACACCAATGGCCTTAAGAAGGATCTTAAGCAGAATAGATCAAGAGGAAGTCATCCTCATTTGTTTTGTTTCATTATTTTCTTTCTATGCTTCTTCTTTACTAAGATATCCTTATCCAAGAGACCTGAATGATCCAGTATCATACATATTATGTATTTAATCATGTGTATATAAGTCTCACCATTATAAAAATTATTCTCCACCACTTATTCAGGAAATTAAAACCCCATATGTGATGTGTCGATTTACCAACATCAGGGATGATCTGATTTCTATTTTTTTACATCCTTCAACACTAGTCAGGAAACCATTTTATGGTTGAATGATATTAAAATTTATTCATTATATATTATATAATGTTCTTCAATCATTTCATACACATGTTAGTAATTTATAACACAAATGAGATCATTATGATCGATGAATCACCAAAATGACCTAAACAAATATAAATAATGTTTTAAATTATGATCCAAACTAATGTCATCAGTAAAAATTGTTAATGGTATAATTTATGGTTCTAGAAATATTTAAATACCCCTCCATTTCAATTCTTGATTTTTACATCCAATCGACAAGAATATCCATCATGAACCAATCATGGAAGACATGTAAAGAACCCACCCAAAACAATGCAAGGAAAAAAATACAATCAATTAAAGGGTAAAATGATGTAATAAAATTAACATATATGGTATTATAAATATGGATATGGTTCATTAATATATTAATAACACTATTCTAACCATTATAAAGGAGTTATAAATGAGTTTTAAGTAAGAAAACCTGAGGTAAGTGAAATCATAACCCAATTTCCATTCAGTGGGTTACTCTTCTACATCATTATTTATGTGGTATTAAAAATATTTTTGTCATATATTTAGTTTATATTATGTTGATCCATTACCTCTCTTGTTCATATGCATGGATCAATAATTCAAATCTATTTTATAAAAAATGTCTTAATAATTTGAGTAGTTAATAATGGGAAATAGTTAAGAATATGTTACATTTACAGCTTCATTGAATGAAATAATTGAAAATTATTGAAAATAATTGAAAAAAAATGTATCTGAAAATATAAATGTAATGGAATAAAAAAGGAAATAACGTGATGTGATAAGATACAAAAAAATGACTTATCATTATGTATATATGATAATAGAACCCTCATTTTCAGCATGGAGTTATTATAAAACATAATGTATTTGAGATATCTAATAAGAAATGATAAAATGTAAAGTGAACTCTTAAATTGAGTTCATAAGAACTTTTCATATGTGCTGAGAGGGAGGAGGTTTAGTTTTCTGAAGATCGCATGAACTCTTAAAACAAGGAGAAGAAGAGGTACATATGAAATGTGATGGGTAAGAATCAACTGAAGAAATATGATGGTATGAAAATGAAGTTTCTAGTTTGTGAAATGTGTGGTAATAATCACCTAAGCAGAATGCCATACCAAAACTAGGAAGTGTTTTTTTGTGTCAAGTTTAGATATATGGCCCAATATTTTAATGAAAATTATCATAAGATTAATCCTATTAAGAAAACGGTTATGTGTCTTAAATGGGGTGAGATGGTTCATTATGAAAGTGTCTGCCCAGTGAGAGATCTTAATGATCCAAAGAAGCTAGACTATAAGCAGAAAGGTGTAGTGAGATCCTTCGCAACTACGTCAGCAGATTATGGGCTATCTAATGAAGCTGTATTAGTTACGTTGTTTATTTACTCAGATTTTTAAAATGTTTTGTTTGATATAGGGTCAACACAATCCATTATTTCTAAGGAAGTTTCTCATAAATTGGAAATATAAACTCAACAAATGATACCTTAACATATTGTTAAAAAAAGCAGGGTGAAATATTATAGAAAAGAGGAATTATAATAATCTTTCTATTGTGGCATGTGGAAAAGATTTACCTATAGGCCTTTTTGTTTTTCCATAGGTCGAGTATGATGTTATTCTAGGAATGGATTAGCATTTTATTTATCTGCTAAAATTGACTGTAGAGTTGAAGAAGTTGTTTTCAGAAGGGTTTTACTTTTTCTATATGAATAAAACCACACAATTGATAACATATCCAGATGCTGAGAAAATGGTGAAATATGGAAATGAAATTTATCTTGCTCATATTTTTGAAAATACGGGTGCTATTCATATTAATGATGTGCCACTAGTAAATGAATACCTAGATGTTTTTCCTAATGAGTTACACAGTTTCATACCTAACCAGGAAGTCAAATTAAAAATTGACTTAGTTTCTAATGATAAGAAAATTTCGAAACCCCCACATAGAATGGATCGAATGGATCTTATTGAATTGAAAAATCAACTACATGAGTTTTTCTATAAAGACTTCTTTTATCCAATCACTTCAACATTGAGTTCACCTATCTAGTTTGTTAAAAAATGATTGATTCATGAGAATATTCAATGATTATAGATCCTTGAATAACATCACTAATAAAAACATGTACCATTTGCCTCACATATATGACTTGTTTGATAACCTCTAGGGAGCTCAGTACCTTTCCCTGAAAAAACATGATATCATGATACCATCATCTAAAGGTGATGTTCGATGAAATCCTAAAAACATATTATTATACTAAAAATGGGAATTATGAATATTTTTTATTCTGTTTGGGTTAACGAATTCACTTGTTGTATTCATGAATATTATAAATTGAATATTTCATGAGTTCTTGGAAAAATTTTGGGTGGTGTTTATTGATGACATTTTGGGACATTCTGTGAATAGAGATAAGAATGAAAAACATCTAAGGGTTGTTTTAAAAATTTTAATGGAAAGAAACCATTTGGAAAATTAAGAAAGTGTGATTTTTGTTTGCAACATACTTCTTTTTTTGGGAACACTGTAAATAATGATGGAATAACAACTGATCCTGCCAAAACAAAAGTTGTTGATGAATGGAAAAGTCCCACAAATGTTACAAAGATTCATACTTTTATTAGATTAGTATTTTATTACTAATGTTTTTTTAAAAACATACGACGGTTATTTGGACTGCTATCTTTGTTTATGCGAGAAAGGGTTAATTTTTTGGGACAGAAGAATATGATGTTAGTTTTCAAGAACTGAAGGAAAGAATGGTGAATGCTCCAGTTTTTAACATGCCATCCAAAAATGTTGAGTTTTCCATCTGTAGTGATGCTTTATTGAAGGGACATGGTTGTGTCTTGAAGTAGAATGATCAGGGAATTTCTAATGCCTCAACAAAACTAAAACCTAGTGAGTTATGTTACACTACAAAATATTTGAAATTGGATGTTGTGGTTATTGATTTGAAAATATGGAGGCATCATTTATATAGAGCCTAATGTAAAATATATACTAAAAATAAAATTATGATTTATATATTCACTCAAAAGAAATTTGACATGATGCAGAGAAGATAACATGAACTGATAAAGGATTATGATATCAAAATCAATTACCATCTAGGAAAATAAAAACAAATGTGGCAGATTCCTTGAGCCGAAAACATCCTGAATCGTTAACCATGATACCTTTGGAACATAATCCCTTGATTTATGATTTTATGAATTTTGGATTAGATGTTGTTGGTGCATGAAATACCTCTGTTAGTGAAGTCATCATTATTAAACAAGAACTAAGAATGTGCAGAGGGAAGATTGTGAGCTATAGAAAAAGGTAGAATTGATTAAAATGGGTAATTTTTAAAAATTTATTATTGATAAAGTTTTTGTTTTTAGATATATAAAAGGTTATATGTGCCTTATGATTCACATTTTAGGAATGAAATATTATTGGAAGATCATAGTTCTCCATTTTCAATTCATCCTGGTAGTACACTGATGTACAAAGGTATTTGAGGGTATTATTTGTGGGATGGAATGGAATGTGATATTACAGATTTTAATGTGAAATCTTTGACATGTCAATAAGATAATGTTGTTCGGTAGTAACCAAAGTGGATGCTTATGTATTTTCGAGTTCCATAGTGGAAATGGGAAATGATATCCATGCACTTCATTGTGGGACTACCAAAGACTTCTCACGGAAACATTTTGATTTGGGTTGTTGTTGATCGACTGAAAAAATATGTACATTTTCATTCTATTCAAGATACAATTTCTTTAGATCGACATTATCGACTACACCTTAAAGTGATTATTATGTTACATAGAGTATCACTTCTCATTGTATCTATCCAGTATCCCAAGATCACTAATAACTTTTGGAAGGTCCTTCATATGTAGTTGGGCATATAATTAAATTTTATGACAACATTCCATTGTCAATCAGATGGGTAGTCCAAATGAACGATTCAGAATTTGGAGGATATGCCTTGAGATTTTTTAGTGGACTAAAAAGGAAGTTGGGGTTATAATATTTCTTTAGTTTTTATTCTTATAATTACATTTTTAATTCCATTATAGAGATGTCACCTTTTGAGGCATTGTTTGGGAAGAAGTGTAGAACTAAATTTTTTTGTGAAGAATTCAGGTAAATAAAGTTGATTGGAATAGAATTAGTAAAGGATGTGGCTGAGAAAGTGTAGATGATCACGAAACACATGAGAATAGCTTAGAGAAGACCGAAAAGTAATGAATATAATAAATGGAAATACTATTTTTTAGATAGTTGATCACGTTTTTCTTAAAATCACAGCATGAAAATGTGTTGTGCGTTTTAAGTCAACGGTTCATTGGATGTTATGAAATTCTGGAGAAAGTTGGACAAGTCACCTACTGAGTAGTTTTCCATCCAAATTTATATCTGGTACACAATGTTTTTTATGTTTTGATGTTGAAAAAGTACGTTCCAGATTCATCTCCTGTCCTGAGCCCAGAAGCAGTTCAGCTGAAAGAGATCCTATCTTATGAAGAGAAACCAGTTTATATTATTGATGAAAGGGAACAAGTATTGTGGAATAGTTTGGGTGAATATTGAGGATTTTTCTGAAATTCGTGAATTTATTATGAATAGTGAAATATAGTAAAACACCATTGATTTAAATTATCAGTCAAATACACTATTTTTGAAATAATAAGAGATGTAATCAAATTCTTTCAAACTAAAACTACAGTATTTAAATTTTTGGACACATTAATTAACACTATTAAATGTCTTGAGAAAAAATATTATAATAATAATTAAAATAATGTAAAATACCACCTCCCCTGCACTATAAATACCACCCTCATTCCCCTCTTCCTCTCACATCATTCAAGCCTTGATCATTACATATGTTTTTCCTAAAACACCTTCCAAGCCTCTTCCCCACGTCCTATAGCCTATAGTCCCACCAACAAAAACTATAGACCTTAAGAAGGATCTCAAGGATAAGTGATCAATAGGTAAACATCATTTTTTTATTCATTTCATTTCATTGTTATTTTTTGTTTTTCCTCACATAAGATTATCCATGAGGAATGAATGACCTAGTATTGTACATATTCTGGATTTCACCATGTTTATGGATGAATAATCACTATACTTATTATATTCTCCCACTTATTCAAGAAGTAAAAACACCGTCTGTGATGTGTCGATTTAAGGACATAGTGGACAATGTAATTTCAATTTCTTTTACTTCCATAAATACAATCCATGGAACAAATTTTATGGTTAAAAAAAAATTTAATTTTTTTATTATATCTTATATAATATTTTTGAATCATTTTATACACATGTTATTAATTTATAATACAAATGAGTTCATTACGATGGAAGAATCACCCAAATGACCCAAACAAATATCAACAATGTTTTAACTTATGAATCACCCAACTGTATTAATTCAAAATAATAAATGGTATAATTTATTTTTCTGTAAATATTAAAATACCACCCTATTAAAATTCTGGTGTTTCACTTCTGATCGACAATAATATCTATCATGAACTAATCATGTAAATCATGTAAAGAACGCAACCAAAACAAGGCAAGGAACAAAAAACTAACAATTAAAGTGTGAAATGATGTAATTAATTGATCATATAAGGTATTTTGAAGTTGGAATTTTTTTAAGATATTAATAACACTTTCTATTCACTATACGTGAGGTTTAAATGAGTTCAATTTAAGAAGAACCCGTGGTAAGGGAATTTTTAACCCAATTTCCATTCATTGGGTTACCCTTCTATATAATTACTTAGGTGTTACTAAAAATGGTTTTTGTTGAATTTTGTTTATATAATGCTTAATTTTGTTTAATCATAGTTTATATACATATTCCATCCACTCTATTACGACTCACTTGAATTATATGTATTTTTAAGGGGGTTTTCTTTTAAAATCCTCTATTAAAATTCTGTTTTATGAAATTAAAAAGAAATGTTTTATCTAATTAATCATAATGTATGATTATGTTATGGTTCTTGGGAATTGATTGTGATAAAAGGTGGGAAATATATCTCCCTTCAATTCATTTTTTATGTGTATGTTGGTGGTCGTACATATGATTAATCAATGTGTTACTATGATGGTTACCCAAATTTTAAGGTAGTTGTGAGGGTTTCAAATTATAAGGTAGACGAGAGGGTTACAAGACTAAAGGACCAATTACCCAAGATACCATTATGGTTTTATTTATGTTATATATATATTTTTTAAAATATCAGGGAAATCCCATGTTTCACAAGGTATGTTTATATGGGTGACATGTATGTCTTTTTTAAAATAATTTCATATGTTACAAGTATTCATAGACTATTGTGTCATTTACTTATTTTTATATACCTTAATATGGTTTTTGTGCTCATACCATGTTTTAAATTATTTTCATAGGTTATAAGGATGTTTAACACATAGAAGAAAACCATGTAAATTGTCATGATCATTTTTCAATTAAAACACGTTTTATTTGAAAGGATTTATATTTTAAAATAAATGGATACAGTTTTTTTGGGATAAGCTCTATTTGAATTTGGAATATAGTTTATGTATTATATTTCAATTCTATAAAACAATAAACCTAAAAATATCCTAAATATGAAAGGATGTGATTTTTTGACTATAATTTACTATTATATGCTGTAATTTAGCCTAGTCCTTATAATTGATCATGGATATCATATGATGATGTTGGTTTGATCCTTCATTATCTACTATTGGATGAGAAAAGATCCCAACAGATTCTACTATTTAATATAAATTAACCATATTGAAGTCAAAACCACTTCAGATATATTACATAATAATGATCAATTTGAATTCTAGAATGGAAATAATTTTTAGATAAGAAGTCCATTATAAAAATCTATTGACCCCAAAGTCCTTATAAATCCACAAAATAAGATATCTGTCAATCCACTATAGTTTTTATGGTTCTATAAAAATTGAAAAACCATATGTGGGTGATAAGAAGTCTTAATGGTAAAATATGTATCTGACATTAACAGAATAGTTCTTTATAAAATCAATGTAAATCCTAGATCTGCATCATATACATTGGAGATAGACACTCCCTAAGGTCTTACCACATCACTTATATATATCTCATTGTGTTGGTTTAGATATAATTAATTCATGATAGAAATTAAATGAACATAATATATTGGGATATCAAAAACCACCTAAATGGATTTATTGAATTTAGTTTTCCTGGAGAGTCCTATGATTAAATCCATGGTTATATTTTCCCATTTTAATAATGGTTTGGGAAATGGTTCCACCGTTCCCTTATATTTTTCTCATTCACCCTTGGCCATTCTTCTATGATGAATTGAGATACAAAATATTCAATATATCACTTATTTTTTGAAGTTACAAGGATATAATAATAACTTGGTGTTGAATTATTTGTTTACTATATATATGTTTCAAAAACATTTAAAAACCTATACCCTATAAAATTTTATGATTTATATCCTTATCAACTTTTAGTAAATACTAATTTATGAAAATGTATTAGTAAAATAACATCACACAATATTTTCATGTTTCAGCCTCATTGTGAGAACATACATCATTTACATAGCCACTCATGTGTGCTTATTGAAATTCATTATTATGAAGAATTTAATAAAACATTTGCTAACTCTTGTTAGACACCTTCTATCTCCTGTTAGGAATGATTATAATATATTCCTTCAATTGAAAATGTATTCTTTTAAAAAAATTGAACTAATAATAGTAATAAATAATTTTTTAAAACTTCTCCACAAATACTATGTTTGAATCCTTAGAATGATTTGGCTAGATCTGATTCCCTCAATTCGATGATGCTGGATCTGGTTTTCTAAATAAAAAATTACTAGATTCTCGGTCATATTTTCGTAGAATGATGGGGGTGATTTTGTCAGAATTATAGATATGATTTTCTCAGAATTTTCGTGCTGATTTTTGAATAATTCAGGATATGATTTTCAGAGAATTATTTTGATGATTTCCTGCAGAATTATAGATCAAATTTTCACAGATTGGTGGTGCCAATGTTTCTCAGAATGAACTGTAAAACTCATACTCTGATAAAAATTTCAATACAATTTTTCTTCAAACAGATGTGTACTTTCACTTCTATTTATCAATTTCTCCACCTTCTACACATATTTTTGAAGTTATAATTTAACATGTAATATGATCAATTATTTATAAGCATATCAGAACCAAGAGAATGAATTTTTGAAATCATTCCCGACTCCCTCAAATATAAAAAATAACAAATATCCTACATTTAATATTAGTCTTTTACATCATCAAATATCTTTATATTTCTCATAGATTTATACAAAAGATAATTTCTGTTTTATGACATTAATTCATCTTTGTATTTGGATCATTATAAATTCTCTCTCAATACAATAAATACTAGATCCTATTTTTGCATAATTATGATTTTAATTTTTTCAGAATGATGGATATTATTTTTGTAGAATCATGGTGATAATTTTCTAAGAATACTGGATCCGATTTTAACAAGACTCTGGCACTATTTTTTTGTATTCGACAGTTGTATTATTGTTCATTAGAGAATCAGAATGGTAATGTTAATCAAATTCATCTATTTAACTCATTACAAATTGTTGATCAATACAAGATTCTACAGGATCGAAATAACAATGTAGATGCTCAATATACAAGAGGGGGGGGGGGTGAATTTTACACTTTAAAAAATTCATTTGAAACCTTTAATGTTAGTTATGGATAACTATGTTTTCTTTAGTCAAGGAAAATCTCGGTTTAACAATGTTAAACTAGGAAAATTCACAACACCTCTAATCACCAACTAGAGTATAGGAACCGAGGTTTACAATATAAGATTCTACCTTAAAGCGTATAGAATCTTAAACAAATCAGAGTACAAGTGTATGGAAATACAAGAAGGCTATATATTCCAAACAATATAATATGCAGTGGAAAAACAAATAGTAAAACTACAAATAACAAGATATGAATCTTTTAACCCAAAGAGAAGGGTATCCAACAACCTTGGATAAAGGTCCCTTGATTTATACTTTCAAGCAAGTTTGTCTTACCCATAACAGGGTAAGCCCTCGATACGAAGATCAGAATCCCTATCTTGTTATCCCCGTAATCCCTCAACGTCAAGGTAGTTGGAACCTATGTCTTCCTCAGCAAGGAATCCCTCGAAGTTCAAGGTAGTCTGCACCTCTATCTTCCTATCCCGGGAACTCCTCAAATGTAATCACCAACATCCAGATTCGCACAAAGCAATCTGAATGAGCGGTTCAGTACGCACAAGGCATGAAAAGCTTCTCTCTCTAGAAATCACCTTAACAGCGTGTGTTTTCTAGATCGATCAACTTATTCATTTCTCTCTCGAGCTCTTTCAAATGATCTCCTATTTATAGGAAAAATTTCCAACAGTCGGCTCCCTCTTCCAACGGTCATATTTTCCATAAAATTCGGAGGGACCTGTACACGTGTAACTCAACCAATGATTAATTAGAAATATAATAGATGACATCGTTTTATAACAAACTATGTATAACTAAATGTATGACATCGTTTTGAAATGAAGAATATGTAAGTAAAATCTAATCAATATTTAGGAGTGCAAGCAAGCTAAAAGATCAGAGTCTAACCAAAACGATGTTCGGAGTCTATGTTCAGAAATATTCGGAATCTATTTTATAAGAATTCGGAGTCTGGTTTCACCAGAGATCAGATTCTGAACATTCAGAACTCAGAGTCGAACCACTTATGTGTTTGGAGTTGAACTGATTAAGAGTTCAGAGTCGAACTACTTGAGAGTTCAGAGTCGAACTACTTCAGAGTTCGGAGTCGAACTACATAAGAGTTCGGAGTCGAACTGCTTCAGATTTCGGAGTCGAACTACTTGAGAGTTCAGAGTCGAACTACTTCAGAGTTCGGAGTCGAACTTTTTCAGATATCGGAGTCAAACTACTTGAGAGTTCGTAGTCGAACTACCTAAGCGTTCGGAGTCAAACTTCTTCAGAGTTCGGAGTCAAACATCATGAGAGTTCGGAGTCGAACTACTAAAGATTTTGGAGTCAATCTTTTTCAGAGTTCAGAGTCGAACTTCTTGAGAGTTTGGAGTCATACTAATTAAGAGTTCAGAGTCTAGAATTCAGATTAAAACTCCATTACAGATCACATCCAGAATTCAGATCCTAAAAACAGAATGCTCCAAATCTTTTCATTTTATGGATCTAGAAATTTGGTTATGATTACGGTTTTTGAATTTAAGATTAATATTGTTATGTATGAGAAAATCTAGGTTAAGGTAAATTTCCTTAAAGAAGTAAATTTTCCTTATGGGGGTAAAAATAATATTTTCTTACGTATAAGGTGTTTGTGATTTTTAAAACAAGAAGGAATGGAAAAATCATAAGGAATACCGTATTGACTCAATAATCTCCCCCTTTTTGGAAAGCACAAACATCCTTTCAAAAAAGAATATAAGGATTTTGAAAAATATCATTAGACTTTGAAAACTAAAACATATCTCCCTTTATTCATAGATAGAAGTTAATACTACTAACTCTCCCTTAGGCATTGAAACTCTAAGGATTTTATTCTAAGTTTCCGAAGTATATTTTTCATTACTGTATGAATGAAAAACTTCGTAGTGGGAAACTCCTCCTTTCTTTAAGGATATTTATCTTATAAATGTTTCCTTTCTCCTCATTAGGAGTATTTCTTTTTTGCTTCTCCCCCTTTGTGATTTTCAAAATAAATTGAAGGGAATGGAAAACAAATTATGGAACCTGAAACATTATTATATAACACGATACAACCAACCAGATAACCATTTCATTTGTGTTGGGAAAAAATTTTACAAGGAAAGACAACTACAACAATAGATCAGAGTGGGTTCATTTGTCTTCCTTTTCCTTCGGAATGAGCTACTTCAACAAGGCTTTGAGTTTCATTAAGTCTCTTTGATTTTCATCTTGTTGCCTCTCCAAGGATTTTACCTTTTCTTCTTGTGCTTTTAAAGCCTCTGTCTGAGCCTCCAAGGATTCTTTCTGCAACTTCAACCAATCATCTTGCTTTTCCATCTTTTGCTGAAACCCAATCTGGAAATCTCTTTTAGTTTTCTAATTTTGAGATACTGAGTTAAGCTTCCCATTCATAACCCTGACCAGTTGATTCCGAAGATTTTTCTCCTGGATAAACTTCTCACAAAACACATTAACCCTTTTATCCTCCATTTCAAAAGCATTATGAACATCACTTGAAAATTCTCAATGTGAAAAAAATCTTCATCAAATATCTTAGACCATTTGTTTACCTTACTGTAGGACTTTCTATGCACATCATAATCGATCAAAAAACTTTTCTGTTCAGTTTCCAACTTCACAAACTTATCCATGATCACAGATAAAGAATCAGATTTCTGATTCCTAGATTGTTGTAGCAATTGGCATCTGGAATCTATTTTTGGAATAATCGGAATGGTGTCCACCAACATCCTTAGAGATTGAACCATAAAATCATGCCCGTGAGATGATGATTCTGAATCAGAAACTTTTCTTGGAGACTGATCTTCGTCAGCTTGCACCAGCATTCTTCTAGCGGTACCACCAACCTCTTTCCTCCTGATGAGATCTTTTACAGGTGTCTCTATGAGAGATTTCTTCCCATTATCAGATTTTCGAATGGGTTCTACATTATGATATACTTCCTTGGATTCAAAAACATGAACAATCTGATCTTCATCTAGTTTCTGTTTTTCTTGATCGTCCTCAATAAAATTCCTCTCATAGGATTCTTCTTCATCATACATCACATTTTCATCTTCTTCTTAATGTTTCTTGCTAGATTCCTCATCTCCCTTACCTAAGGTAACTATCTTTGAAGATTCAGCCTTATCTTTGTAGTTCTGTACTTGCTTGATCAAAGTATCCAGATCTTCACTCTCTTCTTCTTCTTCTTCTTCTTCAACTTCTTCCTCTACTGCTTCAGCAACTTCCTTGAGAGCTTCTACTGCAATTCCATTACCCTTTTCCTTTTCCAGGGTGACATAGTTTTTGACTGGATTTTCTGGTAAAGAAGGTTCAAAACCGAATGATTCCGTAACTGGAAGCATTTTGGAATCCAACTCTGTATCTTTCAGCAAAGATCGCACTAGTTCATCTTCAGTCACCTTCTTTCTCAATTTTTCTTCCTTCGCTTGTCTCTCTAGCTCCTCAACAACTTTTTTCTTTAATGCTATAGCCTCAGCAGGGTCCAGTCTGAATTAAGGATACCATTCCTTCCTCATTTCTTTATCTTCCCTCCACTTTGTTGCTACTTCATCTGTATATTTTTTCTACTTCTTCGGCTTCGGGGGAGAAGATTGAGTTTCCTTAGCCTCAGGAATTTCTTCATCAGCAACCACTTCCTTAGCCTTTCTCATCTTCCATTAATTTATTTGAAGGTTTCAGAGATTGTGTTTCTTTTTCAGCTACTTCAAACTCCTGCACAGATAAAGGATAAAATTCTCTAGATTCACTAGAAAATCCCATCTTCATCCTCTTAAGAGTATCATCACTGACTAACATGAGCTTTCAATTCCGAATATTTGATTTGCGGGATACCTTGAATGATTCTAAGCATCGAACTATCAGCTTAGATAACAAGGAAGGAAACATAATAATCTGAGCTCTTAGATTTCCTTCTTTGATATTCTTGATCGTAACCAAGATATGCCTCATCAGATTTATCTTTCTTAGATTTACCGAGAAATCTAAGACATAGATATCAATCTTTTACAGATTGTCTTTATCTCCGCTTCTCGGAACCAGAAAACCTTGCACCCATAGTTGAAGAATTCTATTGTTCTGAGTGAGCCGAAAAATCGTAATTGTTGAATCATCCTTAAGCCCAATACACTTCATTGACTTCTCCTTATTGAAACTCCCTTGCACATCCGGAAGTTTTTGAGAGCAGAATTCAGCTTCTCCTTCATATGATAAACCAACCAGACTCGCTTCCTTAGTGTAAGAAAGTTTATAATTCATCCCATAAGACTTGCAAGAAAACCTCTCTCTACCATATTCCATCAGGACGGAAACAGACTCATAAAACACTATCAACAAATCAGTATAAACTGGATCCTGTTTATCTGACTATGCTATGCATACATCTTCCCATCCATTCAGTCTAATATTCTTTGATATAATAGAATCAAGCTTATAAAAAACCATGTGAACTAGCCTTTCCCTGAAAACTAACCACTTTGAGATAGGTTTCACAGTTGACATATCTTGAGAAGTTTCTTCAATAGACATTCAGAGTGAAGTAAACAGTAAGATTCGGATCAGCTTCACAAGGTTTGGAACCGGCCTTAAGAGGAGCAGCAGAGCTTCGAGACACAAAAGCATGGAAAACTGATGTGGGATGAGTCTCGGGGGCCCCCTTTATAGGCAAATAAATTGACCGTTGGTCTTCCAAAATCCATCTAACGGTTGAAAACACTTTGATCAGATCTGATAGTTGATAATAATTCCACAAGGAAAAATTTGACTCCGATCTTTTGAGGTATTTAAAGAAAACATTCAGATTTGAGGAAAAACTAGAATCTGAACCTTTCCTCCTTTCATTTTGATAACCTTTTCAAAATAGCTTTTGTTACCAGTCATGTGCCGGTAACATCCACTATCCATGTACCATGTATTATTGTTGGTACTTTTCTATCTTCCTGAAAACAAGAAATGAATTAGACTTTCGGAATCCAAACATGCTTGGATCCGGAATTTCCAGACAACAAAATTTTAGGAACCAACATTTTCTTAGAAAAATTGGCTTTATGAAAACCTAGAGGTTGGGTTTTATTTAAAGAAAAATTCTTTGCCCAGTGACCACCCCATTGACACTTGGTACAAAATGTGGCACTTTGTGGAACAAAGTAGTTGTTACTAAAAATTGGTTTTGCATGGGTATAACCAAATCCAGATTTGTTTCTTAAAGGTCATATTTGAGAATACAGTTTATCAAAATTTTCCTTACCATGGGTAAATATTGATAAACACTTCTTTAAGGAACACATTTCTGACTTGAGTTTGATAACCAAGTTTTTATCTTCAAGATCACTAGATTTAGAACTAGATCTAGGCTCGAAAACAATTTTCTTAGAAATTAGTTTTTCTAACTCTTTAGAATGTTTTTTCCTCTCAGAACATTCTTCCTTAAGATTTTTTGAATTACTTATAAAATCAGAATTTTTCGTATCAAGATCTTTAGAAAGATCTGTTGTCTCTTTTGTAAGAATAAAATTCCTAGAGTTTTCCTTATCAAGTTTCTTATTGAGGTTAGAGTTCTCAATCACAAGAAATTCAACAAACCTAGAAACTTCTTCATAGGTAGGTGTAGTATTTTCATCATCAGAAGAGGATTCTTCATTTGAGGAATTATAATACTTACTATCATTAGGATTTAAAGATACATTGGTCAATGATTCAACATTTCTTACCTTAGCCATAAAGTAATGATTGTCAATAGGTAATCTAGCTATATGACCAAGATTCTTCTTTTCTGATGATTCATAATCAGAAGATTCATCTAAAGAGTCACCACCACTGGCACTCCAGGGGTCATTTGCTTTTATAAATTTCTTAGCTTTGGTTTTGTAATACTTCTTCCTGCTCCTGTCAGAATGCCTTTCTTTCCATTCTTTCTTTTTTAGTAGAGGGAAATCTGGTCTAATATGTCCATCTCTCTTGCATTCGTAACAAGTAACTTCTATATCCTTCATTTCATTCCTTTCCTTTTTCTTATACTTGGATTAGAAGTTTCTATGGCCGGCTATCTTGTTCATCCTTCGAGCAAGATTTGCTAACTCATTTTCTGAGATTTCACTTTCATGAGAATCTGACTGAACAACCACCTTCTTAGACTTGGATTTGGTTAATCTCTCAGGAGTCTTATCTTTTATATGATTTTATGTAGTTTTAAAAGCAACAGTACCATTCCCATTCTTTTTTATGTTGTGATCATCTCTCTTCATTCTGGTTTCATGTTGGAGAAGAGTTCTGAATAGCTCATCAAGAGAAATTTTAGGGACCTTCATGTTCTCATCTATGGCTGTCCTCTTTGATTCCCACTCATTGGAAATAATATCCATTATCTTATCTACAAGGGCTTCATCATCTAAACTTTTTTTCCCATAGATAGTAAGCTATTGACTATAGTCATAAACCTCTGTTGAACTTTGCAGATTGGTTCACCATACGGAAAATTGAATCCATGGTACTCACCTCTAAGTATAGCTCTCCTACTTTCAATTACTTTAGATGTTCCGAAGTGTGTATCTTATAACTTCTTCCAGATATAATTATCTACTTCACAAGAAGAAATTTGGATATATATATTTCTAGTCATTGAACATAGTAAAGTATTGAGTACCTTATAATTGAGTTGATACTCTTGATTTTCCTGGATAGTGAATGTTCTAACTTCCTTATCAGGAATTTTATAATCACCAGTAAGAATAAAGATATTGTCCACTCTAGTGTTGATGAAAAAAGTCTTCATTCGATCTCTCCAGTATTCATAGTCATTACCATCATAAATCAGGGGTCTTGATGGATTTAGATTTTCTATAGATCCAACATTGATTCCTTCCATAATAAAACAACTTGGGAAACCAAACTAGTTAGTAGAAAAAGTTCGTAACCACAAAGTTCGGAATGAAAAAGTTCGGAATGACAAAGTTCGGAATGAAAAAGTTCATAATGACAAAATTCGAGAAAAATCTTATACCTGAGTATGAGTATTTCATAGAACTCCTATGATACCAATTTTAGGATCGAAATAAAAATGTAGATGCTCAATATACATGGGGGGGCGGGTGAATTGTAAACTTTAAAAAATTTCTTTGGAACCTTTAAGGTTAGTTATGGATAAATATGTTTTCCTTAGTCAAGGAAAATCTAGGTTTAACAAAGTTAAACTAGGCAAATTCACAACAGCTCTAATCACCAACTGGAGTATTGGAACCGAGGTTTACAATATAAGATTCTACCATAAAGTCTATAGAATATTAAATAAATCAGAGTACAAGTGTAGGAAAAGACAATAAGGTTATACTTTCCTTACAATACTATATGCAGCAGAAAAACAAGTAGTAAAACAACAAGTAACAAGATATGAATCTTTTAACCCAAAGAGAAGGGTATCCAACAACCTTGGATAAAGGTCCCTTGATTTATACTTTCAAGCAAGTCTGTCTTACCCACACCGGGGTAAGCCCTCGATGCGCAGATCGGAATCTCTGTCTTGTTATCCCCAAAGCCCTCAACTTCAAGGTAGTTGGAACCTCTGTCTTTATCAGCATGGAAGCCCTCGAACTTCATGTTATTTGGAATCTCTGTCTTCATATCCCTGAAAGTCCTTGAATGTAATCACCAACACCCAGAGTCTCACAAAGCAATATGAACGAGCGGTTAAGTATACACAAGGCATGAAAAGATTCTCTCTCTAGAAATCACCTTAACAGCGTTTGTTCTCTAGATCGATCAACTTATTCATTTCTCTCTTGAGATTTTTCAAATGAGCTCCCATTTATAGGAAAAATCTCCCACGGTCGACTCCCTCTTCCAACGGTCATATTTTCCCTGAAATTCGGAGGGACCTGTACACGTGTAACTTAACCAAATGTTAATTAGAACTAGAATAGATGACATAGTTTTATAAAAAACTATGTATAACTGAATGTACGGCAACGTTTTGAAATGGAGCATATGTACGTAAAAGCTAATCAATTTTTCAGAGTGTAAGCAGGATAAAAGTTCGGAGTCTAACCAAAATGAAGTTCGGAGTCTATGTTAAGAAATATTAGGAATCTATTTTATAGGAATTCGGAGTCTGGTTTCACCAGAGATCGGATTCTGAACTTGCAGAACTCGGAGTCGAACCACTAAAGTGTTCAGAGTCAAACTGCTTAAGAGTTCGGAGTCGAACAACTTAAGAGTTCAGAGTTGAACTACTTCAGAGTTTGGAGTCGAACTACTTAATAGTTCTGAGTTGAATTGCTTCAGAGTTCGGAGTTGATCTACATGAGAGTTCGGAGTCAAACTCCTTCAGAGTTCAGAGTCAAACTCCTTCAGAGTTCAGAGTCGAACTACTTGAGAGTTCGGAGTCCAACTACTTCAGAGTTAGGAGTCTAACTTCTTCAGTGTTCGGAGTCGAACTTCTTGAGAGTTCGGAGTCGAACTACATAAGAGTTCGGAGTTGAAATTCTTCAGAGTTTGGGGTCGAATATCATGAGAGTTCGGAGTCGTACTACTTAAGAGTTTGGAGTCCAGAATTCGGATTGAAACTCAATTATAGATCACATCAAGAATTCGGATCCTAAAAACAGAATGCTCCAAAACTTTTCATTATATGGCTCCAGAAATTTGGTTATGAATCCAGTTTCTGAATTTAAGAATAATATTTTTATGTATGAGAAAATCTAAGTTAAGGTAAATTTCCTTAAAGAATTAAATTTTTCTTATGGGGGTAATAAGAATAATATCTTAAGTATAAGGTGTTTGTGATTTTCAAAACAAGAAGGAATGGAAAAATCATAAGGAAAAACTTATTGACTCAACTGATTCTAGTGGAAATTTTCTCGATCCTTTGAACTAAATATAATATACATGGATATGATTCATAAAAAACATTATAATACAATAAGGTTAGTTGTCGAAAAAAATTTTAAAATTTTTTTATGACAAAGGTACTTTAATCTCCCCCTTTGGATTTTTTGACAACCCTCATTAATAACTTTTCTAACACTCGTAATTATTCACAAATCAAATTTTTATTTTATAAAAACATATAATTTTTCAAATGAGAGTGTCTTATCACAACACTACATGATAATGTAATTTTATTTAAATAATTCCTTCTCCTAGTGAAAATATCAATTTTTAGCCATGTAGAGAAATATTTTCATCACTTTTATTTCCACACATTCTATTTATCTCACCGATTATTTCATTTCTCACATTATTTTTATTTATATCCCCCATTATATGATAACAACCACTTCAGATTTATAAATCATATGTAAACAAATATTAAAAAGTATAATGTTGTATAATTTATCTACCCCATTATCAACATAATCCAAAACATGGAGGGGGTTTTATTATGAGATTTAGGATGAAAAAGGAGGTGGATGAACATGAATTTGCATCATCAATTCCACCAATATTTCTTTCGAAATTTCTCTTTAAAATATGTCAACAATATGATAATTTGATGAAGTATATTCCAATAAAACATATCCAATAGAAATGTTCTCTTTTATAATGTGAAACATTATATTGAAGTTTTTTAGTCCTTAATTATGGACATGATTACTGGAATTATAGATTGATCATTGATTATAAAAATTTATATTCAATGATTTAGAAACATTCATATTAAATATTCTATCTGAACATTCATCCACAACATTTTAGTATAGGCTTGAGTAGACGTAATATATTCGAATTCATCTATGCTCAGTTTTATTGAATTTTTCTTCAATCTATTTCCAATCACACGATTTTAAACCCAAGAAATTGTACCTCATGAGGTAGATTTTATTATCATTACAATCTCAAACCCAATTGACATTAGTATAACCATGAAACTTCCTCTCAAAATTTCCTCTGTATGAAAATCCATGTGAATTTGTTATTTTGAAATATCTCAAAACTCTTTTAACTAAAAATTCATGTTATTCATTTGGATTGCATTGATACCCAACATACAAAGTCACAATATAAAAAATATCAGGCCATAAAGCTATGAGGTAAAGAAGAATTCCTATGAACTACTAAAACCCTTCCCGATTCAAACTTCTTCCAGATTCTTCTTTTCTCATCATTGAGAAGACTAGATTTTGAGTTGAAACTTTATTGAATTCATCCATCCAAATATTATTTAAAAATTCCCTATTATATTTTTTCATGTGATAAAAAATTTTATTTTTCAAATTTGAACTTATAATCCAAGGTAGAAAGTTAATTCTCCTAACATTATAATTTTAATATTATTCTTCAGTTCTTTAGAAGGATCATGGAAAACCTTTTCTTCATCCCCCAAAAAATGTATATCATCCACATAAAAAATGTAAAATAATTTTCCATAGTCAACATCTTTGAAATTCATGTTGTGCCTACTTTTCCTTTAGAAAAATTCATCACTATTAAACAATTTTGAAGCTTCATATACCACGAACGTGGAGCATGTTTCAGAACATACAACGATTTGATCAATTTCCAATAATTTTTTCATCCTAATCAAGTATAAACCCACAATGTTTCTCAATGAAAACTTTTTCTAAAAACTCTCCATACAAAAACGTCGACATTGCATATATCTAAAATTTTTTTTAACTCCGATGTGTGGCCACTGATAGAAACATTCTAATAGATTCCAATCTTGCTTCTAGGGAAAATGTTTCATCAAAATCCAAAGCATCCACCCATTAATATCCTTTAAAAACATGTCTTGAATTTTTCCTAAATCATCTCCATGACCATTAAATATGAAAATTTCAACCCACATGGTTATGAAAATTTTTTTATTTTAGGGCCTTGGAACATGTTCCCATTATAATTTTTCTCAATCTGATCCAACTCTTCATTTATAGAATCCACCAATTAATTATATTTAATAGTTTCAAAAAATGATTATGGTTTAATTTTTGATATACAAAAAGTCTGATTTTATAATATTGACATTATTTTGGTCAGAATCAGAGCCTTCTTATTCCCAATAATGTTTTTAGATTCAACATTTTGTATGGTAGGAAATCTAAAATGTTTTTTGACAGTTAGAATTTCCTCATCAAGTGATTCTTATAAATAATGATAAGAATGTTTTGAATTACATTCACTATTTTTGGAAATCTATAATTTATCTTCCTTAGTATTTTCAAAAACATTTATTAAGGAACTATGATTTTTAATTACCTTCACATAACCAGATTCCACGAACATTGTAAATGTTTTTACATTATTTGTAATATCTCTCGTTTGGTGAATAACTAATGAATTCTCCTTCTTCATCTTTCTCATCAAACCTTCCCAAATTAATTTTTTTTGAGAAAACATGGATAAACAAGAACATTGATGTATTCCAATGAATGTTTTATGTTATACCACATTTAATAAAGAGTCATGTTGGTTCCACTGTCAATAAGAATATAGTTTTAACATGTATAGAAGCAATAACAATTTATCTATAATAAAACACTGAATGTCTATATTCTACTTACAATCATATTCCCATTTAATCCTAGATTCTTTTATTTCCTTCCACTTATACATTTTTGGGGGAGTATAGGGATGAATGTTCTAATTCTTGATGCCATTCATTCTTAGATATGTTCTAAATGCATTTATGGTGAAATTATTAATACTATCCATTCTTAGATACATTATTGAAACATCAAACTATTTTTCAACTTCTTTTTTAACAAATTAGAACAATTAAATGGCCTCTGACTTGTGATTCATGAACATGGCGATTTTCATATGAGGGAAATAATCAATAAAAGCGATAATGTATAAATCCACCTTTTTTATTGATTTTCTATAGGCTGACAGAAATTTGAATGAAAAAGCCGGTGTACTCAGATAGATTGAATATCAACTATTTTATGAATTTTGTTATTCATGATTACTATATGGAAAGTAATAAAAAAATATTCATACATTATTTTCAATAATGGAAAATTCCAGAGAACATTAAATATAGAATATTTATTCATGTTTTTTAGCCCAAGGTGATCATATCTTTAGTGCCACATTTTTTTCATCTTTGGCACTCAAGTAACATGTTATATTAAATTATCTAAATTAAAAAAGATTCTCGCTTGTTTTTTCCCCTTTTGAAATGAGTTTTCCATCTTTCATAATTTTGATGATACATGAATTATTTCTAAAGATTACTAATTTTCCATTATCACAATGTTGACTTACATTATGTATGTCATGTTTTAGCTCTTTATCATTTAAAAAATCCTTAGATTTCAATTTTGTTGCTTTAATATCTATCATTCCTATTCCTCTGTTTTTTAAGGAACTATATTTGAAAAAAGTAACTAGTACTGCATTATGAAACTCAAATTGTTTCATGATATTTATGTCAAACGTCATATGGGAATAATATCTACTACCAAGAATACATGGTTGGTTCCCTTTAATTTCTTTCAAAGTTTTTTAAAATAATCTCTTTTCTCCACCTTATTCTTTTCTTAAATATTTTCTTTGTTTCCGAAGAAATGGGTTCTAGAAAGAGTGTCATACATATTTCAACATAATGACTAGACTAATAACATATTCCACAAATTTCTTCCATAAATTAAAATTGATTCATTGGTGGAATGTTTATAACATCTAAATGAAATATAATTTTCCATATTCCTATGAGTTTGGAGAGTTTCTTATTCTACTTTCATTATTTCCTTCAATTTTCTCAAAACAACTTTTGGGTAGATATATTTTGTGAAAACAATAATATGATCTATGCCTATTTATTCTACAACTCCAACATACTTAGGATGTGGACCATTATTCCTTTTTAGTGAGTTTTCTAGATTGTTAAAATTGATTGACTTCCCAATTACTTCTCCACAAGAACCTTTCCCAACACTTTTTATGAAAGCTGATATCATAAAAAAATTATATGAAACCTTATTTTTTGTAAGGCAAGACATCCCAAAATTCTCATATTTAGTATTCGCAGCAACTTCAGAAGTCTCAACTTTTACATTTATAGATTTTTTGAAGTTTTAGTACAACTTTATCATGGTAAATTCAAACTCAAGAGGTTTATATAGTAACTAGTTAACATTTTCTTCTATAGCTTCTATCTTATTGATAAGATACTAATTCATCATTACTTGTTCATTATTTCTTATTTTTAAACATAAAATATCCTAAATATATTCATCCACCTTTTTAATGACATCTTTTCATCGATCAGAAAATTCACCACTATCTTTCCTCATTACCCTAATTTTTTAGAGTTTTTTTTCAATACATTCATTATTGTTTATTCTAGGCTAAAAATCTCTATAATATTCCCCATCACACTTTTCACTCTCTGAGGAATTTTTGGTTTTCTCAACATTTTTAATGAAGGTTCTGAATTTTTTTAACATTCATCTTTAGATTTATTTTTTTTCAGTTGAGTCTTATTTAATTTTCTTACATAACATATATATTTTGTTTCCTATAAAATTTTTCTTGTATCAGTTGTAATACATTTCTGCATTATCATTATTATTACACTTCTTCCATCTATTTTTTTTCATCAGAATAATCTTTATATTATACAACATTCTTCTTGTGGTAATTCATAAAAAGGCATTTGATTACACGACACCCAAAAACAATTTGATGATGTTTTCCTCCATACGTTCTAATTCCTCTTCGGTAGTTTATGTATATAGAAGAAATGATTCTTTTTCATTAAAATCATCATAATAATTTTCATCATTATCATAAGGATCGGATTCATGAACATCTTGGATTTTTATCTTTGTTATAAAATAAAATATATTTCATTTTCCATCATCTTTTTAAAGATTGCAGCTTCCCTTATTTCTTAAAATACAAGAAAGTTATGAAATTCACCAAGAGAAAACTAATCCTTATCATATAAAGAAAATTATTTAGAATAAAAAATTTATAGAAGTTATATCATAAGATTATTCATGATATTAGAATATTCATAGACATTTATAAATCCTCTATTGTTGTAAACAATTTCATTTAATCTGATGAAGTAGCCATCAATTATTTCTTCCGCCCTGATTCTGATGTCTTCATAAATTCTATGCCATATTATTATAATTTCTTCCATGACATTAGTATTCCATTAAAAACCACTTTCGATCATTCCCCACACAGATTTTGTTGTTTTGAGACCCATCGCCTTCTAATTAACATTCTATGATAAGGACAGAAGGAATGCATTTGTATCCTTTCCAACAACTTCTATGTTTCTCTTATCAGTAAATGTCATTGGAGGGTCAATATAAAAAGGTGTAAAACCAATAGTTTCAGTATCAACAACATCGAAGCCAAGATATTGGAGATAAGAAATCATTCTATTTTAAAATACATAATTAATATTTCCCTAGAATATTGTAGTTCCTCTACTGTTTAAATAATTGATATTATCCATGATCATGATTCAATAAGGAATCCTAACCACTTTGATACCATTTAATGTTCCTAGGATTGAATAATAACTGAGATGGGGTGGGGAGGGGTTGAATCCACTGCCACTTTTTATAAATTTCAAAAAATCTAGAAGAAGAACCATTGTATCCTATAAATTTTTTTATTCTTATCAAAATTTAGTAAGTACAAATGCTTGAAAATGTATGTTGGAATGAATATAACACAATATTTTCATGGTTCAATATCAGTGGGAGAACCTAAATCCTTGTTATAGCCACTCCCCTGGGTCTATTGAAATCCACTACAATGAAAAAAATAATATAACATGTGCCAACTCCCCTTAGAAACCTTATATCCCTCGATATGAATGATTATACTAACTATAATCTATTTGTAATGTTTTATTTTAAAACAATTGATACAATAAAATGAATAAATAATTTATTATAACTTATCAATAAATGATCTATCTGAATCCTCATGATGATTCAATTAGATCCAATTCACTCCATCTGATGATACTGGTTCCAATTTTCAAAATACAATAATTCAAGATTTTGGATCTGATTTTCGTAGAATACTGGTTCCAATTTTTGCGGAAGTATAGATCCAATTTTCTAAGAATGATGGTACCGATTTTTTCATAGCTCTAAATCCAATTATCATAAAATGATGATTCCATTTTTGAAGATATCACGATCTGATTTTTATAAAATGATGGTGCCAATTTTTTTCATAATGAACTATAAAAACCATACTCTAATAGAATGCTAAGTAAATTTTTTTTAGCCTAATGGGAGATTTAACAACTATTTCTCTAGGGCTCTGCCTTTCATGCATTTTTATAATGTTAAAAATGAACAAGTGATATATTAAATCATTTACAGGAATCTCTAAATCCAAGAGTGGGAAACATAAATACATTTTCTGATTCCTCAAATCACAATACTATGAAAATCTCACACATTTAAATATCATCATAGACTACTTAAATCCTCTTTATATTTATGAATGATTTTTAAAAAAGAAAATTTTAGGTTTTACCACTTTAATAATTATGGGTAATCAATTCATTATGAATTCATTGTCAATATAAAAATGATGGATCCTATTTATTTAGAATTATTGTGAAAATTTGTTCATATTTTTTGATACATTTTTTATAGAATTCTTGTGCCTAATTTTTTAGAATATTGGATCCTATTATTCTATGATGTTAGTGATTATTTTTTGGATCAGTTAATTTTATATGTTTCGGTGGGAGAATCAGAATGGTATAGTAAATTAGCTCCATCACATTCTCTCATTATGAATTCATTGCCAGTTCTGGATTTTGGTGCAGATTTTTGGATCCGCTGAACTGAACATAATGTAGATGGACCCAATTCATAGAAAATAATAAATTCTCTTACAAAAAGGATAGTTGTAAACAAATAGGATAACATTGTTAAAACCAAGTATCACACAAGTATTTTAAAGCCATCACACAATTTTTTTATTTATATCTCAATACATATTCAGGATTTTTTGATAAATAATGAAAGATGATATATATGAATCATCCAAATGATCTACCACCATTTCTAGTTTGGATGGTACACATATAAAATTTCAAAAACTTATAAATCCATGATTAAAAATTTTTAACATTGTAAAATTCAATACAATTTATTAGATCTAGACAAACTTTTTGGGCATCCATGATCCTTTGAATAATGGAATGTTGGGAGTTTATTTTATCATGGTAGGGTGAAGTTCCTTTTATGATTCTTATGTTCTATATTTTCAGGATGAATAATATAGGATCCCATTCAATCTTCGTCGTGGATTGTTTTGTAGGATCCTTTAAACTCATATTATATGTTACAATATTATCTTTTTAGTGATAATAACTTGTTGAAGAGCCACAATCCTTAATTAGTAGTAACCAGTAGCATTGAAACATATTGAAATAATTTTTTTGAATATATGATTTAGGATTTTATGATCCATATATATTTCATTATTTTACTTGTATATATAATTTTTTTCAAATATTTAATTTGATGATCACTACTTTGATTTCATGATCATTTTACAGGTAGTTATATTCATGAATTATTAATTATCATGAGGAATAGGATATCAATTTACCATTTTTCTATTTGTACAAAACCTAAGACTTTATTGATGCCTCATAAGAAATCAAAAATCATTCCCCACTTTTGGGAATTATGATAAAAGGTAATGTTATTATGTTCTTATTTACAAATTTTAATCTATTCTCATATTTATTAGTCTTGAAAAAATCTCTCCCTTACATGTTTTTTTATTGGGCTTGAATATTGTTTAAATTTTCTCACAAATAGATTATAGTATGAAGATAATCCTCGTTATGTATATATCTCAATTAAAGATTCTATTCAATTATATCCATTAATTTTATCTCTCATTTAAGGATCCATATATGTGTCTTTGAGGGTCATAACATGACCCATAAAAATACATTACCAATATAGAACCCTCATTAACTATACATCACATAGTAATTTTCATTTACCATGTCATCAGTATAGAATTTAAATAATCCTCCTACACATCCTTTCTTTTAGAGTAGATTTGAAAATCATCTATAACATCTATAAAAATATTTTTATGGTAATCTGAAAAGTACATATTCTTTTTCCCCATAATGAAATATGAAAAAATTGGGAGTATAAATGGAATAAATATGAAATAATATTTTTCATTCCTTATACAAGGATAAATCAAAGGTATATTCCATATCAATAAAATTACTTGAAAATATCATAATTGAAGATAAACCATAGGGATGTATTGCTGTCCAAATATCTATAAAAATAAATCATCAATTCAAGGAATACGAAACATGTTTTTTCTCATGATATTGTTGAGTTCTTGATGATTTTTATTGATCCATATTGACCAATCATTCTTATTAAAATAATAATTGGTGAACCCCATGGTGGTGCTCTTGGGTGTATAAAACGTTTTTCAATATTATATTATATTTGTTCCTTTAACTCTTAATGTTGAAAAATTGAAAATTCTATATAAATTCATATATATTTTAGAATCTATGGGTATACGTTTGATTGGGAAATATTCATCACTGCTAAGAGGTAGAAGAAAATGTTCATCGAGAAAAACATTAGTTTTTATCTTACAATTGGATTTTCATAAAGTATAATCATTCCCGAAGAATCAATAATTAGATCAATAAACACTTGCTCACAGGAAAACTATTACTATTCCTGATATTATTCTTCCAAAGAATAGATATCCCCCTTGATATACTTTTATAAGATTTTAGGGTGATTCATCTTATGAAGCATGATTTAATTATTTAAAAAATTTGCATCAAATCTATATAAAGAAAGAAAATAATGATATATAATAAAATTGTATTCTTATAATGTGAATATGATAAGGTTTTCTAAAAAATTTAGTCCAAAAATATTTTATATTGGTTTAGTTGTATAATTGATATTCAATTACTGGAATATTTTATATTCTTACTAATATAATAAAATACTTCATTTTATGTTATGGTTAAATTGTTCTAATAAAATTTTATGATATGAATGAATTTATAGAACTAGTATCAAATAGTATGTTCTCTATCATTGAATGAATTACAAGAAAACCTATCATCCTAACATTTACATGATCAATGTCATCAATTTTGATGGTATATGTTCATGCATGATCTCTATGACATGACTATTATTTTCATCTGTTATAATTGAATAAATTAGATTAGATTATTGATTTTCAAAGTTTTATTATTCCTTGATTTTGAAACATTATAAAAAAACTCAGGTAATATAGAGAAATCATTTATTTTATATAATTTGTGGGTTTATCCTGTAATAATTCACTAACTATGTTCCCTTCCATCCTATACATAATGTATTAACCTATTCCCTCCACGAAATATCCAGTATACTTCTTTGAGTACTTTTAACAAGTGGGGAAAATGAATTTATTTCCACCTTGACATTTCTCCAATTCTCCTCATAAATTAAACAACAATGTACACTTTATATCTATAAACTCAACATAACCATGATATTCAAAAGTTGCCATTTTGACATTGAAGACACGTCAAAAAAAATTATTCATAGCTATAAAAATATTGTATCACTAAATCGTTTTGCATATTTATTTTAACACATTTAAGAAGCATAAAAATTTAAATTCATGGTCAACAAAAAATTCAAAGGAATACAAAAAAAACATTTGATGTTATCATCGTATTGCTCAATAGATTTTTCACACTAAATCTTGTGTCTAGTGAACTCCCTCAACATTTTAATTCTATGATTTCATAGAAAATATCTATTTTTTTTCAAAATTAGTTCCAATCCATCAAATTGATTTTATCTCCAGGGTTCATATTATTGATTATTATCTATCATTGATCAAATTATCACTCCATGTGATAACAATCTAGTTTAACCTTACCACGATAATTGAATTTATGAAAAAAAGATGATATTTTAAATAGTTATGTGATGCAGATACATTATTAATGTTTCAAAATATGAACTGAAACATAGAGTCCTTTATCATATAAAGCATCAATGACAACTTTGTTTTACAGGGGGGTGTGGGTGTTCCCATGGTTCATGTTATTATTAAAAATTTGAGTTAATTGGGTAATTACTATCAAATATTCCTCAACTACTACTCCAATTAGGCTGAGAATCTCATTTCAACAGTCAACAAATTTCTTATCACATTGTTTGTTGACATATTTCATCTTATTTTTGGCTTTTTATTAAAATTAAAGAAAATGCTGACAGAGAGATTTCAAAAAACTAACCACATAAAATTGAAACTATGAATATGGAAAAGAAGACATATAAATGAAAGATATTAAATAACCTATTAAATTATAGGTTTCAATATATGTTTTCTATTTTTTAGTACATAATATAAAATATCTCATTTATTTTTATTCCCTTAATATTAGTATTTAAACATATTTTGAATTATAGTACCATTTAACCCAGGAATCAAAATATTTTTAAGAAAGCACACTTTTTGGGTAGTAGGTGATGATTTAATAAATACCTATATATCACTTTTGGGGTTATTACAATTAGGTATGAAATTTAGAGATACACATCCAATTCTATTTTGTAAGAATGTATTTTTTACATGGAAACCCATTAATTTATAATAAACCAAACTTTAGGGACTTTTTATTAGTTTAGAACTATAAATATTACTTTCAAAGAGGTTTTATATTCTTAAAACCCAAAGATAAAAAGTCTATTCTCGGATACCATATAGGAAAACCCATATTTTTAATAAAAATTATTTCATGATTTATTTTATAAGGATACACTTAATTTAATCCAAACATATCTAGAGGCCTAGTGTCTTTATGTAATTAGATGCAAAAAATAAGACCTGAAATAAAAATGAAAAATATTATTTAGAAACACCATAAACTTTAAATAGATTCCATTCGCCTTCTTATATTGCGTGGAATAACATATGGTTGGAAACAATAATGGGTTTAGGTATATATTCCAGTAAGGGAATAATATTATGACAACATTAGGAATGTATTACATAACTAAAGAGGCATATATAAGAGACATAAAATTTAGAGAAACGTGAACCTACAGTCATGATATTGGTTGATAACATTAAGGAAACACAGAGATATGGAATATAATAAAACATTATATAATAATGACAAGTTGAGGATTAGTTCATAGATATACTAATAATTTTCAGTTAGGATTACCACCCATTCACTATACATTTTATGTCATGTGATAAAATCATTTCTCATTGAATTGTAGGGATATATAATTCTATACCAACTAATATACTTCCTATCATGTACATGAATTTTTGTGCCACAATGATTATAAAACATAATAAAAACTATCATTATGTATAATAAAATGATTATAAATTTTGGGTTACATTCTTATAATTCCCCCAATAAATAATCAATCAGTACTATTATGTGAACTCCCACTCATGTGAATGAGGTTGGAAATCAATGTATAATTTCAATCGTATGATGTGTTTATAAAATAGATACTGAAGTGTTTAATAAAAATGGAATGTGGTTTCTAATTACATGGTCATAATAAAGGAAGTAAATAAATGTATAAAAACATTTTATAAGACGATCATTTTAAAATAAAAAATTTTAATACAAAGAATGCACTTGGATAAAAACAATAGTAAGGGAATCCTTACCTATAGTGGCCATTTTTAAAATATTATGATGTATGTATTATGATTGTTGTAACCCATTGGGAGGGATTAAAAGATACAGAGGGAGAGAAAAATCTTCATAAAATAATTTTTAATGAAGGGTAATGGGAGGTTTAGTGTTCATTTATAACAAAAGAGGGTAATTTTTCATTACATTATAAACAAAATTTTTTTAATCAAATTTATAAAATAAGTGAAAAAATCCTTCTCATGATTTTTACCATATTTTGAAAAATATTTTAGAATGATTTTGGATAATTTATTAGGCTACAAAAAACATTAAAATAATACCATTCATGATATGTATGTGGTAAATTTTTATATTTTTTTATATTTTCAATTCAATATAGGTTTTGGAGGATTCAAAAAAGATATTTAAAATAAAATAAATTACATAAAAAATCCCTTTTTTCAGATTTAAAATATATTTTTTGATTGTGGTGGAATTTTATATTATTTATAAAATCAATTTTCAGTTCTTATGATGTCATAATACACATCATTTTTTAATATTATACTTAATATTAACATAAAAATTCTACTATCATAGAAAATTTGGAAAATTAAAATTAGAAAATTTCTGACAATATGATTTCAGAAGTTCGATATATTTCAAAATATCATTTTTATAAATACATAAATCTTAACTTTTAATTAAAAAAGTTTACTTGTAGGAATTTTTTATTACAAAAATTCCGACATTATATTCCTTATAAAAATTAAATTAGAATCCATTAAAATATATTATAATTTATATTTAAATTAATAATATGTAATACTAATAATTCATGAAAATAAAATTTATTTTTAATATTTTTGAATTTATCAAAAAAACTACAATAAAATATTATTTTCTGAAAAAATAATTTTTTCATTTCTCCAAATGAACATTTATTATTTATCAAGGTCATAATATACTAATTTATAAAGAAATAATATAAATGGATAGATTTAATTTTTAATTTTTTTAAAATTAAAATATTAAAATATGTACCACTAGTTTCTAGATACATGACCCCTTATTACAGTAGTATATGCCATAAGGGTATGGTGTGCGATAGTAATACTTGAATGGGGTATTTCAAAAAACATTGGTTGGGATGTGATCCAAAAATTACTAAACATATCCCATAAATGGTTTCCATTCAGTTTTTTTGGAATCTCAATTTTCTCTTAGTTAAATAAAACGCATAGTGATTTTATCTCCCTTATATGCTCTAATAAATTGGAATCATAGGGAATTATCCTACTGGTCAAGTACATCAATTTATACATCTATATAAATTATTTATTTTGTTAACCCATAATAGAAAAAAGTCATATTAGTCACTAGAGAAAAATGAAATTATCAACAGTTATGATTGTCAATTGTCTTCTTAGGATGTTATGAAATTATGGTAATATTTTATAATAGTATAAAAAATAATTTAAATATATTTCATGTTTTTTCTATTACTAAATTTCAAAAATATGAAACTATTAATTTTGAATTAAATTTCATATATAAATGATTGGGTCATTATAGAGTGGGTTTAATTATAATGGTGGTCTGATTTCAATAGATACCTTATACAAATAGTGAACTATATTGTATTTGGTATATAACTACATTATATATTTATTCTCCTTGTATTGATCCTTGTGAGAGTGAACCATGTATTTTTTTTTGTCTTGAGAAAGTTTTAATTTACAATCATATATTTATATGGGAATGAGGGATAATGGTGTTTTTTTAATACTAAAAAAAGGTTCCCAAAGGGATAAAAAGTTATATCTATTATATTATGATTAACCCCATATAAAGGAATTTTAAATTTTATGGATAACAATTATATTTTTAATAATTTTTAAAATTATTATTGAATTACCAATAATCTATTTTCTTTTCTCCAATGTTTATTGAGATTGTGATCATTATATTGTATTAATGATATGTAATCATTATCATCATAGATGTATTATTTTCTATTTTTTCCCCATTATATAATATAAAATTATTATAAGTGTACTAAATCTCATAACGTAATGGTCAATTCAATATATTAAACTGTTGTTTGTTATGAAATTTGATGCATGTACTTTATATAGCAATAATTTAAGAAATTTGATGCATTCATGGAATTAAAAAAGAAATTCCCTTGATAATAATGTAGCATATTAAAAAATATTTCCCCAAAAACATCTTATAAGATCTCCATGTTTTCAACCAATAATAATCATTATGGGTGAAAAAAATTATAATGGAATCAACATGGTGGATTTCATAAATATGGAGATCGATTAATAGTGGATTCAATGATGATAGATATGATTATCATATATTCATTGGCATTTGATCGAATGAAAATAATAATGAAGATAGTGTAGATTAAATTATAGTTTTCATATTTATTGTTAATATGTAGATATGTGGGTTAATATTTTAAACTTATAAAATAGAAAATATATATCATGAATTAAAGGGAGGTAGAGGAACACTTGTGAGTAGGGGTGCATAAAGCATGTAATTCCCAAAAAAGTAATAATATGTGGTTTACATTACATATTAATATAAAAATTTAATTAGGAAACCTGAAAAATTTATTTTTTGTTAGAGACATAAGAAAAGATAAAAAGTATTTGTCTGAGTCATCTTATAAAACAAATAGTAGTATAAAGACATCTCTATGGATACAAAACCTATAATGAACATAGTTCTCTCCACTGGTTGAGAAGGTGGAATTGGGATCTGCCTATGCGTAGACTAATTGTTGATAATTTGGATTGAATCATTGAAAATGATGAAGAAATTATCAATTATTTTTTAGAAATATATCAATAATGGTTCAATGTATTAAAAGTATTTCTAATGTTGTGAGGATTAGGCAGAGTTCCTTATTATGGATATTGGTGGTACATAAGATGATGAGGTAATTTTTTTACGAAAAAACTATCATATTTGAAAAATAAATTTATTTTATGTTAAAAATATTCTGAGATTTTTTATAGATTATCAGTTAGAGAGATATTAGAAATATTTGTTTCGATAATAAATTATAGATTTCTATTATTTTATCAAACTCCAACCACTATGATTATAGACCTTCCCCCCAAACATTTTCATTATTGGGAAGAAGAATATCAATGGAAATTTATCAAATTAAAAAATTAAAAATTTACAGGGGTTTTGTGGATATGAGAATAAAACATATATTTTTAAATTTTTTAAAATGTATTTTCCATTCCCTAATGAAGGTGGGAGTCTTGCATATGGGTTGTTGGACCCACTAACATTCCACGGGGTTTTACTATTGTTGATATCATATATTTTATTAAATTTATGATATATATATATTATACGAAATATTTCATTTTTATGTATATATGGAGTGACAGGGGGGAGGATTGAAAAATAGAGTGGGGGAATGTGGTAGTAAATATGAGTGAGGGAATAAAGAAATAAAGAAAAAATTAAATTATAATATATATGTATATAACTAATTGAAATTTTTTGTTAGAATCCCCAACACATTAACACACAGATTATTTTTCTTTACTCATTGACATATTTTCCATTTGTTATGGGATTTGCGATACATATTGATACATGTAATCATTATATTGAGAAACCAACCATGACAAATTTATATATAGAAAATCTATTTATTGACAAGGGAAATACTCAGTATATATGACAACTTTCAATGTATTTATTGAAAGTATGATTTATTTTCATCAAATTTCATTCCTTAGTGGATAAATATCTTATTTTTCTTATTTTTATACATAGATCATATTGGTAAGGTCATCCAATTTTTTTAATAATGTTTTGTGGAAATTTAGAGATATTTATAACAATTGAATCCATAATTTATATTGATGAGTCACATTAAATATTTAAAAATTCCTTCCCACATATATTTTATATTATATCATAAATATGGATTCTAATGTTTTTTACATCTTGCAGGATAATGATAATAAAAAAATTTATTCTAATTAATTATTTTCATATGGGTATCCTAACCATAATTTTCAAAACAATGACATATGATAAAACACTAGTGGGATTTTGTAACATTATTATTATTATTATGGAATGTATTGATTGGATATTCAGTGTGATTTGTGGGTATCGTGAAATTTTTCACAATAATGAGGGATAAAAAAAATCACAGTCATGCATTATGGGAAGAGAATATGCCATGTGTGAATTGAGGCATTAAATATGATTAGATGTAATAATTAAGGGGGAAGCACTTTTATTCACTTAATATCAATTTTGGGGACTTTCTTGGTTGTGATTCATTCTAGGAATTATAATAAGTTTTTGATTTTCAATTCCATGATGGGTAATGATTGTAGGATGTATCCTAAGTTGGTGTCTTTGATAAATTTATATATTATTACAACACAGTGTATGTAATGGTATTCTTTTCATATAATCATTTTTTAAATTTGGTTTTTCATGGTTAATTATTATATAGGGTATTATGCAATCCATTTTTATGTACATGTGATTTTATAAAAATATGAGAGTTATTTTAATGATCCAGACATCCCATACATAAAAAATAAATTTTAATAAATGAAAATGTATTACATAACATAAAAATTTGTGTTATTATTATTTTAGAAAAGTTTAATTGGAAAATGAAAACATAAAAAAGTCCATAAATAAGTGTGTGATCTCAGAAAACATTGTCCATGACAAGAACCCTTTTTATAATTATCATCCATATTAACTTTCATCACACCATGGTGAATAGAAGCATAAGAAAGGGAGATCAAAGTTTCTTAGTATGGGTAAAAAAGGGATATATCAACATATCATGAAAATAAGGGTCTGATTACATGAGAATAACACTTTAAAAATGATCCATTCATATCTTAGGTCCAAAAACTGGGTCAGGTAATTAATATTAATTTTTTATAAGACATAAAAAACAATGTTGTTAAAGAACATGAACCATGAGAATGTAAAATTTTCATTAGACATAGATTTTAGTTCTACACATCAGAATAAAAATCATAATCTTATGTGTTCATATATCGTTGACAGGGGTATCACATGGGAATAAATTAACATCCCAAACCATTGTAGTAGAGAAGGACAATCCCAAGGATATCACTGTGGAATGTGTCACTTACTGAACTAGGTTCTCTACCCATTCTATTCATGTTCATCACTTTATAAATCAATCTTCACCCAATGCATTATTGGTAGATAGAGGCCCCAATCATCACAAAATTAAAATCCGAAATATACAATACATATGTTTAGAAAAAAATAATTATATCAGATCCCATGTTAATAAATCGGGTTAATAAAAATTACATCATAACATAACTTGTTGACAATAAATTTTTTTCATAATTATTTCCACATTTCATCATATCATAACCAATTTAAAATAATCTCGTTTCATTTTCAATTTATCAAGGTATAACCCAAATAAGTGAAATAATGTTCCTTAATATCTTATCATTATAAACATAAACCATCAAATGAATTAATATGAATGGTTTCCTAGGATCATATCTATGTTAATGATTAATTAACATCAATGGATTTTATCTTAGATGGAATATTATTTTGAAATATCACATGTAAAATTTTTTGTGGAAATTAAAGATTATTTAAAAAATAATAAGATAAAAATTCAAAAATATTATTATAAATAATCATATTTGAATTTAATTCTTTATAAATATAAGGATTCTTTCTAAAAATGTGTGGACATGGTGGGGGGATATTCCAGACATGTTTTTCACCTTAAAACAATGTTTCATTTCTCATTTTTAGATAAAGATAAATAATCCATCTAAAAAAATAAATGATTATTTTTTTTAATATTGATTAAAAATTAAAACATGGATTAAAATTATATTAATAAATCATTTTTAGAATGCTACATACATTTTTCAAATAATTTTTAGAAACATGTTTTTGGAAGGAAAAAGTGTTTTCGATTGGAGATAAAAGGAGATTATTTTTATTAAAAATGTTATTTTGAAGTCTTTAGTACATAAAAAGATGAAAATGAATGGAAAATGTTTTCTCATTAATTAAAAATAGGATAATTTAATTAATGAGCTTCATTAGATATGGATCATTAAATTTCATCTTACTATACATAAACATAAACAATCCCAATAAGTGATGAAATTGTATCATAACAATCAATCCACCTTGGAAGAAATTAATGATAAGCCCTGTGAATGAATAAAATTAATTTATATAGAAAAATTAAAGAGAATAAACGAATTCTGGAAATGACAAGTCAAAGGCTCTAAATATATACACCGCATAAAAGAATATAGGTAGATTATGTAATTAGTTTCCCATAGAAGACAAATTGAGAATCAAATACCTGACTACATGCCTCAATTTCATTCATAGATATACAATACTCCTGTATAAAAAGATTATGTTTTTCATTAACACATTTGAAAGTTATAATATTATATATAATACCTTTTATTTGGTAATGACCATTTTGTATATATTTATTAACAATCAAATGTTAAATCCACGTTCCGATCAATAACTACTTAGTTTTTTTATAGGTTTTGATTTTTTGGTCCTCCTACATTTATCATAGTGATATCATATATATAATGATAAAAAATAAATAAATATCATACATATTCATTATATATCTATTTAAGGAATAAATAATAGATATATGTTTAAAATTAAATTCACCATTCATGGAGAAGATATGCCGTATGCGCACATGAACATTGTTTCTACATTCTCAACATTTTAAAATAATGAAAGGTAAATAATATATTAAAATTGGAAATAATATTTATGTCTCATATATCACATATGTTTTTTAAAATCATACTTATTAGATTCCATGTATAGCATTTTTGAATCCCAAAGCATCACAAGGTAGTAGTTCGCCGTAAACATGATCAATGTTATTGTATTACCAATGAATAGAAAGTATGAAGTTATATGTGATATTATTTTTCCATAAGATTAATAATATCATATGTAGTATATATTTTTTTATCCACCATTATATCCATCCATGATAGATGGTTATATAAGAAATTTAAATTTGTTCACAAGCATATAGTCAACCACACACATAATCGACTATTTAGTTTCCCATTTGATAGAGGTTGATATGGATATTGGAAACCCCCTTAAAATAATAACATATTCGTAAGTGGGATATGTTTGTGTCATTATATTAGAATAATTTATCTGTATTTTAAGCAATTATTAGAATTTATAAAAAAAATTCACTATTAAAAGCATTACATCATCTATGGATAAACTTGTTAGGTTTAACCTAATGCCTTACAAGATTGTACTAATGATCTCTAAATATACTGTAAGATGTTAGGAGGGATTAATGGAATTGATTTGGGTTTTTAATGGCTTAACAAAATTGTTATGTAAGGGTGAAGATAAGAGGATAAGGAGTGTCATATAATAAGTGTGGAGAGGGAAATCTTGGTTTTTTTGAAAAGATTAAAGTGTACCCATGATTTTCAAATTCATGATGTCTCCAAAATAGCCCATTATCTAACGTTAGGGGTTATAACGTAATGATATTTCCACCCATTGTGTATTGGATATTTTTTGGGACATTTTTAACTATTATCATTTTAGTTTATCCCATAAGAAACTAATTTTTACCTAAACTTATGTAAATAAATTTTTTATTAAATTTTTTATTATTTATGGTAAAAAATAATGATGAACTTATTATGTTATATAAATTAATTTTACAAAAAATATGGAATCAACTATGAAAAATTTAACTAATAGAAATGAAAAATTACAATTATAAATTAAACCCACAAACTTGATAAGAATGAAATTTTTTGAAAAGGAAATGATGAAAATATTTAAAACATTTTAATATAAAAATTTAAATAGAAAAACGATTACAGTGAAATAAATTGGTATAATTTATATATAATCAAACAAATTTCTATTTTAATCCTATTTGGAAAACAAATTTACATTATAAATTATATAAATGAATAAGTTTTTTTCAATAGATACCAGTATTTTCACTGTTCATCGAAAAAATAACCCTTTCTTATAAATCAACAACATTCAACCAAAGTTAATTTTGATATTATAACATTAAAAATAAATTTTATTTTTTCAAATACATATAAAAATTTAAAAAAAATGAATTTTTAAAAAAAAATATAAAATAGAAACATTTATATTTAGAAAATAGTATTTTAGAACCATATAAAGTGTTTTTTAAAAGCACCATTTTTTCTGTATGTTTTATTTATATAAAAATGTTATACTAAATATTTTAAAATTAGTTATAACTATTCATATAACTATGTTTTATGGATATGTTGCCATGTATGAATTTAAATAATAATAATAATAATATATTAGGGATTTTTAAAACATATTGTAGCATGTAACAGATGATAAAATTGGTGTTACACACAAAACAATGTGAAATTATGGTTACATATAAAAAAATCTATCAATTAAACTAAATTTATTAAGAAAATATTCATATAAAATTGGTGGTATTACATTCCACCTCCCTTAAAATGAATTTCTCTCAGAAAATGTGTCACTACGATACAAACAAATGAGGATACACATGCCTCATCATTTCCTCATGTTCCCACATAGATTCTTCAAACTGTAGCATTTCCATTGAAAATTGGAAAATATTTGTGGTCTAGCCTCGAAAAATTTTCAATATGTGATCCAAAATATCAATTCAAAATTACATATAAGAAAAATACTTCTCCAACAGTATGACCACTATGTTAAGTACACTTAAAGGACTGGGTATATTCTTCCACAGAAGAGATATATGAAACACAAAATGAACTTGAGAGATATTTTGTGGTAAAACCTAATAAAATTTTATTGTACCGATATAACAATGAATATAAAAAGGTAGTAATGTATCTTTTTATTAACATTAACTTCATATTTGACTCCATAAACATCATCTATGGAGATATTACTAAGATTATCTTATCACCAACATAGACTTCTAGAGCACGCCTACATTTGTTAGAAAAACATTTCTTCCAAATTTGAGATACCATGATGTGTTTCTGAATGGATCATACCACATGTACCATATTTTCATCTATCTTATGTCACTTTTTCATAATTTCCCCAACATCATTCGAATATTATGGAGCTCCTCACATCATTCTATAGAGGGTTGAATATAGATCCATCTAAATGCTTGAGTGGAATCTATTATTTTATGAAAACTCAACTAGTAGAAGGTGTTCATCCCAACCACCAATAATATATAACGAATAGACCCAAAAATATCGTCTATTGTTTGAATGTTTTTCTTCGACATACTATCTATTTTTGGGGGATACAAAATACTTAACAATACTCTGTATTATGAACATTCTAAATAATTCTCCGAAACATTATTGTAAACCCTGGATCCCGAACACACAAAATTGAATGTTGTACTCCATGAAACCTTACAACTTCTTTAATGTATATCCTATAAAGATGATTCAATAAGAATATTCTTGGATATTGATGAAGTGTCCTACCTTTCTATGGTGATTCAATAAAACCAATATAAATTTATTCTCCATAAGCATTTTGGAGAGTCTTAAAATGAAATCCATGTTGATGTTTTCTAATTTCCATTCTAGTATGATTAATGTTTGGAAAAATTCATTATAAATTTTATTCTCTTCTCGAACATGTAATCATACCATTAACCTAGATAAAAGCTCTATGATATCTCTCCACACACCATCCAAACAGAAATAATCTTTCTACTAACTATAGATCTACGTATATTTAGGATGAATATATAATGAATAAATATGAGATTACTCTATCAACTCCTTCAAATATAGTATGTGTAGTACACATACATTGTTCTAAAATATATCATTTCATTTGGGTCAAGGAGAATCTCAATAACATTTCTAACTTTGTTGATATATACATCTTATTTCTAGGCCTATTAAATTTTCACTTGGATATATGGATGAACATTCAATAGGAAAAGATAATACTAATCCTCTTCCTTTATGATTTCCTAATACGTGTTGTGTAAATATTTAAATATTTAACTCTTTATCCTCATCATTGATAATTTATATTATCGTTTTTGATTGAAATCATCGACCATGTTTCTTGCTTTTGCATGGGGTAATATATTGAACATTAAAAATATTTAATCAGATATAACCATATTTTATAGTGTATATTAAAATCCTTATTTAATAGATACATTAAAAATTTGTGACCATTATATATATATATATCTCCATTAATATATTATGTAAAAATCTATAATGAATAAATTACCACAACTAACTACAAAACATGCATTGGGTAAATATTGTCCTGAATCATTAATTTAAGTGAGGTAAAACATATAACCCTAACATTCGATATAATAACACTTCCCAACCCCTTATTGGATGCATCAGTATAGTTTAAAAAACATACTCTTCTATAGGGTTATGTATACATAGGTGCACAGAGTAATCATCTCTTTAGTTCTCTGAAAATGTCCCTCGCATTCCTCTATTCAAAGGACCTTGGCTCTCTTATGAGTTGACATAATTAGAGGATTATATATTCATGATAAATTCCCCATAATTTGTTAACAATATCTAGATAATCTTAGAAAACTATATATTTGAGTCACTGTGGTTGGTTTGGGACAACATTCAATAGCCTCCACCTTTGATGGATCCACTGATATACTCTCTCTTATGATTAAATGAGTAAAACATTAATCAATTTTTAGAAAAAACTCATATTTTTTAAATGTTACATATAGTTTTTTCCATCCATTGTGTATTTTGTACAATTTTCCATTGATGTAAATGATTATACATACTCTTTTAAAATATTAAAATATCATATTTAAATAGTCTTTAATGTTTATTAATATATTATCTAAATCCTATATTCATGATGTCCATGAATATAGAATCCAAATTACTAAGACCAAATGACATATTTATATATTTATTGTCTCTATAACTTGTAGATATTAAAATTTTTGGTGTATCATTCTTCTTGACCCCAAATTGATGATATTCAGAACAATGTTCTGTTTTGCAAATGTATTGAGAAATTCATTGTTGGACAAATAGGTTATCAATATGTGGTAGAAGATACTTATAATTGATCATGATCTTATTCATATTCTAATAATAAATTCTGAGTAACATCAAATCATCATTATTTTATAAAAAAAGAATAGGTGCATACCATGGTTCCACACTGGGCTGAATAAATCACTTTTTATTGTTCTCCTACAGTAACGTCATCAATTCCTACAACTCAATTTTTTCTATACTATAAGGAGTCATTGAAATAGACATAGAACTAGTTATGAGTACTATTGAGAACTCAACATCATGTTTTGGTGTATGGATTGGGATTTATTCTAGAAAGACATGGAAATAATCCATATTCAATATGCATATCAATGATGTTAATTTTCTCACTAACCATATTAGACAAACACCCCTATTTAATATGAATCAATACCCATTGAATAGAAGTTTTTCCCATGAGAATAAAATATTTATCATTGAACTGAAATGTTGTCATAGCATGGTAAGGAATATGAATAATGGCATCCAATAATCAATAATTAATATGATATACTTTTAGAAAAATCTATTTCCTTCTTAAGATAACATTAAATTTGGAAGACTATGAATGAAATGATTTATATGAAAAAAATTATCAACACATAAACTGGGGAAGAATCATTTACTTATGACACGGTCATCGTACCATTAAGATATTTGACTATTAATTCCACATCCAATCCTTTGGGTGGAATAATGATACTCGTATTAAATTATGCAAATATGAATTAATAAGTAGATCTAGAGTTAAACTCGATTGTTTGATGATCCTCCTTTATGAATAGAAAACATTCTCCAGCCCCTGTAATAAATTTTATTCTCTTTTTCCACCTATAATTTTACAGTGAAGAAAATATCATCTCATTTATCTCCATATATTTTAGAGTTTCTTTTATAGTAAATATTTTTCTTATCAAAATAATTAGTTTAAAGGTTACTCTGATCTCCATTTACACCATAAGAGAACATTGAATGACTTATTTATAGATAATTAAGTCCCTTATGGATTACACCATCCATATATTTGGTTTTAATCCACTAAATAATTTTCCTACCATATATTAATTTTTCGTTATAATTAAATAATATCACCTTGCAAGTCATGTAAAATTAGGCTCATTGTAACTTAGAAATTCATCATAAATCTACACCAGCATAAGAAATCCCTTCAACTTTTTTGTTTGAATAATATGGGGGATGTACATATTGAAATATAATCCCCTAAACTCTTCTAAATCCATGGATTCATGTTCATATTGTTTCGTTCAATCCACTAGGATATTCCACTATGGATTTACATTTACCTCTAAATTATAGGGAACCAAAATGATATTTTTCATGTTTCGAACACAAGAGAAACAAAAATATCATTTAATTGATGTTGGCCCATTACATAGAAATAAGATGATTAGAGGACCCACTGAATGAAATTGGATGGTACCATTGGAAATATTTAATAGAACATTATTCCCTCCATCTATAATTAGAGAGTTAAGCGTGATTCCTTTCTTGAGAATGGTGTGGGATCTTAACAATGAAATTTATTCATTACATATCCTCTATCATTTTTCAAATCATGTAGAAAATAATTTTATTTTCTATCAAACTCATCATTAAATTATTTCCTTTCGGATTGATCCATTGACTAAAATTAAAAATCAATATTTATGATACAATAACCATTGTGGGGAACAACATAATCATGAAAAATAACTTATATGATGTCTTAATCTTGAACCCTAAAATTTAATATTTGGAACCATAGTCATAACAAATTATTTTATTGGTCAATATTCAAATCTTTCATGATTGTTCATAAATAGTTAGTGAGTTTCCAAAGTATATATCATAGGAGGGTCAAACCATGTGGATAGCAAGTCCAATTGTCATGCACCATGTAATGTTCAAGTCCAGCTAAATTAACCCATTTCACAGTTATTAACCATATGAACTATGATTCCAAATACACATCCACTTGTAGTTTAAAGAGAGGAATGTGATTTCATGGAAACTAATCAGTCTTTCCTTTACCAAAATGCCACAACATTTTTTTATTCTCTGACTCATCCTTATATTATCCTTAGACATATAATGTCACGAACCATCCCCGGGGCCCATGTCGTGACTACCCCAAGCCCGCCTTCCATAGGCCAGGGGCTGACAACTAGCACCAAAGGCGTAAATCCCAATAACTGGGAAGAAATTGCCTTTATAAAAGTAAACAATACACCACAGAGTACAAGCGGAAGTAAAACACTAAGTAAAACTAAAACAAGATGTGCTGAAAGTAAAGGGGGCCGGAAATACAAGCCCAACTATAAAGTATAAGGATAAATATAAACAGCCGGAAGGTGACAAGAAGCTCCTTGATCGTCCACCAAGGATCATACCTGAATGGAAGGTACAAATAGCGTAGCTCCCGGACCATCCACCACGGATCCTAACTAAAGGGTAGGTATAGATAGCCTCGACAATGCTATCACCCATCAACCTTCTCCGAGTGTCTCCTCGTTGTGAAGTCCACCACCAAATACTGTCTCATCGTGAGGTCCATCTCCGGGTACCATCCAGTCCTTGACCACTCGGCCTCTATCTGCGCTACCCGTCTTCTGCAACCAACACAACGAGGTGCGGGCATAACCTGTGCAGGGGTGAGTAAAATGATACTCAGTAGGGACCCCAAGACCCTCATGGTCTTACTAAATCCAACATGGATAACCCCAAAGATGATCTCAACAGATAACCTCTACTTAGATATATGCCCATACATATACCCAAGTTATCAAGTAACCCATCTCAATCATGAGTAAACAAAAAGATTATGAAATCAATGGATAACCACTGCCCAGGTATATGCCCATACATATACCTATGTTATCAATTGACCCATCTCAATCATGAGGAAATAGAAAGGTCATAGACTCAGCTCAACCAGGATTTTATTAATGATGTCGAAACCATGACTGCTGGAGAACACCTCCTCTGTCGAGTACAGTGGGTCTACCGCTACAACCAAGTGCACCCCACTAACGTTGGACTATTGTAGTACTCCACCTGTCGAGTACTATGGGCCTACTGCTAAAACCAATCACTTCCCACCATGGGTCTTCAGCTATAACTAAGCACCCCATGTCATAGGCTCCAGAGGCACTCCTTCTGTTGAGTACCGCGGGTTTGCCGCTAAAACAAAGCTCTCCTTAACTGTGGGTCTGCCGTTACAACCAAGTGCTCCCCCTTATAACCTCTAGAGGTACTCCTTCTGTTGAGTATCGCAGGTCTGCCGCTACTACCAAGCACTCCTCCGTCGTGGGTCTGCCGCTACAACCAAGCGCTCCCCCTCATATCCTTCCATAGGTACTCCTTCTGTGGAGTACCATAGGTCTGCCGCTACTACCAAGCACTCCTCCGCAGTGGGTCTGCCACTATAACCAAGTGCTCCCCACTGGGCTATCCGAAACACACTGAGTCGATAGATCAGGAGTCGTCAAGTCTCAGCCAGCTACTAGGTCTCTGCACTCTGCTAGCTCATCATCGGGAGGGTCCACTCCACAAGCTATTGGTCGATTCTCCAAATATCATGATGTTCCACGAATAAGTATCTCAAGGTACAACCTCATCATAGGGGTCTCAACGCAGTATAAGACACGTCAATCAAACGCCTGGTCTGTGAGTTATTAGAGTTTTTCATCCCAGTGGCCCAGTTGGTTTTGTGTACGAACCAACCTGACCATATCTCAAATCTACCCCGAACACTCATAGGGTATACTCATAGGGACCTTTTCTCAACTTTATCACCAACGCCGCTGACGGTTCGTCAAACGGACATCCGGTCTGAAAGTTATCAGCTTTTCAGTTTGAGGGGTCCGGTTTGATTTTGGATACAATCCAACCTGGCCACAATCCAACAGCATCTAAAACTCAAGAAAAACAAGCCAAAAGTTCCATCTCATCAAGAGGAATCCAACAAAGTTGATGACACATTAATCGGACGTCTGGAGCTCAATTTATAGGCGTTTCCGCTTCGAGGCCCCGGTTGCTTTTGTGAATGAACCAACCCGGCCGAACCCAAAGTTCACCGAAACCTCAAATGTAATATACCAAAATGGCCGTCTCGATCTAAGGATCACGTCACAGCTGACGGTGCATTGATCAGGGTTCTGTAGGCCACGTTATGAGCAAAAGACCGAAAGAATTTGAAAAAATGGGGGGTCTGGGCCCGGTCCCGACCCGGTAGGGCGGGGCCCGGCCCGGCCCGGTCCGGTTCGGGAGGCCCGGCTCGGTTCGGGCGGCCCGGCCCGGTGCGGCCGGTCCGGCCCAGGTCGGCTCGGCGCTGGCCGAGCGGCCGCACAAAAGGGGGCGCCGCCCCCTTGAATGAAACTGTGGTCCCCGCGTGGGGGCCGCTCCTTGCCAACGGAAGCGGCCTAGCCCCGTGTCCCCGCCTCTTTGGCCCTGCGCGGTCGCGGGACTAGCAGCCTGCCGCTATGGTGGCCTTTCCCAGTGGTGCGTAAGGCGCCGCCGCCTCCGACCGCAAGTGCCGCCATGCCGGAGAGGCACACTGGCGGGGATTTCCGTGGAACACCGGACGCGCTCCAGTGGTCCGTTTTTCCTGGCGTCTTCTCCAGCGGTCCTCCCGGGACCGGCTCTTTACTGCGAAGACCTCAAAATTCCCTTGCGGCCGGCTTAGTCGTCTCCCACCGATTAGCACACCAAAGACAAATAAATGGTGGGTTCGAACGTGTTCGTTGGTATGCTCCCACTGCCTTAGCGATTTAAACGGCTTCGGAAACATTTTATACACATGAAGAGGATATAAATCACATAGATTTAATTGATCCAAAAATCCCTACCTCATGCATCGTCGATTGAGGGTTCGTCGCAGAATTTCACGTCGCGGAAGAAGGCGTCGGGTAAGGGGAATCATCGCATCGCGGATAAAGTATTCGTCGACATCGCATCATCGATCTCTGAGGATCAAGCATTCTTATCGACCTTCGTCAGAGGTCAGCGTTCTTCGCATTCTTCGCGTTCTTCGTCAAGGAAGGAGTGCGTCACGGCTTGAGTGATTTCTCCAAAAATCTCTCGCACAACCAACCTCTAATAAAATAAGAGTTTGTCTTATTTTATTTCTCATGACATGCGTTTTAAAATTCAAAAACGAAACAATCTATTAAATGAATTAATTGCAACGTTTAAACCGACGAAATTAATTGAGGAGTTTCATAAACAGAAAAACGCAAGGGTTGACATCTACTTAATATGGGTGTGGGTGCGTTACATTATTAAAGGAGAAGGTTTAGGAAGAAAATAAATGGTGGGGCTCGTGTGGGGGCCACCTCACAAATATCCTACCTTGTGGGTAGGATATTATGGGTGCCACTCCAAACACTTAGCTTATGCTAAGCAGCGTTAAGTAAAATAAAAATTGTGCGTCCAATTTTAATTTTATTCCTTTACATAACTCCAAAATATAAAAACCACACCCGAGAAAACGCAACTCCGGAAAAGGTGTTTCTAAGCAATTATCGACGCTGAGATTCCATCGGTTACCTCAGAATTAGATTCTGAGCAACGGTTCAAATGTTAGAAAAACCTGCTCGATCGTTTACTGAACGTACCTGAGCTAAACTACAGGAAATGATTTCGGTCACACCGGGCCTCGGAATCAGGTGCCGTCAGAAACTGCATTCTTGTAAAATCTCAATGAAAATTAAGAAAAAAATTTCTCTTGAATTTTACCATTATTTACATTACTCCCACTTCAGGTATTTACGTCCCCGTAAAGATACATCAAAAACTAGGGAAACAAAAGTGGTACTGAGCACGCATCTGAGCTTTCCACTCCCATGTGCTCACCTGGAGGTTCCTGTACCGCTAGTGAAAGCGCACCTGGGGAATTGATCGTTCACGCAGGACCAGCTCCTGTCGATCCTTGATCTCCACTGGAATCTCCGCGCATGTCACCCTGTCATCGACGTCGAACTCCCTGAGGTAGATGATGTGTGAAGGATCATGCATGTATCTCCTCATCCGAGGTACGTGGATGATTTCATGCACCTGATGCAATTGAGGTGGAAATTTCAATCGGTAAACCACCTCGGCTACCCTACTGAGGACCTTGAATGGTCTGATGAAGTGCGGAGATAACTTGCCGCCCCAGCCCAAACTCCGTAACTCACGTCGAGGTGAGACACATAGGGAAATGTGGTCGCCATCCTCGAACTCTAGTGGTCTTTGCCTCATGTCATCATAAGACTTTTGCTGGCTCTGAGCTATCCTCATCAACTCTAGGATGACTTGGACTTTTCTGGTCCTACAAGAGCTGCTGAGATTTCTTCTTTGACGATTAGAGAAATCCGGTCTTATCCCCTGGATGAACCATGTTCTTCACCTAATACAGTCAATCCCGACATGGATGATACTAATCCATACCACGTATGACTTCGTAAGGCCTCGATGCTACTACCAAGAGATCCAACCATTAGTCTCGCCACTAAGGGTTGAGTCACACTGTCGGCATCAGTGTGTGGTCACTGGGTCTCCTCTAGTAGGTATCTCAAAGTGAGGGTGAAGTCAATGGTTTTTAAGCTGGAACATCTTAGTAACAACATAAAGAGAGGACAAGAAGGTAAACGCTACAAGAAAGGTGTCTTTTATTACTACGACTCAAAGTATAAAGACACAAAGCATCTACAAACAAACATCAACCAAGCTAGAAGAAAAATGAACAAAAGTCTCCAGGTCTGGAGCTAGTCCCAGTCCTGTTCATCTGCTCCGGGAGCCCCATGATCGTAGGCCTCAGCTGCTTGAAGCTGAGCTCTCCCATGTCAACATGTTCCCTACGGTCGGGGTGGACCTCTTGGTGGTGGTGGTGGAAACACCTCGAAGCGTTGTCCACCTCCAACTGTACGACCAGCTCCCCTGCCTCGGTCTCCCGCTCCTTGCGGTCCGGCTCGATCGAACCTCTTCCTCTACCTGGGAGGTACTTCGTTCATCTGTAGGTCATCTGTGTGGAAGGACGGACAGTCATGAGCCATGTGACACTCCCCTCCACATGAGTAACACTGTCTGCGCTGGGTAAGTCGTTCCCCACTCCGGGTGCCTCGCACAAACGATCTTGTGTCATGCGGTCGACTACTTGTAGGTCTATTCCTCCTAGACCTCTGGGTCATCTGTCTACTGCCCGCTGAAGAAGACTCTGCTGCATGCCGGCTGGTGGTGGGTCCAGGTGCTGGAGACTGCTCATCATGGAAACTCTCCACTAATAGGGCTCGCTTCAACACCCATGTCTGTGTCTGAATACTGTGAGAAACAACTGATGCTCTGATCTATCACCTGAGCCCCTGCTCAGAGGTTCGGGCCCTGAAGAATGGGTCTCGTACCATGTCTGTGAAAAAGCGCGAGAGATCGGTAATCCTTGACGTGTACTGGGCTACTGGCATGCTGCCCTGCTACAGCTGTAGTAGCTTCGGGATGCGCACCGCACAGAGGGTGGCTGGGACGAACTCTGAGAGGAAAATTCTCTCAAAGACCATCCAAAGGAGAGATGCCTAGTTGTGCACCTGGAGAATCAAGCTCCACCATCTTCCTACTGCCGCATGCAGGAGGCTCGCTGTGAGGATCACCATGAGGTCAGCTGGTGTCCCCACTAACCTGACAACTAGCACAACTGCCTCCAGCCAATCCTCGGCTGCCTGAGGGTCCGTCTCCCCACAGAACATGGGCAGTCGCTGACGCTGAAACTCATGCAGTGCACTAAGGCGACATACACCGTCAGCAGATGGGGCTGGTAGCATTGGTGGCTCAGCTGGTAGAGGTACCGCCGCTGCCTCTGATGTCAAAGGGCCTTGTACGGAGGCGTCGTCGCTCGGTGGGATGCCGTCCTGCAAAACGCTCGGAACCCTAGATGGCTGCCGTCGTGGGGCCATCCTGAAAAGAGATAGGTGCACCACAGTCAGAACAGTATATCTGGTGAGATGACATTAAGTAATCATAATGAAAACTTGAAACACACATGAAATCAATGATTTTGTGCATTAAGTCGGAAATCAGAAGTCAGGGTCCTGGTGTATGGATATGTCGGCCGCCGCACCAACACTGGACTCCCTAGATGGATAACCACACCCAATACCCTTAACACTATTGCTTCCCATAGAAGAAATATCAGAGTCCTGAGTTCTGCGGTAGAACCGGACTCCTCTAATACCAATTTGTCACGACATGTCCTTGGGGCCCGTGTCGTGACTACCCCAAGCCCTCCTTCCATAGGCCAGGGGATGGCGACTAGCACCAAAGGCATAAATCCCGATAACTGGGAAAGTATTGACTTTATAAAAGTAAACAAAACACCACAGAGTACAAGAGGATGTAAAACACTAAGTAAAACTGAAACAAGCTCTACTGAAAGTAAAGGGGGCCGGAAATACAATCCCAACTGTAAAGTACAAGGAAAAATATAAACAGCCAGAAGGTGACAAGCAGCTCCTGGATCATCTACCAAGGATCCTACCTAAAGGGTAGGTACAGATAGCGCATCTCCTGGATCGTCCACCACAGATGCTACTTTAAGGGTAGGTATAAATAGCCTCCACAACACTCTCGCCCGTCAACCTCCACCGAGTGTCTCCTCGTTGTGAAGTCCATCACAGATACTATCTCGTCGTGAGGTCCACCTCTGGGTACCATCCAATCCTCGAACACTGGGCCTCTGTCTGCGCTGCATGTCATATGTAACCAACAAAATGAGGTGCGGGCATAGCGTTTGCAGGGGTGAGTATAACGATACTCAGAAGGGACCCCGAGACCCTCAAGGTCTCACTAAATCCAACTAGGATAAACACAAAGAAGATATCAACAGATAACCTCTACTTAGGTATATGCCCATACATATACCCATGTTATCAAGTAACCCATCTCAATCATGAGGAAACACAAAGATTATGAAATCAACGGATAACCTCTGCCTAGGTATATGCCAACACATATACCTAAGTTATCAAGTGACCCATCTCAATCATGAGGAATCACAAATGTCATAGACTAAGCTCAACCATGATTTTATTCATGATGTTGAAACCACGACTGCTAGAGAAATCCTCCACTATCTAGTATAGTGGGCCTGCCGCTACAATAAAGCACACCCCACTAACCGTGGACTACTGTAGTACTCCACCTGTCGAGTTCTGTGGGCCTACTGCTACAACCAAGCGCTTCCCACCATGGGTCTGCCGCTACAACCAAGCACTCCCCCTCAAAGGCTCTAGAGGTACTCCTTCTGTGGAGTACTGCGGGTCTTCCCCTACAACCAAGCGCTCCTCTGCCATGGGTCTTCCGCTACAACCATGTGCTACCCCTAATAGCCTCCAGAGGTACTCCTTCTCTTGAGTACCGTGGGTCTGCCGCTACAACCAAGCGCTCCTCCACCGTGGGTATACCCCTATAACCAAGCGCTCCCCCTCATAGCCTTCTAGAGGTACTCCTTCTATTTAGTACCACGGGTATGAAACTACTACCAAGAGCTCCTCCACTGTGGGTCTGCCGCTACAACCAAGCGCTTTCCACTAGGCTATCTGAAACACACCGAGTCGATAGATCTGCAATCGTCTAGTCTCTGCAAGCTACTTGGTCTGTACAATATGATAGCTCGTCACAGGAAGGGTACGCTCCACAAGCTACTGGTCAATACTCCCAATATCACAACGTTCCAAGAAGAAGTATCTCAGGGGACCACCTTATCATAGGGGTCTCAACGCAGCAGACAGCGCGTCAATCGAACGCCCGATCTGTGAGTTATTAGCCTTTTTTTGTCCCAGGGGCCCGGTTGGTTTCGTGTACGAACCGACACGACATATCTCAACTGTACCCCGAACTATCATAGGTTATACTCATAGGGACCGTTTCTCAACATGATCATCAACCCCACTGACGGTTCGTCAAACGGACGTCTGGTCTGAAAGTTACCAGCTTTTCCGTTCCAGGGGCCTAGTTGGATTTCAGGTACAATCCAACCCGACCACTATCCAACTACATCCAAAACTCAGGCGAAGCATTCCAAAAGTTCCGTCTCATCAAGAGGAATCCAAAAAAGTTGACGTCACGTCAATTGGATGTCTGGAGCTCATGTTATAGGTGTTTCCACTCTGAGGCCCCGGTTTGTTTTGTGTACGAACCAACCCCTCCGAACCCAATGTTCTCTGAAACCTCAAGTGTAATATACCGAAATGACCGGCTCGATCCATGGATCGCATCTCAGCTGACAGTGCATCGATCTGAGGTGCGCAACACATGTTATGGGAAAAATACTGAAAGAGTCCGAAAAAGTGGGGGGTCTGGGCCCAGTCCCGACTCGGCCCAACACCCCCTGGGTCGGCCCGAACCGGGTGCGACCCGACCTGGCAGGATGCGGCCAGACCCGTCTCGGTGTGGCCTGTATGGCCCGGGGCGCCTCGGCGCCGGCCGAGCGGGTCGGCTCGGTGCTGGCCGAGTGGCCGCGCAAAAAGGGGGCGCCGGTCGAGCGGGTCGGCTCGGCGCTGGCTGAGCGGCCGTACAAAAAGGGGGCGTCGACCCCTTAAATGAAACTGCGTCCCCTGCTTGGGGGCCGCTCTTTGTCAACGGATGCGGCCTAGAGCCGCATCCCCGCGTCTTCGATCCCGCACATTCGTGGGACCAGAATCCTGTCGGCGCGGCTTCAACCGCGGCGGCACTTGCCGGCAGCGTTCCGGCAGGGTTTTCTGTGGACCATCGGACGCTCTCCGATGGTCCGTTTTTCCTGCCATCTTCGCCTGCGGTCCTCTCGGAACCATATCATCACTACGAAGACCTCGAAATTCCCTTGCGGCCTGCTTCGTCATCGCCCGCCGATCCACATACAAAAAAACAAAGAAACGGTGGGTTCAGACGTGTTCGTTGGTCCACACCCACCATGTTAGCGGTTTAAATGGCTTCCGACAAATTTTAAACAGATGCCGAGGATATAAATCACATAGATTTAATTGAACAAAAAACCCCTACCTCAAGCTTCGTCGAGAAAGGGTTCGTCGCAGAATTGAAAGTCACGGAAGAAGGCGCCGCGAAAGGGGGATCATCGCGTCGCGGAGAAAGGATTCATCGGCTTCGCGTCATTGATCTCCAAGGATCTGGCATTCTTGTCGACCTTCGTCGGAGGTCAGCGTTTTTTGCGTTCTTCGCATTCTTCACGTTCTTCGTGTTCTTCATCGAGGAAGGAGTGTTTCACGGCTTGAGTGATTTCTCCCAAACCCTCTCGCACAACCATCCTCTAATAATATAAGAGTTTGTCTTATTTTATTTCTCAACACATGCGTTTTAAAATTCAAAAACGAAACAATCAGTTAAATGAATTAATTGCAATGTTTAAACTGACCAAATTAATTAAGGCATTTTATAAACATAAAAACGCAAGGGTTGACTTATACTTAATAGGGGTGCGGGTGCGTTACTTTATTAAAGGAGGGGTTTTAGGAAGAAAAGAAATGGTGGGGCTCATGTGGGGACCACCTCATAAATATCATACCTTGTGGGTAGGATATTGTGGGTTCCACTCTAAACACTTAGCTTAGGCTTAGAAGCTTTAAAAAAAATAAAAATTGTGCATCCAATTTTAATTTTATTCCTTTACTTATCTCCAAAATATAAAAACCACACCCGAGAAAATGCAACTCCGGAAAAGGTGTTTCTAAGCAATTACCGGTCCTGTGATTCTATCGGTGCCCTCAGAATTCGATTCCGAGCACCAGTTCAAATGATAGAGAAACTCGCTCGTTCATTCACTGAACGTACCCATGCTAAACTTCGGGAAATGATTCCGGGCACACCGGGCCTCAAAATCAGGTGTCGTCAGAAACTGTGTTCTCGTAAAATCCCCAAGAAAATTAAAAAAAAAATTCCCTTGTTTTTTACGGGTCTATACATATAATTAGACATGTCATTAGGGATCTCACTAATGTTTTCTTATCCTTCTTTATAATGTTTAACTACACCTATCTCAGATAAGAACTATAAATAATGAAACATACCATACATCAATATTACATCTTAATAGATTAATAATAATTACATAACATAAAGTTCCACACAAAAATCATTTATGTCATGTTCCTATGTAAACATAGAAAAATAAACAACTTTCCAATAAGTGGGTTATTCTATCACCCAAAATGTTCTTCATTGAAATATCATTTCATATAAATATCATACATAAAAAAATTTAATCATAATATGTATAATAAAGACATTATAAATGGTGTGTTTAGATGCACATAAATAGAATAAAATATAAAATTTAATATATCACAAGCATATAGGTATGAGAATAAGAGAATAAAATTTAAAACAATACACTGCATATCATAAATCATAAGTATTGTAAATCAAATTAATCGTGTAAATTACCATGTCAATAATCATAGATAAATTAAATAACATGAACCCTGAGAATATAATTAATTTATAACAAATAGAATTTTTAGCATACACATAAGAATAAAAAATCTTTTACTATGTAGTTCTGGGAACAATTCCATGAATATTATAGTGGAATGAAGTCACTCCCCAAACCTTTATAATAGTGAAGGTTAACTTACATGTATGTTATTATTGAGAGATTACATCACAAAAATGGGTTTACTCCCTATTTTGTTTATGTTTACATCATGATATATCAATCATTATCCAATACATTTTAGGGAGATATCGTTCTCACCCATCACAAGACAAAAATCATAAATTTAGGCACCACATGTTATTAAAATATTCAAGATACAATAACCCATGAATGGGAATGGGTTTCACAAAATATTTATCATAACATAACCTAATTAAATAAATTAGTTTGATAGTCATTCCTTAAGTTCATCAATGGATAACTCATGGAAAAAATAAGTGTTCATAATAATTCTATCAAGGTGTAACAAGTGGATGAGAAATGAGTTTAATATAATCCTTGTCGTCATAAATTTTTTTAATAAAGAAAAAAAATAATGGTATCCCTAGATCATATTCATAATAAGTCATATGTAACATCAAATGATTTCATTTTACATGGAAAATGGTTCTGAAGGACCACATGAAACATTTATAAGGAAAATAACCGTTCAAATGTTAGAATATATTTAAAACTAAAAATTAATTAAATATTCTGGAAATAGTACTTATTGAAAATAAAATTTGAAACTATATATGGATTCTTCCTGAAATTTTATGTTAATTTTAAGGAAAATTCCATACATTACATACAAATTAAATATTTGATAACATTAAAATTTTCGGTAAAATCCACATTATTCTGGTTTAGATAACAATATGGTGATGCCTCTCAAAAAAGATTTTATAAATTAAGACATGGGTAAAAATGAATTTCATAAAACATAATAATAGTGTTAAAAATAAATATGATTTTTTTTTTTGGAAAACATGGTTTTGAAGGAAAAATCAATTGCGACCGATGATAAAAATAAGGATGATTTTTTTTAAATTTGCTTCTAATATCAATAGTAATAAAGGGAGGAAATAAAGGGAAACATTTTATCTCATGAAATATATATAATTGAACAATATTTATGTGTTTCTTGAGTAATGTATAATAAAAGCTCATCATCCAAATAATAAGAATAAACAATCTGAATAAACATTGACTTTGTATCAAAAACCCCTATCAACATATGTGACACAAAACTATAAGCATAGTGATATAATAAATTTAATGGAAAATTAAAATATCATGAGAATAAATAAACTCGTGAAATTATTTTTCAAATTTTATTTATAGAAACTTCATAAAATAATATTGGATCATAAATTAATATATGTCCCTAAGAAGAGAAATTGAGACAAAAATTCCTTACCTTATCTTTTGAATTTCATAATACACATTCAAACCTTTTATATAATTAATATAATATTATAAATAATATACTTGTGGACCATAATTACTTATATGATACAATATATCATTTAAATAAGAAAATATTTAACCCATTTCGTAATAATTCAATGCTAATGATTTGTTTCAGGTAACAACTGCATTTTATTTCGTGTATGTTTTGATTTTATTATTTTTGGTCCTCTTACAATAAATCATGGTTACATAATCTTTATAATTTTTTAAATGATATAAATATCATATGTATTCTCTATATATGTATTTATCGTAATCCTTAAAAATTAGATATAGGAAATGAAATGTATCATTAATTGAGATGGTAGGTCGTACATTTGCATGAACATTGTTTCCATTTTCCCAGTCGATTTAAATAATCACAAGGATAAAAGAATATTAACATTATAGAATAAATTTTATTTCATATATATAAAATATTACCATTAAAGTTATCTTTATCATCTTTAATGTAATGCATGAATGAATCACATCACTTCACAAAGTGGTAAACTACAGTATAGAAAAATCTAAAATATCATACTCCAACCAAATTCAATTTAAAATAATAAGAGTTATATAATAGTGAAAAATTATTAAAAATGTAATAAATATAGTATAATAAAATTTAATCCATCATTATATCCACCCGTGAGAGGTGGTGATATAAATTGAATTGCATTGGTTTACGAGGTGTAAGAATACCATACATAAAATCGACAGATTCATTTGCCACTTGATATTGGTGTTGAAATACATTGGTTATTCCATTAATATAATAATATATAATTATATGTGATATAATGTGTTATTATATCAACTTAAATAAATAGTATTTTGATTATTTTGAAGAATAGGTAAAACAAAAATGCATAGTTAAAAACTATATGTCTTATTGGGATAACCACGTTAGGATTAATGTAATTCCTTCTTAGATTTTATTTATAATCTCACCATTTAATATATTATGATTTTAGATATTTATGGAATATTTTATAGTATTTAATGGAAACCTAATGGGTTTTGGAAGAGAGAATATGATAGGAGAACATGTGGACTTTTATAACTGTGGGAGAGGAACCACATGGTATTTTTGAATAGAATAATGTTGGAATATGTTTTTAAAATTCTATAAGTCGAAAAATTGGACAATCTATCATATTATAGGGTTTAAAGTCTATATATGGCCCAAAAAATAGGTTTTTGACAAGTTTTGTTTTGTAATTTTTTGTTGTTTCCGTTTTTAACCCCTAGAAAACCAATTTTACCATAACCACGATAATTTATTTTTACTATTTATTTTAGAAGAAAATATGTTGGACTTATCCAATAATATAAATTATTGTAATTGAAAATATTTAATCCGTATTTGAAAATTTAACTCTTGAATATTGTATGTTTTAAATTAAAATTAAACCCACGCATGTGATGTGAATGCAGATTTCGAAATAGAAAATGGTAAAATGTTAAAATGAATGGGAAGTATAAGAAACTGTTATTTTTTACTAAAAATATTTAATAGATATATATATTTGAATTAATTTTATTTATAATCCCATTTTTTAAACAAATATCCTTCTAAATTATTTATATAAAATGGATTATTCGAAAAAAATACCATTATTTTTTACGATTAATTAAAAAATTAATCTCTTCAGAAAAATTTAAAACATTTACCATAAGATTATTATAATATGATAAATTCTGAAATGAGGTTTATTTTTTATAATAGATATTATCAAATAACTAAAAATTTCTTTAATTTTATATAAAAACGAAATATTTTTTAAAAAACAATATTATCAAAGCATATAACAGTAATTTTCTAAAAATTATATACCTATCTAGAAATATATTTTTGGTGTATAAAAGTGTCAAAAATTATATTTTAAATGTTTTTTTACTATTAATATCACTAATCTTAATAGCTAGGTTATAATGAATATGTTTAAATAATAATAATTATAATATTTCCTTGGTTGTAAAAAAATTAGTGCCACATGTAATGCAAGATAAACTCGATGTTTCATATAATTAAATCCATACTCAATTTTCCCTATAATAAAATATATAAAAGAAAATTAATTAATTAAAATAATAATAACTCATAAAAACTCTTATTGGTACAATTATTCTATCTTTATATGATAAGGATTAAAATAATTTTGGTATATAATTGAACAATATATTTATATTTTCTTAAATATATGTCGTAAGCGTGATAGATTTAGGTCGAATCGGGTAATGAGAGATTGTCTATAGGTGGTTAATAGACCAAATTAAAATATTAATCATATAAATTCATTTGTAAATTTTCATGTCAAAGTAAACTTCTAAGATTAATTAGTAGTAGAAAATGTAAATAAAACAATGATGTTTTTTATATTAGTTTAGTCAATCTTGGGAATACTATAGTCTAATAACTCTCTACTCGACATGATATATGTGTTCACTATAATTATTTGTGAGTGTGATTCATAACCCAATTATAGAATCCATTTCTAGTTGACGTATAACCAAAATAATTAATTTTGTATGGGTTATATGAACTCTTACAACACCAATTTTAGATAGAGGTAGTCACAACCCTCAGATCATGAATTTAAAAGTTAGGAGTCAAAACCTGATAAAGAAAATACTAAATTATGCATTTTATTGTAAAATCATAAATATAAAGAATTTGTTTGTGTGAGATATAGGAAATAATCATACTAACACAAAACCAGATGAATTAAAAGATAAATAATTAAAACACAAGTATATGTTCTTGATGATTGAATTGTAATGTCCCGTAATAGTAGCAAAAGTCTAATTATTTGTAAATCATCAATTGAGAGAACAACTATGGGATGAAACAACATTTCAATAGTCTTTGTAAATGTAAATTAGAATGAATATTAACATTTTTATAGATTAAGAAAAACGTATTATCAAATATGATAACCTGTATTTACCATTAAAGTGTCCTCGATCCTTTAAACAAGATTAATAAAATTGATCAAATAAAAAATATATTGGAAAATCATCTGTAATAAAAAAATGGTTGAATTGTTTAAGGGAGGGAGAGAGATAATTGATGTGCAATATTATCCTAAAAAATAAAATTTTGAATTAAAGAAAAATAATGATATAAATATATTTTAATTTCCCGATAAAATATAATAATGCTTCAAATGTAATCCCTTAAGAATCATAAATATAATATAAAACATTTATTTTAAATTGACATGTAATAAAATATATTTATACTCTATTAAATTGAATAAAATGTGCTTCAATATATTGAGTTACATTAAACAATAATTTTATAAAGATTTATTCAATGGAATTAACTTGAAATATTCAATTAGAAAAAATCCTAAAATATGTAGGCAGTGTATAGATAAATAAATAGTGAATAATTTATTTAAAAGATGAAAGTGTATTTAAAAAACATCAATTGGATTAAATATAACATATATGAGTGCAAAATTTTAATAAAAACATAAATGAATAACAATTTTCATACAGTTAATCATATTATAAAACAAAATTAAATAAGTCTATAAATAAATTGCCACTAGCTATAGGAAAAATTATACAAATTATTTTAAAAAATAATCCATTATTAAAAAATAATTTTTTTTTCATTGAAATTTTGATTCACCATTGTAATCTTGAGTCACTATAGATAAATTGATTTTCCATTGAAAAGTTTTGTCTGCATTTAAAAATTTTGTCACCATTGATAAACTGATTCATCATTGAATTTAATTCACTATTGTGTTTAAGTCACCATTTTATGTTTAAATTATTTTTAAAGAAATATTAACGATGATTGGGATTAAAAAATGTTAAAATAAAAGAAATTTTCACCATTGGGTATGTGTGAAAAATGGAAAAGGGAATAAATAAGTACTCAATTTTGAGTTGGATGGATATATGAAAAAAATAAAAAAGTAAAATAAGAACCCACTTTTGAGTTGGTTGCGTATGTAAAAAAATTCCAAATTTGTTACACCCCAAGATTCCATGGTACTTTTCCCTTTGAATAATGCAATAACGTGTGATGTACGAAACATCAAGTTCAAGCACACCACGACAAATCAAATTAGTCGTTATGAATAGTAATACCCACTTTTGGAAATTTTATAAATTTTATTTTTCAAAATGGACATCAATTTTGGATTCAGAATATCAAAATTGTTTTAGGGTGAATTTTTGGAATTTTCCTAAAAATAGTCAATTCTTGGTTAATAGTGAAAAACAATACGTTATTGTTTATAACGGAATTTTTATTTAAATAATTAGTTATTTTATTTAAATTTATTTTAGGGTAAAATCGGTACATAATACCTATATATGTTCAATGTAATTCAGTGGAGTCATTTTATAATAGTATTAGAGAAATAAAATTTTATTGAACCTGTTGTCGTCTTTTACCAACCTTCTTAGCACAATTGAAAATTTTCATAAAATGTAATTTTACCACAATGCAAATTGAATTTCCAAAATCTAAGAGACACGTTTGACATTAGTAAGTAAAATTTGGCTCAATAAGATGAAATTTTATTTGGAGAATAGTAACTTTTGACTTTTATTCACCACGGTTAAAAGTAAATAGTGTAATTAATGGTAAAAATATATATTATAATTACCCTAACGCATGTACTAAATCAATTAGATAATCATATTTCGACCAAAAGAAACCTTTGGAATAATATATGATCTTTTTGGACCACATGGATAAGATTAGGATATTTATTATTATTTTCTTTAAAGAAGTGTTTGAAGTGTTAAATTCAATGTTCCATAACTAAACCACTTTTAATATAGGGTTATACAAAAGATAAATTAGACTATAAAATTTTAAAAAAAAAGATAAAAATATTTTCCAAATAATGGATTTTTTTTTAAATTTTTAAATATTAAATAATTAAATTTATTTATAACCTAATGATGATGTAGTAATTACCTAATTAATGAATAATTAAAATAATAGATATTATAATTATCCAAATAAATTTAAATTGAGACTTCAGATGAATAAAACTAATTTTATTGGTTAATAAGACATGTTAATGTTTATTAAATTATTTTTTTCAATGGGATAATGTTTTTCTGACTTCCACAAAAACAGAATACCAATATTGTCAAAATTCACATAAATGTATTTTTAAAACAAATACTATGTTATTAATTGATATAATATTCTAAAAAATCTATGTATCGGCCAATAGACATAGATAAGGTTACATATATCAATAATGAACCACATTGTATTCTCTTGAATTTTTATAGTATTTTTGTTAACCATTTTTTATCATAATACAAGAATACATGGTAAATGCTAAACTCTCTACTAAGAGTTAAATATATATGATAAAGTTAATTTGGTGACCTAAACCAGTCTAAAAGCAATTGGTCGAGAGTTTTTCGACCCATAACCACATTATACTAGAAATAAATCATTTTGTAGCCATTATAAACCGAATATGAATGTATTATAAAATAAAATTTCAAACTTTTTCTAAAATGACCATCACCTCTCTCACAAAAGGGTACATCCCCATCTCTCAAAAAGACACCTCAAAAAAGAATTTGGCTTAGCCAAAACCTACTCAAATTTCTACCAAACTACCATAAATTTGACCTAGAGGCCTTACATTGATCCGAAATCAAACCCATAGAGCCTTTTTGATCAACTCAAAAGGAACCACCCGAAGAAGAGGCAACATTTTCAACACCTCTTTTAAAGTTAGTTTCTTCTTCCACTTCCACTTTCTTTGTTTTTTCCATACTAAAATAATGTATCAAGTACCTTATATAGGTTTTTATGTTATTATAAATATTGTACAACAATATTAATTATTCTATCCATCCTATGAATGGAATGTCCCTATACGTGTGTATGTATGGCTTACCGTCTCCACGTCGTGATGTAGTTTGTTATTCAAACACTTAATTATTTGGATGGGTATAATAATGAGTATTACTAATTTAAATAATAAATATAACATTTTAATAATTATTTATATATGATAAACCATCATATTACATATTATTTAATCATCAATAGAATGATATTGTTACTTGTGCGTACGTACAAATTATCATCTACACAAATGCGATTAAATTCATTCTCCATCATAACCATTTAGGAATAATTTTCATTTTATGATTAATAATAAATTTTATGAACATAATATCATTATGGATATGAATCAAGTACATCCTATCCATAAAACACGTGCCTTACTAAACCAATCATATAAAGGAAACTCAATTTGTAAACACCCGAAATGATGATATTACTGAAATATTATTAAAAATGCAATATTAGAAGATAATATATGATATTCTATTTATATATGGGGTTTCGTATAATTTAATGAAAATTATTTATCTATTATACAGTATTTCAATTTACCCTCTATCATATAAAAATACAAGGTACGGGTTAATTCTACAATCACTTCATTATCTGAGGTTGTTTATATGTTAGTATCTACTGGGACCTCTTTATCATCCACATATGTGTTTCATGAAAATGTATATCAAAACATTTTTACTATTTATTAGACAACAATTTAATGTCATTTATACCATGTTTTTAATTTTTATAACAATTTTATAATCTAATATTTCTGTCGTTTTCCAAACAAGGTCATTTATGACCTTTTCGAAAAAAAATTAAGGAAATAATGTTTTTTTTAAACATATTCGCTGAGTGTGTCTATTTTCCACCATTATAAAATCATATAATCTTACCATAAATCTTATAATAATACTTTATATATAATTATTTCATTTATAATTAGGTGACATTTAAATAATTTCAAATTAGAAAGAGATATTTCTCTCAAATAGTTTTGATTTCATCTATGTCAAGATCCTTCGGTGGATTTTACACTTATTTGAAGTTGATTAATTATGAGACAATCATTCATATTGTATTTAAGGTTTTGAGATATGTTTTACTATTGATATGTTAATTTTATACCATTCATTGTTTAGGGTTAAAGTATTAACATTTCATATGCTAGGATTAATTCAATTTTTTATGTTATGTTTCAACCTTTTCATGTAAATAATGAATTGGACATAGTATGTTACGGGTGGAGCCCTCTATTTCTACTCGATGAATCAGTATGTATCATGAGTCAAACATGTGTCTTGGGACAAGAACTTGACAAAATCTTATTTGTAGTCTTGGCACGAGGCCTTGACTATGTTTTTATAATGTCCGACATTATGCATTCCATTATTATGAAATTGGCTATTTATATTACATGTGATTATTCGACTAGTATAATATCTATATGAATAAGTAAATGGAGTTATTTGATTTATCTTTTCTATATTATGCTGATGTTTAGGTTTAAATGTGTTTTCTTTTAGTATTATACATTGCCTAAAATGATTATTCTTATTTATGAATGGTTCTGCAATATTGTAATGCCAACTGAACACCTGAGCTCACCCCTTTATATGTTTTATTTTTCCTAGGATGCGAAAAAAAAATTAGGGCTGACCTACATAGATACTCTAAGGTACAGGAATGTGTTAAATGTAGACACAATGTTGTTGTTTTTCATTTTATAATATAATGTAAAACTAATGTTTGTATCTAGTACTTAAAAGGCTACTAAACCGATCGATCTTACGGGATTTGATCCCCTGTGATCATGCCAATGTTATGTAATAATGTACTGACTCTGGGTAACTAGTGTTGGGAATTACAATATTAAAATATTAACCCATAAATTTATTGGATGGGTATATGAGAAAAATGTAAAAATGAAATAAGAACCCACAATTGAGATGTTTGGGTATATGAAAAAATGGAAATATAAAATAAGAATAGACTGTTTATTTGGAAGGGTATATGAAAAAATGGAAAATTATAATAAGAACCCATGATCATGTTTTTATAAAAATGGAAGTGGAAAATTTTAAACTATTGTCGGAATTCAAAGGATCCAAACAATAAAATTATCCACCATTGAAATAAATAAGTGAGAGACCATTAATGTTGGAGATGGACTGCATCACGACGATGATGTTGTATCCTTTATGAAAAAATAAAACCAGAAAGATTTTTTGTTGGAGGAGAAATTTATCCATCATTTATTTGGAAGATTCATCAATGAATTTAGTGGATTATTGACAGAATGATGAATTATCCATTACTAAAGTTGAATAAGAATGAGTGACCATCCCTTAAAGAAAGAAGAATGAGTAATAAGGTGATGAATAAGATTTATTATTTTATTTTCAAACAGAACATATAAATTTAATAAATTAGTAATCGATATATATGTTTAAAATTTTATTTGGTATAAAAGACGTACTTGTATAAAATTTAAATAGGTTTCCAAAAATCAGTAGTCTCTTAATTATAATAAGTTTTGAACATGATATGATTAAAAAACTATGGAAAAAAGCATATTAATACTGAATGTACTATAGTTGTAACAACACAAGATTCCACGGTATGTTTCCCTTTGATTACTGCAACAGCTTGCATTGTACGCAACTTCGAGTTCTAACACACACCACAAATCAAACTAGACGTTATGAATATTAATACCCAATTTTTGAAATTTTATGAATTTCATCATTCATAATGGACTTCATTTTTGGATTCGTAATATCGTAATTAGCTTAGGGTGAAATTTTGGTACTTTTCAGATAACTTTTATATTTTTATGAATAGTGAAAATTACTAAATTTTAATTAAAAATAACTTTTTCAATAGAAATAATTAATAGTGATAAATTCTGAATTTGGGTGGTTTTAAAGTATATTTATAATATACATTTACAATTTAATACAATTAGGGTCATTGGACATAATTTCACATTTAAACCTGACATAAACAAGTGTCAATCTTTTGATAGTTATTATTTCTTAAAAACACGCTTTTTTTGTTTTGACAGCTGGATTAATTTTAAATTACTTTCTTCCACTTATATGTTTTGAATTTGGAAAAATGGATTCCTTATTTGGAATCAAGATTTCCAAATTGTGTAAATTTGTAACTTTTATTTTTATTCTTTTTGAATAATTTTTTCGGAAAATATTTTATTTACCATGGTTAAAGGGTAAATCCGGTAAATAAGGGTAATATTATAATATTATTAATTTACCCTAAAATGTATCCTAAACCTATTGGTTGAAACATGTCCGACCATGGGCATCTTTGAGTAGATTTTGGGACCCCATGGAGCCACTTGTAGGTGATAAGGACACTTTATATTAATTTAGTTAAAGTAAATACAAAAATGACATAAGCATATATCTTTTAGAAAATCAATTTTAACATAGGGTTATATATGTTATATTTTAGACTATAAATATTAATTATAACAAAAAAACTATTTCCTACATAATAATATTTTATTTATAATTTTTAGAAAATGAATAATTAAATTTATTTATTACACAATAAAGATGCAGTATTCTCCTTGGTAATGAAAGAATCCAATAATAAGAAGTATAAATGTTAAATTAATTATAATTTAAAAGTTTTGATGCCATACATAAATTTTATTGGTTAATATGACATGTTATAATTTCTTAAATGAATTTTTATCGAATTAATAAAGTTTTTATGACTTTAACAATCAATTATTGAATAGTGTCAAAATAGACAAAAATGGGTTTTTAAAACAAGTATGATATTATTAATTGATATTCTAAACATAAATATCTATGGTTCGGCCAAAGTCTTATATAATTATAGTTTTATCATTAATGGACCACTTGGGGGTCTCTTGGAGGTATATCGTAAGTACATTAACTTTATAATTTAAAAATACAAAGAGACATGATAAATGTCAATCTATTTAACTAAGTTTTAAATATAAACGGTAAGGTTAATATATTGACCCAAACTAGTCTAAAATCATTTTTTTTGAAATGATTTAGACCCATCCTAAAATTAAGCTTTAAATAATCTACTTTGGAGCCATTATAAAACGAATATGAATTTATTATAAAATAATATTTCTAGCTTTTCCAAAGGTGAACCTCACCCCTCTTATAAAAGGTCACTCTCCCTACTCTCAAATTAACAACTTCAAAGCCTTTTGTCTCATCCAAACCCTGACCAAATATTTCTTAAACTTTTCCCACTTAAACCTAGAGGCCTTAGTTTGATCATAAATCCAACATAAGGAGCCCTTTTTGATCAAATCAAAAGGAAGAACCCGAAAAAGAGGTAATGTTTTCAACACAATCTTTCAAGTTCCATTTTTCCTCACCTTATAATTTCTTTGTTATTTCCATTATAAAATAATAACTCTAGTATATTACATATACTGAGATGTTGTTATCAATATGGTACAACCATATTCAGTATTATATCCATCCATTGAATGACATGTCACTATACGTGCGTACGTACGGCCTACCGTCTCCACGTCGTTGTGTAATTGTTATACAAAACATTATTATTTGGATGGGTATGATAATGATGTATAATTGATGTAAATAATAAACATAACATTATATTGATTCTGTATATATGATATACCATCCAATAATATATTATTTTAATATCAAAGGAATGATATTATCGCTTGTGCGTACGTACAGACTACCATCTCCACAAACGCGATGAGATTCATTCCCCATTGTATCCATACAAGTATACATTTCATTTAATTGTTCAAAATAATGTTTAAAGATGTAATATCACTCTGGATATGAATAATATACAACCTATCCATAACAAACACAACTTAAGTAAGAAAGCATATAAAGGAAAACAAATCAGTTAACACCCAAAACAACAATAATAAAAAAATATTACTAACAAAGTAATGTTAAAAGATCATATATGATATCATATTAATGTATATGATTCTTTTATAATTTAATAATAATTATTTCACTATTATATAGGAGGTTAACCTACCCTCAACCAAGGACAAGTACAAGGTAAGGGTTTATTTTACAATCTCTTCATTATCCGAGGTTGTTTATATGTAATTATCTTCTCTGAACTCTTTATCATCCACATCCATGTTTCTTAAAAATGTATTTCAAAACATTAAAAATTTTATAGACTATGGTTTAAAGTCATTTATACCCTTTTTGAAATTTTATAAGATGTTTATAAAGGAATCTTTCTGTCTTTTTTCAAACAAGGTCCTTTTTACCTTTTCGACAAAATTAAGGTAAGAATGTCTTTTTTAACTTATATGGCGTGTGCAGATATTTTCCTCCATTATAAAATCATCAATGATTCCCTTAAAAGATTATAAGATTATTTTCAAAGTAAATTTTTTCTTTTATAATTATGTAACTCTTAAGTGATTTAAAAAAGGGATATATTTCTCTCAAATAGTTTCGATTTCATCTATGTCAACATCCTTTGATGGATTTTAATCTTATTTGAAGTTGATTTATTATGATAAAAAACTTCCACATTGTATTGAAGGTTTTGTGATATGATTGATTGTGGATGTTTTATTTTTATTCCATTCATGGTTTATGGAGAAAGTATTGACATTTCGTATTCTAGTTTTAATACGAATGTTTATGTTATGTTTAAACCTTTTCGTATAAGGAATGCATTGTACTTAATAAGTGACAGTTGGAGCCTGCTATAGCTCCTCAATGCATCGGTAGGACTCATGAGACAAACTAGTGTCTTGGAAGAAGGCCTTGGTAAAATAATATTTGTAGTCTTGGCACAAGGCATTGACTATGTGGTTATGATAGTCTGGCATTATGCATTTCATCATTATGAAAGTGGTTACTGATATTGCATATGATTATTTGACTAGTAGAATATCAATGTGAATAAGTAAATGGAATTATTTCATTTAAATTTTTTCATGTTATTTTTATGTTCAAGTTTAAAAGGATTTTGTTTTAGTTATACATTTCCTTAAATGTTTCTGTTTACTTATGAATGTTTCTGCTATATTTTTATCCTTACTGAGCATCTGAGCTCACCCCTTTCTATGTTTTACTTTTCCCAGGTTGTGAAAAAGTATTTTATGAATGACCTATATGCATAGTATGAGGGGATATGAAGACATGATGTTGTTGTAGTAGTTTTCACTTTATGGTGTAATGTAAACTTTATGAATGTATCTAGTGTTTCCAAGGCTACTAAACTAATCAGTATTTTGAGATTTGACCTTTTTTCATCATGAAAATGTTATTTAATAATGAACCGAATCTAGGTAACTGGGGTCAGGGTGTTACAGTTGGTATCATAAGAAGTTTAGTATAAACCTTGGGTGGTATATTTAGATAAACTCGGATTAGAGCACATATCCTAAAGATAGACTTTGAGGATTATCATAGAAGAACTTCCAAGATTTTTGTTATTGTAGTGATTTTATGAGTTTTCCAAGAAATACATACCTATCTGGATACGAGCATATAGAAGCGGCTCTGGCACAGATGTACCCAGGGGTAAAACCCGAAAACACCGCTTTGAGCTAGACTCGAACGGGAACTGGTGCACGATAACGGGCCTTGCTGCACTCTTGGTTATGATACTCCCGAAGGATATGCTTAAGATAATTCTCATTTTCATTAAAAACCATTATGAAGGTTTTATGAGTATATATACTTCTTCAAAGAAAAAACATTTGTATGATTATAGAATATATCCATAAATTGTTCAATTTATGTTAAGTGTTTTACAAGTTTGGAATTATATATTGCGATTCATTAACTAATCTAGTGTATTCCATTGCTTAGAAATGGTGCCTAGGGGAAGAAATGGAAATTGTATCAATGCACGCACACTATGTAGGGATTTCCCTCCTGCTCAAGATAATTATAGTGGTTCTCGTGATTCAACAGGTGCTAATAAGCTAATCACCATACTAGGACAACTCACTCAGGTTATGAATAATAACCTTACATGTATGGATCCCCCTGATACGCAGCATGGAGGGTCAATGTTAGATTGCTTCATGAGGAAACAACCTCCAACATTCAATGGGAGTAAAAATCCCTTAGTAGCTGATCAATGGTTAAATTCCTTAGAGAAAATATTTCATGCCTTGGGGAGTACTGAAAAGGAAAAAGTTGTTAGGGAAGTTTATAGTCTCACTGGAGATGCTAATCAATGATGGCAATTAATTCAAAACATGAAGGAAGATGATGAAGTATCAAATATGTAATGGAGGAAGTTCAAAGAACGTTTCTTAGAAAAAAACATTTCTCGTGACCATCGAGCAGATATGGAAAGGAAATTTCTTAGTCTAAGGCAAAAGGAGGATGAGAATGTCGCAAAGCATGAGTCTAATGTTACAAGGTCAGTGAGGCATGCTGTAAATTATATATGTAACCCAATACATAAGATTGATCGTTTCTTCGATGGGTTAAAACCATTTCTTCGTTGATCATTAGTCTCACAATCCTTCTCGTCGTACGAAGATATTGTCTCATGTGAAATCAAGATAGAAAAGGAATGATCTAAGTCTTATGACTTTAAAGAAAATCAAGAGAAGAATATATCATCTGATAAATTTTGAAATGGAAATAATGGGATGAAGGGAAAATTTAATATCCATAATGCAGTAAATGTGGGAAGAAACACACCGGTACTTTCTTAAAAGGAACGGGAGTCTGTTATAAGTGTGGTGAAAAAGGCCACCAAGCTCGTGATTTCAAGGGGAAGAAGTAAGATTCCTATGTCCAATGCTACAATTTCAGGGAGATGGGACATTATGAAAATGAATGTCCTAAGTGTCAGGGAAACATACATTAGACAAGGCCAAGGGATCAAGTCCAGGCTTATTCTATCACTACTGCTGAGGTAGAAGCTCCAAAAGACGTGCTTGTAGGTAATTTAATTGTTTCCTCAAGTTTAGCAAATGAATTATTTGATTCTGGATCAACGCATTGTTTCATATCTCCCCAGTTTTTTATGAAAATTACATATTTCCAATTTTATCTAATAAGGGAGTTGTCATTTAAAACACCAAAGGGAAGTATCATTACAACAATGTTTTGTGAATCAGTTCCCATTAGAACATATAAATGTTCTTTATCTGCTAATCTCATCGTCATACCTATGATTTTGTTTGATATAATCCTCAGTATGGATTGTTTTTCAGACCATGATATTAAGATTTATTGTAAGAAGTATGAGGTTACAAGTTGTGAAGATGATGATAAGAAACACATTATCTTTAGAGCATAATCATCACCACTTGATTGTTATCTAGATCCACCCCCAGTAGCTCAACTAAATTTGATTATTGGGGAAGAAGAGAATAAAATAATAGTTGGTGATGAAAGGAATGTTCAAATTGAGGATGTACCTATTATGAAAGAATATGTAGATGTGTTTCCGGATGATTTACCTGGACATCCTCCAGAATTAGAAATTGAGTGTTCCATTTATTTAACTCTTTGATCAAGGCCTATATTGAATACCCCTTATAGATTATCCATTGTGGAGTTAGTAGAACTAAAGAAACAACTAGAGGAATTGAGTAATAATGGATTTATTCACCCTAGTGTTTCACCATGGTGATCTCTTGTCCTTTTTCATAAGAAGAAAGGTGGATTTATGAGGTTGTGCATTGACTACCGGGAGATCAATGCTATAACAATAATGAAAAATTATCCCATACCTCGCATTGATGATTTATTTTTCTGACTACATGGAGCACAATAATTATCAAAGATTGACTGTCGATCTGGATCCATCAGTTGTGTGTGAAGAAGGAAGATATTCCGATGATAGCATTTCGAACCAGGTACGGGCATTACAAGTTTACAACAATGCCTTTTGGGCTGACTAATGCACCCTCTGTTTTCATGGATCTAATGAATATAGTTTTCAAGGAATACCTTGATGACTTTGTGGTGGTATTTATTGATGATATCTTGGTATATTCCAAAATCTACGAAGATCATGAAAATCACTTGCGTATTATATTGAAGACTCTGAGAAGACATGAATAATATGGGACGTTTAGCATGTATGAATTCTGGCTTCAAGAGATTTCTGTTCTTGGCCATATTGTCTCTAAGGATAGAATTTCCATTGATCCTTCTAAGATAAGAGCAATCCAAGAATGGCTAGCACCGACAAGTATAACTGAGGTACACAGTTTTATTGGTTTATCAGGCTATTATCGACGTTTCATCCAGAATTTTGTCCGGTTGGCTAACCGATTAACAAAGCTCACACGTAAAGGGGTTAAATTTGTTTGGACTAAATAGTGTAAATAATGATTCAAAGAACTGAAGAGAATATTATTCAATGATCCTATATTGACTCTACCATCGGGGAATGATAGGTTTGTTATTTATAGTGATGGATCGAAGAAAGGACTTGGTTGTGTCCTTATGCAGAATGATAGGGTTATTGCCTATGCATTACGACAATTGAAAATTCATGATCAAAACTATCCTACTCATGATCTCGAGTTAGCAGCTGTGGTCTTTTCTTTGAAGATATAGAGACACTACCTCTATGGTGAAAAATGTGAGATTTATACTGATCATAAGATTTTGAAGCATATTTTCTCACTAAAAGAACTCAACATGAGGCAAATGAAATGGCTTGAACTACTCAAAGATTATGATTGTATGATAAACTCCCACCCGGGGAAGGCAAATAAGGTGGAAGATGCTTTGAACAGAAATGATCATGGAGTTTGGAACAATATGAGAATTGAAAGGGATCCCATTTTCATGGGTCTAGTGAATATTTACATGGGAATAACTATGGAAGGTGAAACATCAATGGTTTTTCAAATGGTTTCTAAACCATCATTACTATAAAGGATTAAGAGTTCTCAGACCGATGATGAAGAGTTTCAAAAGAAGATTAAAGTTGTGAATGATGGGAGATTGAGTGACTTTGTGTATGAAGATGGAATTTTGAAATTTGGGAAAAGACTTTGTGTTCCCAATATACCTGATCTAAAATGGGAATTATTGGATGATGCTCATAGTTCCAATTTCTCTATACACCCTGGGAGCACCAAAATGTATAAATATTTAAAGGAATATTTTTGGGGGGAAAACATGAAGAGAGAGATTGCTGATTTTTTGTCAAGATTTATTGTTTTTCAACATGTGAAAGTAGGACGGCAACAACCTGGAGGAGTCATGCAACCTCTTCCCATACCTGAGTGGAAATGGGATAATATCACGATGGACTTTGTAATGGGACTACCAAATACTCTTAGAAGGAACGAAGAAATATGGGTCATTGTTGATAATCTTACCAAGTCCTCACATTTTCTTGCTATAAGTGAAGGTTTTCCAATTGAACGTCTTGAAAAAATATATATTAATGAAGTTGTGAGACTTAATGGAGTACCCCTATCAATTGTTTCGGATCGTGATCCCCATTTTACATCATCATTATGGAAACGTCTTCAGAAATCCCTGGATACTGAACTTCATTTCAGCACTACTTACCACCCTCAAACATATGGACAATTAGAACGGACTATTCAAACCTTAGATGACATGTTGAGATCGTGATCACTTGATTTTCAGGGTATGTGGGATCAATATTTACCTCTGGTATAATTTTCCAATAATAATAGCTTCTATTCAAGTATTCGGATGACACCATATGAAGAGTTATATGGAAAGAGATGTCTCACACCAACCAGTTGGATGGTGTTGGTGAAAGGAAACATGTAGGCCTGGAACAGGTGGAGGAAATGATGGAAAAGGTGAAGGTAGTCCCAAACAACATAAAAGCAGCTCAAAGTAGGCAGAAGAGCTATGCCGATAACCCAAGAAAGGATTTGGAATTTCAGGTAGGAGATCATGTTTTCTTGAAGGCGTCTCCATGGAAGGGAGTCCTACTTTTTGGCAAGAAATGTAAATTGAGTCCCAGGTACATAGGACCCTTTGTAATTATAGAACGAATTGGGTCTGTAGCTTACCGGTTGGCAATGCCGCCAATTTTCTCCAAAGTTCACGATGTGTTCCACATATAACTATTAAGGAAATACATACCTGACCCAATGCATGTACTCACCTATGAGGAAGTAGAACTGGAACCTGACCTATCTTATTGTGAAGATCCCATCAGGATTCGTGGTTCGAGAGAACATGTTCTGAGAAACCGTACGACTCGTCTTATAAAAGTTCTATGGAGGAACCATAATATGGAAAAGGCAATGTGGGAACCCGAGGAACTTATGATAAAGAACCACCTGAGTCTTTTTATATAGTAATTTTATAAAAATTTTGAGGATGAAATTTTTTGAAGGAGTGGAGAATGTAATACCCCAAGATTCCACGATACGTTTCCCTTTGATTAATGCAATATCTTTCATTGTACGCAACTTTGAGTTCTAACACACAACACATCCAATCAAACTAGCCGTTATGAATAGTAATACCCACTTTCTGAAATTTTATAAATTTTTTCATTCAAAATGGACATCATTTTTTGATTTGGAAAATCGAAATTAGCTTAGGTTGAAATTTTGGAACTTTTCGGATAAGTTTGATATTATGATGAATATTGAAAATAACTAAATTTTAATTAAAAACTACTTTTTTAAGCGAAATAATTAATAGTGATAAATTATGAATTTGAGTGGTTTTAATTTATATTTATAATATATTTTTATCATTTAATAAAATGTTGGTTATTGGACATAATTTAACATTTAAACCGGGCATAAACAAGTGTCAATCTTTTGATAGTTATTATTTCTTAAAAACACACTTTTTTTTGTTTTGACAACGGAAATTAATTTTAAATTAATTTCTGCCACTTCGGTGTTCTAAATTTGGAAAAATGGATTCCTTATTTGGAATAAGGATGTCCAAATTTCTTAAATAGGTTACTTTTATTTTTAGACATTTTGAATAATTACTTCGGTAAATATTTTATTTACCATGGTTAAAGGGTAAATCCCATAAAAAAGGGTCATATTATAATAATATTAATTTACCCTAAAACGTGTCCTAACCATATTGGTTGAAACATATCCGACCATGGGTATCTTTAGATCGATTTTTTGAGCCCATGGAGCCACTTGTAGGTGATACAGACACTTTATATTAATTAGGTTAAGTTAATACAAAAATGATATAAGCATATATATTTTAGAAAATCAATTTTTACATATGGTTATATATGATTTATTTTAGACTATAAATATTAATTATAAAGCTAAAATTATTTCCTTCATAATGGTATTTTATTTATAATTTTTAGACATTTAATAATTAAATTTATTTATTACCCAATAATGATGCAGTATTCTCCTTATTAACGAATGAATCAAATAATTATTATTATAAATGTTAAAATAAATACAATTTGAAAGTTTTGATTCCATACAATATTTTAATTGGTTAATATGACATTTTATTATTGATTAAATGAATTTTGTTGAATTAATAATGTTGTTATGACTTTAAAGAAATCAATTATTGAATAGTGTCAAATTTGACATAAATGATTTTTAAATCAAATATTATATTATTTTTGATATTCTATTCCTAAAAATATAATTCATGGAAAAATGACTTATATAATGATAGGTGTATCATTAATGGACCACTTGGGGGTCACTTGGATGTATATAGTGAGTTTATTAACTATATAATAAAGAAATACAAAGACACATGGTAAATGTCAAACTATTTAACTAAGAGTTAAATATAAATGACAAGGTTAATATAGTGACCCAAACCTATCTAAAACCTATTGGTTGAAAGGATTTAGACCCATACCAATATTAACATATAAATAATCCACTTTAGAGACATTAAAAACTGAATATTAATTTATTTTAATATAATATTTCTAGATTTTCCAAAGGTGCCCCTCACCACTTTTAGAAAAGGGCACTACCCCTTATCTCAAATTCAGAACATCCAAGCCTTTTGTCTCGGCCAAACCCTGCCCAAATATTCTTTAAAAATCCCCCAATTAAACTAATAGGCCATAGTTTGATCAGAAATCCATCCTAAAGATCCTTTTTAGATCAAATCAAAGGAAGAACCCAAAGAACATGTTACGTTTTCACCACCCTCTTTCAAGTTCCTTTCTTCTTCAACTTCTTCTTTCTTTGTGATTTCCAATATAAAATTATAAATCCAGTGTATTCTATATACAAAGATGTTATTATAAATATGGTACAACCATATTCAGTATTCTATCCATCCTTTTAATGACATGTCACCATATGTGCGTACGTACGGCCTACCATCTCCACGTCATGGTGTAATTGTAATTCAAAACTTTATTATTTGGATGGGTATGATAATGATGTATAATTGTTTTAAATAATAAACATACCATTATAATTATTCATTATATATGATATACCATCCAATTATATGTTATTTTAATATCAAAGGAATGATATTGTCGCTCGTGCGTACATACCGACTATAGTCTCCACAAAGGCAATGAGATTCATTCCCCATCATATCCATACAAGTATAATTTTCATTTGATGGTTAAAAATAATGTTTAAAGACTTAATATAATTCTAGATATTAATAAGATAAAAAATATCCATAACAAACAGGGCTTACATAACAAATCATATAAAGGAAAACGAATCAGTTAACACCCGAAACAACAATAATAAAAAAAATATTACTAACAAAGAATTGATAAAAGATAATATATGATATCATATTAATGTATATGATTATTGTAGAATTTAATAAAAATTATTTCACCATTATACAAGAGTTTAACCTACCCTCAACAAGGAAAAGTACAAGGTAAAGTTTTATTTCACAATCTCTTCATTGTTCGAGGTTGTTTATATATAATTATCTAATGGGTCCTCTTTATCCTCCTCAACCATGTTTCTTAAAAATGTAATTCAAAACATTCTTACTATTTTATATAACAAGGGTTAAAATCATTTATACCCTTGTTTGACATTTTATACGATGTTTATAAAGGAATCTTTTTTTTTCATTTTCCAAACAAGGTCCTTTTTAACCATTTCGAAAAAATTAAGGTAAGAATGTATTTTTTAACTTATACGGCGAGTGCGACTATTTTCAGACATTATAAAATCGTCAAAGAATACCTTATAAGATTATAATAATATTTTCAAAGTAAATTTATTCTTTTATAATTATGTGACTTTTAAATGATTTCAAAAAAGGATAAATTTCTCTAAAATAGAATTGATTTCATCTATGTCAACATCCTTTGATGGATTTTAAGCTTATTTGAAGTTGATTTATTAGGATACAAAACTCCCACATTGTATTGAAGGTTTTGTGATATGTTTGACTATGGATGTGTTTTTTTATACCATTCATGGTTTATGGAGAATGTATTGACATTTCGTATGCTAGTTTTAATACAAATGTTTATGTTATGTTTAAATATTTTCGTATGAGGAATGTATTGGACTTAATAAGTGATGGGTGGATCCCACTATAGCTCCTAGATGGACTGGTAAGTCGCATTAGACAAACTTGTGTCTTGGAACAAGGCCATGGAAACAACTTATTTGTAGTCTTGGCACAAGGGCTTGACTATGTGGTTAAGATATCTGACATTATGTATTCTATCATTATGAAAGTGGTTATTGATATTTCATATGATTATTCCACTAGTAAAATATCCATGTGAATCAGTAAATGGCATTATTTCATTTTATTTTTGCAATATTATGTTTAAGTTCAAGTTTAAAATGATTTTTTTTAATTTATGCATTGCCTTAAATGTTTATGTTTACTTATGAAGGTTTCTTCTATATTGTTATCCTTACTGAGCATCTGAGCTCACCCCTTTCAATGTTTTACTTTTCCCAGGTTGTGAAGAAGTATTTTATGAATGACTTGCCATGATAGTATGAGGGGATATGAAGACAAGATGTTTCTGTAGTAGTTTTCAATTTATGGTTTAATATAAACTTTATGAATGTATCTAGTGTTTCCAAGGCTACGAAACTAATTGGTCTTTAGAGATTTGATCTTTTGTAATCATTCCAATGTTATGTAATAATGCACTGACTCTAGGTACCGGGCTCGGGGAGTTAAAGTAGTATGCCAGACTAAATTTGTGGTATATAAATGATATTTTTTAGCTTTATTTTCATTAAAAAATTGGATATTTATTTGTGAATTTATTACGTGGAAGACAACAGGATATTCCAATTAAAAACGAAGATATATCAAATAAAAAAGGGTTTGACATTTATAACACCAATATTTTCAGTATTGTTATAAAACCTTTAGATAAAAAACACAACTGTTAAAAAATTGAATTATAATTCCCTTTAAACTTATGATATTAATATAAATGAGTTATCAACCAAATGGGTTTTGTTTCATAACAAGGATATTAGTATATCATAGATTAAAAGATAAATTTATATGAAAACAATACTTCACCTTAATCTAAATGTTTTTCTAGAAACCAAAAACATGATTCATTTTTTCGATTAAGTTTTACTATTATAGACAATGATTTATAAAATGTATTAGTTTAATAAACATTATATTATCATTTTATACTTCATATGAAACATGAATTTTAAAATTCCAATCACTACCAAAAATTTTATAATTAAAATATAAATTTTTATAAATTTTTTTTCACATAAAATAATAATAGGGGTTTTCGAAATTTAAATAAATAAAATTTCGTATAATTAGTAAAAACATAATTACATTCATGCACATGAAAAACGAAATATGGATTATTTTTAATTATGAATTTAATATTTGTATTCCTATTAAAGTTAGCCTTATAAGATGGAAATATCCCAATTGATTTAATGAGTACCAAGGCACTATGAATGAACAATGTAAGAAGATGAATATGTGGATATTAGGATATTGATCGTTATAGTATTGGAAGTAAATGTATCAGTATAATAATTTATAATTGATTTATTTTGTTTATAAATAGATTATGGGAATAATATTATTAAAGAGAAAATTTATTATATTAAAATGTAATTTTACGAGTTGGAGTATTGTATTATACCCTACTACCACCCGTGTATGGTTTTCCTATTTGTGACCCAACACATGTTGAATAAGAAAATAGTAATATATCAATCCATTATACCTAGTTTTTTCATAATATATTGGTATGGTTATGATAAAGATACATAATGTATTACATCAGTTAGAGTATTGAATTGGGATGGTATCTATTGTGATGTTTTTATGTGGTTGATGTGGTAATAGGGAAGAGGGAACTAATGTAACCCAAGAGATTTTATAAACATTTGAGGTAGATATTTATAAATATTGTAATGAGGATATATATCATTAAATTATATCTACTATATTAGTTCATGAGATTTACCATTTATGTATATAAAATTTATTTAATAATTAGAAAACATAAAAAGAAAAATAAATGATATATTTGTGGAGTGTTATGATCATTATAGTGAACTAGAAATTTCACATATTGACATTTAACCATTTTTTTATGAAAATTCATTATATTAAACAAAAAAACATTATTACAATATGAGTATTTTTCTTTTAGAAACATGGAACCACAAACAACTATTTCATGTGTGAAATACATCATATCCTTATATATTCATTATAACTTCCTCCGTTATTGGATATATCATACATAGAACATTTCATCAAAACACATGGAATATAATCCAAACAAAGGGTGAGGTTAGATGCTCAGTAAGGTTAAATAATGGTGATATATAATAATAAAATGATAATAACTGTATGAGAACATGAACATTACATTTTTAAACCACACCCTATATATAAAATATCATAATCTTGATTCATGGAATAAATATTGGTACTTCACAAGACCAAGTCATACATAAATAATATAACATGAGACATGAGAGTATAATATCGGCATAAGACATAGAAATTTTGGTATGAGAATATGCATAGAATATCATTTTCATTTTAATAGAGTATCACTTCTAAGGCAATAATAGTAGAATGGGTTCACTAAAAAATCTATAATAGTTTTCAAGGATCACTCCAAATATCAAAATAGATGAAAAATTCCCATACTGAACTAGGTTCATTCCTCGTTCCACTCATATCTGTCTCATGAGATATAAATAATTACCCAGTGCAATGGAGGGATATATAGTTCCCACCCATCACATGGAAAATTTCATATATACATTCTCCATAAGAACATAAAAGATTCATCATATCATTACCGATGAAATGAATTATTTTTCAAAAAAAATTCAACATATAATGACCTACATAAAAGAGACAGATTTCAGAATCATTTAGTCATTTCATCATAACATAACCAATGAAAAACAAAGTGGGATTAATATCCATTTAATTATTTTATAACACATTGAATAAAAACATGTCTCATAAATATCATTTCATAATAAATTTATGCCATTATGAGAATGAATAAGAATGCTTTCATGGGATATGTTCATCACAGGATTTCCTCTTATATGGGAAATATATTCGAATAAAACATAACATATAATTTTTATTGAGGAAAATATTATTTCATTGGAAATTGATTTTTTAAAATTAAAAATTAATAAAACAATATAAAAAAATTCATTGAAAAATTTACATGAAAAGTTATAAATATTTATTAAATTAAAATAACGTTCATGATGTCAGGATATTATATTTCATTTATACACTATAAAATAAGGATTCCATTCACATTTTCAATAAAATTGAAATGTGTATTATTGGTAAAATGACATGAGAATTCCTTTCAATAAAATTAATAAAAAGGATTATGTGAAAAAAAATTCAATATTAAATAATTTTCAAAATGTCTATAATAATAGATATACTTTTTAGAAAACATGGTTTTGGATGAAAACTTATTTTTGATAGAAGAGATAAACAAATTCCCTTTATATTAAAAATAGTATTTTGGTCAATTGAGTGCATAAATAAAGAAAAATGAAGGTTAAAAAATTATTCTCATTATATAACTATAGGATAAAAAAATTAATTAGTTTTGGTGGAAATAGACTAGAAGATTTCATCATTGGAATTCTATTCATAAACTATCCCGATAATTGATGATATTCAAACAAAAAATCATTACAACATTTCTATCTTTTGAATCATTAGTACGAATAATTATTAAATTCAAATAACAAATATACATTATAAGTATATTACAATTAGTAGATACATGTTATAAAATTTCAAATTTTCATTAAAAACACATCATAAAATATGATAAGTGCATAACATAACATGTATATCTTAGAAGAAAAAATGGTACAAAAATCCAATATTTTAGGTCTTAAATTCCATTTTCACATTTTAAAAAATTCATGAATAATAAATATATATTTATTATAAACCTGTAATTGATCCTTGATAATATATATCTTACTATATATGATTTTATTAGGGCAATTGTTACCCATTTATTAATATTTCTTTATTAAATTCACATTTCACTAAAGAACATATTTATTTTTCCTGTATGTTTTGATTTTTTATTTTTATTCCTCTTATACCGACCATTAATCAATAATATCCATAATTTTAAAAAATATTTAAATATAACATATTATATATATATATCCTTATAGTAATCAATAAGAGTTATACATTGAAAATGAAATACATCTCTCATAGAGATGGTAGGCTATACGTATGCATGAATGTTGTTTAATTTTTTTAAATAATAGGGACAATTAAAGATGAATAATATATTAAATTTAAATAATAATATATAATTAATAAATATCACAAATATCATTTAAATTTATCACTTATTATCTTCCATGTAAAATATATGTTAAAAATAGATCAAATCGTATGATGAGGTGGTAGTCAGTCGTACACATGAAGGTCCTTATCAAATTCACTATGTACTAGAAATTTAAAATGATATATGTGATAAAACAATAAAATAACTTTATTTTTATTAAATAACCATTTATATACAATATATCAATCATATTACTCAACCGTGAGTGGTGTTTATGGAAAATGTGTCACATCGATTCGCGAGCCGGTAGTCTGCTACACATATATTTGATAGTACCATTTTTGATTTGAGGGAAGAGATGATTTATGTAGTTATTGTCATTAAAATGAAATATTATCATTATATATAATATATATTTTTATTATATTGTCATTTTTTAATAATAATTGAATGATGTGGAGGTATGAATAATATAAAAATGCTTGTTGAAGACCGTTGATTCTTATTCTCGTAACCACCATGGGTTTTCACAAATTAAATTATTAGGATGGATTCATCATAAAAATAATTCTTCTAATATTATTTAAGAAAATTATTGTTGGTAATTAGAAATTTAATGGTAGAACTATAAATATTGGGCATTTTTGAGAGGATAGAAGAGGGGTGGCCTTTTATAAGCGATGTGAGTAGAAAACAAGTAATTTTGTTCAAAAAAGGTTTATCCAAAATTTATTCAGTAGAAAAGGATCCCAATCAAAAAAATTAGAAACTATATCGGCTAATTGAAAGATACTTTCATTCAATGGATGTTGGAAATGTTTTGGATCATTTTTAACAATCATCTTTTTAGTTTAACCTCTTGTAAACTAATATTTCACTTAACTATGATAAATATTTTTTAGTTTTTATAATATTTATAATGATGAATAAATACTTTTACCATGTTCTATTATATAAATAATTTTTATTAAAAAAATGGATTCAATTTTTATGAATTTTATTGCGATAATTCGAAAATGTAATTTAAAATTAAATCTGTAGTCGTTACAAGAAAGAGGGTTTTCAGAGAGAAAAATATTAACAGTTTAAAATGTTTTTAAATTAATATAAATAATTTAAATGGTTTAAGTGATTTAAATCATATTAATGAATATATTATTTATATAATTTTACTTTTGTACCCATTTTTTTGAAAAACCATTAATCATTTTATTTTCATTAAAAGAAAAGGTAGTTTTCACTACTCATTGCTAAATTAATCATTTCAAAAAAATAATAAAAATTAATGATATGATCAATTTAAAATGATGATTTAAAAAATCGATATTATATTATAAAAATAATATAAAAAAAATAAAAAAAAAATTATTACTCTTCATTAAATCATTAACAAACCTTTTTTGAGAAGATATTTTTTAGAAACATATAAAAACATTTCATAAAAAATGTAATTTTTAATGAATATGTTTTCATCATATAAAAACATTATAATAAACTTTTTTAGATTATTTATTAATATTCATATATCTATGTTTAACATGTAGGTTATAACCTTCATGTTTAAACATTAATATTAACAATATATCACGGTTTGTTAACACATAGTGTCATGTATAACATAATCTATAAAAGAAATATAATTTTTTTAAAAAATAATTCATATAAACACAGGGTGTTATGTTAATCCATTATTAAAATTATTCTTTATCATGAAATTTACTGCTTGGATAAGAAAAATTAAGGATACTTATTCCCCATTATTTCCACAGGTTATAACATTACTTCTCTAAATTGGTGGTTTTGCCACAATAATTTAACTATGGGAGTGGTGTTATTTTTCAATAGATTCTAACAACGGTTATGAACTACACCAATCATTTCTCAGATGAAATATATTCCTTTAGTGGTTTGAATTCTGAGTTCAGTACATGTGATAGATTAGGTATGTACTTCCTTAAGAGGGATACAGGGAACACACCATAAACTTGAGTGAGGTTTAGTGAAAGAACAAACAGATTAAAAACCATCCTAATATAGTTAATAATTTCATAGATAATGATATACCTATCGATTATTTATTTGTTCTTCTCAAATATCCTAACTTTCATCAATGAATATATTTTTGGAAACACCATGTCACTAACTTGATGTCATAAACCACGATGATACTTGTTATTAAACAATTTCCATGAACATTGTTCTATCATTAATTTTTTTTGAGTGGATATAACCTTATATACCATTTATTCAGCTAGTTGAGGTCTAATTAACTTTATTCTAGCACATTGGATCTCTACACATATTTTTATATATTGTTTCCCAATGTTTTATCTTACTACTCAGATGAATGATATTGTTGTATTAAAACTCAACTTGAGGAAGGTGTTAATACCAACCACCACTGAAATATGTACAAAATCATATCAGTATATCTTCTTAGGTATTCACATTTCTCGTAGAATAGCCATCAATATGAGGATGAAATACACTATTGAAACGTAACTCTATATCTAGATCTTATTGAAGACATCACCCTAAAATCATGGTAAAATTTAAAACCTAATTAGGTAAAATTAGATTTGGTAATCCATGAATACTTAACACTTACATAATTTATATTTTTGGAATGTTGATCAATAGAGATGTATTCAGTGATATATATGATTTCTAATTTATTTAAAAGGTGATCATCTACATCTTATATAATATTATAACCTTTATAAGTTTTTGGTAGTCCGAAGACTAAATCAATTTTAATAGTTTCCCATTAACAAAACGTTACATTTAATTGATGTTACATCCCCAATATACTTTTGTCTCTCATCCTTAGCTAGATGAGATAATAATAACTGAGATAAAATATTTGTGAGATCTCTCTTCATCCCATCTCACTAAAAATAATGTTTCAAAATCTATATACATCATCATAATTGTAGGATTAATAATTAATGTATGAAATTTATATTCCTATAACAACTCCTTATAATATTGTTTTGATTAAAAAAATATAAGGTTCATAAACTTTATCATTCAATCCTGATCTTGGATAAACTCAGGAATATTTCAAACCTTATTTTGCAACTCTACATCATCCTTCTTCGCCAATTTAATCATTACATAGATAGTTAATTGACACCTCAATAGAGAAAGATAATATTTATCCACATTATTTATTATTTATAGATCTAACATTTTCAATTCATTAAATATTGGAGCTTTTTTATCCTAATCAGGGATAATCTAAAACAATGATTTTGTTTCAATGTATCATCAACATTGTTCCCTTTTCAAGGGTGGAAATGTATTAAGCATTAATATTTCATAACCATCTATAACTATCTAATATGGACAATATTATACTCATTTTATGTTAATATAAACTTTAAATATTTTTGACCAAAATATATATCCCACATTTATCTGTAAAAAGAAAACCATGAAATAATTAATAAAAAAATAACCACAGGTAACTCCAAATCATGAGTTTGGTATTTTATCACAAAAATATTTAATTTCCACAAGTCATAAGCCATAAATATATTATTCCACATATGAAAATATCTCAATCCCATTTTGATTCATTATTATAGATTAAAAACCATTATCCACTACATGGTAATGTAATAATATGTCTCCTAACCAATCTTCTCTTATATTCCTTGAAAATTTCATAACATTTCTCTATCTATATGAACTTGTCTCCCATCCAGGATAACATAGAGAGGGTATTATATTTTCATTATAAATTATTCATAAACCATCGATAATATTCATCTAAACCAACAATAATATGAATTTTAGTCACCATAGTTGGATAGATCAAACACTCAATAGCCTCAAATTTTGATGGATCCAATGATATATCCTCCACTAAGATTAAATTATATATAAATGAAATTGTTATCATTTAAAATTTACACACTCTAAATTTTACAAATAGTTGAACATTATTTTGGGTTTATATTTCAATTCAAAATGGATCTTCACACTCTTCCATTATATTTGAATAGATAAGAATATCCTCTATAAATTCATTAAAAAACTGGTTAAGGTAACCTTAAAATAAAATATTCATTAAATCAATAAATATAGTGTGGGAACATTTATGATGGAATTGAATCAGTATATATTCATAATGTTGATACATATTGTGAAATGATTTCTTGGGATTTCCTCCTTAATAAACCAGAAGTTATGATATCCATGATGAAAAATCATAGAAAACTATTAATATCTACATTTTTGATATCTACATTATTGATAATATAGGCCATTAATATGGGGTATATAATACTTGTTCTTGATTGCAATGTTGTTCAATTCTTGATAATTAATGAAAATTAGTATTTATCCATATTTTTTTGGAAAATATAATAGGTTCACCATAGGAAACTTAGCTGGATTAAAAATCTCATTTCAATGTTTCTTGGGATTTTTATTTCTTAATTCATACAAATTAATCAAGGAAATTAACTAGGTATTCATTAAAATAGGTGAGGCATAAGTTATGTTCTATATTGAGAACTCAACATCACATTTTGGTTTATTTCAAAGAATATATTCTAGATTTTAATAAAAAATATAAAATGATTGGTTTATCATTTATATTAAGTTTTCCTAGAACTGTATATGATAAGTAGCCCTTCTAAATGAGAATCAGGACCTTTATATTAAATGTGATCTCCAAAAAATGTTCATACATATCATCACATTGATATATGGTCATATTCTATTTTGAATATAAAATTTGACTTCACATCCTCAAAAAATAATATGGGACATATATAGTGGAATCCATTATATTCTTAAGAAAATATAAAATCCAACTATAGGAAGAATGAAACGATTTGCAGGAGGAACATTCCAAAAATTCTCACCTAGTGAGGAATCATATACATGATATGAGATCATTGTATCATTATTTTTTTACTATATATTAAAAATTTAATAACTATGGTGTTATCTTGATACCCTTATAAAAATATTTATATATAATTTAATTGTTATAATAAGAGTAAAATAAGATATTAGAAATTATATATTAGATTGTAATCATAATATTCACTACATCATTATCACACCCATATTCAAAAATATTCATGTAATTGTACAAGCCTATTTGTATTTTATTTAGTGGTTTCAGAAGCCAATCATTATCATTGCCCTTTAAATTAGGGCACTAGCAAGAATTGTTCCTATTTTCATTGCATTTGAAACATTTTAGTGTGGTGGTTCATTCTAGGGATACAAATCTCTATTTTCTTCGTTGGGTAACGTATCCCCATCAATACAACATTCAATTTCCTGAAGAAATTTCCTTCAACATTTATTACATTTTCTAGTACATTTATGACAATTTCCCCCATTATTTTTTTCCACACCATGAGTATAAAAGAAAATATCTTCATTTTCCCTCCATGATTTTTTCATTTTTCCTTTTTATTTCATTTTTCTATTCAATCAAAACCAGGTGACTGATATTCAACTCAAACATCCATTTCCACCTTAAGTAACATAATATTATTCTATTTATACCCAATTAAGTCTCTTATGTATTATTCCCTTGAGATACATGGGTTTAAACCATTGAATAATTATCCAACCTTAATTCTAGGTTTAATGATTATACTAGAAGAATACATCATGAGTCTGGTAATATTATCCTCATAGGTAATAGCTGATTCATCATATTTTAATTTAACTTAAGGAAAAAATTATTCTTATTAAAAAAATAATATGAGGAAGTTATTTATTGGACAATATATTCTTGAACACATCCCATTCCATGAATTCAATTTCCTCCTTTCTTCTTGAATTATTGTTGGGAGTCCCCCAGTGATCTTATTTTCCTTCCAAATGAGAGAAAAATAAAATAAAATTTTATTGCTCTCAAAAATTGGAAAACAAAAATATATTTTTAGAGGCACTGATACATTGTTAGAAACCATGAAAATTAGTTTATCTACTAAAGGAAGGTGGAAACTTCCTTAAGAAGTAATCAATATAATATTGTTCCCTCTTTTGATATTTTGGGCATTCAGAAATAATTTTTCATTGACATTTTTGTTTAATCCATGAAACTAGATTTTTTTTCTATATACCATATTTTTTGATTTATTATAAGTTCAATCATTGAAGTTTCCACCAAACATAATAGTATCATGGTTTATTTGGGTTCCAACCATTAACTAAAACAAAAATTCATAGCATAACCAATAGAAATCATAGTATGGAACCACATAATCATGAAAAATAATTTATATGACGTATAAATCATGAAAAAATATTATTAATAAATGGCTCATTTGGTTTATACTCTCTTATTCATGGTCATAACAATTTTAAATTATATAGGATAGTTTATAATGATTTTGTGAATTTCTAAATCATACTCCCAGGAGTGTTATACTATGTGTGAAACATGGCTCATTATCATGCACTAGATAAAGAATGAATCAAGCTCAATGAACCATTTTTGGAGTTATTACCCTTAGGTACCTATTGATAGATCCATATAATTTTAGTATCCATACGTAGATGTAATTTATATGAAAACACATACTATATCATTTAGCAAAATTCCATCACATTTTCATATACTATTACTCATCCTTAGACTAATCATCATTCATATACATAAAGTTATCATTAATGAGCTTATATTGTATTTCAAAAAATATAACTAAAACTAATATATGATAATATGTGAATAATCCCAAAATATTTATAAATATATATTACATCTCTTTTTGGTGAACATTCATTACTTTACACCAATATATACATGATAACCATAAAGGTATAGTGCTTTTGGAGTCATGGACACATGAAAAACTGGTTCATATATGAAATAAGTAATCTACAATTGTGTTCTTAATAACTATCACCATTCATATACATAACACAATTTTTAAATTTCTTTGTAACATTGGGAAAGAAACCATAAGAATAGTGGGATCATATGCACAGTAAGGGAAAATAAGGGAGATATGTTAGCATAACATTAGAATATGGGAGTGATAACATGAACATTGAATTTCAAAACCATAACCTACAAATAAAAGATAATAATATCCAGTCTTGGAATAATGATTAATAGTTCATATATGATAAATCATAAAGAAATCAATTAAAATGATCAATGAGAGCATAAAAATGTCCTAAGATATAGAATAATGGGATATATATTGGCATATATAATCATTTCTATAGTAGTCAAGGATCACTTCATAGGATATCATAGTGGAATGGGTGGAATCCTAAAACTGTCATAGTAGTCATGGTTTACTCCCAAGACTGACATTGATGAAAAATTTCTTAAAAGAACCATGATCACTCCCCATTCCAATATTTTCTATCTAACAAGGTATAAATTTTTAACAAATTAATAGGAGGGAGATATAGGTCATAAGTATCACATAATTTAAATAATATGTATGTATGGTAGAAGATAATAATAATGTTACAATATCATAATCCATGAATATAAAAGTGGTTCATAAACAATTCACCATATCATAAACAGTCTAAAATATACATGTTTTATAATCATTTTATCATTTCATCAAAATATAACCCATGATAAAATAACCATGTTTTATAAAACATTGTCATTGTATAACATATGGTGGAGAAACTAGTTTCATAAAAATATTATAATTCTAAACCCCAACTATTCATTGAATGAGAAATAATGGAATCCTAGAATTATTACATCAATGAAGTGTCTATCTATGTAAAATTATTTAGAATGAAAAATCCCTTTGAATGATTCTTGATTAAAATATCATTTCATTGTTTTAAAAAATAAAATTGAAAGAAATATTTTAGAAATTAGTTTCATTAAAAATATTCTGAAACAAACTATAATGGTAGCTTCAAATAAAATAATTGACAATACATTGGGAATTTCTATTAGTGATTTAATATTAAATAAATTTATTTAACAGTTTTAATAAAATAGAAAATGCATATTTTTGAAAAAAAAAACATGTGTATTATCATTGAAGAATAAATTAAATAGTTAAGAATGGTTAAATATTTATTTTACAATTAAATTATATTATGTTAATAAAAATTTGAAATGATTTTTAGAAAACATAGCTTTAGAACAAAAAGGTTTCTAAATGGTAGTGATAAATAAATGCAGGTTATCAAAATTGTTTTTGGTATATTGTGTACATAAAGAGAGAAAAATAAATGGGGAAATTTTATTATCATGAAATATGTATATGATAAGAAAATTCATGAGTTTCATGAGAGATTTATTATATTTTTTATCATCAGAATCAAAATAATAAACAATCTAGATAATCATTTAGATTGAAATATAATATAATGATAACATTGGAATGTTTTTATCAAAAGTACATTTAATGATAAATATAAAATGAAACATTAAATATAAATAAAATAAGGATATTTATTTAAATAAAATTCGAAGGGGGTTTTATATGCAACTTATAGAGACCCCAAACATGACATATATAGACATTACATTAATTTTTATAAAAATGTTTATGAAAATTAATTATATTAAACAAAAAAACATTATTACAATATGAGTATTGTTCTTTTAGAAACTTGGAACCACAAACAACTATTTCATGTGTGAAATACATCATATCCTTATATATTCGTCATAACTTCCATCGTTATTAGATATATCATATATAATACATTTCATCAAAACACATGGAATATAATCCAAACAAAGGGTGAGGTTAGAAGCTCAATAAGGTTAAATAATGGTGATATATAATAATAAAATGATAATAACTGTATGAGAACATGAACATTACATTTTTAAACAACACCCTATATATAAAAGGTCATAGTCTTGATTCATGGAATAAATATTGGTACTTCACAAGACCAAGTCATACAGAAATAAAATAACATGAGACATGAGAGTATAATATCGACATAAGACATAGAAATTTTGGTATGCGAATATGCATAGAATATCATTTTCATTTTAATAGAGTCTCACTTCTAAGGCAATAATAGTGGAATGGGTACACTAAAAAATCTATAATATTTTTCAAGGATCGCTCCAAATATCAAAATAGATGAAAAATTCCCTTACGGAACTAGGTTCATTCCTCGTTCCACTCATATTTGTCTCATGAGATATAAATAATTACCTAATGCAATGGAGGGATATATAGGTCCCACCCATCACATAGAAAATGTCATATATACGTTCTCCATAATAACATAAAAGATTCATCATATCATTACCGATGAAATGAATTATTTTTCAATCAAATTTCATCATATAATGACCTACATAAAAGAGACAGGTTTCAGAATCATTTCATCATTTCATCTTAACATAACCCATGAAAAAAAAGTGGGATTAATAAGCATTTAATTATTGTATAACCCATTGAATAGAAACATGTCTCATAAATATCGTTTCATAATATATTTATGCCATTATGAGAATGAATAAGAATGCTTTCATGGGATATGTTCATCACATGATTTCATCTTATATGGGAAATATGTTGGAATGAAACATAACTTAGAATTTTTATTGAGGAAAATATTATTTCATTGGAAATTGATTTTTTAAAATTAAAAATTAATAAAACAATATAAAAAAATTCATTGAAAAATTTACATGAAATGTTATAAATATTTATTAAATTAAAATAACATTCATGACGTCAGGATATTATATTTCATTTATACACTATAAAACTAGGATTCCATTCACATTTTCAATAAAATTGAAATTTGTATTATTTGTAAAATTACATGAGGATTCATTTCAATAAAATTAATAAAAAGTCTTATGTGAAAAAAAATCAATATTAAATAATTTTCAAAATGTCTATAATAATAGATATAATTTTTAGAAAACATGGTTTTGGGTGAAAACTTATTTTTGATAGAAGAGATAAACAAATTCCCTTTATATTAAAAATAGTATTTTTGTCAATTGAGTGCATAATGAAAGAAAAATGAAGGTTAAAAAAATTATTCTCATTATATAACTATATGATAAAAAAATAATTAGTTATGGTGGAAATAGATTATAAGATTTCATCATTGGAATTCTAATCATAAACTATCCCAATAATTGATGATATTCAAACAAAAAATCATTACAACATTTCTATCTTTTGAATCATTAGTACGAATAATTATTAAATTCAAATAACAAATATATGATATAAGTATATTAAAATTGGTAGATTCATGTTATAAAATTTCAAATTTTCATTAAAAACACATCATAAAAGATGATAAGTGCATAACATAACATGTATATCTTATAAGAAAAAATGATACAACAATCCAATATTTTAGGTCTTAAATTACATTTTAACATTAAAAAAAATTCATGAATAATAAATATATATTTTTTATAAACCTGTTATTGAACCTTGATAATATATATATTACTATATATGATTTTATTAGGGAAATTGTTACCCATTTATTAATATTTCTTTATTAAATTCACATTTCACTAATGAACATATTTATTTTTCATGTATGTTTTGATTTTTTATTATTATACCTCTTATACAGAAAATCAATCAATAATATCCATAATTTTAAAAAATATTTAAATATTACATATTATATATATATATACTTATAGTAATCAATAAGAGTTATACATTGAAAATGAAATACATCTCTCATAAAGATGGTAGGTTATACGTATGGATGAATGTTGTTTAATTTTTCTTAAATAAAAGGGAAAATTAATGATGAATAATATATTAAATTTAAATAATAAAATATAATTAATATATATCACAAATATAATTTAAATTTATCACTTATTATCTTTCATGTAAAATATATGTTAAAAACATATCAAATCGTATCATGAGGTGGTAGTCAGTCGTACACATGAAGGTCCTTATAAAATTCCCTATGTACTAGAAATTTAAAATGGTATATGTGATAAAACAAGAAAATAACTTTACTTTTATTAAAAAAACATTTATGTACAATATATCAATCATATTACTCAACCGTGAGTGGTGTTTATGGAAAATGTGTCACATCGATTCGCGAGCCGGTAGTCTGCTACACAAACATTTGATAATACCATTTTTGATTTGAGGGAAGAGAAGATTTATGTAATTAATGTCATTAAAATGAAATATTATCATTATATATAATATATATTTTTATTATATCATCATTTTTAATAATAATTGAAGGAAGTGGAGGTATGAATAATATAAAAATTCTTGTTGAAGACCGTTGATTCTTCTTCTCGTAACCACCATGGGTTTTCAAAAAATATATTATTAGGATGCATTCATCATAAAAATAATTATTCTAATATTATTTAAGAAAATTATTGATGGTAATTAGAAATTTAATGGTAGAACCAAAAAGATTAGGCATTTTTGAGAGGATAGAAGAGGGGCAGCCTTTTATAAGCGATGTGAGTGGAAAACAAGTAATTTTGTTCAAAAAAGGTGTATCCAAAATTTATTTAGTAGAAAAGGATCCCAATCAAAAAAATTAGAAACTATATCAGCTAATGGAAAGATAATTTCATTCAATGGATGTTGGAAATGTTTTGGATCATTTTAACAATCATCTTTTTAGTTTAACCTCTTGTAAACTAATATTTCACTTAACTATGATAAATATTTTTTAGTTTTTATAATATTTATAATGATGAATAAATACATTTACCATGTTCTATTATATAAATAAATTTTATTAAAAAAATGGATTCTATTTTTATGAATTTTATTGCGATAATTTGAAAATGTAATTTAAAATTAAATTAGTAGTCGTTACAAGAAAGAGGGTTTTCAGAGAAAAAAATATTAAAAGTTTAAAATGTTTTTAAATTAAAATAAATACTTTAAATGGTTTAAGTGATTTAAATTATATTAATGAATATATTATTGATATAATTTTACTTTTGTACCCATTTTTTTGAAAAATCATTAATCATTTTATTTTCATTAAAAGAAAAGGCAGTTTTCACTACTCATTGCTAAATTAATCATTTCAAAAAAATAATAAAAATTAATGAGATGATCAATTTAAAATGATGATTTAAAAAATCGATATTATATTATAAAAATAATATTAAAAAAATAAAAAATAAATTTATTACTCTTCATTAAATCATTAACAAACCTTTTTTGAGAAGATATTTTTTTAGAGACATATAAAAACTTTTCATAAAAAATGTAATTTTTAATGAATATGTTTTCATCATATAAAAACATTATAATAAACATTTTTAGATTATTTATTAATATTCATATATGTATGTTTAAGATGTAGGTTATAACCTTCATGTTTAAATATTAATATGAATAATATATCACGGTTTGTTAATACATAGTGTCATGTGTAACATAATCTATAAAAGAAATATAATTTTTTTCAAAAAATAATTCATATAAACACTAGGTGTTATGTTAATCCATAATTAAAATTATTCTATATCATGAAATTTACCGCTTGGTTAAAAATAATTAAGGATACTTCTTCCCCATTATTCCCACAGGTTATAACATTACTTCTTTAAATTAGTGGTTTTTCCACAATAATTTAACTATGGGAGTGGTGTTATTTTGCAATAGATTCTACCAACGGTTATGATCTACACCAATTATTCCTCACATGAAATATATTCCTTTAGTGGTCTGAATTCTGAGTTCAGTACATATGCTAAATTAGGTATGTACTTCCTTAAGAGGGATACAGGGAACACACCATAAAATTGAGTGACGTTTAGTGAAAGAACAAACAGATTAAAAACCATCCTGATATAGTTAATAATTTCATAAAAAATGATATACCTATGGATTATTTATCCCTTCTTCTCAAATATCCTAACTTTCATCAATGAAAATATTTTTGGAAAGACCAAGTCACTAACTTGATGTCATAAACCACGATGATACTTGTTATCAAAGAATTTCCATGAACATTGTTCTATCATTAATTTTTTTTGAGTGGATATAACCTTATATACCATTTATTCATCTAGTTGAGGTCTAATTAACTTTATTATCTAACATTGGATCTCTACAAATATTTTTATATATTGTTTCCCAATGTTTTATCTTACTACTCAGATGAATGATATTGTTGTATTAAAACTCAACTTGAGGAAGGTGTTAATACCAACCACCACTGAAATATGTACAAAATGATATCAGTATATCTTCTTAGGTATGCACATTTCTCGTAGAATAGCCATCAATATGAGGATGAAAAACACTGTTGAAACGTAACTCTATATCTAGATCTTGTTGAAGACATCACCCTAACATCATGGTAAAATTTAAAACCTAATTAGGTAAAATTAGATTTGGTAATCCATGAATCCTTAACACTTACATAATTTATATTTTTGGAATGTTGATCAATAGAGATGTATTCTGTGATATATATGATTTCTAATGTATTTAAAAGGTGATCATATACATCTTATATAATATTATAACCTTTATAAGTTTTCAGTAGTCAGAAGACAAAATGAAAGGTAATAGTTTCCCATTAACAAAACGTTACATTTAATTGATGTTACATCCCCAATATACCTTTGTCTCTCATACTTAGCTACATGAGATAATAATAACTGAGATAAAATATTTGTGATATCTCTCTTCATCCCATATCACTAAAAATAATGTTTCAAAATCTATAGACATCATCATAATTGTAGGATGAATAATTAATGTATGAAATTTAGATTTCTCTAACAACTCCTAATATTGCTTTGATTAAAAAAATATAAGGTTCATAAACTTTATCATTCAATCCTGATATTGGATAAACTCTGGAATATTTGAAACCTTTTTTTGCAACTCTACATCATCCTTATTCTCCAATTTAATCATTACATGGATAGTTAATTGACACCTCAATAGAGAAAGATAATATTTTTCCACATTATTTATGATTTATAGATCTAAAATTTTCAATTCATTAAATATTGGATCTTTTTATCCTAATCTGGGATAAGCTAGAACGATGATTTTGTTTCAATGTATCATCAACATTCTTCCCTTTTCAAGGGTGGCAATGTATTGAGCAGTAATATTTCATAACCATCTATAACCATCTAATATGGACCATATTATACTCATTTTATGTTAATATAAACTTTAAATATTTGTGACCAAAATATATATCCCACATTTATCTATAAAAAGAAATCCATGAAATAAATAATAAAAAAGTAACCACTGGTAACTCCAAATCATGAGTTTGGTATTTTATCACAAAAATATTTAATTTCCACAAGTCATAAGCTATAAATATATTATTCCACATAAGAAAATATCTCAATCCCATTTTGAGTCATTAGCATAGATTAAAAACCATTATCCACTACATGGTAATGTAATAATATGTGTCCTAACCAATATTCTCTTATATTCCTTGAAATACTCATAGCATTTCTCTATCTATATGAACTTTTCTCCCATCCAAGATAACATAGAGAGGGTATTATATTTTCATTATAAATTATTCATAAACCATCGATAATATTCATCTAAACCAACAATAATATGAATTTTAGTCACCATAGTTGGATAGATCAAACACTCAATAGCCTCAAATTTTGATGGATCCAATGATATATCCTCTACTAAGATTAAATTACATATAAATGAAATTGTTATCATTTAAAATTTACACACTGTAAATTTTACAAATAGTTGAACATTATTTTGGGTTTCTATTTCAATTCAAAATGGATCTTGTCACTCTTTCATTATATTTGAATAGATAAGAATATCCTCTATAAATTCATTAAAAAACTGGTAAAGGTAACCTTCAAATAAACTATTCATTAAATCAATGAATATAGTGCGGGAACTTTTAGGATGGAATGGAATCAGTATATATTAATAATGTTGATACATATTGTGAAATGATTTCTTGGGATTTCCACCTTAATAAACCACAAGTTATGATATCCATGATGAAAAATCATAGAAAACTATTAATATCTACATTTTTGATATATACATTGTTGATAATATAGTCCATTAATATTTAGAATATGTTACTTGTTCCTGATTGCGATGTTGTTCAATTCATGATAATTAATGAAAAATAGTATTTATCCATATTTTTTTGGAAAATATAATAGGTTCACCCTAGGAAACTTAGCTGGATTATAAATCTCATTTCAATGTTTCTTGTGATTTTAATTTCTTAATTCATACAAATTAATCAAGGAAATTAACTAGGTATTCATTGAAATAGGTGAGGCATAAGTTATGTTCTATATTGAGAACTCAACATCACATTTTGGTTTATTTCAAGGAATATATTCTAGATTTTAATAAAAAATCTAAAATGATTGGTTTATCATTTATATTAAGTTTTCCTAGAACTGTATATGATAAGTAGCCCTTCTGAATGAGAATCATGACCTTTATATTAAAGGTGATATCCAAAAAATGTTCATACATATCATTACATTGAAATATGGTCATATTCTATTTTGAATATAAAATGTGACTTCACGTCCTCAAAAAATAATATGGGACATATATAGTGGAATCCATTATATTCTTAAGAAAATATAAAATCCAACTAGAGGAAGAATGAAACGATTTGTAGGAGGAACATTCCTAAAATTCTCACCTAGTGAGGAATCATATACAAGATATGAGATCGTTGTACCATTATGTTTTTTACTATATATTACAAATTTAATAACTGTGGTGTTATCTTGATACCCTTATAAAAATATTTATATATAATTGAATGGTTATAATAAGAGAAAAATAAGACATTAGAAATCATATATTAGATTGTAATCATACTATTCACTACATCATTATCACACCCATATTCAAAAATAGTCATGTAATTGTACTTGCCTATTTGTATTTTATTTAGTGGTTTCTGAAGCCAATCATTATCATTTCCCTTTAAATTAGGGCACTATCATGAATTGTTCCTATTTTCATTTCATTTGAAACATTTTAGTGTGGTGGTTCATTCTATGGATACAACTCTTTGTTTTCGTTATTGGGTAACTTATCCCCATCAATACAACATTCAATTTCCTGAAGAAATTTCATTCAACATATATTACATTTTCTAGTACATTTACGACAATTTCCCCCATTATTTTTTCCACACCAAGAGTATAAAGGAAATATAATCATTTTCTCTCCATGATTTTTTCATTTTTCCTTTTTATTTCATTTTTCTATTCAATCAAAACCATGTGACTAATATACAACTCAAACATCCATTTCCACCTTAAGTAACATTATATTATTCTATTTGTACCAAATTAAGTCTCTTATGGATTATTCCATTGAGATACATGGGTTTAAAATATTGAATAATTATCCAACATTAATTCAAGGTTTAATGATTATACTAAAAGCATACCTCATGAGTCTGGTAATATTATCCTCATAGGTAATAGCTGATTCATCATATTTTTATTTAACTTAAGGAAAAAATTATTCTTATTAAAAAAATAATATGAGGAAATTATTTATTGGACAATATATTCTTGAACACATCCCATTCCATGAATTCAATTTGCTCATTTCTTCTTGAATTCTTGTTGGGAGTCCCCCAGTGATCTTATTTTCCTTCCAAATTAGAGAAAAACAAAATAAAATTTTATTGTTCTCAAAAATAGAAAAATGAAAATATATTTTTAGAGGCACTGATACATTTTTAGAAAACATGAAAATTAGTTTATCTACTAAAGGAAGGTGGAAACTTTCTTAGGAAATAATCAATAGAATATTGTTCCCTCTTTTGAACTTTTGGGAATTCAGAAAAAAAAATTCATTGACATTTTTGTTTAATCCATGAAACTAGATTTTTTTGCTATATACCATATTTTTTGATTTATTATAAGTTCAATCAATGATGTTTCCACCAAACTTAATAGTATCATGGTTTATTTGGGTTCTAACCACTAAATAAAACAAAAATTCATAGCATAACCAATAGAAATCATAGTATGGAACCACATAATCATGAAAAATAAATTATATGACGTATAAATCATGAAAAAATATTATTAATAAATGGCTCATTTAGTTTATCCTATCTTATTCATGGTCATAACAATTTTAAATTATATAGGATAGTATATAATGAGTTTGTGAATTTATAAATCATACCCCCAGGAGTGTTATAATAAGTGTGAAACATGGATCATTATCATGCACTAGATAAAGAATGAATCAAGCTCAATGAACCATTTTTGGAGTTATTACCCTTAGGTACCTATATGATAGATCCATATATAGTTTTAGTTTCCATACGCAGGGCCGGCCCTAGGGCAAGCCCAGAGAGCCCCCGGGCTAGGGAAACAGGCAATCAAAGAAAAAAATACAAAACCAAGGGCAAAAAATTGACCATTTCACTGTAGCTCCTAATACATTTTAGGGCAAAATTTCATAGGCAGTCTTGGGCAACAGAATTTACCGGGCCGGTCCTGTCCATACGTAGATGTAATTTATATGAAAACACATACTATATCATTTAGCGAGTTTCCTTCACATTTTCTTATACTCTTACTCATCTATAGACTAATCATCATTCATATACATAGAGTTCTCATTAATGAGTTTATATTGTATTTCAAAAAATATAACTAAAACTAATATATGATAATATATGAATAATCCCAAAATATTTATAAATATATATTACATCTCTTTTTGGTGAACATTCATTACTTTACACCAATATATACATGATAACCATAAAGGTATAGTGATTTTGGAGTCATGGACACATGAAAAACTGGTTCATATATGAAATAAATAATCTACCATTGTGTTCTTAATAACTATCACCATTCCTATACATATCACAATTTTAAATTTCTTTGTAACATTGGGAAAGGAACCATAATAATAGTGGGCTCATATTCACAGTAAGGGAAAATAAGGGAGATATGTTAGCATAACATTAGAATATAGGAGTGATAACATGAACATTGAATTTCAAAACCATACCCTATAAATAAAAGATAATAATATCCAGTCTTGGAATAGTGATTAATAGTTCATATATGATAAATCATAAAGAAATCAATTAAAATGATCCATGAGAGAATAAAATTGTCCTAAGATATAGAATAATGGGATATATATTGGCATAGATAATCATTTCTATAGTAGTCAAGGATCACTTCATAGGATATCAGAGTGGAATGGGTTGAATCCTAAAACTGTCATAGTAGCCATGGTTTACTCCCAAGACCGACATTGATGAAAAATTTCTTAAAAGAACCATGATCACTTCCTATTCCAATATTTTCTATCTAATAAGATATAAATCTTTAACAAATTAATTGGAGGGAGATATAGGTCATAAGTATCACATAATTTAAATAATATGTATGTATGGTAGAAGATAATAATAATGTCACAATATCATAATCCATGAATATAAAAGGGGTTTATAAACATTTCACCATATCATAAAATGTCTAAAATATACATGTTTTATAATCATTTTATCATTTCATCAAAATATAACCCATGATGAAATAACCATGTTTTATAAAATTTTGTCATTGTATAACCTATGGTGGAGAAACTGGTTTCATAAAAGTATTATAATTCTAAACCCCAGCCATTCATTGAGTGAGAAAAAATGGAATCCTAGAATTATTACATCAAAGATGTTTCTATCTATGTAAAATTATTTAGAATGAAAAATTCCTTTGAATATTTCTTGATTAAAATATCATATCATTGTTTAAAAAAATAAAATTGAAGGAAATATTTTAGAAATTAGTTTCATTAAAAATATTCTGAAAAAACTATAATGGTTTCTTCAAAAAAAATAATTGACAATACATTGGGAATTTCTATTAGTGATGTCATATTAAAAAAAATTATTTAACAGTTTTAATAAAATCAAAAATGCATTTTTTTGAAAAAAACATGTGTATTATCATTGAAGAATAAATTAAATAGTTAAGAATGGTTAAATATTTCTTTTACAATTAATTTATATTATGTTAATAAAATTTTGAAATGATTTTAAGAAAACATATCTTTAGAATAAAAAGGGTTATAAATGGTAGTGATAAATAAATGCAGGTTATCATAATTGTTTTTGGTATATTGTGTACATAAAGAGAGAAAAAGAAATGGGAAAGTTTTATTATCATGAAATATGTATATGATAAGAAATTTCATGAGTTTCATAAGAGATTTATTATATATTTATCATCAGAATCAAAATAATAAACAATCTGGATAATCATTTAGATTGAAATATTATATAATGATAACATTGGAATGTTTTTATCAAAAGTACATTTAATCATAAATATAAAATGAAACATTAAATATAAATAAAATAAGGATATTTATTTACATAAAATTCCAAGGGGGTTTTATATGCAACTTTTAGAGACCCCAAACATGACATATATAGACATTACATTAATTTTTCAGAATAATTTATACATAACAGAAACCATCACTCAAGGATTGTAATAGTTTAGTATCTTTGAAACTCGTAACATAATATTCTAATCATGGTGAATGATCTTCAACATCTCCCATAAAGAACATCCCCTTTTTTTCTAACCTGAAATCTTTATTTATATCATGTGGAAAGGAAAACATATCCTGGGTGAGCTCAAATGCTCAGTAAGGGTGATCATGGTGAAAATAAAACAATCCATATACATTTGAACTTAAAAACATGAACATAATGTTTAAACATCGAAATATTGACAAATGACATAAAACATGGACGTACGTAAGGCATTGATCATAATGGAACATCAATCATGAAAAAATTGTATGGGAACAAAACATGTAATTATGTTAAACCATTAATCACATGTTATGATTTTCAGAGTAGCCAAGGCGTTGCATCCAAGACCATCATAGTGGACAAAGCCCCTTTCTGAATCAAGTTCACTCGTCGTTCCAATCTTGTATCACTGAACCAGACTAACTTGTTATTCCAGCCATGTCTATCTCATGAGATATAAATTTTTACCCAATGCATTGGACGATGATATTGGTCCCAACCATCTCATAATAAAATCATTCTTACTTGTGACACAAAATAAACATAAATCATTCATCATAACCCAATGAATAAAATGGGTTTCATAAACATCATTGCATCATAACATAATCCATATAAAACAAATGGATATAATTTCATAATAAGAAAAATAACACCATGTAAATAATAGAGACATTATTCTTGAAAAATAGACATATTTAATAATGTTATCTTAGATGGAAAATAGGTTTTTACAAAACACTTGAAATGAATTCTTGAGGAAAATATCCTTTCTTCTTCAAATTCATTATCTTTTCAAAAAATTCCATGAAATTGTAAAAGAAAATTATTTCATTGAAAATAGTCATGAAATATTGTAGAGTAAGCTTCATGAAAATAAGGTGTTATGAAACCATAAAAATCTTTTCATGCCATATAAGATAAAAAAACATTTTTCTCGTACTTTTGCCAGAAAAGTCTAAAAGTACCTCGTATGGTAAAAAAATGATTCCTCACATACCATGTAGTAAAAGTCAAAAAATTGTTAAAAAGGACTTTAAACATACATGAAACCATTTTTAGAAAAAATAGACATGGATGAGAAATATAACCCCAATAAATACTTACGAATAAATAATCTCAGATAAAAATGAGATTGGAAAAGTTATCCCTTTCTATATGTCTGATATAATTCATATGTATCCGAACCTCATGAATAATGATTTAAATAATTTCATTGAATTATTAAAGAATAATATTCATTTTTATGATATCATATATGGTTCACTTATGAATTTATATTACCGGTTCATTTGTAAATTCCATGTTAAAGCAGCATTTTGGGTAAAATAGTTTCATTTATCGTACGTGTTTCGATTTTTTGTTCTTGATATTATTACTAATAAAATTATTTACTTTATTCCAGAATATGAAACATGGTTTATATATAATATATATTTAGTATATAAATATATATGAAATATTGATAAATGGAATGAAATGCACCGTTATTGGAGACGGTAGGTCGTGCGTACGCATGAACGCTATTTTCGTTTCCTTATTGAATTGAATGGAATTAATTAAATGAAACATATATGTACACAAATCCATTATTAATTATTATTTATTATATATATAATTTATAATCATTCTTGAATGGATAATCAAGGAAAATGAATCTCATCGCGTTCGTGGAGAAGGTTGTCCGTATGTACGCACGAGCGATGATACCCTTCCCATATTTATTAAATAGAATTGGAGTGGTTGATATAATATCTCAGAATAAGTATGATGTTATAATAACCATATAAATTTATTCTTTACAACATTATACCTGTCCATGTAAGGTGGTGGTGGAAAATCAAATTAAACCACGGTGTGGAGAAGGTATTATGTACGTACGCACGCGCGACAATTTCAATTTTCGTAGGATAGATAGAAGGTGAAATGGGGTGGTATCATATTTGTAATATCATATCAGTATATTAGTGATACTAATTGTATTACTTTACATTGAAACAATTAATGTGGAGGAAGTGGAAGAAGAAAGAAACTTGAAAGAATCGGTAGAAGAGATTACCTCTTATTCGACGCACCTTCATCAAGGTTCCACTTAAAGGACTCGAGTTAGTCTTTTGAGAAGACCAAAACCTCCAAAATGTTTCTATGGAAGCGTGTAAGAGAAATGGTCAGGGATTGGATGAGCAGGAAGGCTCCTAATTTTGTGAATAGGAGAGGGAGGAGGTGCCCTTTTATAAAGGAAGAGAGGGGCACCTTTGGAAACATAAGAAATATTAATTTATAATAAATTCATATCCCACTTAAAAACCACCAAAAAAGACTCATATTCAATTATTAGATGAGATAGGGTTGTAATCTCATCAAACAATAATATTTAGACATGTTGGAAATTTATTTTAAACATTATCAACTTGATTTATCTTTATTTAATCTATTCAATTGTATTTTTTGAAATAAGATTATAAATTCTAAATTGTTATAAATAATTACACATGTTTTGTTAATTGTCTATAATTGGATAATTTAGGACATTTTTGACCATATAAATTTTAATTTATTATTTTTAAATATTTTTGTGAATTTTAAACAATTTTATATTATGATATTTTTATAAAATAAAAATAGTGTCAATTTTGTCCCTATTCATTTACATGAATTTAAATAAAATCCACATAGAAGATATGTTCAAATTAAAATATTTAATTGATTCATAACATTCTATATTTATCTATAAAATTCGTGGAGAATATTAAGTAGTTCGTACAATGTTTATTTTAATATTTTTAAACCATTTATTTGATATTTCAATCAATAAAATAATTTCAACATCACTATTGTATCACCTTTTATGATATTTATTTAATCCCTAAAAATTATAAATAAATTAACATGATGTAGATAATTTTATTAGATTTCTGGAGACTATTCATGTTCTATGTTTAATGAAGATTATCACTAAATTAAAATTATTATACTTATAAGATTGAAGAGAGTGACATGTTGTAACATTCTTTGGTTTTAATAATAATTAAATTATTTTCATGGTCAAAAGTCCATAAAACGAATCTATTACGACCCTTAGGTGATATGGGTCGACTTTGAGTCCTCCAATAGTATTTTGGTAGGTGTTAGGGTAATTTTACAATCTTATTTTTTACCCAAAATTACCCGATTTACCTTTAACTGCAGTAAATAAAAAATTATTGTAGTTACTATTCATAATATCAAAAAAATAAAAGTAACCTATTTACATATTTTGAACCCAATGAGTTAAAATATGGAATCCCTTTTTAAAAATACAAAACACATAAGTTGTAGTAATTAATTTAATATTAATCCCATTGTTAAGAAAATGGGTTTTAAAAGTCAAAACATTGCCAAATATTGAAATGTTTTTACGTATGAATTCAATGTAAACATAATGCTAATGACTTAAATTATATTAAATGGTAAAAATATATTCTATTTATAATTTAAAACAATTAAATATTATAATTTAACTATATAAATTATCTCTAATAAAAAAGTTGTTTTTAAATTAAATTTAGCGTAATTTTACTATTCATCCAAATAAGAAACTTATCAGAAAAATATCAAGAATTTATCCAAAGTAAATTTTTAAATCCTGATTCAAAAAAAATTATTTTGTCAAATTTTACTTATAAACATATCAAAAATCAAATTTAATGATGGTGTGCCATCGAAAGGTGGCAATACTACATTTTCTGAGAAATACTTATTTTTCCCGAAAAAATTTATTTTGTTCTCATACCATGTTCTAGAATATATGTAAGATGAATAATAATGTTATAAAATTCAAAATTTAGTTAATAATATTCATAACAGCTAGTTCATAATAATATTATAACAATATATTGTTGTTTAGTGAAACCTGGTATTGGGTACTACAAATGCTATCGAGGAAGTTCGCGATAGCATGTAATGCAAGCCAAGTCAAGGATGCGTGTAGTGCAAGCTCCATTTGTTGTTGTGTATAACAAAATCAAAACGTATTTCATTTATACATTAAAAAATATATATACTTAATGTTGCGTAGAATAATTTCTATAAAACGAACTTGAAATTGTGTGTAACACTAGCCAAGAATAGTGTTGCGTATACTATAAGCTAATACGGTGTTGCGTATAACACAAGATAATTTTGGTGTAGCATACAACACAAGAAATAAATGAAATGAAACAAATATGTTTCATAAAATATTGGGGTGTTACATTTTACCCCCTTAAAATGAATTTCGCCCTCGAAATTCTTCGGGGTTATAAATGGTTTACTACTTGAAAGTTTCTTAAATAGATAACCACATCGTAAAGAATAAGACTAAAAAATTATTTTAAAAAGAAATGTTAGAAACCTAATAGATACCTAAAGTAACTCATCACTGGGTTTCCACATTGGAAAATATAGGTGAAAAAATGGACATGGAAGAGAAATCTAACCATCAATCTCTGATGGACAATGGTAGAGAACATGGCTATGAAAAAGCCAACAATCACAAAGCCATAAATTTGTGATGATCTAAGGTTCCATCTTATTCATTGGATATAAGGAAACTAGGAAAAAAATATGGTTTTCAATATCATTTCCCTAAAGTTTAATAATTTGAATTAAATGCAATACTTACTTTATTTCAGTACAATCTCACCATTGTTTATTCCTTGAATAATATCCACTTCATCTCTTAAAGAAATGAAATTTAATATGCCATTCTTGAAGTGTTAGCAGATCATTTTATAGAATGATGGGTCATTCCATCTGTCTCAAACAAAAGGTTAGAAAATGTTATCAAATATACATTAGTCTATCTATGGTGAGGTTAATATTATAAGATTCCAAAATGGACTTATACTTCATCAATCATACCGATTAATAAAATAAAACTAGTTTCTATTAACCAGGGACTTCCTGTAGGCTAGTGTTAGGTGATAAAGGCATATCACACTTCTGTTGTGGGTTTGATTCCCACAGCCTTGTCCAATGCGATGGCTTGTTTCCCATCCTGTAGGTTACCCTTTTTCTAAAACTACATTATTAAAACATTCCATCAATAATATCAAAAAAAAGTTCTTGCCTTAAACACTACTATATTATTTCCAACATAATCCATTCAAATATTTAGGCTTATCTAAAATACTTCTGTCCAAGATCATTGTATAAAGAAAACAATTACATGAAATGTCATATAATGAGCATGTGAATACCATCATATATCCCCCATATATCATACGATATATCTTGTTGGTAATATTCAAAACATGTGACTACCCTAATCATGTATTCTATTGAAAAATGAATACCCAATGAACCATATTGAAAACATGAATGCTGTCAAAATTTAACACTTTCCGCATACCAAAATACCAAAATTTCTATATACTCAACCCATGATATAACTTTTTCCTTATTTCAGTCATGAGCTTATTTCATTTTCACTTTATCCCTTTATTATGTTCATATCATCTTATTTCCTAATGTATTTCAATCACTTTCCATGGTTACCAGTACCATATAATTATTTAAAACCAATAGATTGATATTCCTAAATTCCAAGATACCATAAATGAGATTCCGTGATGCTATTTTAAAATCTCATTACATAAACAATTAATCATTCCACAACATCACTGTCATAATTGACATCACAAATAGTGATCACATGTGACTTCCCTTTATCCTTTTCCTTAAGATTTTTCTCACGCCGATCATCATTAACCCTTGGATTATGGCATTGATTAGCATAATGCCCCATTTACTTGCAATTGTAGCATTGAAGTGTTGATGGTGTGTTCTCTGTAGTCTTTTCTTTATTCACATAATTAGCTACCTTTTTCCCATTACATCAACACTCAACTGCTCAATAACCTTCTTTTACACACTTAAAACATTTTCTAGTTCCTCTTAGACAATCTCCACCATGATTCTTTCCACACTTTGAGCATAAAGAAATATTTATCTTCTTTTCACCATTTTTATGAGATTTCTCCTTGAAATCCATCTTTCGTTTCTTGTCAAAACCATGAGATGGATATGTAACACCAAATTCTAGTTCTACCTTGATTGCACAACACACAATTTCTTCATATCAACTGAAGTCTTTAATAGCTAATGCCCTTTGAAGACTTGGTTTTAAGCCACTGAAAAATCGGTCAACTTTACTATCAGGTTGGATGATAAATACAGATGCATACCTTGCATGCCTTGTAAAATTCTCCTCATATATACCAACAGATTCATCATCCTTTTTCTTAAGATCAAATAACTCCTTTTCTATCTTCGTTCTAAGAATATGAGGGATTTACTTATTGAAAAACATGTTCTTGAACTCATCCCATTCCATGGATGCAATTTCTTCTTCGGGCCTTGTATTCTTAATTAGAGTCCACCACTGGTCTACATCACCTTATAAACGGTAAATAACCAGAATTTCTTTTTCATGTTCTTAGAAGCTAAGAATGGACAATATCTTTTCAATGGTACTGATCCATTGTTCAGCAACAATTGGATTAGAGGACCCACATAAAGTAGGTGGATGTTGCCTCATGAAGGACTCAATAGAATATTGTACCCTTCTCTGCTCATTTGGAAGTCCAGAATGATTCATAGCCTGTGTAAGAATAGCTATATGATTTTTCACTCCATCTCCCATAACATTGGTTTGTTCAGGAGGACAATCATTGCATTTTCCATTACATTGATCAACACGGTTCCTTCAGTTTCCTGCCATGGTCTAAACCCCAAAAAGAATAGTGTGAGAGGAAAAAATCATTCTACGGAAAACAGAATAATAATGGGGGAGTACCTTCAATATCTAACATCTTAGGTTTAATTCTAATATCATTACCATAATTCAAGTACTATAACCTATACTTATACTTAACCTTACGTATATCCCTAGACATACCATAGAAATATCTCTAGGGATCTCACTAAAGTTTTCTTATCCTATTTTCCAAAGGATAACTAAACCTTTCCACTAATACCAACTATAGAGACCCCAAACATGACATACATTGACATTACCTTACTTTTTCATAATACTTATTACATAACAAAAAACAACACTAAAGGATCTTAATAGTTTAGTGTCTTTCAAAACTCATAACATAATCTTCTTATCATGGTGAAAGATCTTCAAAATATCGCATAAATATCATCCCCTTTCGTTTTCATACCTACAACCTTTATTTATATCCCATGGAAAAGAAAACATATCAATAGTGATCTCAAATTCTCAGTATGGGTAGGCATGGAGGAAATATAACAATCCATATACATTTGAACTTAAAAACATGAACATAATGTTTAAACATCAAAATCTTGAGCAATGACATAAAACATAGAATGGCATAAGGCATAGATCATAATAAAACATAAATCATGATAATATAGCATGGGAATAAAAATTAAATTGTTGAAAACCATTAATCCCATGTTATGATTTCGATAGTAGCTAAGGCATTGATGCCAAGACTATCATAGTGGACAATGTCCCTTTCTGAATCGAGTTCACTCCTAGTTCGAGTCCTCTATCACAGAACCAGATTAACTTGTCATTCCATCCATTTATATATAATGAGATATAAATCATTACCCAATGTATTAGAGGGAGATATAGGTCCCACCCATCTCATATTTAAATTATTCTTACTTGTGCCACAAAATAAACATAAATCATTCATCATAACCCAAAGAATAAAATTTGCCTCATAAACATCATCCAATCATAACATAATCCATTTAAAACAAATGGATATCATTTCCTCATTAGAAAAATATCACCATGTAAATAATAGAGACATTATTCTTGAAATATAAACATATTAAATAATGTCAACTTAGATGGAAAATATTTTTGACAAAACACTTGAAACAAATTCTTGAGGAAAATATCATTTCTTCTTCAAAATCATTTTCTTTTAAAAAAATGCCTTTCAATTTTAAAATATAAGTATTTTTTTGAAAAATAGTCATGAAATACTTTAGATTAATCTTAATGAAAATAAGGCGTTATGAAACAATTAAAATCCATTCACGCCATATAAGATAAAAAACATTCTTCTCGTACTTTTTTCGGTCTAGTCAAAAAGTACCGCGTATGGTAAACAAAAAAAAAGATTCCATTCATACCATGTAGTAAAAGTAAAAAATGGGTAAAAAGGACATTAAACATACATGAATCCATTTTTAGAAAACAGTAAATGGATGATAAATATAACCCTAGTAAATACTTATGAATAAACAATCTCAGATAAAAACGATATTGTGAAAAGTAATTTCTTACCTTATGTCTAATATACTTTGTATATATCCAAACCTCATGTATAATGATTTAAATAATGTCATTTAATAATTACAGAATCATATTCATTGTTATGATATCATATATGGTTCACTTATGACTTTATATTACCCATTCTTTTGTAAATTTAATGTTAAAGAAGCGTTTTGGGTAAAATCGTTTCATTTATCATGCGTGTTTCGATTTGTTGTTCTTGATATTATTACTAATATCTTAATTAACATAGTTCCAGAATTTAAAAAATGATTTATATATAATATATATTTATTATAAAAATATATATGATAAATCGATAAATGGAATGAAATACACTATTCCTGGAGACGGTAGGTCATGCGTACGCATGAACGTTGTTTTCGTTTCCTTATTGAATTGAATGGAATTAAATAAATGAAACATATATGTATATAAATCTAGTATTAATGATTATTTATTATATATATACTTTATAATCATACATGAATAGTTAATCATGGAAAATGAATCTCATCGCGTTCGTGAAGATGGTAGTCCGTACGTACGCACGAGCGGTGATATTGTTCCCATAATTATTGAATAGAATTGGAGTGGAAGATATAACATCTCAGAATTAGTATGATGTTATAATAAACATATATAGTTATTATTTACACCATCATACCCATCCAAGTAAAGTGGTGGTGGAAAAACTAATTACACCACGGCGTGGAGATGACATTCCATATGTACGCACGCGCGGTGATTTCGTTTTCTGTAGGATGGATAGAAGGTGAAATGGGGTTTTTGAATATTTATAGTATCACATCAGTATATTAGTGATACTAATTGTATTACTTTACAATGAAACAACCAAATAAGTGGAAGTCTAGGAAGAATGTAACTTGAAAGAATCAGTAGAAAAATTACCTCTTCTTTGATGCACCTCCTTTATGCTTCCTCTTAAGGGACTAGAGTTGGTCTTTTGAGAAGAACAGAACCATCAGAATGTTTCTAGGGAAGTGGGGAAGAGAAATGGGAATGGTTTGGGCAAGATTGAAGGCTAAATGTGTTGTGAAGAGGATAGGTAGGTGGTTCCCTTTTATAAGGGAGGAGAGGGGCACCTTTGGAAACATAAGAAATATTAATTAATAATAAATTAGAACCCTACATGAAATACTAAAAAAATTACTCATATTATAATATTAGATGAGTTATGGTTGTAATCGCATCAACCAAAAAATTTATACTTGTTGGGAATTTATTTTAAACCAAATCAACTTGATTTATCCTTATTTAATCTATTTAATTTTATTTGTGGTAATAAGATTCTAAATTTTAAATTGTTATAAATAATTATTTATGTATTTTAAATTGTCCATAATTGGATAATTTATGAAATTTTTTGTCCATAAAAATTTTAAATTATAATTTTTAAATATATTTGTGATTTTTGAACAATTTTATATTCTGTAATTTATATAAAATAACAATTGTGTCAATTTTGACACTATTCATATATTTGAATTTAAATAAAATCCACACAGAAGTTATGTTCGAACTAAAATATTTAATAGATTAATAACATGTCATATTTATCTAGAAAATTCGTGGAGAATATTAAATAGTTCATACAATTTTTATTTCAATATTTTTAAAACCATTTATTTGATATTTCAATGAATAAAAAATTTTCAAAATCTCTATTGTGTAACCTTTAATGATAATTATTTTATCCCTAAAAATTCTAAATAAATTAAGATGATGTAAATAATATTATTATATTTCTGTAGACTATTCATGTTCGAAGTTTCATAACGTTAATCACTAAATTAAAATTATTATACTTATAAGATTTAAGAGAGTGACATGTTGTCAGTTTCTATGATTTTAATAATAAATAAATTATTTTCATGGTAAAAAATCCATAAAATAATTATATTCCAACCCTTAGGTGATATGGGTCTACTTTTAGTCATTAAATAGAATTTTGGTAGGTGTTAGGGTAATTTTATAATCTTATTGTTACCCTTAATTACCTGATTTACATTTAACTACAGTAAATAAAAATTACCGTAGTTACTATTCATAATATCAAAAAAAAATAAAAGTAACCTATTAACATAATTTGGACCCACTGAATTTAAATATGGAATCCATTTTTCAAAATTAAAAACACCTAAGTTTCAGTAATTTTTTTTAATTAATCTCGTTGTTAAGAAAACGAGTTTTAAATATTAATACATTGCCAAAGATTGAAGTGTTTTTACTTATCAATTAAATGTAAAATTAATGCTAATGACTTAAATTATATTAAATTGTAAAAATATGTTATATTTATACTTTAAATCCATTCAATATTATAATGTAACCACATAAATTATCTCTATGAAAAAAGCTGTTTTTAATTAAAATTTAGCATACTTTTACTATTCATCAAAATAACAAACATATCAAAAAAATATAAAAAATATATCCAAAGTAAATTTTAACATCCTGATTAAAAATAAGTATTTTATTTTGTCAAATTAAACTTATAAACATTTCAAAAACTAAATTTAATGTGGGTGCACCATTAAAAGGTGGAAAAACATCATTTTTTTAGAAATGCATATTTTACCTGAAAATTTTTATTTTGTTCTCATACCATGTCATATAAAATGTGTAAGATGAATAATAGTGTTATAAAATTAAAAATTTAGTTAATAATATTCATAATGGATAGTTCTTAATAATATTATAACAATATATCATTGTTTAGTGAAACCAGGAATTGCTTACTAAACACGCTATAGAGGAAGGTCGCGATTGCATGTAATGCATGCCAAGTCAAGGTTGCGTATAGTGCATGCACCCTTTGTTTTTTTGTATAACATAATCAAAATTTATTTCATTTATACATTAAACAAAATATATACCTAATGTTTCTTAGAATAATTTCTACAAAACGAACTTGAAATTGTGTGTAACATGAGCCAAGAATAGTGTTGCATATACTGCAAGCTAATACGGTGTTGCGTATAATACAAGCTGATTTTGGTGTAGCGTAAAATAAAAGACATCAATGAAATTAAAATAATATTTTTCATAAAATATCGGGGTATTACACAACTAATAAATGATTAAATTTTCATACTATATTATACGTCTCAAATAAAGAAAACCAAAAGAAAATATGATACCATATATGTATAATTACCCTATACATGTTAAAAAATCATGTAAAATTAATATGATGTTAGTCTAAATATAATAAAAAATCATAATTGTATAAATTCAGCAATAAATTGTATTCTTATGACTTTTTATTACCTGTTTCTTAGCAATTATTTATTAAAGTAACATGTTTGGTAATAATTTCTTTACTTTCCATGTAGGTATAGATGTTTTATAACTAATAAATTGGTCATGGTAAAATCATCTAAAAAATTTTTTCAATTAAATTAATATCATGTCCTTTTAGTATATATGTTTTATAGAAACCAATATTAGATAGAGAGAGAAAATTAATTATTCCTTTCATCAAGAAGGTTTGTTCTACATACGCATGAATATTATTTCCATTTTGTTGAAGGACTGAAAGAATTAATGTTAAATTATCCATTTACATTAAAAAATAATATATGTTTTCTATCTAAAATCTATATTAAATAAATTTACAATTTATTAGATTCCATATAGAATGTAAATGAAAACAGATCACGTTGCGTCGTGAGGCGGTAGTCTTCCGTACACCCAAATGATGTTGTCGTATTCTCTTTAGAATGGAAATTAAAAAATAGTATATGTGATAATAAATATAAAAAATTAAATTTATGTTAATAATATAATATATATATATATATTATATCATTCATTATACCGAAAAAATGAGAGGTGCTTATGGAAAATGTGTCACATCTGTCCGTGAGGCGGTATTCCGCCGTACACATGAGTTATGTTATCATCTCCCATTTTAGGGAAGAGTAGTTAGATAGAGGGAGAAATTGAAACCTAATAATATATCAATAAATATAATATTATCTATCCAATATATCTACATGGGTAATAAAAATTTTAAGAGATGGAAGAATTAAGAAAATAAAAATCATTGTTGAAGAACAATACCTTTTATTCGGCTAATCATCTTAGGGTTGCACCAAATAACCTCATAAGATAGATTTATGATCAAGATAATGATTATAATAAGATAGGAGGGAAATACTTATTGTATTGTAGATTTTATTTTATTATAAAAATGTTTTTGGATGTGTAAAAAGGATAAGAGAGGGGTGGCCTTTTATAACTAAGGTAAGGGAAACACTTGTTATATATGAAAATAATAGAGTGTAACAACATATTATTTATTAAAAAATTATCAAAAATATAAATTAAAGATAAAATAATATTTATGGTCTAAATAATCTCATAAAATCTGTGTTTTATTATTTTTGGATCATTTTTAACGCTTATCTTTTCAGTTCAAATATTAGATAAACCCATTTTCAACATAGCTCTAGTAACTAGTTATAACTATATATAATATTAATTATTGTCTAAAATTAAATTAGATTTTTTTATTAAAAAACATAATCTTATTAAACATATGAAATTAATTTTTGATGAATTATATTTATAAAAATAGAATTTTTTAATTTAAAATATAACTCGCAATTCGGACGTGAAATTTTTTTTTGAATAGAAAAAATTCAGAAATTTCAAATATTTTCTTATCAAAAGTAAATATAAAATTGATATAAATTTACTAAATTAGATTAATAGATATATAATTTTACAAATTATATTTATAAAATTTGTTTTAAAATACCCTTATAAATATTTAAATGGAATTGTAGTTTTCAATAAGACAAGTATGTTCACTAAAAAAATATTTTAGGAAAATATGAAAAATACACTGTCATAAAATTTTGACAAGAGTATTTAAATAATTATTTCTATTTAATAAAATTTATTTTATAAAAATTTTAAAAATTAATATCATTATTGTTCTAAAAAATAAATTAATTTCAATTTTTATGAGGAAATTTCATTTTTGAAACATATAATAAATTACTAAAAAATATGTCAATTTTTTTATAAATATGTATTATCTATATTGAACGACTTTAATTAATATTTTAAAAATATATATTACTATCCAGATCACATAGTTTCATTACTATGTTATAATGGTCATATTTGAATAAAAATATTAATAAAATATCATGGTTTGTAAAAACATGGGGATGTGTTTAATGAAAGCTAGCAAAAAACATAAAATCCTAAATAAAAATAATTCATAAAATCCAAGGTTGTAATAGTATTACTCTATGAAAATTAATTATAAGTGATACATTATACACTTAGACACAAACAAATATGGTTACATATGCCTCATCATTTTCTTAGGTTCCTACACAACTTTTAAAATGTGTTGGTTTAACAAGAAATCATTGAACATGGGAGTGGTATTCGTCATAAAATCGTTCTTTATATGAACTAGATATCCATTTAAAATTCATCATAAGAAACATCATACTCTAGTGTTATGACCTATGGTTTATTATATTTGAACAATGTAACGCCCTGACCCTAGAAGCCCAGAGTCGGTGTATTATTATGTATCAATGGAAAGATCACAAAAGATCGTGTCTAAATAGACTGATTAGTTTAGTACCCTTGGATGTACTAGATACATTCATATGGTTTACATTACATCATAAAATGGAAAACAACAACAACATTGTTTCCAAATACAACACTGATATCTCATAGACTATCCCTGAAGGTCAATCATAATATACTTCTTCGCATCCTGGGAAAAATAAAACATAGAAATGGGTGAGCTCAGATGCATAGTAAGGATACCAATATAGAGGAAACATTCATAAATAAGCATAAATATTTAAGGAAATGTATAAAACTAAAAAAAATGCATTTTAAACACAAACTTCTTCATAATATGGAAAATATAAATCAAAATAATTCCATTTACTTACCCACATGGATATTCTATTAGTCGAATAATCACATGAAATATCTATATCCACTTTCATAATGATGTAACGTATAATGTCAGACTCATAACAACATAGTGAAGGCCTTGTACCAAGAATAAAAATAAGATATTTTCAAGGCCTTATTCCAAGACACATGTTTGTCTCTTGAGACCTACCGATGCATCGAGGAGCTTTAGTGAGCTCCACCCATCACTTACGAAGTCCAATGAATTCCTCAATTGAAATGGTTTAATAATAGCAAAAATGTTTGTATTAAAATTGGCATACGAAATGTAAATACATTATCCAAAAAATATGAATGGAATGAAATAACACATCCATAGTCAAACTTATCAAAAAACCGTAAATACAATATAGATGTTTTGTATCATAATAAATCAACTTTATGAAAACATAAAATCTATCAAAGGATGTCAACAAAGATGAAAACAAAATTTTCTTAGAGAAATATCGCTTTATATTTTGAAATCATTTAAAAGTCAATTAATTATAAAATAAAACATTTATATTTAAAAATATTCTTATAAGCTTGTAGGGGAATATTTGACATTGTTATAACAACGTAATATAGCCACATCCGCCGTATAAGTTAAAAAACATTCTTACCTTAATTTGGTCGAGAAGGTCATAAAGTACATTGTTTGGGAAAAGATGAAAATATTCATTTCAAACTATTTTATAAAAATTAAAATAAGGGTATAAATGACTTTAAACCACAGACTAGTAAATAGTAAAAAGGTTTTGGAATATATTTTTCCAAAACATGGATGTGGATGATAAAGAGGTCCCACTAGATAATTACATAAAAACAACCACGGATAATAAAGAGATTGTGAAATTAACCCTTAGCTTGTACATTTCCTTGGACGAGGGTAGGTTAACCTCTAGTATAATGGAGAAATTATTGGTATAAAAATATACAAGATTAATATACATTAATATGATATCATATATGATCTTTAAACATTTTATTGTTAATAATATCTTAGTATTATCATCGTTTCGGGTGTTAACTAATTCATTTTCCATTATAGGATTTGATACATAAGTAATGTTTGTTGTTGATGTGATGTATCTTATTCATATTTAGAATGATATTTAGTATTTAAAAATTATTTTTAAACATCAAATGAAAATTATTCTTGAATGGATACGAGGGGATATTAATCTCATTGAGTTCATGGAGACGTTAATCCGTACATACGCATGAGCGACAATATCATTCTTTTGATATTAAATTAATATATAAGTTCATGGTATATAATATATAAAGAATAATTATCATTATATATTTATTATTTACATCAATTACACATCATTATTATACCCATCCAAATAATAATATATTGAATAACAATTACACCACGACGTGGAGACGGTAAGTCGTATGTACGTGCGTATGGTGACATGTCATTAAAAGGATGGATAGAATAATGAATATAGATGTAACATATTTATAATAATATCACATTATATAGAAGATACTGGATATATTATTTTATAATGATAATAACAAATAAATAGTAAGTGGAAAAAGAATGGAACTAGAAGGAGGTGATGAAATATTTACCTCTTCTTCGGGTTCGTCCTTTTGATTTGATAAAAAGGGATCCTTAGGTTGGTCTTATGACTAAAGGAAGGCCTCTAGGATGAAGGGAGGTCAGTTGAGAGGGTATATGGGTAGGGTTTGGATGATCCAAATGACTTTGAAGGAGTTAATTAGAGAGAAGGGGAAGTGCCCTTTTATAAGAGGGGTGAGAGGGACCTTAGGAAAAGCTAGAAATATTATTTTATAATAAAATCATTTTTGGTTTATAATGGCTCCAAAATTAATTATTTAAAAGCTAAGGTGGGTATGGGACGAAAAACACTCAAAAAAATGTATTAGTTAGCTTTGTGTCACTATATTAACCTTATCATTTAGATTTAACAGTTAGTAAAATACATTGACATTTACCATGTCTCTTTGCATTTTTATATTATATGGTTAGTGAACTTACAATAAACATCCAAGAGAACCTCAAGTGGTTAATTAATGACATATATAACATTATTTAATACATTTTTCCAAACCTTTGATTTTTAGGAATATAATATGAATTAATAATATAATATTTGTTTTAAAAACTCTTTTATGCCAATTTTGACACTATTTGGTACAGTGTTTTTTCGAAATTTATAGCAGAATTATTACATAAAAAAATTAATATAACCAACCCTAACATGTCATATTAACTTAAAAAATTAGTTTAATACATAGAATTTCTCAAATTACATTTATTTGGGTATTTATAATATCAATTATTTTAATATTTCATTAATAAGGTAATTACTACATCATCATCGTGTCATAAATAAATAAAATTAATTCATGTCTAATAAATATAAATAAAATACCATTATGTGGGAAATATTTTTATCTTTCTAATTAATATTAATATTCGAATTTATAGTATATGTAACCCTATATTAAAAATGGTTTAGTTATTAAACATTGAATTTAACACTTTTAACTCTTCTTTGAATTAAATAATAATAAATGTCTAATCTAATTTAGTTAGAACTAAAGGATAATATTTTATTCCTATGGTTTTTTTGGTAGAATTACACTTATACAATAGAATTAGGACATCTATTAGGGTAATATTAATATCATTTTTACCCTTAATTACCCAATTTACTTTTAACTGTGGTAAATAAAAATAAAACATTACTATTCACCAAAAATTATTTTAATCTTATTGAACAACATTTTACTTACAGATATCAACCATGTCTCTTGGATTTTTGAAATTAAACTCACAGAAGCATTAAAATTATGTTTTATGAAAAATGCAAATGCTTCTAGGAGGTGGGTAAAAGACGGTAAAAAGTTCTATAAACTTTATATATATATGTATAATTATATCAAGCTGGCTCCAATGAATTACATTGAACTTATATATGTATTATGTATCTATTTCGACCTAAAATAAATTTATATAAAATAAATAATTATATAAATAAAAATTCGTGTTTAAACTCTAACTCAGTGTTTTTCACAATTCATCAAAAGTAGAACGTTTTTAGAAAAATGCCAAAAATTAAGCCTAAGTTAATTTCGATATTCCGAATCCAAAAATGACGTCCATTTTGAAAGATAAAATTTATAAAATTTCAAAAAGTTGGTATTACTATTTATAACGGCTAGATTGATTAGTTGTGGTGTGTTAGAACTCGAAGTTGTGTACAACACACGCTATTGTATTATTCAAAGAGAAGCATAGCGTGGAAGCTTGGGGTGTTATATTTTCCCCTCCTTCAAATAATTTCATACTCAAAATTTCTAGAAACATACATTATAGAATGACTTGGGTGGTTCTTCATCATATGTTCCTTGGGTTCCCACGTTTCGTATTTCATCTTATGGTTTCTCCAAAAAACGTTTACTAGACGAGTCATCTGGTTTCTCAACACTTGTTCTCTATTATCAAGAACTCTGGTAGGATCTTCGCAATAAGACAGATCAGGTTCCAAATCTAATTCTTCATAGATAAGTACATGTGTTGGTCCATGCATGTATTTTGTCAACAGTGATACATGGAATACATCATGAACTTTGGAAAGACATGGCGACATTTCCAAATGGTAAGCTACAACCCCAATTCATTCTAGAATTTTGAAATGTTCAATGTACTTGGGACTCAATTTACCCTTCTTACCGAAACATATAACACCCTTCCTTGTTGATACCTTTATGAAAATATGATCTTATACCTAAAATTTCAAATCCTTCCTTTGGTTATCAGTATAGCTCTTCTTCCTACTTTGAGCTGCTTTCATGTGGGTTTGGATTACCTTCACCTATTCTGTCGTTTCCTCCACAAGTTCTAGGCCTACAAGTTTTCTTTCACCAACATCTTCCCAACATGTTGGTGTGGGACATCTATTTCAGTATAACCCTTCATATGGTGTCATCTGAATACTTGAATGGAAGCTATTGTTATAGAAAAATTCCACCAGAGGTAAATATTGATCCCACATACCTTGAAAGTAAAGTGATCATGTTCTCAACATGTCTTTAAGGTTTGAATAGTCTATTCTGACTGTCCATCAGTTTGAGGGTGGTAGGCAGTGCTCAAACAATGTTCAGTATCCATGGATTTCTGATTAATTTTCCATAATCCTGATGTAAAACCTAGAGCACGATCAGAAATAATCGATAGAGGTACTCCATGAAGTCTCACAACTTCAGTAATACATACTATTTCTAGACGTTAAAGTGGTAAACCATCTCTTATAGAATGAAAATGTGCTGACATGGAAAGATGATCAACAATAACCCACATTTCATCATTCCTTCAAGGAGTCTTGGGTAGTTCCATGACAAAGTCCATCGTAATATTATCCCATTTGCACTCAGGTATGGGAAGAGGTTGCATGACTCCACCAGGCCATTGCCTTCCAGCTTTCACGTGTTGACAAACCATACATCTTGACACAAAATCAGAAATATCCCTCTTCATGTTGTGACAAAAAAAATTATCCTTCAAATCTATATATATTTTGGTGCTCTGATGGTGTATAGAGAAATTTCAACTATGTGAATCATCTAACAATTCTCTTTTTAGATCAGGTATATTGCGAACAAAAAGTCCCTTCCCAAATTTCAAAATTCCATCTTCATATACGAAGTCACTCAATCTCCCATCATTCATAGCATTAATATTTTTCTGAAAATCCTCATCATTAACCAGAGAACTTTTTATCCTTCCTAGTAAAGATGGTTTGGCATACATTTGAAAAAGTATTGATGTTTCGCCTTCCATGGTGATTCCCATATCCATCATTACTAGATTCTTGTAAATGGGATACCTTTCAACTCTCATATTGTTCAATACTCTATCATATCTTGTTCTTAAAGAATTTTCCACCTTGTTTTCCTTCCCTGTGTGGTAGTCTATCATGCAATCATAATCCTTGAGTAGTTCAATCCATCATCTTTTCCTCATGTTGAGTTCTTTCTGTGAGAAACTATACTTCAAAATCTTGTGGTCAGTATATATCCCACATTTTCACCATACAGATAATGTCTCCATATATTCAATGTAAATATTATATCTTCTAACTAAATATATTGATTAGGATAGTTTTTCTCATGAATCTTTAGTTGTCATGATTCATAGGCAATAATCCAATCATTCTGCATAGGAACCCAACCTAGTCCTTTATATGATGCATCACTATAAATAACAAACCCATCATTCCCCAATGGTAGAGTTAATATAAGAGAATTGAATAATATTCTCTTTATTTATTCAATACATTCTTAACATTCTTTTGTCCAAACAAATTTCACCAATTTACATGTGATCTTGGTTAAAGGGTTATCCAATCAGGCAAAATTCTGGACTAAATGCCGATAAGTACATGATAAATCAATAAAAATGTGTACCTCAGTTATACTCGTCGGTGCTGGCCATTCATGGATTTCTCCTTTCTTAGAAGAATCAATGGAGATTCCATCCTTAAAGATAATATGGCCTAGAAATAAAATATTCGGAAGCCAGAATTCACACTTTCTAAACTTTTTATTTAATTCATGTCTTCTAAGAGTCTTTAGAAAAATGCGTAAGTGATTTTCATGATCTTCATTAGATCAATGAAGATATAGGGTGCATTAGCCAATCCAAAAGGCATTACTGTAAACACGTAATGCCCGTACCTGGTTCAAAATGCTATTTTCGGAATATCTTCCTTCTTCACACACAACTGATAATATCCAAATCGATGGTCAATCTTTGAAAAGTATTGACCTCCATTAATTTGGTTGAATAAATCATAAATGCAAGGTAGGGGATTCTTTTTCTTTATTGTTATATCATTGATATCCCTATAGTCAATTCAAAACCTCCATCATTCTTCTTAACAAAAAGGAAAGGGGATCCCCATATAGAAACACTAGGGAGAATAAATCCATTGTTACTCAATTCCTCTAGTTGTTTCTATTGTTCCACTACTTCCACAATGTCTATTCTATAAGGGGTCTTTGATATGGGCCTTGAACCAAAAATTAAATTAATGGAAAAATCAATTTCTCATTCTAGAGGATGTCCAATTAAATCTTCTGGAAACACATCAACATAATCTTGCACAATAGGTACATCCTCTATTTGAAAATTCATTTCATTATCCATAGTTATTTCATTATCTTCCTCCCCAATAATTTAATTTAGTTGAGCTATTGGGGGTTGATCTAGATTAGAATTAGGTGGTGACGTTTCTGCTCTAGTGATGAGGTACTTATTATCATTATCAAAAATTGTAACCTCCTTCTTCATACAATAAATTTTGACATCATAGTCTGAATGCCAATCCATTATGAGGATTATATCAAATTAAATCTTGGGAATGACGATGATATCAGCAGATAAATTACCTTTATATGACTTAATGGGAACTGATTCACAAAACACTATTGTAATGATACTTACCTTGGGAGTTTTGACTGCAAACACCCTTGTTAAATCAAATTTAAAATATCTAATTTTCGTATCAAACTGGGAATTTATGAAACAATGCGATGATCCAAAATCAAATGAAGCTTTGGATCAACTTGAGAAAACCATTAAATTACCTGCCACTATTCCTTTCGGAACTTCAACCTCAGTAGTAGTGATAGCATAATCTTGGCCTTGATCCCTTGGCCATTTCTGAGATAATTTCCTCTGACACTTAGAAAATTCATTTTTATAATTCCCCATTTCTGTACAATTGTAGAATTCAACATCGATAGCCTCTTTCTTCCCCTTGAAATCACAATCTTGGTGGCCCTTTTGACCACATTTGTAACAGAATCCCATTCCCTTCAAGAAAGTACCAGGGTCTCTCTTCCCACATTTACTATAGGATGGATATTCATCTTTTCCCTTCTTCCACTTATTTCCATTTCATGAGTGTTCTGCAGATCTCTTCATCTCTTTCTTAGATTTAAAGTCATAAGACTTAGAGAATTCATTTTCTATCTTGATAGCACATGATAAAATATCTTCGTACGATGAGAAGGATTGTGTGACTAATGCTTGATGGAGAAATGGTTTTAACACATCAAAGAAACGATCAATCTTACTTCGTGGGTTTTTTATATAATCTACAACATGCCTCACTATCCTTGTAAATCTGGATTCATACTTTATGACATTCTTATCATCCTTTTGCCTCAGACTCAGAAATTGTATTTCCATATCTTCTCGATGGTCATGAGAAATGTATTTTTCTATGAAAATTTATTTAAACACCCTCCATTCCATATTTGATACTTCATAAAATTACTTTGTGTTTTGAATCAATGACCACCATTGATAAATGTAATGTCCTAGTTCCGGAAGCCACCCAGAGTCACCCCATACCCGGTTGGTCACATGGCCTCAAGCGCATTTTCCCGAATGTTAGAGGCTGCTGACATGCAATAAGGTCCTTGGGTGTGATAGTGGGGAAACAATGCCCTCACTAGAAGAGTACCCAACTGAAGTAACAACACATAATAACGGAAACAGTAAATATCAAAAAATAGTAAACAGTGGAAGATTGATATAGAAACAACTAGAGAAAAATATATATAAATGATATAAGGTACATATATGTCTGGGAAAGAATCTAAACAAGTCATAATGCTGAATACAGTTATAAAACAATGTACAAAAGGAAAACAGATTAGAAACTCCTCAGCATCCCAAGACTCTTATTTTTCCCTTGCTCTCCAGCTCCAATGCAATCAAGTACATAAAGACAAAGGGCGCTTTCCCTTGTCTATTCCTACAACAATATAATATATTTGGGCCTAAAAGCATGGCCCAAACTGGGTGTCAGACTAAATTCCAGTAGGCAACCAGCTGAAGATCTGTGCCTAATAGTCAGTGATTATATGGCAGGTAAAAGTAATGAAAGCAGTAAATAAGGAAGCATTGAGTGTTAAAAAATCCATAGTTTAAGCTTTCAAAACACCACACAACATGCAACGACAAAACAGATAACACAACAGGTAACCATCTAGGAAGTACCCATGACCTGTCCCCTCTATTCATACCTATCAAGTTCAAGCAACCCATTGGGCCGCACACACAGTCTCACCCCTATGGTTCATCTAAATTAAAGACTCTTTGAGGAATAAATCACCATCAATTCCCCCTATAGTCTCATATCATACTAAAGGTGCTCTAGGGAAGCACTCAACATCAATTCCACCTGTGGACCGCATCGAGGATCTGCAGACACTCTGGGGAGGCACTCAACATCAATTCCCACTATAATCTAACTTCGTAATTATAAAGACACTCTATAGAATCCCTCAACGTCAATTCTCCCTATGGTCTATACACCAGGTTCTCATGGCCCTGTGTAAGTCAACAAGCATAGAATGTAACGCCCCAACCCCTGTTACCCAGAGTCGGCACATTATTGCGTAACATTGGCATGATCACAAAGATCAGGTATCGAAAGACCAATTAGTTTAGAAGCCTTGGAAACACTAGATACATTCATAAATGATACATTACATCATAAAGTGAAAAACTACAATAACAGTCTCCATTTTCCACACTCATATCCCCTTCAGACTATCCCTACAGGTGATTCCTAAAATACTTCTTCACATCCTGGAAAAATTAAAACATTGAAAGGGATGAGCTCAGATGCTCAGTAAGGATAACAATATAGTGGAAGCTTTCATAAATATATATAAACATTTAAGGCAATGTATAACTAAACAAAAGCTTTTTAAACATGAACTTCAACATAATATGGAAAAAGTAAAATGAAATAATGCCATTTACTTATTCAAGGCCTCGTGCCAAGACACTAGTTTTCCTCATGAGACCTGCCGATCCATCGAGGATCTATAGCGAGCTACACCCGTCACTTATTATGTCCAATGCATTCATCATATGAACAGGTTTAAACATATCATCAACCATAACATAATCGTATAACATAAAACATGCATAAATGAAACATAACATTTCCACATTTCAATCACAAGATATCAATACAACACATTGATATAATAAAAAACACTTTCAAAACCATTTTCAATACTAAAATAAAATAAAATTAAATCTTGGTATTTATTTTTCATTTCAAAAAAGTTATGGCTTATAGAGGAAGCCAGAACTCAAATAATAGTCACGGCAGCAGAGAAGTCATTGTCACAACATACCTAAAAAACATTCCTTTTTGTCCTTTAGTAAAAAAGATTCATATAAAAAGATTCCTTTTTAATAAAATTAAATTTCAAAGTGGTTTATACACCATATAAATTAATGTTGTGTACAAAACAAAATATGCCTCAATGAAAGGAGATTGAGACAAAGTCTTTTACAATGATTATTTTTTTAAATAAAAATAGTTCTATTATGTGTATTCACTCTAAGTACACATAAAAACAGTAAAAATACATGATAGGACATAAAAATATCATGACATAATTTGAAAGTAGGATATTAACCTAAAGAATAGAAATTGGGTTAAGAAGTTCCCTTACCTCGTGTCCGACTTGACTCCATCATTATTTAACCTCCCAAATAATAAACTAGAGTAAATTTATTTTTTTCTTAAGAAACTTTTACATGTTCATTATTCCCTTTATATCACTTATTACCATTTTACAAACATTATGTAATTATTTAAGTTCATAACGGTCATTTTGTCGATCTTTGGTACTTGAGTCAAAATAACCTACTTATAAGTACAAGTTGTTCATGTGGTGAAATATCTATTATATCCAGAATTATATCCCTAATGTAGATATCATATATATAATATATATCCAGTATATACATGCATTTAGAATATTACATAACATATAGAGGTAAGAAATGAAATGCTCCGTTCATGGAGACGGTAAGCCGTACGTACGCATGAACGCTACTTTCATTTCTATTTCATATTTAATGGAATGAAATTATAATTATATAAAGTTATAATATAATTCAATTATAATATAATGTATAATACCATTTACTCCATCCTTTATATATCCCACATATGACATTAACGATTCAAATCATTTTGAGGGGGCGGTAGTCCGCCCTTCTTAAAATGAAAATATCGCGTTTACCCATAGTGGAAACCATAAATGTATTCCATAAATGAAGAATACAAAAGCTTATGTAAAACATAAACATATTATATATCATATATAAAAATAGTGACATATTAATGGCCACCTTTGAAGGTGTTATATGAGTGTTGAACAATCATCGTTTCGTGAGGCAGAAATTTTCCATCCACAGAAACAGTATGTTCTTTAACCATTAGATGTAGGTGTGTGTAAGTGTAAATAAAATCCTTATCATAAAAACATCCTAGAATATTGAATATACCTTTGTTGTTACAAAAGAAAATAATAAAAAGAGTTTTGGGGGTTGGAGAAACAAAATAAATCAAAACAACATTAGAGAAGACATTACCTTAAAATCAGGTAACTCTTTTTTGATTTGAGCCAAAGGCTTCTTTGTGAAGACTTCTGCCCAAAGTGAGGCTTCTAGGAGTAATATAGGGATGTTGGGAGAGTATTGGGGCAGAGTTTGGCCATTCCAAATGGCTTGATGGTGTGAGTATGGTGGTAGTGGTGGGGGCCTTTTATAAGAGGAGAGGAGGGGCACTCTTGGAAAGATTGAAATGTTACATTATTATGAAATGCGTTTCAGATTCTAAAGGTCCCAAAATGATATATTTCGAGACTAAGGTGATAAGGGTTCTAAATATGTATATCCAATAGGTTTTAGACAAGTTTATGCCTTATATTTTACATTATATTTCCATTTTATTTAAATCGTTAATTAATGAGGTAATCGATGCATCATTATAGTGTCATATAAATTTAATTTATATAATTTCTAAAAATTATAAAAAAAATTATCATGATGTATGAAATCTTTTTATATTTCTGATGAATATTTATAGTCAAAAATATGACTTGTATAACCCCATTTAAAAATTGTTTTATTAAAACAACTCATGTTTGTGACATTTTTATTTTAACATTAAATAAAAAGTTTTTAATGTCATTTTCATAAAAAGTGGCTCCATGAGGTCCCCAAGATTACCCATGGATTGTCTTGGTAGGCCATGACTCATCCAATAGGGGTAGGACAAGTGTAACGGTATTTTCATATTTTTATAATATCATTTTTACCTTAAATTTCACTAATTACCTTCAATTGCGATTAATTAAACTTAAAAGTTACTATTCACCAAAAAAATTATTTCTATCCCATTGAACCACATTTTAATTCATAATGACAACCATGTATGTTGGATTTTTGAAAATCATAACACAGAAGTGGTAATGTTTAATTAAAATGAAAAAATCAGTTTTTTAACTACCACTTAGTGGTTTCACTATTCATCAAAATTGATGTTTTTCATAACAATGCCAAAATTTTACCCTAAGCTATAATTGATATTCCAAATTCAAAAATTATGTCTATGTTACAAAATTACAAACATATATGTTTCATTAATTAATTTTATAATTTATTCCTGTTGTCACAACAAATAGTGTGTTTTTAAGAAACAATATATATCAAAAGATTGACAATTGTTTCTGTTCAATTTCAAAGTGAAATTAATTATAATGACCACCATTGGATAAAATGGTAAAAATATATTCTAATTATACTTAAAAACCACTCAATAGTATAATTAACCACTATAAATTATTTTTATTAAAAAAGTTGTTTTTAACTATTATTCACTATTTATAAAAAAATTGGAAGTTCTCAGAAAAATACCAAAAATTCAACATAGGCTAATTTCAATATTACAAATCCAAAAATGAAGTCCATTTTGAAATATAAAATATATATAATTTCAGAAAGTTGGTATTACTATTCATAATGGCTATTTTGATTGGTGGCGGTGTGTTAGAATCTCGAACTTGCCTACAATGCAAGCTATTGCATTATTGAAAGAGAAAAGTATCGTGGAAGCTCGAGGTGTTACATTCTCCCCTCCTTCAATAAATTGAATCCTCGCAATTTGAAATTTGTCTTTGAAAAAGGTTCAGAATAGAAAATACCTTTGTGGAAAACCCACATCGGAAATAAGGTTAATAAAATTTAGCATCAATATATGATGATTTAAAATATTATCAGTTCAACAAGACATAAGGTCTTATGGTAACACATTTTTTGTTTTAATAGCCCTTTACTAATGTTTAAGAATTAATTTATTCATAGAATAAGATATATGTATATATATATTTGTTCTTGACAAGTAGAGTTTCAACCTTCAAATAATTTCTACCACAAACTCATTTTTCACTCAAAAAGATAATAGAACTTAAAAATATTTTATTTATCCTAATCGTACAAGGTTCAAAATATTAACACATACTATTTAGATTAGGAAAAGTATTTTGTAATAACCAGGGACTTCCTGTAGGATAGTGGTAGGTAATAAAGGCTTTTCGCACTATGGTTGTGGGTTCGATTCCTACAGCTTTGTCCGACGCGGCGGGTTATCCCCCAACCTGCAGGTTGTCCTTTTCCTAAAACTATAGTATTATAATATGACAAAAATAGTCTTCATAAATGTTTTAACCTTAAACAATACTATCCAAAGTTGAACTTAATCCATTCCAACCTTTATAGTTTTCCAAAATACCTCCGTCCAGACTTTCTCTAAAAGGTCCTTAAATTCCAAAATAAATTGTAACATTAGATTCCCCAAACAAAGTAATGTTTCTATTATTGTCACATACTAAAAATATGATTACCTTCATCATATTAAAACCTTAATGAAAACAACAAGTACTGTAGTAAAATCCTTATATATATCACATTATTCTTATAACCAGAATATAATCCTTGTTTCCAAAAGCACCAATACATTATTCCACTTCAACTGTAGTAACAACATAAGATGTTCCTTGAACCCTTGGCTTTTTCTGAGGTAAGGTTACCTGACTCTTAGGACATTCATTTGCATAATTCCTCATTTACCTACATTTGTAGCATTCAACATTGATAACCTCTTTCTTTCCCTTACAATCACGAGCCTGATGACATTTTTATCCCCATTTATAACAAACTCCCATTACTTTTAGGCAAGTACTAGGGTGATTCTTCCCACAATTATCGTATAATGGAAAATCCTTCTTTCCCATTTTCCCTTTATCTGTCTCTTCTTCCACATTTCTCTTCTTCTATTCCTTTACTTTATTTTCATAAGATTTAGAGAATTCATTTTCTGTCTTGATAGCACATGAGACTATATCTTATTATATTGAGAAAGATTGTGATACTAATGCTCTACGGAGAAAACATTTTAGCCCATCAAAGAAACTATCGATCTTACTTCTTGGGTTACGTATATAATCTGCAGCATGCCTTTCTAACCTTGTAAAGTTAGCCTCATACTTTGCGACATTCTCATCCTCTTTCTGACTCAGACTCAGAAATTGCCTTTCCATATCTGCTCGATGGTTATGAGGAAAGTATTTTTTTCAAAAATTTTCCTTAAAATCCCTCCATTCAATAATTGATACTTCTTTATCTTCCTTTGTGTTTTGAATCAGCGACCACCATTGATCAGCATCTCTATTGAGGCCGTAAACTGCCATGAAAACTCTCTCCCTTTCGCTACTCCCCAAGGCATGGAATATTTTTTCTCTAATGTGTTTATCCATTGATCAGCTACTAAGGGATTTGTACCCCCATTAAATGTTGGCGGTTGCGGCCTCATGAAGCGGTATAACATTGATCCTCCACGTTGTGGATCAGGGTGCTCCATACGAGTAAGGGTATTATTGATAACCTGAGTGTGTTGTCCCAGTATGGTAATAAGTTTATCAGCACCAGTTGTATCCCCAGCTCCACAATAATTATCTTGAGCAGGAGATCAATCCATACACGGAGTGCGTGCATTGATTCGGTTTACATTCCTCCCACTAGGTGCCATTTCTAAACAATGGTATAAACTAGATTATTTTATGAATTAAAATAGATAATTCCATACTTGTAAAACACTTAACATAAATTGAACTATTTAGGGATATAATCCATAATCATAAAAATCTTTTCTTTGAGGATTTCTGTACTCATAAGACCTTGATAATGGTTTGTAAAGAAAATGATAATTATCCTAAGCATATCCCCCGGGAGTTTTGTAACCAAGAGTGCCGCAAGGCCCGTTGTCGTGCACCAGTTCCCGTTCGAGTCAAGCTCAAAGCGGTGTTTTCTAGTTTTACCCCTCGGTACGTATGTGCTTGAGCCGCCTCAACCTGCTCATATCCAGATATGGATGTATTTCTCGGAGAACTCCCAAAATCTCTATAATACCAAAATTCTTGGAAGTTCTTCTATAATAATCCTCAAAGTCTATCTTCAGGCGATGTGCTCTAATCAGAGTTTTTCTAAATCTAGCTTCCAAGGTTAGTACTAAACTGCCTCTGATACCAACTATAACACCCCAACCCCAGTTACCCAGAGTTGGTGCGTTATTTCGTAACATTGGAATGATCACAAAGATCAAGTCTCGAAAGACCGATTATTTTAGTATCCTTTGAAACAATATATACATTCATAAATGTTACATTACATCATAAAGTGAAAAACTACAATAACTTAGTCTCCATTTTCCACACTCATATCCCCTTCAGACTATCCCTGCAGGTCATTCCTAAAATACTTCTTCACATCCTAGAAAATTTAAAACATTGAAAGTGGTGAGCTCAGATGCTCAGTAAGGATAACAATATAGCGGAAGATTTCATTAATAAACATAAACATTTAAGGCAATGAATAACTAAACAAATGCTTTTTAAACATGAACTTAAATATAATATGGAAAAATTAAAATGAAATAATGTCATGTATGTATTCACAAGGATATTCTACTAGTTTAATAATCAAATGCAATATCAATAACCACTTTCATAAGGATGGAATGCATAATTCCAGACTATCATAACCACGTATCCAAGGTCTCGTGCCAAGACTAAAAATAAGATTTTGTCAAGGCCTCTTTCCAAGACACTAGTTTGCCTCATGAGACCTGCCGATGCATCGAGGAGCTATAGCGGGCTCCACCCGTCACTTATTAAGTCCAATGCATTCCTCATATGAACAGGTTTAAACATATCATAAACCATAACATAATCGTATAACATAATACATGCATAAATGAAACATAACATTTCCACATTTCAATCACAAGATATCAATACAATACATTGATATAATAAAAAAAAACTTTGACAACCATTTTCAATACCAAAATAAAATAAAATTAAATCTTGGTATTTATTTTTCATTTAAAAAACGTAATGGCTTATAGAGGAAGCCGAAACTCAAATAATGGTCATGGCGGCGGAGAAGTCGTTGACGCCGCATTCGTAAGAAAAAAAATGAAATTTGTCTTTTAGTAAAAACTCTTCGTATAAAAAAGATTCCTTTTGAATAAAAGTAAAAGAAAAAGGGGTTTGTACACCGTATAAAAGAATGTTGTGTATAAAACAAAATATGCCTCAATGAAAGGAGATTGAGACAATGTCTTTTAAAAAATCATTTTTTTAAATAAAAATAGATCTATTATGCGTATTCACTATAAGTACACATAAATACAGTACAAATACAAGATAGGGCATAATAATATCATGACATAATTTGAAAGTAGGAGATTAACTCAAAGAATGGAAATGGGGTTAAGAAGTTCCCTTACCTCAGGTCCGACTTGACTCGATCATTATTTAACCTCCTGAATAATAAACTAGAGTTAATTTATTTTTTCATAAGAACCTTTTACATTTCATTATTCCTTTTATATCACTTATTACTATGTTATGAACTTTATGTAATTATTTAAGTTAATAAAGGTCATTTTGTCTATCTTTGGTACTTAAGTCAAAATAAACTTCTTATAATTACAAGTTGTTCATGTGGTGAAATATCCATTATATCCAGAATTATATCCCTAATGTAGATATCATATATATAATATATATCCAGTATATACATGCATTTATAATATTACATAACATATAGAGGTAAGAAATGAAATGCACCGTTCATGGAGACGGTAAGCCGTACGTATGCATGAATGCTACTTTCATTTCTAATTCGTATTTAATGGAATGAGATTATAATTATATAAATTTATACTATAATTCCAGTATAATATAATTTATAATACCATTTACTCCATCCTTTATACATCCCACATATGTCATTAACGATTCAAATCACTTTGAGGGGGTGGTAGACTGCACTTCCTAAAATGAAAATATCGCGTTTACCCATAATGGTAACCATAATGGTATGACATAAATGAAAAATAAAGAAGCTTAAGTAAATCATAAAAATATTATATATCATATATTAATATATTGACATATTAATGGCCACATTTTAAGGTGTTATATGAGTGTTGAACAATCATCGTTTCGTGAGGCAAAAATTTTCCATCCACATAAACAGTATGTTCTTTAACCATTAGATGTAGGTGTGTGTAAGTGTAAATAAAATACTTCTCATAAAAACATCCTAGTATATTGAAGATACTGTTGTTGTTACAAAAGAGTATAATAAAATGATTTTAAGGGGTTTTAGAAGCAAAATAAAACAAAACAACATTAGAGAAGAAATTACCTTAAAATCGGGTAACTCTTTTTGGATTTGAGCCAAAGGCTTCCTTGGGAAGACTTATACACAAGGTGAGGCTTCTAGGAGTAAGAAAGGGATTTTGGGAGTGTATTTGGTCAGAGGTTTTCCATGCCAAATGGCTTGATGGTGTGTGTAAGGTGGTAGTGGTGGGGGCCTTTTATAAGAATAGAAGAGGGGCACTTTTGGAACGATTGAAATGTTACATTATTATGAAATGCTTTGCGGATTATAAAGGTCCCACAATGATATATTTTAACGATAAGGTGAAAATGGTTCTAAATTTTTTCATACAATGGGTTTTAGACAAGTTTATGCCTTAGATTTTACATTAACTTTCCATTTTATTTAAATCGTTTATTAATGAGGTAATCGCTGCATCATTATGGTGTCATAAAAAATTTAATTTATTTAATGTCTAAAAATTATAAAAAAATTATCATGATGTAGGAAATCTTTTTATATTTCTAATTAATATTTACAGTAAAAAATATGAGTTTTATAACCCCATTTAAAATTTTTTTTAGTAAAACAACTCATGTTTGTGACATTTTTATTTTAACATTAAATAAAAAGTTTTTAATGTCATTTTCCTATCAAAGTGGCTCCATGGGGTCCCCAAGTTGACCCATGGATTTTCATGGCCGGCCATGACTCATAAAATAGTGGTAGGAAAAGTTTAAAGGTATTTTCATATTTTTATAATATCATTTTTACATTAAATTTCACTAATTACCTTTAATCGCGAATAATTAAACTTAAAAGTTACTATTCACCAAAAAATTATTTTATCCCATTGAACCACATTTTACTTCTTAAAGACAACCGTGTATGTAAGATTTTTGAAAATGAAAACACAGAAGTGTTAATGTTTCATTTAAATGAAAAAATCAGTTTTTTAACTACCACTTAGTGGTTTCACTATTCATCAAAAATTGAAGTTTTTCAAAACAATGCCAAAATTTCACCCTATGCTATAATTGATATTCTGAATTCAAAAATGATGTATATTTTATAAAATTTCATACATATAAGTTTCATAAATTAATTTTATAATTAATTCTGTTATCACAACAAATATCGTGTTTTTAAGAAACAATATATATCAAAAGACTGATAATTGTTTATGTCCAATTTCAAAGTGAAATTAATTTTAATGACCACAATTGGATAAAATGGTAAAAATATTTTCTAATTATACTTTAAAACTACTAAATAGTATAATTAATCACTATAAATTATTTTGATTACAAAAGTTGTTTTTAAGTATTTTTCACTATTCATAAAAAAATTGGAAGTTCTCAGAAAAATACCAAAAATTCAACATAGGATAATTTCGATATTACGAATCCAAAATTGAAGTCCATTTTGAAATATAAATTATATATAATTTCAAAAAGTGGGTATTACTATTCATAATGGTTATTTTGATTGGTTATGGTATGTTAGAATCTCGAACTTTCGTACAATGCAAGCTATTGCATTATTGAAAGAGAAATGTATCGTGGAATCTCGAGGTGTTACATAGAATATCATAATGGCCATTGTAAACCTCAAGAACTACTTGGCTAGAATTATATAGCACAACTGTATATCAGAGCAATAGTCACACCATCTTATAATACTAGGCATGGAAAAGGAAACAGTAGCCTAACAAGCAAACTAGACCCAAAGGTCAAATGCAGGGAAACCATGCTTGGGAAATAAATCCAATAACAACAATATTCCCTATTGAAAAACAATAACCTCTACTCAGGCATACAAGCTAAGCAGGAAAACCATATGGTTAAAACGATAAACGCGAAATACATCATTCAAGGGTATTGGAAAAATTTGCACATAAAACTCAATGGATTTCTACAGAAAGGAAAAAACCACCTACCTCAGGGTTAGTAGATCAATATACTTGAAACTCAAAGATTGAATCTCATTAAAATGCAATAGATATACGAAAACGTCATAAATGTTCAACCCACGATAACTAGGAAAAGAATAGAAATAAGGAAACAAAACTCTAGGTGAAGGAAGAGCTTAACGCAGCGATTCGAACACAATCGACGATGGTTGATTTTGAGAACAGATGCGTGATCAGGGGATCAGGGATGTCTCGGTGCCGTACGGGTTCTCCGGGAGGTTTCGTCCAAAGAAGAAGACACCCATTTCCATTACACGCGACCGTGGTCCGTTTAATGAAAAAAACAAAATACACGGCCTGTAATTTTGGATCACACGGCGTGGACTCTTCTTTTATGTACTTCACATTATGTGGCATCCATGTCACCCCCCATGACCATGTGTGTGGCCATGACACGGTCAGCACACAACCTTCTGTTGCAATGAAGTACACAACATGTACTCATAATGTAAATGAGGTGTACTTAAAAAATTTCTAGAAATTCATATTTTCTCAAAATCTCTAGAAAAAGGAAAAACATACTGGAAAAGAAGGTTTGGGACCTTAAAAACTTCCCCCAATAAATAAATTCATCCTAGAATTTTCCTAGCGCGATGTAGAAGGAGAAACCCCAAACAGTTCTGGCCACTAAGCTTGTACATCAGCCACCCTCTCCCAAGTCTCATCCTTTACTCTCCTGTGCTGCCACAACAATCGTACCAAGGGGACATACTGACCACTAAGAACCTTTGTACTGTGGTCCACAATCAAGATAGGATGCTTTTTAAATGACACATCCACTTCAAGCTCGACCTCCTTGGGTTGAAAGAAATGAGACAGTTCTAAAAAGTAAAGATGGAGTTGTGAGACGTGAAAAACAACATGCATATCTCGGTACCTTTGAGGTAACTACAAATGATAGTCAACCTTTCCAACTCTCTCCAACACCTCAAATGGCCCTATGTACCTCGATGAAGGCTTACCCTGCCTCCTAGTCCTCTTGTGTCCCAACATCGGTGTAACACTCAAGAAAAATTTATCCCCAACCTCAAACTCTAGAGGTCATATCTGATGATCAATATATGACTTCTGACAAGACTGTAGAGTAGTCGTCCTCTTCCGAATAAACTCTATCTGCTATGTGGTCTCCTAACCAAAATGATGTTCCGGAAAAGCTGCCTCTCCTGCCTCCAGTCAACATAAGGGAGATCGGCATGGCCTAGTGTATGAATCCTCGTAAGGTTCCATCGGAATAGTTTCTTAAAAACTAATGTTGTAGGAAAAATATAAAACACATATATTCTTCAGCCAAGAACCTCCAAAATCTAGAATGCATGCTCGGTGCATATCCTCAAGTACATGAGTCATACTCTCGGACTGACCATCTGTCTGGGGATGGAAAGTTGTACTCAAAAGTACTTGTGTGCCCAAATCCTTCTAAATCCCCTTCCAGATACGAGATGTAAAATGGGAATCCCTGTTTAATACCATGGTGTGTGGAACTCCATGTAGACGTACAATTTCTCGGATGTACAACCATCACAACTCATCAACACTGAAGGTCTTCTTGATCGGTAAGAAGTGAGAAACCTTCGTTGGTCTGTCAATGACAACCCAAACTGCATCATTCCATCGAGGCGACCTCGGTAAACCCGTCACAAAGTCCATCGTGACATCATTCCACTTCCACTCAGGAATGGGTAACTGCTATAAAAGTCCTGTTGGTCGCTGATTCTCCGCCTTCACTTGCTGACAAGTGGAACACCTCATGACGAAACCAGTAACATCCCTCTTCATACCCGGCCACCAATACTAATGGTGTAGATCATGATACATCTTGGTGACACCAGGATGAACTGCCCAAACTGAGGAATGAAAATCCCGCATTAACTCCTCACATATGTCTGCTGGAACCCATACACACCCTGGGAAACGCAAGATCTCATCCTCCCCTATGGTCCACCCTAGAATAGGGTCCTCTCCTGACATTATTTTCGGTAGGACTAGGCATTCAAAATCTAATAGATTCCTCATTCGTACTCGATCAAGAAGAATATAGGTAACAGCTATAGAAGATAGAAAAGTCAACCCATATCTATCATTGACCTCCAAATGCAGCTTGGAGAACAGAGCCATATGATGACACTCACTACTGGCCTTCAGAACTGCCTGTATTTGAGTCCTCCTTCTCAACGCATTAGCCACTGCGTTGCCTTTCCCCAATGTATAGGCAACCTCAATTTCAAAAGACTGAAGGTAGTCAACCCACCCTAGCTATCTCAAATTCAGATCACGCTGAGTGAAGATGTACTTGAGAATCTTTTGGTCGGTGAAAACCACAAGTTATATCCCATAAGATAATGTCTCCAACAGTGTTAGTCATAAAAACGGCTGCCAACTCGAGATTGTGCATTTTTAAATTTCTCTCATGTGGCCTCAACTGCTTAGACCCACACACAATGACTCCATCTCCCTGCATAAGCACACCTCCCATCCCGATACCTGATGAATCGCAGTAAATGGTATATGTCTTGCCCGAATCTAGAAAGACTAGTATCGGTGAAGACATCAACCACCCTCTCAGCTCCTAAAAGGCTGACTCACAAGAATCTGACCATAAGAACTTCACACCCTTCATGGTCCGACCTATCAGTAGTGCTGATAAGAATGAAAATTCATGTATGAAATGTCTATAGTAACCAGCCAGCCCATGAAAACTATGAAACTCAAATACGTTCTTCGACTACTATAAGGAAACTACTACTCTCAATTTCTCTAGGTCTACTGAGACTCTTTTCTCTGAGAGAACATAACCAAAGAAGTGAATATGGCCCATCCAAAAGTGGAATTTTGAGAGAATAGCATATAACGGATGCTTCCTCAGTGTACTAAAAACAATATCAAGATGGGTAGCATGGTCGTGTCGATTTCAAGGGTACATAAAGATATCACCCACGAAAACAACCATGATGGAATAGAAGTATGGATGGAACACTCAGTTCATTAGTTCCATGAAAACAGCAGGCGTGTTCGTGAGACCGAATGTCATAACCATATACTCATATAGACCATACCAAATGTAGAAGATTGTGAGAGGTATATCAGATGGTAGAACGTACAACTGATGATAACCGGACCTCAATTCAATCTTTGAGAACACCCGAGATCCTCAAAGCTGATCAAAGAGATCATCAAACCTAGTCAAGGAATATGGGTTCTTAACCATCAACTGGTTCAACATCCGATAATCTATACAATGCATAATAGTATTGTCTGTGTTCTTCACATACAGGATAGGCGAACCCAAAGGAGAAGTACTGGGTCAGATGAAACCCTTGGCCTATAACTTCTCCAACTATTTCTTGAGCTCCTACAAATCTTGTATAGCTATCCTATAAAAAGGAATGGACACCGGTTCCACCTCTGCAACAGGATCAATAGAAAAATCTAACTCATGCTCCGGAGGCAAACCTGAAAACTCCTCTGGAAAGACGTTTCTAAAATGATACACCACTGAAGGAAAGTCTAATTGTGAAGTCCCCTAGTCATCTAGATAGAGACTAGAAATCTGGGCTGTAATTGATCCCACCACATGATGCTCTGGACCCGCTTGGATCGCCTTGACATCCCACTCGCCCTTATGAAGAAAATATCCACCCTCTGGTGATATGAAACTCACCCTACAGTTATAACAGTCAATGACTGCCTGGAAGGAAACTAGCCTGTCCATTCTGAGAACGAAATCATAGCCTGTCATCTCTAGGAAATAGATATCCCAACGGAAGAGACACCCACCAACTTCAAGAGGGAACTCCTTGAACTGACGTACACCTATTGTTATTGTCCCCAACAGAGTGTCTAGTTTCAAAACATAGAAATAAGAAAAGATACATAGCCCAAGGATCTTCACAATAATGACAGATTTAAAGCTATGCGTAGCACCAATATCGAATATATCTGAGATAAAACTGAGGCTACTAGGATCGTACCTCAAACTGTATAGGGGCCACAAACCTTTTCCTAATGGGTCTACTCCACTGAAAATGTCTGGCCAGCTCTGTTGCCCTGTGACCCTACCTGACTACTCTGAGCTGATCCAACCAACTGTCTCTGGTGGCCTGGTGACTCACCACCGCGGCCGCGACCTCCACCTCGGCCTAAACGGCCAGAAGAACTGCAGTTCCCAAACTGGTGAGAAACTGGCAGAGCTACTCCAGTATGAGGAGTCATATATGAAACCCTGTCACCAACTGCTGGTGCAAAGATCGGACAGAAGTGCTGAAGGTTTCCCATCATTACATAAGATCAGCACTCCACCAGGTCTCTTTGGCCCTGCGGCCACATATGCCCACTTCCCTTACACTGGTAGCACACCACTTGGATACCAGAAGATGCATCCAGAATACTCGGATCTCCACGTGTAGTCTCCCTACGACGCTTCCAGCTATTATATGGCAAAGCACTAACTCTGGATATCGAGCCACCCTATCTTAAACTCAATATTTACTTTGATTCTACTCCATGATCAGTTCTTAGTTGACAATGGATGCAATGGAAGTCAACCTGATGATCTTCACCTGAGAGCATAGGTCCTATCTTAGGTCATCCTCGAACTTCCTCTGCCATAAATAACCCATCTCCTCCTAGGAAGGGTGTGAAACACTAAAGCTCAGTGAAACGAGAGGAATACTCTATAACTGATAGGGTACCCTGCTTAAGGCTCATAAATTCTTGGGCTCGGTTGGCCCTTAGGGTCTACGGATAGAAGTAGTCATAGAAGATTCGCTGGACATCCTCCCAATCCATAAACTGCTGATGAACCGCCCGTGAGATCACATCCCACCATTGGTTGGCAGAATCCCATAGCATATAGGTATTGATATTGACTCACATCTATAGAGGAATCTCCAGATGATCAAACATCGTCAGCATGGCTTCGAGTCATGACTCTGCCGCCTGAGGTCCTTGTTCCCCTGAGAAGGTGGAAGGATTCATCTATTGGAAGACTCGCATCAAATCAGCCATCAACGGGGCAGTAGGCGGCACTCTCTAAAAAGTCTACATAATCCTCATGAAGCCTTCCCTGAACTGTGTATCAGCACCAGTAATAGGTATAACTGCTGGTGATAAGATGGCCACAATAGGAAGATCTGTAGGTGGTCCTTGATCAGCCCTATCTGGTGTCTAATCACCGCCTGGAAAATGGTGAACAACTGGAGGACGTCTTGGTGGCATGACTCTGCAAGTTCAAGCACACACCTTAGATCAGAATTATCAAGGAATGAAAAAGGAGTGTACTAATTGAATAAGATGAATAAAAAATTCAAGTTTTACAAAACATGACTACATAGTGTGTACACTACCTACACGGCGTGTTACCTGAAGTCATTCCCATGGTAATGTACTTTTTCCTAAACTGGTCATGTAACACCCCAAACGCACAGCGTGTTCTCAAAACACACAGCGTGTACTTGAATCCTCTTCCCCTTCCCGTGTCCTTCTACATGGTTAAGCCACACAGATTTACTTAGTCAAAACTACATGGTGTGTTCAAGGTAGACACGGCCTGTACGGGGCATGCTTCACCTGGCTCGTGTCGTTAGTGACACAGTTAGACACATGGCTCAAACTAAACGGCGTGTTCATGACAGACACAATGTGTATGTGAAAGGAAAACCCCGACCCCTATTGTTCCTGGCATGGATGGGTACCTAGGTTAGACTACACGACTTGTTTAATTGGGACACATCATGTATAAGAAGAGACTCCACCGACCTGTGTTGTTAGCTACACGATTGGGTTCCTAGGATTATACTACACAATGTGTTCAACACGGACACGATGTGTTTCTACCAAACTATTCCCATCCCGTGTCTCTACCCACATGGCCTACGACATGGTCAGAAACTACACGGCGCATACATAATGTACAAGGTGTGTACTTAAAAAATTGTTTCCTCCCGAACAGAAGAACACATGGAATGTACATAACATTACACGTCGTGTATTCTGGGATTTTCCAGATAGTAAGCCCCATAACCTACTCTGAAACCCAGAAAACACTGAAAAAAGCATTGAATGTACCAAATTATGATCTGTGAGGTCACATACTCTCTTGGAATCAAAGTTTTGCATCCCATACAAGTTTTAAACCATAAAACAGTGCAATGATCCACCAAATTCTGGTCCAAGTGGGTCTATAACACCTCAAGAACCAATGTTTGGTGTTCATTCAAACAAAACCTTACTCACAATTCCCTATCAAACAATAGGTAATTCTATCAAGTCATATATTACAACAACATGCATATTCTACACAACATCTATCACAACAACAATAAATCGCTAATTCATCCTAGATGGAATGGCAAGAATGCATGGCATGTGATTTTTAGAAAGTTCCTATATGATGAAATATATGGAACACCCTCACCTCATCATGTTGTGAGAGAAATAGAACCTCAATAACATCAACGGTAACTGCACAAAACATTTCAATCAACCAACAGTGGAAATAAAATCAACAGTAAAATATTAAAACCATAAAAATTGCAATTAAATGAGGTAGATTAGATTTTACCTGTACACAGGTTAGCTACTCTCGGACACAACTTTTTACCAAGTACCTATTCCATCCTATCTCAGGCTATTGACTCCAAATAGTAAATCAAGAGAACAGAACCCCTCTGATACCACTTTGTAACATCCTGATTCCTGAAGCCACCCAGAGGTGGCCCGTACCAGGTTGGTCACATGTCCTCAAGCGCATTTCCCCAAATGCCAAGGGCTACCGACTAGCAGTGAGGGCCTTGGGTGTGATAGTGGGGAAAATATTCCCTCATTAGTAGAGTACACAGATGATACAACAATAATAAATAGAGTAAAACGTAAATATCCAACAACAGTAAACAGTGGAAGACTGCTAAAGAAAAAATTAGAGAAAATATATATAAATGATTCATGATACATATATGTCTAGGAAAGAATCCAAACAAGTCACCATGGTGAATACAGTACTAAACCAAAGTACAAAAGGAAAATAGATGAGAAACTCCTCAGCAAAGCAAGCCTCGACTTGGTCCCATGATCTCCAGCTCCAATGAAATCAAGTACCTGAAGTCGAAGGGCGCTTTCCCTTGTATATAACTGCAGTAATATAATTTTTTTGGGCCTAAAATCATGGCCCAAATAGGGTGTGAGACTAAATCCATGTAAGCAACCACCCGAAAATCTGTCCCTAACAGTCAGTGATTATATGGAAGGTAAAAGTTCAAAAAGCAGTAAACAAGAACGCACTAAGTAGTAAACAATCCATAGTTTAAGCATTCAAAACACCACACAACATGCGACAACAAAACATATATCACAATAGGTAACCATTGGGGAAGTACCCACAACCTTTCCCCTCTGGTCCTACCTATCAAGTACAAGAAAGACTATGGGCTTCACACACAGTCTCACCCCTCTGGTTCAGCTAAATTATAGACTTTCTGTAGAAGAAATCACCGTCAATTCCCCCTATAGTCTCTAATCGTACTAAAGTCTCTCTGGGGAAGAACTCATTGTCGATTCCCCCTATGTCATGTGTTGAGGAACTACATACACTCTGGGGAAGTAGTCAATGTCAATTCCAAATGTGGTCTCATATCGTAATTATAAAGACACTTTGGAGAATCTCTCAAAATCAATTCTACCTATGATCTATACACCAGGTTCTCACGGCCTTGTGGAAGTGAACATGTGTAACATTGTTTAACAGCCAAAGTAAACCTCGTGAATTACTTGGCTAGCATTCTACAACATAACAGAGTATCAGAGCAACAGTCACACCATCCTATAATACTAGGAATGGAAATGTAAATAGTAGCCTAACAAAAAAATTGGACCCAAAGTTCAAATGATCGGAAAAACATGTATGGTAAATACATCCAAGCACATAAAAATACCCTATTTTTAAACAATAACCTCTACTTAGGTATAAAAGAAAACAATAGGGCTAAAACCGTAAACGCACAATACCTTGTTCAAGGATATTAGGAAAACATTCACATAAAACTCAAAGTAGTTCTATAGAAAGGCACAAACCTTCTACCTTGGGGTTATGAGATCAATATAATTGAACCTCAAAGATTTAATCTCCTTAGAACACCGTAGATATAAGAAAAAATATAAAACGTTCAACCCACGATAACTCAGAAAAGAAGATAAATTAGGAAACTAAACTTTGGGAGAAGGAAGATCTTTCCACTGCAATTCCAATGCAATCGACGACAGTTGATTCAGAGAATTGATGCATGATCGGGGGCTTAGGGATGTCTCAGTGTCGTACGAGTGCTCCTGGACGTTTTAGCCGAAGAAGAAGACACCCTTGTGCATTAGACAAGACCCCGATCCATTTAATGAATATAACAAAATACATGGCATCCTCTTTTGTAGTACATGGTGTGTACATTCCTTTTTCATAAGCCGCTTTAGGATGGCTCCACATCACCCCACACGACTGTGTGTGTGGCCCTGACACAGCCATCACACGACCTTATGTGGCAATGAAGTACACAACCTATACTCATAAAGTACACAGAGAGTACTCCTAATGTACATGGTTTGTACATCAACAATTTCCAGACACTCCCCTTTTCTAAAAAACTCCTGAAAAAGGAAAAACATACCTGAAAAGAAGGTCTGGGTTCTTACAATCAACATCTCTAGTGAGGCAGTAAAGTGACATGACAACCTTTCCCTTTTGATACTCCCCAAGGTGTGGAATATTTTCTCTAATGAATTTATCCATTTCTCGGCTACTAGTGGATTTGTACTATAATTGAATGTTGGTTTTTTTTGCCTCATGAAGAGATAAAACATTGATCCTCCATGCTACAGATTAAGGAGCTCCATATGGGTAAGGTTATTATTCCTAACCTGAGTGAGTTGTCCCATTAAGGTGATTAGACAATCAGCACCGTTTGCATCACCAGCTCCACTATAATTATCTTGAGTAGGAGGGAAATCCATATATGGAGTGCGTGTATTGATATGGTTTCCATTCCATTCACTAGGAACCATTTCTAAACAATGGCATAAACTAGATTAGTTTATGAATCACAATACATAAATCCAAAATTGTAAAACAGTTAACATAAATTGAACATTTTGTGGATATAATCCTTATTGTAAAAAAAAATTCATTCAAGAATTATATACTCATAAACCCTTCATAATGGTTTCTAATGAAAATTAGAATTATCCTACGCTTTTCCCCGAGGAGTGTTGTAACCAAGAGTGCAGCAAGGCCCGTTTCCATGAACCAGTTCCCATTCACGTCTAGCTCAAAGCAGTGTTTTCAGGTTTTACCCCTATGTATATTTGTTCCAAAGCCACCTCTACCTACTCGTACTCAGATAGGGATGTATTGCTTGTAAAACTCAAAAAATTAATTCAATACCAAAATTCTAGGATGTTCTTCTATACTAATCCCCATAGTCTATCTTAGGTCTATGTTCTCTAATAAGAGTTTATCTAAATCTAGTTTCCAAGGATTGTACTAAACTTCCTCAAATACCAACTATATCACCCCGACCCTAGAAGCCCAGAGTGGGTGAATTTTTACGTATCATTTCCATGATCATAAAAGATAAATTCTTGAATGGATGATTAGTTTAGTACACCTTGAAGTACTAGATACATTCATAAGGTTTACATTACCACATAAAATAGAAAACTACAACAACATTATTTCTGTATACATCACTGATATCCCATAGACTATCCATGTAGGTCAGCCAGAATATACATCTTCACATCCTGGGAAAAATAAAACATAGAAAGGGGTGAGCTCAGATGCTCAGTAAGGATAACAATATAGCATAAGCTTTCATAAATAAGCATAAACATTTATGGTAATGTATAAAACTAAAACAAACGTCTTTGAAACATAAACATCACCATAATATGGAAAATATAAATCAAAATAATTCCATTTACTTACTCACATAGATATTCTACTAGTCGAATAATCACATGCAATATTAATAGCAACTTTCAAAATGATGGAATGCATAATGCCAGAAATCATAAACACGTACTCAAGGCCTTGTGCCAAGACAACAAATAGATTTTCTCAAGGACTTGTGCCAGTACACTATTTTGTCTCATGAGACCTACTGATGCATCGAGGAGCTATAATGGGCTCCTACCGTCACATACTAAGTCCAATGCATTCCTCAATTAAAAAGGTTTAACCATAAAATAAACATTCGTATTAAAACTAGCATATGAAATGTCAATACTTTATCCATAAACCATTAATGTCATGAAATAAAAAATATATAGTCAAACATATCACAAATAATTCAATAATGTATGGATGTTTTGTATCATAATAAATCAATTTCAAAAAAACTTAAAATCCATCAAAGGTTGTTGACATAAATGAAATAAAATCCTTTTTAAAGAAATATCGCTTTCTATTTTGAAATCATTTAAAATTCACGTAATTAGAAAATAAAATATTTATTTTTGAAAATATTTTTTTAATCCTTTAAGGTAGGCTTCGATGTTATTATAACGGCGCAATATAGTTTCATACACCGTATAAGTTAAAAAAACATTCTTAACATAATTTGGTCTAGAAGGTCATAAAGTACCTAGTTTGGAAAATGACAAAAATATTCCTTTCAAACCATTTTTTTAAAAATTCAAACAAGGTTATAAATGAATTAAAACAATAGTATAGTAAATAGTAAAAAGGTTTTGGAATACATTTTTTAGAAACATGGATGTGGATTATAATGAGGTCCTAGTAGATACTTATGTAAAAACAACCTCAGATAATAAAGTGATTGTGATATTAACCCTTACCTTGTACTTTTCCTTGGTCGAGGGTAGGTTAAACTCCTGTATAATGGTGAAATATTTTTTATTAAATTATACAAGAATCATATACATTAATACGATATCATATACAATCTTTTAACATTGCTTTGTTAATAATATCTTAATACTATCGTTGTTTTGTGTGTTTTCTAATTCATTTTTCATTATATGATTTGTTACATAAGTAATGTTTTTTGTGGATATGAGGTATCTTATTAATATTAAGAATGATATTAAGTCTTTAAAAATTATTTTTAATCATCAAATTAAAATTATTCTTGAATGGATATGATGTGAAATGAATCTCATCACGTTTGTGGCGACAGTAATCCGTACGTACACATGAGAGATAATATCATTATTTTTATATTAAAATAATATATAATTTGATGGTATATCATAAATAAATAATAATTATCATTTTATATTTATTATTTATATCCACTACACATCATTATTATACCCTTCTAAATAATAATGTATTGAATAATAATTACACCACGATGTGGAGACAATAAGTCGTACGCACGCACGTATTGTGACATGCCATTCAAAGAACAGATAGAATAATGAAGATGGTTGTACCATATTAATAATAACATCACAGTATATAGAAGATACTGGAGTTATTATTTTAGAATGGAAATAACAAAGAAAGATGAAGTGGAAGAAGAAAGGAATTTGAAAGAGGTGATGAAATATTTTACTCTTCTTTGGATTCTTCCTTTTGATTTTATCAGAAGGGATCGTTAGAATGTCTTTATGACTAAAAGAAGGCCTCAAAGATGAAGGGAGTACAGTTGAGAGGGTATTTGGGCAGGGTTTTGAAGATCCAAATGGCTTTGAAGGTGTGAATTTTAGATAATGGGAAGTGCCCTTTTATAAGAGGGGTGAAGGGAACCTTAGAAAAAGTTAAAAATATTATTTTATAATAAAATCATTTTCGGTTTCTAGTGGATCCAAAATGAATTATTTAAAGGATATGGTGGGGATGGGATAAAAACACTCAACAGATATGTTTTATATAGGTTTGGGTCACTATATTAACCTCATCTTTTATTTTTAACTCTTAGTTAAATAGTTTGACATTTACCATGTCTTTTTGAAATTTTATATTATATGGTTAATAAACATAAAATTAACTTTAAAGAGAATATAAAGTAGTTCATTAATGACATATATAATACTATTTTAGACCATTGGAAGAACCTTATATTTTTTGGAATATAATATCAATTAATAATATAATATTTGTTTGAAAAGCTATTTTATGTCAATTTTGACACTATTTGGTATTTTGTTTTTTCTATATTCATAAAATCATTATTAGTTAGAAAAAAATTCAACTAACTAATCCTAAAATGTTATATTAACCTATAAAATTAGTTTAATTCATTAAAAGTCTAAAATTACATTTATTTGGATATTTATAATATCAATTATTTTAATATTTCATTAATTAGGTAATTACAGCAACATCATTGTGTTATAAATAAATTAAATTATTTAATGTATAAAAAATACAAATAAAATAACATTATGTGGGAAATATATTTATATTTCTAATGAATATTTATAGTTGAATTTATATTACGTGTTACACTATATTAAAAATGGTTTGGTTATTAAACATTGAATCTAACACTTTTAACTCTTCTTTGAATTAAATAATAATAATCTGTACTAATAAAAACCAAGTGGACCAAAAGGATCATATTTTATTCATAAAGTTGTTTTCGGTCGAATTAAACTTATCCAATACAAGTAGGACATGTGTTAGGGTAATAATAATATCAATTTTACCCTTAATTACTCTATTTACATTTAACTGTGTTAAATAAAAGTAAAAATTTACTATTCACAAAAAATATTTTCATCTTATTGAACCACATTTTACTTAATGATATCTACCGCGTCTCTAAGATTTTTGAAATTAAACTCATAGAAGAATTAAAATTATGTTTTATGTAAATTTTCAAATACTCTTATGAGGTGGTAAAAAGATGGTAAAAAGTTCAATAAATATTTTATATATCTAAATTTATAATAAACTAACACCAATGAATTACATTGAACATATATAGGTATTATGTATATGTTTTGACCAAAAATAAATTTAAATAAAATAAATAATTTTTTGATATAAATATTTGGTTTGAAACAATAACACAGTGTTTTCAATATTCATCCAAAATTGATTATTTTCAGAAAAATACCAAAAATTCACCCTAAGATAATTTCAATATTCCGAATCCAAATATAAAGTCCATTTTGAAAGATAAGATTTATAACATTTCAAAAAGTTGGTATTTCTATTCATAATGACTGGTTTGATTGGTTGTGGTGTGTTAGAACTCGATGTTTTCTACAACACACACTATTGTATTATTCAAAGAGAAGTGTATCGCAGATGCTTGGGCTTTTAAAAACAATCAGTTATTTACTTCCTTGAGAGTTATATATAGATGTCATCGAAAAATTGAGAGTTTTTTTGAGGAAGTTTCAACCGATTGGATACCTAACCATTATGATCAATAATTTACAAAATTGTGATATAAATAGTTTTTATTATCCCTTTATTACAAAACCACATAAACTTCATCATTGGGAAAATTCTAAAAAACAACTTTCCCCCAAATTCAAATTTTAGATCACCCCAAAAATTGTTTTCATGAAATTTTTGTTGAATATATATAGACCATAAGTCTTGTTGGATGTAACTAACCTTACCTACCATTTCTTATGATATTTCATGTCCTAATATATTTCTTTCTCCAATATCATTCCATCGCATTGGAGATCTACTCATATTTACATATAGGTTTTCATAAGGATTAATTTGAATTTTCTAGTGATATCAACTATTTTATGAAAACCCATCTACTGGATGGTGTTCATCCAAATAACCTTTGGAATACCTTGAAAATGATCTCAGAATATTATCTAGGGTTTTAATTATTCTCTCATACTAACCATCTATTATAGGATGACATACAAATCCAAAACATAACTCATTATCTTGGGATTATTGAACACTAATCAATTTCATTGAGGTAAACCTTACATCCCGATCATATAAAATTTAATTTTGTACTCCATGAAACCTTAAAACATCCTCAATTTGTGTTATTTAATGATTTTCAAGGGATTATTAATCTATAATATCAACTCTGTGGGTTGAATTTTTATAATGATCAACTTTAACCCATATGAAATCAATCCCTTTAGATGTTTTGTAGAGTCCAAAAAAAATCCATAGCGTTGTTTTCCAATTCCCATTTTAGTATTGATAATGGATGATGCATCCCTTTATATATTTTCCTCACAACCATATCTTTTTGACACACCAAGAACAAAGATAAAAACTATTCAATTTTTCCCTAAATTCGATCCCCCTATAAATAAACTGGCATTTCTCGATTCATCTTCTTACATCCATGATTTATAATGAATGTAAAACTATTAGATTCCTCTGAAAACTCCATTAAATTTATATTGTATTGAACACATCGATATTTCCTAAAACATATCATCCTATCATGATCATGGTAAAGCATTTGAAAATTTCTATCGACCTTTAGTAGCGTAACATTTTCTTTATGTGCATATTTAATAATAACATGGATATATTATTGATAAATCAATGGGGAATGATAAGATTTATCCCCTTTGATTATGATTTTCATATCCACGTAATGAAAATTCCTAATAATTTGATATTTTCGGATACTTATCCGGGATTAGATAGCATGATACATTCCCCTTAAAGAAATGAAGACCTTTTTTCTTTCCCTTAGGGGTAATGTATTAAAGAGTCATATTATTTAATCATCTATAACTATAATCATTGGGGAATATTCAAATATTTATATACAAATGTATACATTAAAAATAATTGATCAGTGTATATTAAACTTGTCTCTATAATTATAATTCCTCCACATATATGATATAATAATCAATACAGCTAACCCCAAATCATTAGTATGTAGTTTTTCTAATGAATCATCAATGATTGTGAGGAATAAGTAATAATCCGGTCATTCTGTATAAGTATAATTCCCAATAAATTATTTTTTAAACAATTATTGATTAAAATAAACTCTCTATTCCATGGTAATGAAAACGCATTATATCTAACTAATACTATATTCAGATCCTTTAAATTTTCAACATGTTCATATATCCAGTGTAATTTGGCGTATTTCATGGTTAATTGGGTAAGTGGATTAGAAAATTATGATACATTATCCATATTTCTTGGATAATATCATGAAAATCCAAGAATACAATGGATCTCAATATCTCTGTATGGTCTTCACCAACACTCAACATCGTTCATGTTTAGGCATCTACCGATGTACACATTCATGATATTATACGACCCAAAAATAATTATTTTTGCATTAAAAATGAACCATTTTGAAATATGGATTACATATTATCCATTAATAGGATTATAAAAAAAAAATTAAATATATATTAATGATAATCCTTCATCCTTGAATTGATTATAACATAATCTATTAAGAAAACTATAGAGAGAAGAAAGAAATTATTAAATACTATATTCATTAAATCCATGAATATGAGAGGGTCATTAGAAAAAAAATTTCATAACTATATATTCATATTTTTTTTACCTTTTCTGGAATACTGACTTTGGTATATCATACCTTTTGACCCACAGTTGACGATATCCACATTGAAGATATATCATGGAAATGCGATGAGCTCGATTTAGTTGATCAAATAGTTCATTAATATGGGGTATTGTAACATACCAAGTAAATAAAGAAATAATAAATATTCTTTTTAATTAATATTTTGTTAATTAAATATTAATTTTACCTTAAAGGGATTTCTATGTTTGATGGCATACCCAATATGAAACAACTTGTTTCTTTGAAATCTTTCGTTGCACAATAATAATATAATATTATTATTTTAAATGGTAGTTAACACCTAGCCGTTGAATTGGAGGGAATAGAAATAACTAACTAAAATATGAATTTACATGTTTTTTAAATGTTTTTATATTTATTCAATAAATGTTTGGGGCTTAAAATGTGAATGAATCCAATTTTAAGCACAAATACTCTAATATTCTTTAAAAGGTCGATTTACCGTCTTTTATAGAAGAACCCTTTTTAAATCAAATTTTTGTCAATTTTATATGTTTTAATTGAAAAAAATATTATTCATTAGAATCATGACATAAAAATGTAAATTGTATTAAATTTTGGAAATTTTCTGATAAAGTTCATTTTTTAATGAATAGTGAAAATACAGTATTTTAATTCAAAACTGCCTTTCAATATATTTTATTTACATAGTTATATTATCTTTTTAAATGTTTTTAAAGTGATATTTGATTATATTTTTACAATTTAATCCAATTTTGGTAATTGGAAATAATATCACTTTGGAATTGGACATAGACAAGTGTCAATCTTTTGATAGTTATTATTTCTAAAAAATACGTCTTTTGTTTTGACTTCAGGAATTAATTTTAAATTAATTTCTGACACTTATGTGTTTTTAATTTTTAAAAATGGATTCTATATTTTTAATTAGGAGGTCCAAATTTTGTGAATAGGTACCTTTTATTTTCATACATTATGAATATTTTAATCAGTAAATATTTTATTTCCCATGGTTAAAGGGTAAATCTGGTATATAAGGGTAAAAAAATATTTCTAAAATAATATAATATTACAATAACATGTGTCCTAACCATATTTTATGGTACAATTCCTACCATGGGCATCCTTGGGTAGATCTTGGGACCTCATGGGCCACATGGGATTGATAATGACACTTAATTTTAATTAACTTAATGTAAAGTCAAAAAAAGAAAAAACAATTATCTTTCTGTAAATTAATTTATACATAGAGTAATATAAGTTATCTTTTTGACTACAAATATTATTTTTAATGTTTAAATTATTTACTACATCGTGGGTTTTTTTCATTAATTTATACATTTAATAAATAAATTATTTATGACACAATAATGATGTAGTGTTTACCTATTTAATATATGATTTAAATAAATAAGATTATAAGAATTAAAATAATATCCAAAACCTGTAAAATATTTATTGGATTATTTTATTTCGACCATGAGTAATATTATCTTTGACATTAATAAGTTTTTGACATTTAGAAACCGAAAATCATTATGGAATGAAATATTATTTTAACAAATTCATAAAAAGCCTCTCATCCACCTAATAAAAAGACCTCACCTCTAACTCATTTCTCACACCTCTCAAGCCCCTTTAGCTCATCCAACCTTGGACCAATAAATCTCCCAACATCCCTATCTTCCTCCTAGAAGCCTTATCATACCCTTTTAGTTCAAATCCATGGGTGTTAGCAGATTTAAAGGTAACATCCTCTCTTAAGTTATTTTGTTTTATTTTACTTCTCCAACCCCATATACTCTTTTTATTACCATATTTTATAAAAAAAGTATCATAAATATAATACGATGTTTTTATTAGAAGTATTCTAACTACATCTACACTCATCTCTATCTAATGGGTTATGAAAATAATGTTTCTGTGGATGAGAAACAAACGACTCAGGAAACGAAGATTGTTCAATTATCTCCAACTACCTCTCCTGGTGGCCATTGTGATGGATCTCTATTTATATATGATATATATTATGTTTATGTAATATTTATTCTTCAGTATTTTCCATTTAATGAATTCATTTTTGGTTTCCATTATGGGTAAATGTGATAATTTCATTTGAGGATGTTGCGGACTACCGCCCCCTCAAATTGATGTGACTCGTTAATGCCATATGTGGAACGTATAAAGGATAGAATTGATGATATTATATATGATATTATACTGGAATTATAATATAACTATGTATCATTATGTTTTAATTCCATTAAAATGATAAATAGAAATGAATGTATCGTTCTTGAGTACGTACGACTTACTGTCTCCATGAACGGTGCATCTAATTTCTTATTTCTAATTGTTACGTAATATTATAAATACATAAATATACTGGATATATATGATATATTATATATAAATCATGAATTTCATTTTGGATATAATTGATATTTTACCACATGAACTAATTCTAATTACATGAAGTCAATTTTTGTCTCAAGTACCAAATATCGACAAAACAACCGCTATTAACATAAATTATTTAACAATGATTATAAAATTGTAACAAGTGATATAAAAGTAATAATAAATTTAAAAATTATCTTAGGATAGTATAAATAAACATTAGTTTATTATTCATGAGATTAAAGAACGAACGGGTCAAATCGGACATGAGGTAATGGACTTTGTCTCAATCTCCTTTCATCGAGGCATATTTTGTTTTAATACACGACTTTCTTTAATATGTCATATAAAAAACATTGAATTTTAATTTAATTCAAAGGAAACTTTTTTCTATGATGTGTTGTACAAAAAAATAATAATTTTTGTTAATGTAAGCAGTGACGAGAACCTTCCTGATGCCGTGAATATTATTTGATCATTAGATTCCTTAACAAGCTGCAATGTTTTTAAAAGGAAAATAAATACCATATACTCTTTTATGTGTTTTGGTATTGAAAATGATTTTGATAATGGATTTTTTATGTCAATATATTTAAATGATATATAGTGATTGAAATGTGGAAATTTTATCTTTCCATTGTGTTTATTTTATGTGTTATGAATATGTTATTGTTCTTGGGAAATGTTACATATACAGGTGGTTATGTGTTAATCCTAGGGCCGGTGAGCCCGAGATAACTCTCCAATGAATTGGCTAACATGACGGAGTTAAAGTTCAATGTTTCTCCTTAAAAATTTATTGAATTTACCATGATGGGTATTCCAAATGTAACTCCCTACGTAGCTATGATAGATACAATGTTAGTATGATATGTATTCCACAAGTTACTGTTATGATTTATGATTTCTATGTGTTATTCATAAATATTATGATTTCCTGAGTTATGTAACGAAGATTATGTTATGTATGTAATGATGATGTAATCTTTTCATTATTTATTTTAAAATCCTTACTGATATTTTTATGCTCATCCCATGTTTGGAAATTTTTTTCATAGGTTATAGAGATGAATAGGGTCAATTATGAGATCAAGAAAAAGTCATGGTGTCTAAAACATGGAACAAGAGATGAGTTTTTTTCAAGAGTTTTTATTTTTGTGAAAAAATGGAAACAGAGTAGAAGTGTATACTTTGTAATACATTAGATGTATTGTAATAGTTATGGCCTAATTCTCTAAAACTGTAAATATGAAAGGATCCTCAATTTGAATTATTCATTTAATTCATGATTATGTAATTTTTTAAGGTCGGGTCTTTATAGTTGGTATGTGAGGTTAGTTTAGATAACTTTAGAAGTTAGGATATTGTTAAATTAATGTCCATAAACTAATTTATGTTAATATTGAAGTGATATAGAATTTAAAGAATACCATGTTGCTTCGCCTAAGATATTTCTATGATCAGAATGTTTTTCCATAGAGGAAACATGGCAGCTATGTTGGGATGACATCATTAGGAAGACAAACATCCAAATTAGCAACCTGAGATGGTCATAATCAGAATTGAACAGTTTATTACAGGGATGGATCAGTTGACTGAGGAGATAAATGGTGGTTGTGTTTATTGATGATATTTTAGTTTATTCTAAAAGCATAGGGGAACATGAAAGTCATTTATGTGTTGTCTTGCAAATATTAAAAGAAAATTTACTATTTGGGAAATTATGCAAGGGTGAGTTTTGGTTAAAGAAATTTTTTTCCCTTGGTCACATTGTTTCAAAAAATGGCATAACAGTTGATCCTGCTAAAAAACAAGTTGTTGAAGAATGGCCAAGACCCTCAAATATAACTGATATTTGTAGTATTATTGGTTTGGTAAGTTATTACTGGAGGTTTGTTGACAATTTTTCATGGTTATCTGGTCCAATGACTAGGTTAACTCGAAAAGGTGTTTAGTTTGTTTGGAAAAAAGAATGTGATGATTGTTTTCAGGAATTGAAAGGAAGATTGGTGAATGCTCCTTTTTTGGAACTACCTTATAGAAATGGTTATTTTGTTATTTACATTAATGATTTATTGAATGGTCTTGGTTGTGTCCTTATAAAAAATGATCAGGTAAATTCTTATGCTTTATGCTAGTTGAAACCTCATGAGTTAAATTACCCTACACATGATTAGGAATTAGCTGTTTTTGTTTTTGTTTTAAAATTTTGGTGGCTTCATTTGTAAGGATAAAATGTGAAATATATATTGACCTCAAAAGTATTAAGTATATATTAACACATAAATAATTGAACATGAGATAGAGGATATGGTTGAAATTATTCCTGGATTATGATTGTACGATCCTTTCCCATTTGGGAAAATGAAATAAAGTGGCTAATACTTTGAGTTGAAAAAATGCTTCAATGACTAGGATACATTTGGAACAATATCCTTTTGTTTTTTATTTGATGTCCATTGGCATTGAAGTTGCTAATGCAGGAAATTCTTCTGTTTTGTTTTTGGTGTTAGTGAAATAATCTCTATCAGATAGAATAAAGCAAGCGCAGAAGGAAGATAGAGAGTGGCAGAAAAGTGTAGAGTTGGTTCAGAAGGGTAATTTTCCTGAATTTAACATTGATAAAGATTTTGTTTTGAGGTTTGGGAAAATATTAGGTATTCCTTTTGATTAAAAGTTGAAGAATTTAATATTATGTGAATCTCATAGTTCCTCGTATTCAGTTCATCCTAGTAGTACTAAGATGTACATAGATCTTAAGGAGTATTACTAGTGGGATAGATTAAAAAGAGATATTGCGGACACTACTGTGAACTGTTTGACTTGTCATCATGTTATATGATAGCATCAGTTACCAAAAGGGCTGCTTCAGTCTTTACCACTTCCATTGTGGAAATATGAAAATATATTCATGGAATTCGTTGTGGTATTACCAAATTTATCTCTATGTAATAATATAATCTTAGTTATTGATGATTGATTGACTAAATGTACTCATTTACTTCTTATTCGATATACTTTCACTCTAGATCAACTTTATTGGTTGTTTGTTAAAGAGATAGTCAAGTTTCATGGTGTTCCCTTCTCCATTGTATCTTATTATGATCCCAGGTTTACTTGCAATATTTGGAAATTCCTTTAGAAGTTGTTGGGTACTGAATTAAATTTTAGTACATCTTTTAATCCTCAATAAAATGGGCAGTCAGAACGAGAAATTCAGACCTTAGAGGATATGCTACGTGCTTGTTCACTAGAAAACCATGGCAGTTGGGACCAACATTTTCTTTGGTTGAATTTTCTTATAATAACTGTTTAAATTCTAGTATACAGATGGATCCATTTGGGGAATTATATGGGATGCGGTGTTGAACTCTAGCTTTTTGGGATGAAGTAGGTGAAATGATATTGACGGGACCAAAATTGGTAGAAGAGATGGAAGAAAAATTTCAGTTGATTTAGAAGAACATGAGAACAACTAAGAGCAGGTATAAAATTTATGCGGATAATCAGAGGAATGGTCTTTATTTTGAGTTAAGTGATCATGTATTTCTAAAGGATTCTCCATGGAATAGTTTGAATCATTTTGGAGATAAAGGAAAGTTGAGTACGAGGTTCACTGGACCTTATAAAATCCAAATGAAAGTTGGATCAGTTGATTATAGATTGGATTTACCTCCATGTTTATCCCTTGTACACAATGTTTTACATGTTTCAATGATGAGAATGTATATGCCGGATCCATCTCCTTTTTAATCCCAGAGGTAGTTCAGTTGAAAGATAATCATTTTTATGAAGAACAACCAGTCCAAATTCTTGACCGAGAATAAATAAATAAAATATGATTATACATTTTTTTAAGTGTGTTTACCTTTATCCAATAAAATTTAGGGGCTTAAAAGGTGAATGAATCCAATTTTAAGCACAAATACTCTTATATTCTTTAAAAGGTAGATTTACCACATTTTGATGGAGAGCCCTATTTAAATATAGTTTTTGTCACTTTTATATGTTCTATTTGACATAAAAATAACATTATTTTGAATCAGGACATACAAATATAATTTGGATGATATTTTTTTATTTTTATGATAATGTTCATTTTTAATGAATATTGAAAATACTGTATTTTAATTCAAATCTTCCTTTTAGTAAAATTTATTTTTATGGTAGTTTATTTTTTTAATTGGGTTTAAAGGGTAATTAGATTTATTTTTTCAATTCAATCCAATGTTGGTCACTGGAAATAAGATCTCTTTGAAAGTTGACATAAACAAGTGTCAATATTTTGATAGTTATTATTTCATAAAACACATATTTTGTTTTGACATAGGGAATTAATTCTAAATTAATTTCTTCCACTTATTTATATTGAATTTAGAATAATGAATTCCATATTTGAAATCATGAAGTCCAAATTGTGTAAATTGGTTACATTTATTTTTAAACATTTTGAATATTTAATTCAGTAAATATTTTATTTACCATGGTTAAAGTGAAAATCTGGTATATAATGGTAATCAAATATTACAATAATAATATCAAACTAATATATCAGGGGTCCTAATCCAATTTTTTGATAACCTTCCGAAAATGGGCATCCTTGGGTCGATCTTGGGACCTCATGGGGTCACATGGGAGTGATAATGACACTTTATTTTAATTAACTTAAAGTAAAGAAAAAAAAGACAAAAAGAAATATATTTTAGTAAATTAATTTTTATACAGGGCTATATAAGTTATCATTTCAACTATAAATATTATTTAGAAAGATAAAAAAATTTCCCACATCATGGTTCTTTTTATAATTTTCATACATTTAATAAATTAAATTATTTATGACACAATAATGATGCAGTGTTTACCTCAATAATAAATGATTTAAATAAATTAGATTATAAAAATTAAAAAAATATCCAAAACCTTCCAATTATTATTGGATGATATTAGTTCGACCATTAGTCATCATATATTCGTCTTTAATATGTTTTTTACATTTAGAAATCGAAAATCATTATGTAATAAAATAATAATGTCACACTTTCCTAAAGAGCCCCTCCTCCCCTTATAAAAAGATTTCACCTCTATCCCATTCCTCACACCTCTCAAGCCCCTTGGCTCATCCAATCTCTGCACATATAAGATCCATACATCCCTATCATCCTCCTAGAAGCCTTATAATAGGCATAAGGCACTTCAATAGACCCTTTTGGTTCAATCCCAATGGAGTTACCCGATTTAAAGGTGACATATTCTCTTAAAGTCTTTTGTTTTATTTTACTTATACAACCGTCTAAACCCTTTTTTCATTTATTTTATAAAACAAACAGTACACTAAATATACATTGATGTTTTTATGAGAATTATTAAAACTAAATTTACACACACCTCTATCTAATGGGTAAATAACATATTGTTTTGGTGGAAGGAAAACTAACGCCACAGGAAACTATGATTGTTCAATTATCTATTACCACCTCTCATGGTGCGCATATAAAAGGAAATGTACTTATATATGATGTATATTATGTTTATGTTTTCTTTATGCTTCCTTATTTTAATTTTATATATTTCCTTTTTGGTTTCTATTATGTATAACCACGATAATTTCATTTGAGGAAGTGCACACTACTGCTCCCTCCAAGTGACATGACTCGTTAATGACATATGTGGGACTTATAAAGGATAGAGTTAATGATATTATATAGGATATAATAATTGAATTAAAATATACATATGTATCATTATGTTTTAATTCCATTAAAAAAAGAAATAAAAATGATTGAAGCGTTCATGCATACGTACGGCTTACCATCTCCATAAACGGTGCATTTCCTTTCTTATCTCTAAATATTTTGTAATATTATAAATACATACATATACTGGATATATATGATATATATTATATCTACATCATCAATATCATTTCGGATATAATGGTTATTTTACCACATGAACAAATTGTAATTATAAGATGATCGTTTTTGACCCATGTACCAAATATCGACAAAACGACCGTTGTTAACTTAAATTATTATGTAATGTTTATAACATTGTAATAAGTAATATAAAAGGAATAATAATCATTAAAAAGGATCTTAAGAAAGTAGAAAATAAATAAATTTTATTTTACATGAGATTAAAGAACGAACGGGTCAAATCAGACATGCGTTAAGGGACTTTGTCTCAATCTCCTTTTATTGAGGAATTTTTTGTTTTAATACACAAATTTTTTTATACGCTGTACAAACACCTTTGAATTATCATTTCATTAAAAGGGATCCTTTTTCTACGAAGTGTTTTACTAAATGAAAGAAATAATGTTTCTTTTAAACTAAGCGGAGACGACGACCTTTCCTCCACCATGAGTATTATTTGATCTTTGGCTTCCTTAACAAGCCTTAATGTTTTTAAAATGAAAATAAATACCATATTCTCTTTTATGTATTTTGTTTTTGAAAATGGTTTTGATAATGGATTTGTTATTTCAATATATTTAAATGATATATTGTGATGGAAATGTTGAAATGTTATATTTCCTTTGTGTTTATTTTATGTGTTATGAATATGTTGTGGTTCTTGGGAATTGTTTTTTATATGGGTGGTTCCATGATAAACCTTTGGTGGGTGAGCCTGAGATAGCTCTCCAATGCATTGGAAAATGTGATCGAGGTAAACGTGATTGTTAGTCCTAAGAGATTTAGGTAATATACTACGATGGGTATTCCAAATGTTACTCCTTACATAGTAGTGATAGCTACAATGTAATTATGCTATGGATGCCACATGTTACCTTTATGATTTATGATTTCAATGTGTTATTCATAAATCTTATGATTTAATGAGGTATGTTAAGGAGATTATGTTATGTATATAATGATGAAATAATGTTTTCTTTCATTTTTTTATAACCCTTACTTAGCTTTTTATGCTCATCCCATTTTTGATATGTTTTTCACGGGATTTAAAGATGAATAGGGTCGAGGAAGAAATCAAGGAAAAGACATGTAGTCTGAAACTTGGAATTAGACATGTCTTTTTTTCAATAGTATTTATTTTTGTGAGAAGAGGGAAAGTGAGTAGAAGTGTCTACTTTTTAATACCTCATATGTAATATAATGGTTATAGCCTAATTCTATAAAACGCTAAACCTGAAAAGATCATCAATGTGAATTATTCATTTAATTCAAGATTATGTAATGTTTTAAGGCTAGTACCTTAAATGTATGACATTGTTTTTACTTGGTTTTTGATGTTGTTTAATTTCTAATAATCTATTAAATGTTTAATTGATCCATATTTCTTTTTGAAAAAGTGAACATGTGAACCAAAAGGTTACAAACATTGGAAAATGATTCCATTTTGATGGTTCACCGATAATTGTTTTTTTCAATTCATACAACTCAATTAGAGAAACCTTATATGAAGAAATTGAAATAGGTGAGGCACTAGGATTGTGTATTATTGAGAACTAAACTTCATGTTTTGGTGGGGGTATGAAATTTATTTTGTTAAGAAATAATATATAACCATTACAATATAAATATCATTGATTTTATGTTTTCTCGATCCGTTTGAGATAAAATCCCTTAGGAATGGGAATAATGACCCATAAATTGGATTTGATATCCAATGAAATTTAATTATTACTAACATATTGGTATGGGAACATACATTTGGTTTTGATATCAAATGTTAATTCTATTCCATGATAATTGCTTTGGGGTTCATATAGTAAAAAATAATCTATGACTAAGATAAAATCAAATTCAACCTGATAAAGAATATCATGATTTGTAGGATGCACATACCTACAAACATCAAGAATAGTGGAATCATATAAAAGATATGTGATCATCGTACAATTATGGGGTTTCAAGAAAAAACTATATTTAATATTTTTGTTTGAATCATGATACCCATATAAAATTCATTAGATATGAATGAATTGGTTGAACCATAAAAAATAAAACATTAACAGTTATAGTGTGGATGGTATGTGTAATATTAACCACTTAGTTATTGTGCCTTTTTTCGGAAATAATTATATCATGAGACATTCCGTTGTCTCTTATATTAATAAGATGCAAATGTGGATCAACGTCATTAGACTAAAAATTTGAGTACCGAATAGAATAATGCACATAATCCTTAAATTTGAAAAAAAATTGAGTGTCAATGTGGAATTCAATAGATTTTTCTCTCTATGTGAATACATAGAAAACTTATTACTAAAACATTATTATTCGACTTCCCAATGAAGTTCCCTTTCACATATAATATAGTTACTAGTACCATTATGAATATTTCCTCCATGTTTCTTCCCAAACATTGAGTATTAAGGAAAACCACCTTCTTCTCTTCATGGGTTTTAGATATTGGTTTGAACACCGTTATTATGTTATTCTTAAACCCATGAAATCATAATGTTATTCCGACCTTCATTTCCTCCTTGATTGAAAAATACAAAATACCTTATTTAATACTAAATTCTCTTATGGATAATGGACATTAGAGGCATGGTTTTAATGAACTGAAGAATCGTTCAACCTTACTATTATGATGGTTGATAAATCCAAAATTATACAAAAATGTATCGTAAAATGATAATTACATGTAATAATAGATTCATCAACCTTTTTATTTATCTCAAGGAACCACATTATGTTCATATTAAGAATATGAGAAAATTACTTAATGAAAAATATATTACTAAACTCTTCCCAAATAATGAATTTAATTTCTGTATCTTAACTTATATTCTTGATTTGATTAAACCATTGATCCACATTTCCTTTCAAATGATATATAACCATAAATATGTTTTCATGTTTGATACAATACAGAAGGGAAAATATATTTTCAGCAGTACTGGTCCATTTCTCAACAACTGTTCAATCACCAGATCAACTGAAGGAAGGTGGGTGTTTCATCGTGAAGGAATCAAAATAACATTGTTACCACCTTATATCACATGTTTTTTCCACAAGATTCATATATTGGGAAAGTCATGTGAGCATAATAATGATAGTTTTCATTACATTTTCCATAAATTTTCACCTATAAAAAGGAAAATTATTGCATTTTCCTTTTCAATCTTCATTAAAATGGTCCCTTAAAGTTCCATCCATTGACTAAAACAAAAAATTTCATAGTGTGATCATTAAAAACTATATTATATAACTATATAATCATGAAAAAATACATAAAGAAGTCCAAATATTGACACCATATTTAGAATTTATTAAACCATTGGTTTATCTTAGGTTATTTTGTTCATCATTTATTTAAATCCATTATGATAGTTCATAATGTTTTTGTGAGTTTGAAAATATTATTCGTCAAGAGTTTCAAACATAGTGTTCATTATGAGTAGTTTTCATGACCATGGTGATTATTAAGTCAAGTAAAATGAACCTTTTTATGTTGTTTCCCTTATGAACCTATTTTATAGACCCAAAATCACATGTAGTCTCTATACAGGGATGTAATTTCTTATAAACTACATTCCATATAATTTAACAAAATTATGGTAAAATTTATATTATTTTGCCTCCTCACTTGACTCATTCTCATAAATATCCTTAGATTTATCACTAAATTATTCATGACATAGTTTCAAAAGGTTAACAATAATTATCATATGATCCAAATAAACCAATAAATTTCATACATAATCATTACATAACATTTTTATGAACATTCATTACATTACAAAAACACACCCATGAGGTTCATAAAGGTACACTGCATTTCAAAACATGGATGCATGAAAAACAGGTCCATATGTATACTATATCATCTCCCACTAAATTCTTTATAAATAGAACCTTATGAAGACTAATCATGAATATTATGTTTCATTATATCTTATGGAAGGGAAATATATGAATCACAGAGCCTAGATGCTCAGTAAGGGTAAAGAAGTAAGATACATAGTCATAAAATTATTATATGTCTATGAGCCATGAGATCATAACATCTTTTATGATATAATAATATAGAATAAAAATTATCATTGAAAATAATTTCTATAATAGTAAATGATCGCATTCAAGTCTATCATAGTAGAATCGATCAAATTCCAAATTCGTCATAGTTTTCACGGTTCACTCTCGAGGCTATCATAGAAGAAAAATTCACATACGGAACCCATATCACTCTGTGTTGTTGTAATTTCAAACTCATGATATATACATCATTACCCAATGATTTATGGGGATGTATAGGTCATACCGATCATAAAATTTGAATCTTATGTATGTGTGCCCCCTGATCTTAAAACATTAATCATTTCATAACCAATTAAATGGAATTTGTTTCATAATCATTTCAATGTATCCTAAACTGTATAAAGGATACAAGGTTAATAATCATTTAATAATTTAATCATAGCACAACCCATGGGAAAAAGAAGTGGGTTTAATTTCCATTTTGTAACGTAATAACCTATTGAGAGGAAAAAGGCTTCAATGATATATTTTCATTATAAACATAATCCATTTTGAGAAATAACAAGAATAATATTCTTGGATATTTTCATCAAAATATTTCATCTTAGATTGAAAATTGCATTGAAATAAAAATAAATTGGAATGTTTCTATACAAAAATAATCATGTAATATTCCAATAAAATAATTTTCATGAGGTTGGTAAATTCTATTGATTCTTTATGTGTTAAAAAATATATTATTTTCATCATTTATACAACAGAGAAACATGAATGGTTTGGAAAATGACATAAATATTTCTTTGAGAATGTTTTATAAAAAGTAAAACATGTGAATTTTTTATAAAAAAATCCGGTGAATGTTAAAATCATTTTTTTAATTATTGTAAGAAAATATGTTTTTGGAAGAAAAAGTGACTACAATTGAATTGAGAAATGAATATGATTTTTCATAAAAAATTTATTTTGTTCTCTTGAGTATATAATGAGATAAATATGAAAGGGGAAATATGAATTATTGTGATATAACCATGGGGAAATATATATAATGTTCTTACTGATATATGGATCATAATATTTCAACAGCATAATCATAATCATAAACAATCCCAATAATTTATGAGATTATAACACAAAATTTTTACCTATTGAGTTTCTTTTTAATCATAGTTAAAATTTAGGATTAACATCAACTTAAAAAGTAAATATTTTTAAAATAAAGATATTAATGATATCACATTTCAAAGGGTATTCATATAAATGTCATCTAATAATAAAGGTTCATAACATTACATATGTCTCAATGAAGGTAATATGAGACAAATATCCCTAATCATAATTCTATAATTCCATCAACCACATTCAGAAAGCTTTTAAAATAATAATATTTTTATAATAAATAATTTATGGAAGCATAGATAAATATAAATCATACCACATATGGTTTTTATGACCTTTTATTACACAGTTTTTCACAATTCCATGTTAATGTAACATTTCGGGCAATAACTGCTTTGTTTTCGTTTGTTTGTTTTTATTTGATATTTTTTGTTCTATTACATTGATCATGGTGCCATAATTTCTAGAATTTTAAACATGAGAAGAACATAATATATATATCTTAGAGTAATACATAATATTCCAATATATAAAATGAAATACACAATTCATAGAGATTGTAGACTCTATGTACCAATGAACATTGTTTGGATCTTATCGAAATATTGAATAAATGAAAGGTAAATAATATATGGCGATAAAAATTATTTATCTATGACTATCTATATCACATATTAAAAATATTTATTTCTTACTACCATCTATGTGAAACAAAAGTGAAAAATAAATCACATCACTTCCCGAGGAGGTATTCCCCCACACACAAGAAAAATATTATAATCTTCTCTATAGAATAGAAAGAAAAATATATATGAGATAATATAATTAAAAAATAATCATTATTTTACTAATATATATATATTTATATTTAGACACAAACATTTTAGGTTTGGATGGATAACCTGTCACCTCAGTTCATGATAGGGTAGTCCACCGTGCACACGATTGACCTTATCGTTTCCAAATCGAGGGAAGAGGATATACATATAGGTAATGAACATAACATAATAAAATATGGATAAATAGTATACTAATATTATTATATAATTATGTATTAACAATAATTCATGGTGGTGGATGAATAAATAAAATAAAAATGCTCGTCGAAAAACAATACCACTTCTTTGTGAAACCTCCATGGGTTTTAACAGAAAACCCTATTATAATGGACTTATGTTAAAAAATACTTCTAATAAGAGATCCGGAATGTAATATATATATATCTGGGTTAATATTTTATGAAATATTTTTTTTTTAAATTGTTTATAAGAGAGTATAGTTGGGTGGACCCTTATAAGTGAGGTTGGAGGTGCCATTCTAATTTGTGAAAAGTAAAAGTTGATACCAACATTATTCTCATGAATCATCAATCAAAAATGGAAATTTATAGATAAATTAATGGATAAGATAAATATATTTTAGTAAAATGGTTTTTGGAAATGTTTGGTTCTTTTATTACCCATATACCTTTACTTTATCCCTTGATAAATCCATTTTTCCTTAACCACAATAAATGTCTGTACGAGTTTTTTCCATTCATTGTGGTAAAAAATTAATTTAACCTTATTATATAATATAAATTTTTTATGAATCGAAAATTTTATCAATTTCTCAAATATTCCTTTCATAGTATTTGAATATTTTTAATTTAAAATTAAACCAACTGTCGTAATGAGAAAGTGGTTTTCCAAATAAAAAAAGTTCAAATGTTTTAAAAATATTTATATAATAATTAGACATGGAAATTATTTAATAGAACTAAATTGGATGAAGTATTATATAAATAGAATAATTTAGCATTAAATAATATTTATAAAAATTCAACCAGAATAAATTTTAAAAAAAATGGTATTTGTCAATAAAAATTAGTATTTTTCATCATTCTCTGAAATATTAAACTTTTCAAAACAATTCCTAAATATTAACAATAAATAATTTTTAGATTATGAATTAATAATTTATGTTTGTTTTATAAAATTATTTTTCAAATGTTTTCGAAAATTATTTGTCTAATTGTTCTTAATAAGAAATATAAACCATTTTTGAGAATTAATAATTTCTGAAACATATAAATACATTTCTAATGATTATGTATTTTTTATCAATGGGTTTTTATTATATAAAAAATATACATAAAATATAAATTATATTTATAACTATTCATATCCCTATGTTTGGTGGGTATTTTATAAATGCAAATGTTTGAATAAAAATATTTATATTATATCAAGGATTCTTAAAACATGGTTCTTCATTTAACACAACATTTAAATAAATTTAATATATTTGAAAAAAATAACTAATAAACCCGTGGTGATACAATCATATTTTACATTAGACACTATATAATGAAAATATATCAAAGGAACACTAATATTAACCCTCAATATTATCAAAAAAACTACCAAACATCAATGGTTCATTTATTTTAAAACTTCAAGTTATATTATGAATTTAATATGTTACATAAGATAAAAAATGTGAAATTGAAGAACACTATCTCAATATGATATGATTGGATCAATATGAAATTTTACGTACCTCTTGTTTCATTATTTATGATATGAGATACTCATAAAGTCATAAATATATCTATGTTTTATCATGGAGATCATTGAACAAAAATTTCTTACAAATAAATATTTAATCATGAATTAATTGTAATTATATTTGTCATGAATTATTTCCTTTTATATGGAGAAAAATTCATCACCATAGGCACATTATTCAGGATATAAGTGTGATATATACATTAAGACTCTCTTGAATACATAATAAGTGTGGTGATGTAATAAGAGCCATATTATATGTCTATTTCTACCATACATGATTATAAAACCTTGAATAAATAACATTGAGTCCAAAAAAATATATCTTATTCAATTATTCTTACTAAATTAATTTATCAAATCCTTAATAAATTATTTCAATTATTGTAATTATAATCCAAAATAACATTATTGAATATATTTAGTGGTAATAATTATATCATATACATTCTAAATCACCCAATTAGGGGTCTCACTTTTTCCTAAAAATTTATTTTATCAAAACATGTGGAACTAGTTGATAAACATTGTATGAATTTTACTATACCAGTTTATCGATTACACTAAATCATCATCATAGACAAATATATGTATTTAAAAGAGTAAAATTTCCATAAATTAGAAATATAAATATTATAACCATGATATATTTTGACCTATATTTATTTTTTAGTTGAATATCTTAATCATTTGAAATCAAAAAATGAAAGACGCAAATTTTTTTAGTATCCTTTAATTCATTATTTATCATTGTTTTACTTATTATAAGAAATTTGATTCATATACTAAGGATATAATATGATGCAAGGTTGTTTACTTTTATTTTTTACCCAAATATAAATTCGTCCTATTAAAAGTGACAAATTATATCTTAATCATCAAATACAATCAATAAAAAATTAATAAACTAATAATACGATAGTTTTCAAAAAAGTTAAATATAATTGTTTTAGTCTTTCATCAATTTATGAAACCAAATAATTTTTACTAATAATAATCTACTATCAAGAAACTAATACAAATGTTAATAAATAAGGAAATCCTTTGACACCCAGTATATGTGGTTTTCCCTTTGGTGGCTCAATCCTCATGATTTTTTGTACTTGATATCATCAAGTCTAAATGTTATTAGACTTTGTCCCAATTATTACGATCCCCAAAAACCTAATAGTTGCGTATCATATGGGATATTTAATTATTATATATCTAGATAATAGAATGTATTTTTATGATTACAATCACAGTATCATGATGTTTTCAATATATTTATGGTGTGTTATAAACATTTGATATGAAAAACAATATAATCATGTTGCTGAGTAAATAAATTATAATTATGTAATAACATAAATATATTAATAATTAAGGATACATAACTATATGCATGCATGAAATTGTAATCAATGAGTTATTATCTAGAATGTTTTAGGGAACCCACATCAAACTGTACAAATTTTATTTCAATGAATATTTTTTCCATATATATATATATTCTCACACATGATAAAATAATTACTATACTAAATTACTTATATAGTAATAAATCCTACCACATTTTCAGTTCATAGATAATATATAATCATCAATTATAATGATTGTGTATAATTTCCCTCATGATATGATGTCCTTGATTATATATTTTTTCGTATTTAAAAACATCTATATATTTTCTAGTATCGTTTCCATAATATTATCATTATTTTATTCCAATAATTATTGTTTTTATAAAATTATAATAACTAAAATAAATAGTTTCTTATTACAAGAATATCATTAGCAGAATATGAAGAAAAAAAATTAATAAATTTTCCTTATAGATAACAGTAGTCTTAATCAGTATCTATGGATAACTACCATAGACTAAATGTGATAGAATATTGAATTTTTGTATATGAATATAAATTCTCTATCTACTTGATATTTAGTACTCCCTCCTCTTCATATACTAGGTCATATCCCCTATGCAATTTTCTACTACTATTGGTTTGTTATTACTACTACCATGTGTAGTGTTCCAATAATTTTTTTTATTTTTTCCAACTATATTTTTTTATTAGAAATATATAATCCATTCCATTTCAAGAAACATTTTTATTAATCTATAAATCATATGGTGTTTTATTCATTATCTTAATAACCTCTTATATCTCATTTAAACTTACTTAGACTGGTATATTTTATTTTACCGAGGTCATAAATCCATCTAGATTTGTTTTTAATGGTATTTTTTATACCTTTTAAATATATCTATAGTATAATAGTTCTAGAAGGTTATTGATCACTATCAGTATATATACTTTCATAAATTATTTTTTACCACATTAATATAGTATTTAGAGAAATACATTAATATTTTTCATAATTAACTATAATGATGATTATGATTTTCATTTGGATTATGAATATATTTCACATTGAACCGATGTTGTTCCTAGAATCCTCACATAGACACATGAAATATGAATTTCATATAGTCAAGAAATTGAATTGTATTAATGATTTAGAAACCAATCACAATTTTTAGGTATTAAATTTACCATAAATCCATTGTTATATTAAATAAAAATTTATAATTTGCGGTAGGTGACGATACTACTAAAAAATATAGATGATGTTTCTTCATAAAGAAACAAATTTTTTGAATTCTAATTCATTTATCATTTAAACTAAAATATAATTTTTAAATTTCATAGAGGATAATTATTTGTTATTCGTACTGAAAAATATATAATGAAACATAGATATTTTAATACTATATATCATGGTTAGAAAATTTCATCAGTAGTATGAGTGAATGAAACATTTGTTTCATCGAGTTGTTCATGAACTTGTTCGTCTTCCAACTATTTCTTCATCCCACTGCTTTATATTATTAGGGTTTATCATACTGTAGTTATATAAAATATAGATTTTAACCCTAATATTTAAATAAACTGATTCTCCTTACACTTAACTAATTTCTTTTCCACTTTTATTATCATCCATTTTAATACATTATAATATAAAATTTATTTTTCTTATTTATTTTTATTTATTCATATTTTTTATTTCTTATCCTTAACACAAACTATAAATCTGAATAGTTGAATTTTTGACATAAATTATTTCCTTAATATTATTAATTTTATTATAACTATTTGATATATTATTTTCCCTATGGTTAACTGCTGAAGATACAATTTTGATACCATCAACCAAAATAAAATGGAATACATCATAAAACTTATAACACTCAATGTCAATACATATTTATCTAATAAAATAAATTTTATATTTCATTTAACCTTATCACATTTTTATACAAAACGTTTTATTATTTACTACACCTATAAAGAATTCACTGAATATAAATATGATTATTTTGATAAAAAAATTCCAAACACCCTACTTGGTATATTTCTAAATGTTTATTCTTTTTTCACATAAACAATAATTATATTACCACAACATAGTAATATATGCTTTTAATATTATATATTAATCCAGATTTTATTATACAGTATTTATTTGATTCATTTATAATTAATCAAATATTCATGTATGGTATACAATAAATTTTGTATTTTGAACATGAAATAAAAAATTATTCTTTATAAAAACAACCGAAGAAGATTTTTTTCTAACACAATATATATATATATATATATATATTAAAAAAAATAAGAATTCTAATTAAAAAATGTAATGATATTATCCAACTACTATAGATGTGATCACTGATTATTATCCTGAATCTTCACTTTTATATAGTGATTTTTCATGAACTAAAATGGTTCATCTATTTAGATTAAGATGTCTGTATTTATAAGTAGGATATAATAACCCATAATTAATATATAAATGTTGCATAAAATGTATAATATATGTGAAATAGATTATTTAATAATATAATTCATTAATTAGTTATTATTTCTATTCTAATAGAATTTATTTACATATATAAATAAATCAACCCACCACCCAATTTAATGGTCTCACTTTTCATATTCAATATATTTGAGGGATTTTATAATGCTACATTTGAAATATTATGAGAGAGTTAAATTTTTACTATATATAAACTCTTGATCATCAGAACAGTATAATATTTACCATTCATAAATTCTTGTTAACATAGTGATCATTATCCAAATTATAGTAAAGTGATTTCAATATACATTTGAATTTATAATTCCAAATGAAACTGCAATAATTTGGGGATATTGATGACAAAATGTGATGTATTGAATGATTTTTGTATATATTCAATATTAATTTTTCTAATAAATTAATATATTATGTCATCTTGAGTATATATGTACAATTTTTTAATTATATATTTCAATTTATACATATTCAATGAAATTTTAATACGATTTATTTTTTTATTTATTTATCCATACAAAGTACTCCGTGTTAAGAAACAATTGTTTAAAAATCCATGTCTCAAAGTTTATTTTAGAAAAAAATTGAAAACTATGATAACATAATGATGTTTAAATAAATAAATTATACTTGTATATCCTATTATAATCCATTTACCCAAAAATTGATTCATGTGGTTGCCCATAAAGTAGTATGGAATCTTAAACTAATAATTCCATATCATATAATAGTAAAATTTTAATAACCCTTTAAAATTATATGTTATTAGTTATTGTCAATACATATTCATCATAAATTTTTAGTTTTACTTCTATAGCCGTAAATGTATTCACATTTCTAGAAATGGAAATATAATAAAATATAACCTCTTAAAGATTACCATTTTTAGGACATTATAACTTTTATTAAAATTATATTTATACAACTATTTTATTCAAATCATTGTATCCATCAACAAATAGATTCAAAATAATAGGGTTTTTTATTATTCTAGAGAGAAATTTATTATTAACCCTCTATTCACATTCACAAAAATTCTAACACCTCTCGATTTGTGAATATATTTATGTTTAAAATAATTTCATATATTAGACAAATTTTCATTCAAACATCCCCAAAACTGAACTGAATAATTTTTATTAAAATAAAAAATGAATGAAATTAATATATAATTGAATTATATTTATGAAATAAATGACCTTTTATAAATTATAATTCCCAATTAAAAAATTTCAATTAATTTTTAGGAAACTGTTTCATCCTTTTTTCTAAATTTTGAATTTTAAAAAATTTACACTACTAATGAATTATACTAATAAAATTTATTTATAAAATTGATAATAAAATCAATTAAATGTGTCAATTATTTATTTATTATATTATAAGGAATACTTATATAATAATTCATCATTGCAGAGAAATTTTTTTAAAAAAATTATTTTATTTCAATATTTTTCTATTTAGAATCGAATTTATCTAATTTTTTATTTTTGAAATATTGAAATAATAATTTTAAACAATTAGATTTTATTTGTAATTAGTGAATTTAATATAATTTTTTATATAAAGATTAACTCATTCGAATGTTTAACAAGATTTTTTTGAATTTTTTTATAATAAATAATAATTTTTAATACAATAAATTAAATGAATCACTATTTATGAATGAATTATGTCAGATTTAAATAAAATATATTAAATAAATTAAACTAAAAAACTTCAATTGGTTGATATAATGAATTTAATGAAAATATATTTTTTAAGATATAATTTTTTCTGAAATATTTTGTGACACGTTTTTCTTATAGTTGTTATAATTATTTTTCTACCTCTTAATGAATTTGAATCATCTCAAATTTAATAAATTTTCTTAATTTTATTAGTTAATATTAGGTAATAAGTTCAAAATAATATATTGGAATAGAAATGCTTTTACATGGAAAATATTTACCCTGGTGTGGCTAAAAAGGGTTAAGGTCATTGTTAACCTGAGAGATTAGTTCACGAAATTTACATTATATTATTTTACAAATAAGGATGTTTTTTTGGGTTTAAATACTATATCTAAAAAAAGGGAACCTAATTATAATATATATAATCACACATTGAGAAACTTAGGTTTAGCGTGCTGAATAAAAATCAATACTTGACTCTCATCCCCACATCATACCTTTCTCAGTTTTATAAAACTACCCATTGTAGGTGCCTTAATTTATATTCTAAAGGAATATATCCCTGGAAAGCTAAACGTATTTACCGAATTCATTCAAGTATATTTATTATTATATCAAATTGAAATATATCCTGAATTAACTGATATAATTATATCATTATCATTAATATGATGAAATTTAATTATCTTTAGGGAACAATAATACTTAACTTGTTATCTATTCATTGGAAATATAAAATATCAATTATGTGCATGTACAAAATTTCACCTCCATGAAATTTTGTATTTATTTTTTTTCTCACTACATTAATTAAATAAAAGGTTATATATATTTATATATTAAATTTAATTTATATTTATACAATTATTTTGATTCAGGAACCATAACATATATGTAAGGTCCAAAATATCCAAACCAAAACACATCTGGAAAAAAGTATAGTTAAGAACCAAATATTGAATTTAATGAAAATTTATTAATAAGTTTGTAATTTAATGTTTTTAGTGAATGAAATATATTAATATATTTATTAATATTATTATTTTTTAGTTTTATAAAAAATAATAATTTATTATACAAGGGTTTAGAGTGTGTACAAAGAGTCATTGGATTTAAAGTAAGGGTTTATATTACAATCTGAAATTTTATTAGAAATGATCATGTTTCAGTTTCTATTATGGGAGTCTATTTGTTAATTTTCTCATAAATCCCCACTATATTATTATGTTATGTATATTTTTAGGGTTTCCTAGTACGTTTCCCATTTCTATTCAGCTCATTACTCAGAAAATTAGAAATAGACTTTTTATAAAAAACCAAGAATATTTCTCATTTTTAGTTAGGAATAATTCTCCAAAATATTCACGTCATTTCAAATTCCATTATGGAAGTATATATATATTTTTTAATGATTAAATAATAAGTGTTTAATAATAAATATTTATTAGTTTCAATTTTTTTAATGATATATTCGTATCATTTTCCAATTAGTTTGTCTTTAAAATGCATTTTAAAATAGTGAAAATTTTATTTTTAAAATTTATGGTACACATAGATTTTCCCACAATAATGACTACTGTTTCACCAAGTGTCGTTTCAATGATTCTATGTTTTCTAATATAAAATAAAAGTCCTATTTTCAAATAATTTTATTTTAAATGTTACCCACAGAAAAAAAAATTCCATGTTTTTCAATGTATATATATAAGAATTGGTTTAAATATTTTTAGTCTATGACAACATTTTTTTTAATAATAATAATTATTAACTAGGGATCATATTTATCAATACAATAATAAATATTTATAAGGATCTCTAATGAAGGATCCTTTTTGAAATTTTATAGAAAATTATTTCTAGTCAACAAGTTAATTAATATATGATGGAAAGGTGATTGATTTCCTGATAATATGGCACCCATATATATTTTATAAATCATGTGAAGTGTCATACAATAAATATATTTTCAAATAATTAATTTTTTGACCATTGATATGTTGAGAGATACTCTGGATGGGTATAGAGATTTGACATAATCTATTATAGTACTTTAACCACTATGATTATTAGAAAGGTTAATTAACACGTTCCACTATTTGAAACTATCCACTATTATAGTATTTTATGTGATCATGGACTAATGAAATTATCTTCCAGGGTTACACGAATCAAAAATATTATATCATATATTTATGAGATTCTCTTAGGGATCATGATTGATTATTGACGATTCTAGGCTCGTATGACCCATGCCTTTCAATATGAAAATGACTTTTTTCCATTACCACTAATGTGTGGTGTATGATTTGATATTATTTTCACATAAAATATGATCATGTTCTTATACCCTTTTTATTATCATTTAATTATTTATGATAATTTGTTGACATCTAAAATGATTAATATTACTGATTATGTAAATAAAACTTTTCTTATGTTTATATTTCTCATGTTATGAAGAAAGGTATTATGTAGGATATGTCTTAGGAAGGTAATATTTAAGAACATTGTGGGACATGTTGAAGTTGTTTTATAAAATAGGTTGTTTTTGTATCTAGTATATATAAATGCTAAACAATTTTGGTTTGGGTTTTCATATTATCATGATATTTATTTAATATTCAAATAATATTATATAATATTTTTTAGGCATTCCTCGGGTCACCACATTTTTCATCAATGAATTGTTTAGTTTTTTTTGGTCATTAAGATTATGAAACATTTGGGAGATTTTTACAGACATTATAGAATTTAGAAAAAATCCTATAATATTTAAAAATTATTGAGTATATGAATTCATTTAAATAGAATCATTGTATGGTTACAAACAAGTGGATTCAGGCTCTGGTGTGTATAATCAGCAAGGTAATAACCTTGGGAAGGTTGGTTGGGAATTATCTCGATATTCTTCCGACACACGATATTGTGACCTTAATGAAAACTAGGATTTACACTCATTGAGGATATAAATTGATTAATTACTATTCAATATTTAAACTATTTTTACGTATTTGATTATATTTAGCTCTTAAATCCCAATATATATCATTTTGGAAAACATAAATTAAAACCTATAATCTAATTTATTCAATGAAAGTGTCTAATTTTGTGACATATTTACAATTATTCTCCTTAGTATATGATTTATTTCACTAATATAAGTTAATTTATACTCAAAATATCCATTTTAGCTTTACTAAATGGATATAACAATGAAAAGTCATTTGAAAACCAACTTTCATGACCCACAAACTGACTGTCCTCATGAACAATAAATGGAATGTGAGCTAGGATAAACATTGTTATTGATACGATCGGTTAACTTTATCATGCTATAAATTTTAGTATTAATCATAATAACATCAAAACATCCAATAGATGAACAAATTAACAAATAATTATTTGATGTGGAAAAGTAAACAATAATATAGTAGATATTTTGATCCACTAATTATATAAATATATATATATAATAAAGAAAATATATTATCTATTATTTATAGGATAAAACATGATATTCCCATTTTGGTTTTGTATAATTTGGATGGTGGTGTTGAGGAATGGTATACCGTAATCAAGAATACAAAACATGATGAAAATATTCACTTCACAAAATATGAATATTTGTTGATTTTTTTCCAATATGAATTTTCCTCGAACACATTACTCTAAAAATGGGGGATTTTTAGAACTGATGAAAATTTATGATGAAACCATTAGTAAATATGAGAAATAATTTCAACACACTTACAAGGATAATGTTTTATAATATAACATAAAAATAAACATGACCAATTATTTAGTGGATTAAGATTATAGTTATGAATGAAATTGGAAATAATAGATAGTTAAATATGTGAAGAATCTATAAAAAGTGATCTCGGTGTAGAAATGGGGTTTGGTGACTGTAACACAATTACATAAACCATAGAGTCCATTACAGAGGGTCACATAACCTTAATCACGCCTCCACGTATGCAAGATGATTTGGACCATTTGTGAGGGTATATTTCAGTCAATAAAGATACTATACCCCATGTTTCATGTCATAGGATGAGTGGTAGTAAAAACAAGAATAATAAATATAATAATAATAATAATAACAACAACAATATTAAATGTTCAATGTAAATGAATTAATTGGAAGGATAAAATCTATATAGTAGATATACCAAAAAGGATCCATATGTTGAAAGAAAAGTAGATTAAATAATGTGTATAATTAAATAAAAGGAATTGCAGGTCCACTAAAGTCCATCCTTGGCCATTTTCAATACAATTATTTTCTTCAAAGCCATCCACTACGGGATGATATCCCTTCAATAGATCTTTATTCATTTAATATACAAGTGAACCAACTTAACCATGTAGAGTGTGAGTACAAGAATTAGTTGGAAAACACTAATTTTCTATAACAAAGTTTAATAAAGCAAAATTGTCAATAAAATGAATATAATAAATTAACTACAAGAATAAACTCCTACAATCAAACCTCATTTGGCATGAACCTACCATGCATCCACAAAAACCTGGTCTTATATGCTTTGGATCCATTTCATGATGATGGAAAAATTTCATAAAAAATTATCATATTCAATAAACAAGGATATCAGTATTCCACTAGTAATCTAAAAGGAATCGAGTAGGAACATTACTATGAATCCATAAGGAATTGATTTCACACAGTACTGAAAATCCACAAGCCATTAAGTTAATTGGCTATTTAGAATCCATAGGTCCTTAGGTAGAAACAATATTCAAATAAAATCAAGGAATCAAGTTACGGATAACCCACAAGACTATCTTGGTCTATCATCAAAGTCATGAAAAATCAAGCACACTCCCCCACTAAGGGATAACAATAACAAGATCATCACCTCATGTATAATGATCAGAAAAATTAAAAAGGAACGATGTTACAAAATAGTGTTTAACATGTTAAGAACATTTAATACCATTATGGGAAATATAATATCATTATATAATTGCATGTGAATAAAAATAAAACATGTTTAAATATATATTATAAATAATCATAGATGTAATATAATAATGGGTCTCCTGTATGAAACACACACCAACCTGTTATCATATGTCATTCATGATTATAAATTATCACATGAAATAAATTATAATAAGAAAAAAAGTGAACAAAAAGGCTCAATTGGGATGTATCTTCATACCTAAATTCCCTCAATGTAAAAAGTAGGGATTAAAAAATGGTGTGTTCAAAATATTGATCGAATGCATCAAAAGTAATGAACACATCCTTTTGAGAATTATGTTCAATGTTGTCAACACATCAATGATCGTTGATTTTCAATAGTTTTAGGATCCAAAAGAATATATTTTAATTGATATATAATTAAAATTTCACAAATGATTATACATTATCCAATACTAAATAATTACTATATTATAATATAATTCATTTCACTCCTCGACCCGACACTACATGAATAATTTATTTGTTTTTGTGTTTTCACTAAATTTTATTTATTTATCTAGAGTTTTTAAAAACAAATAAATTTAATTAAAATATAAATATAAATAATTAAAAGAAAATAAAAACCTAATATAACCTATCCCCCATTTCATGCTATCTTTTCCCTTTCCACCTTTCCTCATAACACTGTGCTCCCCTTTCCCAATCCTCCAATCGTGCTACGCTGACCCCCCACCCCAGTAATCTGACTGCACTCCATCCTCCTGGTGAAAATCCCTCTCCACGGCCTCTCCCTCTGATAGCCTCCTCTCCACGTGCGACCTCACCGACACCTGCTTCGACATGTTCTTCTCTTATATTCTTTTCTCCAATGAACACTAGTTCATGGTCTTACTGTGTTTTGATAATTTCATTCATTTTTATGGTCTACAGGGGGTCTCCCAGGTGTTTCTAGTGTTGGTTTTGGTGTCCGCTACCGAAGGCAAAGAGCTTCAGTACATTAAACTTTATCTACTGCCATTTGAGGTTTATTTCTTTTACACTACTATTTTTTTACATTCTAATATGTTATATATTTTATTTTGGTTGTGAAAAGTGTTAATTGGTAATGTTTTAACATGTTTATGGGTTAATAATGAGTTTTTTCAATACCAATGACCATGTGTTGTTCATATTTTATTGAAATTCTTCATGAAATGTATTTTATAAATTATATAAAAGTGAAAATTATATTTACAAAGGTACTTTAGGTGCACATTTTTTGGAATTGGTTTTTATAAATGAATTGAGTAATGTTGGCTTATAGGCCTTTTCACAAATCAGTACATATGAATTGTATAGATTTTTAAATGGTGAATGTCATGTTTTCGAAGTGATCTTGGTTTTTTTTAAGGTTTTACATAGTGTCTTGGCCCATGGATTTGGTTGGTGGCATCCACCCCTTTTTATTGATTCAATTTTATTTAGAGGTTTTGGAAATCTACGATTCTTTTTTGGGGTTAATTAAAAAGTTCAGTTTCTTCTCGAAGGGTTTTACAGAGATAAATATATACATATACCTATATATATATATATCCTCAATGCCCATATTCCCTCATGGAATGGGGAATATGTGTATTGGGTTAAGGGGTATATATATAAGAGTGTATCTGTGCGCAATTATGGGGATGTCTTCATCAAGGGAATCAAGTCCCGAATTTTTTAGCCTAGTCTGCTCCCTTTTAAAGCAGGATTACCTATGAATTTTAATATTAATTAAAAAATTATTGGTTTCATTCATTTTGAACCTTTAATTAATGTTCATTATAAATTTATGACTTTTAGAATAACTGCTTATTGTAAAATAATTTAATTTCCTCAATATATTTGACTTTCTTGAAACTAATTTATTAAATGTGCTTATTAGTGTTTCTAGAAATTCCCATTTTTCCATTATAAAAGTACTTAATATTTTAATTAGTGAATTGGTTTTCTTAAATGGGGTTCTTAGTGAGTTTAGAGTTTCAAAAATGGTGTGTGTGTGATTATTTAAGAAATGGGTTGGCATGAGAAATATCAAGTGAGGCATTGTTGGAACTTTTGTAAATCTAGTTATCTAAATTAAACTCTCCTTAGATGTGCCATCATCTCTTTAGTTCAATACTATAATATGGTGGTCTGCTATATAGGACTCCCCTATGATCAAATGAATGAAAGGTGATGGACATATTCTGTGGGGTTACTCGAGTGATGCATGTTGTGTGTGTGTTTATATATATGTGTGTGTCTATGTGATTTGATTCTTAGCTATAATCGGTTGGCTCACCATTTTCTTATACATGTTTACATGGGGACCTAGAATAGTTAGAAAATATTTGGTGAACGATTGATATAATAGTTTAGATTATGCACTGGCTATTGGCCCATAGTAGTGATATATTTTTTTTATTATTGTTATGGGACTGGGCCCCTCAACCAGACCAGGTAGGGCGATGGTCGGGCATTAGGAAGTTATGACATCATTTAGTAGGGAATGCCTTTAGGATGAGTCATATGAAAAATATATTCTATATTATTCATGAGCTCCTATGTTTCACCCATGTCTATTGGAATGAATGTTTCGATGCATTGTTGGGTAGATACTCTTGTGTGTTATTTCCCATTTCCCTTGTTTAATGATTTTTTAGCTTGCTTATGGAATAGTGTAGTTAATTGCTAAAGTGATACTATTTTCAAATGGTTATGGAAAAAGGTTTATGAAATTTTTTATACTCACTCTCCACTTTATCATTAAAATTCTATATGTCTTTTATAGATTCATATGGTTCATTATTTGGAAAGATTATGGTTTTGAATAGTAACAATGGCAATGGACCATGATTTGATTTAAATGGAAAAATACTGTGAGAAACATTCTTTTATATATTTTTGTTTAAACATGGAAATAATGTTTATGTATTTAAATGTAATTCATTGGGAATAGATTACTTGGGAACACCTAATGTGTTTTAATACTACCGCTTATACATCATTCTTGTTTTTAGTCATAGGTTCGTGTTTCATCTTGATCTCGATCTCTATGGGCGATGTTGTGTCGTAGGATCGGAGAGTGACCCATCAGGCCACATTGAGTTTGGTTGTTCTCATATCAGGTTTGTTTTTTCTTTTTAGTTCCCTTTTAGTTGTTTTTTTTCAGTTTAATTATTTTTGGGGCTTCATTATTGTTATTAATCTTTTTCTATTTTATATATTGGGAGAAATCATTGGCATAATCACTATGTTGATTCCTTTAGTGCTTGTCTTCATCCTAAGAGGATCGGGAACTCCATTTTTTTCCTTGTTGCGGGCTGACTCAGGTGGCCGGTTCAGGGTCGACCCAGGTTGGTTTGTGACAAAATTGTATCCAAGAAAAGGTTCTTTAAGTGATATAGATATCAAAGTTCCCATTGTTATATGGTTTGTCTAGGTAGGTGTAGATGGACTTTCAAAGCACGAGTTGTATGTTTTGGGGAGTTTTTGGACAAATCATTCTGGGAAGAAACTCAAGTTACTATGGGAAGTCGGGTTTTGTTGGTTCGTTTTCTTATTTTGGGTTACTTGATATTTGGGAAATGAATAGAGAGTCGGGCCAATTATCTCAGTGATCTCGCAGGGTCTAGAATTCCATGTGGATATTGGGACATGGTCTTGAATTTTTTTTCATAAAGTTGGTTTAACTGGCCAATGGTTGCCAACCAAATGGATAAGTAACCCATTACTATTAGATTCCCCTTGTGTATTGTTTTGGGTTCTTTTGATTTTTTTAGATTTTTATATTTTTGACCCATTGAATGGTAGGATTATATCATTCGTACTTAATGTGGGCTGGGATGGATTTGGGTGTCTTTTTTATATTTTAAAATGATTTTTGTTTTGACAAAATTATGATTGGTTGGTTAAAAATGATATTTCCAAAACCAAAATGTTGAATTTTTTTGAGAGTGAAATTGGGCTGGATTGAAAATCAAGAAATAAGGAAAATGTTTAGGAGGTTTCTCAAGGGTTTCAAGAAATGTGAAATTTGGATAATGAATGTGGAATTTTAAAATGTTTTTCATTGACGTTGATGTGTTGTATTAATATTGGTAGACGTATTTTTAAAGGAGTTTTGAATGGGATAATTTTTTTTGTATCCGACTCATGGTGTTCCTATGAGTTCTTGCATACATGTATATATGGATGTATATATGTGGTCATGGGATTGTTATTGTTATGTAAGGGTGGGTTATAGGGCTAGCTCAAATGTGTATATATGTGAGGCTAAATGGAATACCAATATTGGGTGATTGGTTTGTAACGCTTGTTATGTTTACTGAAAATATTCATTAAAAAGGAGGTTTTTAGTGGATTAAAATGTGTGAGTGTGTGATATTTCCCATTTTTTTCAGGTGTTTTACATTTTTAATTTGAATTTAGTGTGTTTTCGGTTTCATTGAAATCATGTTTTGAGTATGGGTTGTTGATTTGATAGTGGGATGTGGGGTATTAATTTATGACATGTTTTGATTTGGTTTTAGGATCCTTGTTTTCAGGTTTTCCCCACTAAATTCTAAGGGATTTTGATAAACATATGTGGGTATATATTTCACCTAATTCATTTCATTTGATCAATACATTCTTTAGACGTTTGGTTTTTCCATTTCAGATATGGATCCTGGTGGTTTTCAATATCAGTAGGTCATCCAGAGGTTCCAAGAGTCGAACCCTACTCATTTCCTTAGATAGATTGGACCAGGGAAAGATGAGGAATTGCTATGAAATATCGAGGAGACCTTTGTTCATCTCCAATCTCCCAAACCTCTCAAGTTGGAACTTTCCCCCTTCACGTTGGATGGCCTAAGTTGTGAATGGTTGAAATCTTTTCTTCAGGTTGAACCATAAAATAATTTCTTATGGTAGTTAATTAAATCCATGTTCATCCAACAATATTGTCCTGATGATGTGAAGAAACCATTGGGTTCAAAGTTGTATGGCCTCGAGCAGGGAGATTTAATAGTGTTGGAGTATGCTAAGATCATCATAGAGCAAGTGTCGTATATTCCAAAGATTGTCGTGGATGAATTTTTAAATGCTCAATTCTTTGAATGGGTCTCTGATCAGAATTTATCCTAGTAGTTCCTTCATTCCCTATTTATTATGAAGAAGTCATGAGGACGGATTTTCATGTCAAGGATGATTTAGTAGCATCTTTCCAGCTGAGAAGAGGCACAAAAATGATGTTGTTTTCTGCCACACCAGATTCATCTGAGAGGAATTACTGGATTTGTTTTCAGTATGGGAAGCTAGGGCATAAGATGTTTTCATTTCGCATGAAACTATGATGTAATGTACCTATGGAAATTTAGGCCATTTGGAATGGTTTTTTCAGGTCGGTGCCATGAAATTCCATGGTTCCAAATCCCCTCCCCTGAAGAACATTCCAACTCAGTTGAATGAATGAAGTGTTGGCGCAAGCTCCATCATAAGATTGTTTTTTTGTGAATTATCTTGTTGTTGTAATTAATGTAATCTATGGGGTATTATTCTATTGGTCGTGAAGAATGATGTTCCAAGTCCTTTTGTAACATTGTTTTAATGGGAATGTCTTTGTTGTGTTTTTAATGTTGTTGATATAGAATGGTGGTGTTTTTTGTACCATGTATCATTTCATTGGGTTTTTCTGGCTTTACTTAGTATTGGAGAGTTATTCTAGCTTATGAAATCTATGATTTTCTAGAATCCTAATATGGTGGGGAGACCACCAAGAGATTAACTCATGATGAATCCAAATTTCAGTAGTTCATGGTGGATCACTATCTTGTTTTCACTTCCCCTGACCCTGATTATCATTATTGGTCAACGTGAATAGTGGGTCATGTAACGGATGCTTGTAGAGATCCCGAACAAGCCCCTACTTATTTTTTAGATAGATTTTGTGTTAGGGGTTAGGGTGTTCCTTATTGTATTGTGTTTTGAAAAGAGTGTGGCTTGTCTTTGTAATCTATTCGTTGTTTTTTTGATCTATATGGTCTTCTGTGATGTCATCCCAGGATGTGTGGCTTCTTTTGAGGATGGCCTCATAGTTCTTTTTGGGAATATGTAGTTCAGGGATTTGATTGAAAGCGACTGTTGATTCTTTGGACTTTGAGTCTTCAGGTTTTTATGTTGTTCTAAATCATATTTCATTGGGTTTGACTAACTGAATATCTTGATAATTTTTGGGGGATGAAAGATTCATGGTTGGGAGAATTGTCACTCCCCGACCTAACACATCGTGGTTATTTTATTTGTTTTGGAGATTCCGTTCAATTTTTTTTCATTTTTGAGTTTTTTTAATAAAGTCATTTGAATTAAAATTAATATAGAATTATACTAAAAAAATTAAATTCTAATCTAACATGTCCCCCAAATTTTACATCGCCTTTCCCTTTTCCCACTTTCCTCACGACTCTGATTTCCCCCTTCACCATTCTATTGTAGTACAACGTTGACCCCCTCCCTAGACATCCAACTGCACTTCGTCCTCTCGATTAACCTCCCTCTCTGCGGTGTCTCCCACTAGCAGACTCTTCTACTTGCATGACCTCACAGACTCCTCCTTCAATAATTTTTTTAATCGATTTATTTCTCGGCTAAAACCTAGGTCACGGGATGACGGGGTTTTGATAATTTCATTCATTTTTAGGTTGTGCGTTGAGTCTCTCGGGTATTCCTTTTGTGGGTTTCGGTGTCTTTCGACAAAGGTGAAGTGGTTCAGTCCATTATGGTTCCTCTGCCGTCATTTGAGGTTGATTTATTTTACCCTCTTATTTTGTGAGTTAATTTTAATGTGTTGTAAATTTTATTTGGGTAGTGCTAAGTGTGATTGGGTAATGTTTTAACATGTTTATGAGTTGGAAATGAGTTTTTGCAAAACAAATTGCTATGTGTTGTGAATATAATATTGTAATGTTTCTTGAAAATTATTTTATACCTAATTTGAGAAGATAGAATAATATTTACAAAGTCACATGATGTGCATATTTGTTTTAAATGTGTTTTTATTTAATAATAGAGTAATATTGCAATATAGGCCTTGTCGTGTATTTTTACGTATGAATTGTAGATAGTTTTAAATGGTGAAAGATGTGTTTTCAAAATGATATTTTTTATGTAAGGTTTTAATAATGGTCATTTCACAAGGATTTGGTGGGGTTATTTAATCCCTTTTTATTATTTCAATTTTATTTATTGTTCTTGGTAATCCTCAATTATTTTTTTGGGTTAATTAAATTGTTTGGTTTCTTCTAAAAGGGTTTTATAGAAATACATAGGTAAATATATATATAAACAAATTTATAAATATATCCTCCGTGAACATATTCCCTCATGGAACGAGGGATATTTTTATTGGATGAAGGTCTATATATATAGGAGTGTATGTGTGCAAAACTGTGGGGCGATATTTGTCAAGGGAGTCAGCTACCAAATTGTTCATCTTGGTCCGTTCCCATTTGAGGTAGGTTTCCCAATGCATTTTCCATTATATTATTGAATTATGGGTTTCATTCATTTCAAACCCTAATTTAATATTAGTTATAAATGTATTGTATTTAGATTAATTTCTTATAATGAAATAAAGAAATACCTTCAATTTATTTGAATTTCATGAAACTATTTTATTAAATGTATTTTTTAGTGTTTCTGGAAATTCCCCTATAGACCTCATAATTTTGCTTCAGATTTAAAGTCGCGATTTGGGTTTCATAAATGGGTTTCCAAGTTCTTTCATGGTTTCCAAAATGGTGTGTGTGTGGTTCATTATGAAGTGGTTTGGAATGAGAAAAATCTTGTGTGGCTTGGTTGGAACATTAGTAAAGCTAGTTTTCTCAATAAATATCTCCTTCGATGTGGTCCAATATCTTTTGTTGAGTTGTTTTTATGGGGGTTCACTGTGTAGGACTCCCCAATTATCAAATGAATGAAACATGAGGTACATATTCCATCGGGTGACTCGAGTGATGCTTGTAGTGTGTTTGTGTGTGTGTATGTGTGTCTATTTGATTTGTTGCTCGGTTGGAATCAGTTGGCTCACCCATTGGTTATACATGATGACAAGGTGACCTAGTATAGTGAGTGAATTTTCATTGAACAATTGCTTCACTAGTTGAGATCTGCATTGGCCAGTGGCCCCTAGTAGGGGGATATTTTTATTATTAGTTCTTTGGATTGGGCCCCTCAACCAGGCTTGGTATGGCGATGGCTGGGCATTTGGGCATTATGAAATCATTGAATAGGGCATGCTTTTGGGATGAGTAACATTTATAGTACATTATAGATTATACTTGAGCTCTTGGGTTTGACCAATATCTGTTGGCATGAATTATTTGATGCATTGTAGTGTATATACTATTGTGTGTTATTTCTCATTGTCCATGTTGAATGATGGTTAGTCTGGATTTTGGAATAGTGTGGTTTATAGATAAAATTGTAGTGTTTTCAAATGGTTATGTAAAATGGTTTGGGAAATGTTTTATACTCACTCTCCACTTTAATATTAAAATGCCTTATCTCTTTTAAAAATGCATATGGTTCCTTCTTGGGAAAGATTATTGTGTTGAATGGTAAAAAAGGTCAATGGAATTTGATTTTAATTAATGGGGTAAATGATTGAAAAAATTAATTTTATAAATTGTAGTTCAACCTTGAAATAAATATTTCATTATTTAAATGTAATGAATTGGGAATAGATTACTTTGGAACACCTATGTAGTATTAATACTCATGCATATACATTATTTTTGTTAATAGAAAAAGGTGCAGGTTTCAGCTTAAACTCGATAATCAAGGGTGATGATGTGTCTTGGGATCAGATAGTGACCCATGGATTCACGTATAGTTTAGTGGTCACCTGGTCCAGTTAGTTTTCCTTTTCAGTTCATTGTTTGTTGGTTTTTTGAGTTTATTTATTTTGGTGAATACTATATTATTATTCCGCTGCTTATGTTTATTTATATTAGCATAAATTGTATCCATATTTACTCTATTGATGCCCTTGGCACTTGTCTCTTGCACTTGGGGATTAGGAATGCATTTCGGGCCTTGTCATGGGCCGACTCGGGTGACCAGTTCAGGGTCGACACGGGTTGGTTCGTTATAATTCAAATGCATGTTCTAGATGTCTTAGCCTCAATAATAGAAATAAAATGTAATGTGATTATATAGATATCCAACTAGATTACATTGTGATAAAAAATTGATCTTTCTTATATTTATTCTTGGTAAAACTATATAGTTCTCATTGATAATTTTAATAATCATCCTTTGAAAAAATTTATCATATTTTAATTAAATCTCTATAATTTTAAAAAAATTCCTTTTGATGCTTTGATTTTATTTTACATTCAAAATTATTTTTTAATTTTCCATTAAAAATGAAAAATTTATAATTCTACCTGTGTAAAAAATTATATTCCTTGAGTTGTAACTATATCAAGCCTTTTCAAACAACCAAGGTGAAAATGTTGGAACATAATATTCCCACTACACATCTCCCCATTGATCCATCCATTCTAGAAAAAAATCCAATGAATTGGTACTATATTCCCATAAAGTAATATCAATCCTTAGTATGTAATCTACATCATACTCTCCTTAGAAGATATATATGTCTTCACATCAACATACTTATAGCTATGAAATGTATACGACTAACAATGCACCTCTAGACCCTTCAAACATGAAACAAGATTTTCAAACCTCAATAGTGAGAAGTAATATCCCTATGATATGTCACCATCACTACCTATTAGGTGATCATAAATTATCCAAAAAAATATGTCCCAATTTTAATTTGTTTCAGTTGATGTTAGTTACCTAACAAATAATTCTTTCCCTATAAAACATTATTCCCCCAAATAATGTCTGAAGGTGCTAATCTTGGTAAACATATTAATTTTTCATCACTATGTGTTAACTAACATCTTTTCAGTCAAATCAACTCACATTGAAGACTTCTTATCCAAACTGGGTTCCATAAACACTGCCTCGCCTACCACATTCCAAAAAAGTGTGGATCAACATGGTCTCCTACAAAGAGCTTTATGAGGTTCTATCTGGATTGAATCATACAAATTAATTTTTTACCTGATATCAACATATGATATATGATCTTCCCATTCTCCAAAAAATTACAAAATTCAATCTCAAATCACATCCACTAGTATTCATATCATCGGCTAGGATAGTCCATCTATATTAAGATGATACATTGTGCTTAATATCAGACTAGTCCTTCAGAAATTTTCATTCCCTTGTAGAAGTGTGACATGTAACATTCACCTTTTCTGAATCAAATGATAATATAAATCATTTTTTGGTATGATATCATAGACATAGATAATTCCCATCACATTTACTAATTGAGTCTCCCAAATTTGTTAAAAGTGGTAAACATTTTTTAGCTGATAGATAATAAACTACATTACATCACAACTCATAAGTGGCTTGGGTAACATCATATGAGTGTCCATTACTACATCCTCAGACACCCATATAGAAACTGTATTTTGTTAGAATTAACAACCCAAATGTTGGTATGAGAACCTTACCCTCTTTTAAGTAAATCAAAATGACAAAAACCCAATGATCTTTTTCATCAACAATTTCCACCTAAATTTCCACATATAGTTATGGGATATTTGTATCTCACAAGTAACTACTTACAATTTAGAGATATTAAAATCCCTCATAATCTCATATAAGGTTGAATTAGGGACAACGGATGTACTATATTCAATGATCACATAGTCAACATCTAATGATAATCTATATATCATGTAACCTCTATCTATCTATTGAATTAAACCAAAATACCCTTGTTCTGAAGGGTAACTTGTTTTTACAATGTCTACAAGTGAGTATTTGATAACTACAGGTACCCATTTCATATATCCTGGATCATCTGAATCATACATCCACATGTTCACCAATAAGAATAGCAATCATCACTATGCCTCTAAAGGTCTCTAATTGAACCACTACTCAACCTACATGTTATAGGTAAAGAAATCAGTAATGATATTACCCTATAATTATTAATGTGTCTAATCAAGGAAGAATGTTTGAAAATACTCTTACCAGTTCCTCTAGATCATATTAAGGCCCCACAATGCTAACATATTATGGTGGATCATGTGATCTGGGTAAATAATAAATCTCCCAATAAGAGAGAGTGTTTTGAAAACTTTGTAGAAAAAACCAATTTACTGAATCCAAGTACTGGGTTGGGTAGATTTGATGGTGGGTTCAAAGATACGAGTCCAAAAGTATTCTATAAATGCCCTCTATATCATATTTAATTTCATATTAATTTTTGACGCATCAAAATATACTGCATATCCAATCCCTATATGAAGGAATTTAGGTATTTGTTCTATGATCAACATTATATTGACATGAATGAATTAATGATTAAAAAGTTACAACCACTACAATTTCACTTAATTAATTATCATTTTCATAAAGTTTTATGATGGTTGGGATAATTATTAGCTAATTAAATAGTAATATCCTATTAAACCCACATTTCTCCTAATCGTGAACTCATTCTAGGGAAATATTGAATATTTAACAACCTATTATCTCTCTATTTTGTTGGATATATCATTCTTAGACCCCACATGTCTATGAAAAATCACCTCCAAAATCATTAAGTCACCCTTTAATATATTGGAATAAAAATATTTTATTTTATGCTTACTCAAGACTATCTTGAGGTGCCTATCATGTTGCTCTGATACCAGTGAGAATATGAGGATTTCATCATAGAACACCATGATTGAATGAATCTAACTATGGGTGGATGATTGTTTCCATGAGTTCCATGAATACCATTAGTTTATTTTTTACGAATGGAATCATAATTTACAAGTACAACCCATACATACATCAAAAAAATATATTTGAAATGAAATCCTCTCTCAATCATAGAGGGTGATGGCCAGATCAATGATCAGTAATTGAGAACCACTGTAATCCTTGTTGCGTTACAAAATGATCATCGATATTTGATAAGATATATATTTCTCTGTAATCTATGGGATCAACATCCAGTTATTTATATAGAGTCAAATATTACAATATTCATTCTTGGAGAGAAATTTAGGTTGACCCTATATTGAATTAATCTGCATGATTGGTCCTTTACATTTCATTTCATCTTTCACCATGAGATCGCTTAGCTGGATTGGTTCTATATGATATATTGTGATCAACATTGGAGTTTCACTTGAAATGAGCTCTATATCAGCATAACATGATTGTCTTTCTGGGTTTCTATGAGATCATCCATTATAAAAATGATTTAAATACATTATTTAACATCTTGTGGGTAACCAATTCCCAAGAAGGATAAACAATTTATGATATGTAGTCTATGAATATTTGAACATAGTTATGAACTAATTTTCCATGGATATGAACTAATATAATGCCTTCCAATTGGATTTCCCTCCTACCTAAATCACATAATAGGAGAATGTGAATTATGAACTACATTTCCAGACATTTCCACTAGTAAATAAGAAATTTCCTCCTATACGAATGTATTCCATCCTACGCCCCATTAGGTCCCATAACAATACATCGAGGAATAATTTTTTTCTATGTGAAGTCAATGAAATGAAAAAATAAAATATTGTTATTATTATAAAAACTAATAAATCTATTCGATTACACATGGTTATCAAATTATTCTACAGATTACCCACGGTATACCTCTCATTACACTATCTAAGGAAGTTTTCACTAAACATGTATCACATTAATCATATATAAACTGATAATGTAACATAGTCAATTGAAATACTTTTTCCCAAAGATGATATATCACAAAAAGTTTCATCAATGATGTATCATATATTAGAGAAACTATGATAAAGAGATTGAAAAAATCAAGTCATTTAAGTAATGAACTAATTTGAAACACAAAAAAATGTATATACATGAAATGGGAACCTATATGTGTATTGATAATACATGAATATACCTAAATTATCATAAATATAAAATCAATATCATTTACATAACCCATGTAAAATTTAAACAACCATAATCAGAAAAAATAATTTTCTATATATTAGAGAAACTTGTAGGTCAACTATAAAATATAGGTCAGGAACAACCATAGTTCCCATGCACAAGTCCCAACCATATTATCTCATATACACCATATCCAAATGTAAATCAATGAGATGAAATAGGTTAGTCAATAATAGAATCTTATGATACCATTTTGTAGTACAAGGGCCCAAACCATTGGGTCTTCTCTAGAGGGTCATATGACTTTTAGCATAACTCCACATTCAAATGATTATACTGACTAGTAGGAGGGTTCTTTGTCTGCAGTTGGAGTACTACACCCATAGTATAATTCAATAGATAGGATATTCATAAAAATAAAAATACATAATAAATTATCAGAGTATGTTGTCACTATAGGGAATGAATACATGTCAAACAAGTACTAAAAATGGCTCCCCAGGTGGAAAGAAAACCAGAGTAAATAAATTTAGATTAATAAATAAATGGAGTTCCATGTATATCTAAATATATCCAATCCCACTGCCATCTCCATTCCCATAAACTCGGCCATCCTCCATAGTGCCCTACCATTCATTGGATATCTACCTGAACATTCTTCAAGGACACTGAAATTCCCATGTAGGGTCTTAGTACAAGACTTATAGTACACCACAAATACATCCTTAACAATATTCTCTCTTTTACAACAATTTTTTACCATGTATATAAAAAATCATAATTAGTACAACATCATAAAATAAAACCCTCTAGATCATTTTATATAAAATAATCCACAAACCCATGGTCATAAATGCATTGGATATGTACCCAAAATGATGGTCAATTGTTATAGAAAAATTATTATAAAATATCTACAAGGTTTTCGATATACCACTCGGAATCCAGAAGAAATTAGTGGGTATGCTACTCTAACTCTAAAAGGAATCCTTAAGAAATTATATATAGAATCCACAAGGAAGTATGTCAATGGGATACAAATAATCCACAAGGAATCGAGTATCACTATGTTTCCATAGAATCCTGATTTCATTGAGGTACGTGTTTTCAAAAAACATTTATGCATTACTAATATCATTGTCACGGATGAATAACTCTCCCCCTCTGAAAGATAAATGCACCAAAATGATCATCTATCACATTTAGCAATAAAAAGAATCACAAAAAGGTAATATGATAATCAACATATTATAATATGATAACAAACATTTCAAGACATTATGAATAATATAGTAGCATCATATAATGATATATGAATCAATATCAGACATGATACATGCTACACTATAAATGTTCATAGAAACCATATCATAATGTGTCTCATGGGAAACAAACACATGAACCTATAAGTGACCAGATATTATGAATGGATATAAATTATACTGACATATAAATTATAATAATTCATAATGTGTAACAAAATCCATAAGTGTAACACCATGTGATTTTTAAATGGAATACTATGTTCGATATCGTATGTGACACAGAAAACCAAACCTAAAATAAGCATGATTATTTAAATTAAAAATTTGTTAAATAGCTGTTACATTGGTTGGTTTGAAATGGATTGAATAATTTACGAAATTTAAATGAAGTTTCTACCCATTATAATTGAATTAGTAATCACTTTGGAATAAAAAATAATTTTTTTAAAAAACTATTTTAAAAATTATAATTATTTTTTTGATGAAAAAATATTATAATTCATGTGTAATATATCTATAAATGTTATTTTATAAAAATAAATTCATAAATCAATTAATAAATTTAAAATAACTTAATTAGAAACATGGCAGAGGTATTGGGAAAATATTCACTTCTCAGTGAATAGTGAAAACCATTATTTTTGATAAAAATATTATTTAATATTATAAATAAATTGAATTTAAATGTCTGAATAATATTTTAGTATTATAATTATAAATTATTGAAATTTTTTCAAATCATTTACAACTAAATCCTCGTTATATTTAATTTTACTATATGTATATTTTTAGGCATTGAAAAATCCTTTTTTGGAAACTATTTTAATGTGTATAATGTTTCTCAATTTTAAATAATTAAAAAAACCATTAATGAAGAATTACTTAAATAAAAATTATAAATTATATTCCAAATAATTTTAATTTATATTATCATATTTATTAATAAAATATCATATTGGTAACATGAGAACATATATTCCTTAAAAATGGATTTCATAAAAAATAGTTTTCACGACACGTCTGCTTGTTTACTTTTAAAATATATTCCTTAAAATAAATGTGATGAACATGGAAAATTTATTCCATATTTTTAATAATAATAATTTTTATAATCATATAATTTCAACATAATCCTTTACCTTAATTTATATTGAAAATAGTAAAAATTACTTATCATGGTTTTTGTAGAAAAAGGTTTACTAAGGGATAAAATAAATATAAATGATTTGAAAATAACCCAAACCATTTATAATTCATATTTATGGTAGAAAATTTACCTTAGCACCTATATTGTTCGAAAATGTTCAATTTTTGAGTTTTTTTACATGTGAAATATTTTTCTATAATTATTTCTTTTAAATAATTCATAACATGTCATCTCCCCAACATATAATAGGCCACCCCTCTCCTAACCTACTCTCACATAAAAAACCAAGTGTTTATTGAAAATAACTAACCAAATAAGATTATTATTTCCATTCCCTCATCATATATAATTTTTTTATCAGAAGCCAATCATAGAATGGATTTCGGTGAAAATATCTTGATGATTTGTATATAAGTTGTTACATCTTTAACCGATCATTTTGATTTATTTATTCTTCCATGTCTATAAAATATTATTAATACATTATGATATAAAAAAATTATTTTATGAAATATAATATTATTTTTTTATGTTATGTTAATGATCTAAAAAATCTACTCCACCTCAAATGTGAAACAAAACTATTGATCATGTGTACAATATATTAAAGCCCCATGAACAAGCATAATCAGCTTTCCATGAACAATTCTCAAGAATTTACTTATTTATTTTGTATTTAAATATTATATTTATGATTTAATTAAAACTTTGAATCAATAATATAACATAAACATCTTTACATTCATTGCATAGGGAATATCATATGTTTTCTCATGTGTTTGGAAAGCAACCACCTCACAAAATGATTCTATTATTTTTTCATTTATATATTACATGGAAGGTAATAAGGATTAATTTTATGTTGATATATAATTTTAGTGACATATTAATAATTAAATAAATTAAATATATCATATACTTTATTTATGTCCATATATTGAATAACTAATAACTTTGTTCATGTGTATTGTGGGACACCACCTGGTAGAGCATTGTGATTTGTTTTTATTACTGCATCAAAGGGATGTTATATGTAACGATATTCAAATAAAAAGTATAATTTTTTATTATATAATATTCATAATGTAATGATATAATAACACTTATCTTCTTTCAAAAGTTATATATGAAAAATATTAATGTTACTCATTTGTATATACGACCAACAATCTCCTTGATTTTAACATAGTTTATTTTTCAGAACCATATTTCAGAATGGTTTTAAAGATATGAATTATTTAAATATGTATAGTTATTTAATTAAAACTATTATTTATATTATAATATAATAATATATTTTACCTTATTAAAATTAGAAATGTGATTTTGGATATATGATCCATTTACAATTAAAAATTATGAATTTAAATTAGTACGTTATATGAATAAATATAAAATTATATATAATAATATAAATTTAAAAATATAAATGATTTTTTTAACGAAAAATTAAATAATTTACATATGATTATTATTTATAAAGATAAATAAAGAACAAAAAAATATGTATTGAGGCAAGGGATCTCTCTAACCCACCCATTTATCTAGGTTATAACCATTCTCTAGAAAAGTTACTTCATTTCTCTACAAATTCAATTAATTATTATATATATATATTAATCTAAAAATTTCACATAGCTTATTATCCCTTAAATTTATGTATTAATTCACTCTTTATAACCACAACTCAAATTTGTTATCTATTAAATCAATTTTACTTATGTTATGATATATGATTATGCACCATATTTCATTCCAAGGTAAATTATTTTGTGTAATTATTATAATTGATATCTTTATATGGAATGTATATAATTTTACATTAAATGTGTTTGATGGCCAGAACTATGATTATTTTCCCACCAACTCATTGGGAAATGTTCTGGTCTCATTAGAAGTCAAGTACATGATTAGTTGTTAAAAAAATCTTTTATGTGACTCTTTCCACGATGTGATATTTTATCGGAAGATATTCTAGACAAAATTTCATATCATGTTTTATATCATTTATTCTTTCCCATATTTCCTTGATGTTACCACACCATTCTTTTTATGTTTTCCCCACTTGATTACTAATGTACCTTCTCTTTTTATGATATCATGTTATACTATTGAATAATATATTATGTTTCCTTATCTTTTTTTCCTACTCACATTTTTAGCTCACCCCATTATTTCATGTATCCCCCTTGGTTTTTATAGGATGTATTAGGTGCTAAAATGAATTTTTATAACTCAAGATAAATAATAAATTTAGTATTACATATTGCAGTATCATTTATTATAATATGTACCGAGTATTCTAATGACACCGGAAACCACTATCATTGGGACTGTAATTTTTTGATATTTATGTTTCAAAACAATATAACAATATGCGTAAAATTCATGGATAACTATAGTTGTTATCAAATCTAAGGATTAGTTAAAAATTGAAAACTGGGATGAAAAAAACATTGTAAGAAACTTATATAAATTTATAATAATAATAACAATTAGAGAAAAACATATTAGAACTCATGTTATGTATATTGAGAGTGGTTTTGTACCTATTCAATTACCTTATGGATTATAAACGTATTCATGGATTATATCATATATGTACCTAGGGGTTATCACACTAAAAAAGGTTTTTATGATTGACTCGATAATTATGTGGTATTTGTAAATGGGCCTTACTGTGGAACTAGGATAACACTCTGAGGAGATATGTTTTGGAAACTTATAGACTCTTTATGAACCATTATAAAGGAAAAAATTACCAAAATATTTTATATTAAGAAATAGATATTAGTTAACATATGTTAAATCCTATACATTAAAATGTTAATAAATATATATCATTTATGAGTTATCCCTTTAAATTTTATAGTCTACAGTATATGTGATTAATTGTTCACAAATAATCATTCCTAAATTTCCTTTTTTAGTTAAAGTATAATAATGTGATAAAATGGGTAAAAAACCCAAGTCATGGATTTTTTTTTGATTTAAAAAAAGATATTCCAACCATGATGTAGGTAAGATTCTAGGACTCCATAAAAATAAATAATCTAAAACTCTAGGTTTTAACCCAAAACTAATCAGGTCGAACTCCCATATCACCCAAGGAATATAATGTTACAATTGAAATTTTATAGTTAGAAAGGATCTCAATGTTCAATGGATATCATGATCCATTAATTTTTGATTAACTGATTATCTATTATGAATTTATATTCACTATATTTTAATTCTCTATGAAATAGATGTTTGTGATGGAAATTTATCATGGGGAGGGAGAATATGATGAAAATTTTTTATTTATCAAAAAATATGAAACAAAAATAATGAGTCAAATAGATGGAAAGGAAGGAATTTCGGAAAAGGGTTTTAACAAATATTTACCTCACAATCTTTGAAATATAACGGTAAGGTGATTCAATAGTATCATAAACAAATGTTATGAATCTATTTGAGAGTATGAAGAAAACATCACAATGCCAACAGAATATTCCTTTGAATTTGTCAACACCCCCCAAATTTACTGTTCACTGTTTAATTGGTGGTCTAATGGGATGTTGGTGAAATTATTCTTCAATTAAATACATCAAAAGCAATGAGAAAATACCTATATTTTCCATCAATGTTGAATTAGAGATCATTGAATCTCAATGATCTCATGAGGATATGAATAAGAAATGGAGTTTATATATGGATGTATTATTTAAAAATATAACATTTGAATGAAGGTACAACATCCCACTTTTGGAATGCATGGTAATTTGTACCATTAAAATTGTTTAGTGAATTCCAATTAGTTAATTTAGTGTGGGATGTATGGGTGATTATCTATGGATTTAGAATTAAAAAACCCACAAATGCGATGGAGGGAAGGAATGTTCCATCCAAACCTTATCCTCTTATCAAATTTTACAACTATAAGAAATAATGGAACGACACAAAACCATACACGAATCAATGGGTTATTGACGACAATCGATGAAAACAAACTCCATGGAAATAGAGGGAATGGTATATATTATAAATGTACAATTATGGAGGTGTATCATGATAATTATGTTTTGAATGAAATTGTAGTTGTTCATTAATGACTAGAGAACATACTTTTTGATTCGTGTTCTATGAATTCATTATTTTAAAAAATGGTTAGTAAACTATTAATGATCGACCACAAAACATAAATGTTCAGTTATTAGGGATGATGGAGAATGAGTCAATTGTAGCATCCCAAGCATAAAACTCATCCCATGTAAGTATTTGTATGTTAAATAGACCCATAATCCTTTGGATTCATCATTTAGTATAATTTGATTAAATTATTTTAATGGATTGGTATTCATTATATATATTGATAATAAACATCCAAGAGATGGGAATCAACCTATAAATTGTGAAACACCCACAAATAATATTTAAATTAAATTAATAGGATGTATTATATTTTTTATGATCATATTAGTGATGTATATTTTTTCCTTCTAACGAATCATATCTTTCTTCAATGATTTCGTCTGAGGAAAAATCATTCATAATGTGATTCCCATTATTAAAGATTATACCGATATATTTCCAACTGAGTTTCCAATTATTCCTCCTAGTAGAGAGTTTTAATTTTCAATTATATATACCGCAATATCATTTCCAATATATATTTACCCATATAAAATGGACACTGTTATACATGAGAAATTTAATAATAAACAATAAGAGAATATGGATAAATTGTTTACACAACAATGTGATTAACCATGGGGAACACCTGTCCTCTTTTTGGGGAATAAGGATGGGTTAATGAACCAAGACAATGATTATCCTTATCTCTAGAAAACTATGATAAAGAAAAATTAGTCATATCTATATAAAGATGACCAGTTTGTTCAACTATGTGGGGATACATATTTCTCTTTGGTGGACCTTCAGTAAGGACACCACCAATTATGTTTGAACAAAGAAGATATTCCCAAAAATACTGTTCAATAAGGGTATATACACTATGAATTCATAGTGATGTTTTTCATACAATAAAATTATCCATAAATCATTATAGAATTGAATAATATTGTCATTAGATAATATCTTGTTAAATTTATCGTAATTTGTATTTATGATATATTAATTTACCCCAAAAGTATAGAGGATCATGAGAAGAATTTGAATATTTTTCCTGAGTCTTTAAGAAAGGATAATATTTAAATAATTTATAGTAAATATTATTTATAGGTAAAGGAAGTGTCATTGATGAAATATATTAGGACAAAGGTTATGTCTTCAGACCCTTCAAAGAGAGAAAAATCATGTATTTTCTTATACTAATATCATTAAGAATGAATTGTAGTTTCCATCGATTAGAATTTCAATAATAAGTATTTGTGAAAACCATTAACAATATTCAATCACACTAACCAATATAACATGGAAGGGGGTAAATATATTTTTCTATATTGAATGCCATGAGACCTTCAAAAAATTGGAATGGGGTCGTATAGCCTTACCATTGCTCAAGAAGCCCTCATATGGGAATTTTTTTTGGATTAAAGTGATTCTTCAAAGAAGGGTTTTCCATGTTTAGTAATATAGAATGATAAATTTATATCCTATTACATAAGTAAATTTATTGATCTTGATACGAACTATCATGTTCTTTATATGGAGATAGATTCAGTGATCATTATATTGAATATTTGGTGAAATTTCAAACTGGGTAGATGTGTGAAATATATATAGATCACAAGAGAATAAAATATATATTCAGTTTGAAGGAAATTAATATAAACCATTGAATACGGGAAATTATGATCAATGATTATGGCTGCTCAATCCATTACCATCATGAGAAATTAAACAAAGTGGAAGATACTATGTGTATTAAGGATCATATAATTTTATCAACGATGATGATTAAAGAATCTAATCATCCTAGACATAAAAAATATAGATATGAAAACAAAATAATGATCTTCTTCTTGCCATTAAAAAATAAAACTTAATCCATCCATTATTGGGTGTATTAAGAAGGATTTTAATGATAATGAGGTTCTATGAAAAATGAAGTTAATATTATGGATTTAATCAATACTAATGATGGGGTAAAATTGTTTTGAACATGAATAAATATCACATGAAAACCAAATCTAAAGAGGGATATCTTAAATTATGTGCTTGGATTAACCATTAATATTAGTCAATGAATAACAAATTTTTAGATGTATTAGAAGAAAAAACTCCTTGGATAACATTAAGAGGAATATTTTTGAATTTGTATATCACTACATTGTTTGAAAACCAGTCAATGATGAATGATAAATACAAAGGGTATGATGTAACTGTTTCCAATACTTTAATAGAAATAAGATTTTTTTTCATATAGATTTATTACTTATTTATTTTCCATTTCTATAGTTTTTTAGATCCCAAAACTATCGTAAAACATGTTTATTAAATTTTTCTATCCCATGTGTTTTAGTATGTCTTAAGGAAAATGTTATCTTTTTACATACATTTAAATGTTCTAAGTTATTATGAATATAAACATTATATTATTCATTATGATAATCTTATTGATAATACATCTTATTAATTGAACAAATAAACAAATTCATTATATATAGGAATTTTTTATTCTCTTTTGGACTGATAAAATTCTTGACCATTATAATGATACTTGTACCAATTATTGGAATAAACCTAATAATAAAAATACTATTAACAATAGATAAGGAATTATAATGAACTAACATTGGTTTATAATAAAAATAAATAGACTTATTTCTGTGATATGGATTTTTCGTAAAATTTTAATGGTGTTAATAAATACAATGTATGAAATTTAGATATAAATGAACTATCATGCTCTAACTATATGAGGAAATTGTAAAAATTAGGGAAATATTACTTTTGGAGAATCACATATAAATATAGAGTAATTATAATGGTTTAGAGAAAATATATTTAATTCCCAACTAATGTTTTATGATAAATTATAAGTGTTAAGTACTAATTAATTTTATTTGAAATTCTATAGTGAGTTATAGTACTTATATCAAATGATTGTCAGTTTTGTTTGATTACAAAAATTTTCTTTTGTAACCGGTTATAATAATTTTAATGATTAAGGGATTCTGTGAATTTTAATATGATGAATCTCATCCATTGGATCAAGTTATTATTTGTTATAGTAATATAGATGATAATCATCATATTTATAGCTTCTGAGGATAAGAAGACATAACAATTCCAATAATCATATCGAGGGGTTTCATTAAAAGTAAGTGAATACTTTAAAGTAAGTATAAAACTATGGATATCTTTAGTGATTTTTATTAACTACCTTAGTACCAAGGTTAAAAAAATATATGATTTTTAATATTGATTGTCATTAATTATTACTATTACATAGGTATTGTATTTATTGTTTTTATAAGTTCCCATTCCAATGTGCATGTTATAAAAAGCCAGTATTCGTACAAAACATTCTATAACATAGATTTTATTTGAGATAGAATGAATATGAAATTTTTTTTATTAATTAGGTCAATTTTGATTATTATATTTTAATCCGATATAATAAGACCATTTTTTGTCCTAATTTCATTACTCTGATAATCAAACAGAGTCTGAGTCTCATAAATATACTTTTAGAGGGTGTGTTTTTTTAATCTTTTAGAAAATATTTTTTACACTACAATTCACCCCTATTGTAAATATTTCCATATATGCTAATTCTTACTATCATATAATAGGTATCAGACCAGGTTTTAATTATTATGAATTATTACTGTTTACATCTTCTACCAACTAGAAGTTTAATTACATTTTGTTAAAAAATTATTTTTTATAATATTTGATACACAAAAGCATGTTGGTTGAAAAATGTTTCTATAATTTTAAAATGTATTTTTAAAAACGTTTGGTCTGTAGATAATCAAAATATAAAGAGAGAACCTATCATTTACATTGTTGATTATTTGTTATATATATATAGGATGCAAAAAAAATTATGAGACTTTAGTTGATATTTCTGTCATACTTAACAGAGAATACAAGATTCTGGATAAGGAGGATTCAAATTTTACAAATAAAAAAACATAAGTGTATAAGTTAAATTAATGTGTAAGGAATACCATATTATGTTCCAAGACAATAATTATATATTGTTCAATATATTTAAGTGAAGTTATAAATAGTCCATGGAATAATAGTGAAGTCACACACATTGAAACTACTAATGTTGATGAGACCAGAAGAGCTATTCTTAGAGAAGTTTGTTATGCCATCTATTTCTTACATGGGTAATCATTTGAAAATATGAACAAGTGGTACATTGAAATGATACATAGTTCACAATATTTTTATAAAAAAGTTCTTGATGATGAAATTGAAGTTTGAGAGATTATTGATATCATTCCCAATGAGTGTAATGTCACGACCTGTCCTCGGGGCCCGTTCCGTGACTACCCCAAACCCGCCTTCCAAGGGCCAGGGGCTAGCGACTAGCACCAAAGGCTTAAATCCTGATAACTGGGAAGACATTGCCTTTATAAATGTAAAAAGACACCACAAAGTACAAGCGGAAGTAATACACTAAGTTCAAAAGATAGTGCTGAAAAGTAAGTGGGCTAGAATACAAACCCAACTGAAAGTACAACTACAACTGAATGAAAGTACAACAGAAAAAACAAACAGCTGGAAGAATAGAGGCAGCTCCTGGGTTGTCCACCTCAGATCCTACCTGAAGGGTAGGTACAGATAGCGCAGCTCCTGGATCGTCCACCATAGATCCTACCTTAAGGGTAGGTACAGATAACCTCCACAACGCTCTCGCCCGTCTACCTCCTCTGAGTATCGTCTCGTCGTGAAGTCCACCTCCGGAAACTGACTCGTCGTGAGGTGCACCTCTGGGTACCATCCAGTCCTCCATCAATCGGCCTCTGTCAGTGCTACCCGTCGTCTGCAACAAACACAACGAGGTGCGGGCATAGCCCGTGTAGGGGTGAGTATACGATACTTAGAAGGGACCACGAGACCCTCAAGGTCTCACTAAATCCAACAAGGATAACCACAAAGAAGGATCTCAAAAGGTAACCCTTACTTAAGTATAATCCCATACTTATACCTCTGTTATCAAGTAACCCATCTAAATCATGAGGAAACAAAAAGGTTATGAAATCAACGGATAGCCACTACCTAGATATATGCCCATGCATATTCCTAAGTTATCAAGTGACCAATCTTAATCCTGAGGTAAACACAAATGTCATAGACTCAGCTCAAACCAGGATTTTCATTATCGAAACCGTAACTGCTGAAGAGATCCATCTATGATGAGTATATTGATCATGTCATGACTCTGAGGTACCGCTCACTAACCTTAGAATACTTAGGTACTCCTCCAGTCGAGTACCACGGGTCAGCCACCTAAACACAGTAGTGCTTCTCACCGGGGTCTTCCACCCAAACACAGTAGTGCACCCCCCCCTAATAGCCTGAAGAGGTATTCCTTCTGTTGAGTACCGCGGGTCTGCACCCCAACACAGTAGTGCACTATCTTCCATGGGTATGCACCCAAACATAGTAGTTCTCCGTCCACTGGGCTAGTTGACTCACTCCAAGTCGAGTCGGTCAAGTAGTTGTCAGGTCTCAGTCGGCTACACGGTCTCCGTACTTCGTACGCTCATCTCTGAGAGGGACCGCTCCACGAGCTATAGGTCGATACTCCAAGTATATCAAAGTCCCACGAATATGTATCTCAAAGGACCGCATTGTCATAGGGGTCCCAACACAATAGACAGCGCATCAATCAGACGCCCGTTCTGTGAGTTATTAGACTTTTCGTCCCAGGGGCCCGACTGGTTTCATTTACAAACCAACCCGACTATATCTCAACTGTACCCCGAACTCACATAGGGTATACTCATAGAGACCGTTTCTCGATTTGATCACCAACTCCGCTAACGGTTCACCAAATGGACGTCCGGTCTGAATGTTATCAGCTTTTCCGTTCCAGGGGCCCGGTTGGATTTCAAGTACCATCCAACTCGGTCATACTCCAACTGTGTCCAAACCTCAGGTGAATTATCCCAAAAGTACTGTCTCAACAAGAGGAATCCAAAAAAGTCGACGACACGTCAATTGGATATCCGGAGCACATGTTATAAGTGTTTCCGCTCCGAGGGCCTGGTTAGTTTCGTGTTCGAACCAACCCGGCAATACTCAAAGTTCTGCGAAACCTTGAGTGTAATATACCAAAACGACCGTCTCGATCCTAGGATCACTAGGCAACTGAAGGTCCATCGATCGGAGGTCCGTATCCAATGATATGGAAAACATACAGGAAGTGATCCAAAAATGGGGGGTCTGGGTCCGGTCCGACCCGACCCAACCCCCCTGGGTCGGCCAGAACCGTGTCATCCCGACCCAGGTGTGGGTCTGACCATGGAGGGCACGGCCCAGCCTGGCCGGGTGGCACGCTGGCTCGGCAAGCGACCCAGGCAGCCTTTGCGCTCTACGGACGTGGAGAGCGCCATGTCCTTCTCCCCCGGATCCCACGTGGCCGTGGGATCCAGAAGCCGTGGCAGTTCCTCTTGGCGGCGCACTGCCGGTGATGTCCGCGGGCCACCAGAGTTGCTCCAGTGGTCCGTTTTCAATTTCGTCTGTGCTGGGAATCTTTACGGGACTTGAACTTCACTACAGTATCATCAAATCGCCTTTACGGCCCGTTCCATCGTCGCCCGTCGATCCGTACGTCAAATAAAAAAACTACAGAGTTTTTGATTCGCCTTTGTTGCCCCGAATCTGACCCAAGTTTCATTCAGCCTTAATGGCACGGTGCGACGTTGCTGCGCTTCTTCGCTATGTTCCTCCTTGTTTTTGCGCGGTGTCGTTGCACCATGCTACCATTGTTCGTGCCGCGGCCAACACAACATTAAGTGGGAGGAGAGTCGGCCATGTTTGTGCAGTCTGTCCCCATGTCGTTAATACGATATCAAGCGACTAAGAAATTTATTTTGGACGCAAAGAACAATTATGAAGAAAACAAACCCCTACCTTGATGAAGTCTTCGAACGAGGTTCATTGCGGAAAAAGGTCATCACGGAAGACGGTGTCATAGAATGATGCTTTGTAAATGCCATCGGTGTCATAGTACACGACATCGCATAAAAGAGGATCGTCGGCGTCATGGTACACGACTTCGCATAGAAGAGGATCTTCGGCGTCGTGGTACACGACGTCGCGTCTTCGATCTCCAAGGAATCAGAGTTCTTTTTCGTCTTTCGTCGGACGTCGGCGTTCTTCGTCGTTCTTCACGTTCTTCAACAAGGAAGAACATTTTTAAAGACTAGAGGTCTCTTCGTTGTTCCAAACAATGAAACAACAATAATAAAATAAGGTTTCTCTTATTTTATTCCTCAAGTCAACCCTTTCAAAATTCAAGAAGAATCCACGAATTAATTAACATGTGTTGACCAATTAATGATCCGTTTAATAAACCAAACAAATTAAAGAGTTGACTAGGCATTAAGTGGGGGTGCGGCTGAGTTACTCAATTAAATATGAGTTTACAAAATTAAAGAGGGAGGTGAGGAGTTACGGAAAAAGTGAAGGGGTGGGATCGTGTGGGCCCTAACTCTCCTTTATTCTCCCAAGGGAAGTTATCAACCCAACGGGTCCCACTCCAACACCCACACCTAGGAGTTAAACCACATAAGAGAGGGAAAAAGTACTGTGGCACAAAACTTAAACCACTGTGCAAGAAATAAAAATAAAATTTAAAATAATTATATTTTTATTCCTCACTCTTTTTTTAACAACTCCTCCCGAGAAAATAAAACTCCGGAAAGGGTCTTCTTAAGCAATTATTGGCGCTACGGGTTCATCGGTGCCCTCAGATTTTGATTCCGAGCTCCGGTTTAAAAGTTAGAAAAACCCACCTGTTCGTTCACTGAACGAACTCGGGCTAATCTTCGGAAATTGATTCCGGGAACACTGGGCCTTGGAATTAGGTGCTGTCAGAAACCACATACTTGTAAAATTACAAAGAAATAAAGAAAAAAAAATTCCATGAAATTTTTGGGTCATTACATGTGAATCCAAAATAACAGATGTCGATGAGACAATAAAGATTAATAATAAAACGTCGGTTTATTTAATTAAAAAAGATATGGAATATGGTTGTTTTCATAATAAGGAATTTGGTTAATATAAAAGTGAAAATATTTTAATTTTTTTATCTACTAATTCGACATTTACATCTATAGTTCAGTCACCTATGAATGTTGTAAAATCATCATGGAAGAAGATAATTTTTATTCAGTAATATTATGAAACCTAATAGTATTTAGATAATTATTTTTCTCATTGATATATAATAATGAAAATTTAATTTCAAAAGAAATATTTTTAATAATGATATAAAATAGGTCATAAGGGTAAAGTTAACTAGAAAGTTTATTAGGCCACTAACTATGATTGTATGAAAGCTAGACATTTCTGGCATAATTTTCCAAAGATAAAAACGAAATAGAAGAATGAAAAAAGCATAGAATGAAATTCAAGAGGTATTACATGTAAAAATGAAATAATGTATTGAAATCTTCTGACACATGGAGTGATTGTAGTGCATATTCTTCTAAAATTTATTTATATAATGAATTCTCCGAACATAGGAACATAAGTATTATTTCATCTATACCTATTGTAAATCATTATTTCACGGAAATGATATATAAAAATTAATCCATTGCTAACATGTTTATAAATTCTAATTATACTTATGATAAAAATTATGAAACTTCTGATGAAGGATCTTCCTCATAAAATTTTAATTATATACCATGTTATGATGAGGTTTCTTAATTCTCAAAATTTTGATGAAATGAAATTTCAATGATTTTCAAAATAATTGATAATGATAAAAATAAAATTGTTCTGTTACATTCATGAATAAACTTTTTAACAAATTTAATATAATGTTTTTCTAAAGATGTTTGTAAACCAATTATTTTAAAAGAAAATATTTGAAAAGAATTAGAAACAAATTATGAGAAAAATGTTTTAGGAACAAAACATAGTTTGTAAACTAATATTAATGCGATTAATAATTTATTTAAAAAACAAAAATCTAAAAATAATATTATAAGAGAACCTTTATCATAATTTTCCACTGGTAATATATTTTGATAAAATGTTTCATCGAATTATATCACATGGTAATAGTTTTGTAAGAGTTTTTATAGACAAAAACCTTGTTATTAGTAACAATTAATTTATTAAAAAGATTTCCCATTATTCAAATAGTTCTAAAGTGGCTCGAACTTGATTGATAATTTTTCCTTAAATGATACTAATTTTTAGTTTTTGGTATTGTTTATTTCTCCAAATCAATATCATTACCCAATATATTTATTTCTGATAATAGCAAACCAAAAAAGATTGGGTTCTTAAAAACTAATAGTATTGACTCCAAAAAATAATAATCGTAAAAAAACAAAAATAAATGGTACATTGATAGTGGGTCATACTATAACATCATTGTAAAAATGAATTCTTTAAGAATACAATTATGATTAATTGTGGAAACATAACATTCATAGATAATTTACATAGAGTGATTATGAGAATAAATAAAATTATTCATCTTGGAAATGTTATTATTTAAGTTTTTTATATGATTTAGGTCTTAAAAAAACCTTATATCCATATAAAAGTTATGTAATTAATGTTTCCTTATAATAATTAGGAATGATAAATGTATTGTACATAGTTCCAAGGAAGAATTTATTCTATTTGATAATTATCATAAGAATGTTTACACACATAACTTAATATTGCATATGTGAAAAGGCATACTATACCATAGTGAAATTGAAGATAAATTTTTGTTATAGATAGAATAATATGGAAATGTAACCATGGAATATTATCATAGATTACTAAGAATGTTATTGTTAGGGATCTTCTTGATATTTGGTTTTATACCTCAATAGTGTGGGACCCTGGTCACTATGGTAAGGAAAAAAGTCAAGTTTTAAATATATTATTTAAGTATAAATATATAATTCCTTATATTTAGTTCACATGTGGTTATGTGGTCCAAAATAAACTATAAGTATCAGTGGAATATAATACGTATGTGTCTTATTTGATTATTACAAGAGATATACATAGGTTTATTTTCATATAAATAAATCCATAGACAATTTATTTTAAAAATTTTGTAACTAGAGATAAAAATTAGAAAAACCATTCCATGATAACTATTAAAAGTTTTTGCGACAGATAATTTGAAAATTATGATTTTTAATCATTTTTTCAATGAATGGTATTAAAATATATTTTCATCACCTAGAAATGCTAACAATATTTTTTAGTGGAAATAAGATATAGAATTCACCAATGGATTACTATAACCATTCTATATGAATACTTAGTTTCTAGAAATATTTGGTTTTAGGTGGTTAGTTCATAATTTTATACTATTAATTGAGTCTTAATTATTCTTTTTATTAATAGAACATATTATGAGTTTTGGAATGGAAGGAATCCAAAAATATTCATACATCATTTTTTGATGAAACATATTCATCTTAAATACTAAAGATAATTTATTTAACATTGCACTCAAGAGGAATATGTAGTAGCTCGAAGTTGTTGTTTTATAATATTATTCACGAAACTGACACTCATTAACTATGGCATGAGTTTTGATAAAACTCAAATACTTTGTGATAATACGAGTTCCATTGCTTATGTAAAATCCAATCCCATAATTCACATGAATAACACACACAAAAACACAAATAAATATGACGCCATTTCCTTCCATATTTCACACAAAAAAGAGACACAATTTTATAATTCATCAGAAGACAATAAAGACTTGTGGACTTTTTTACTAAACTTATTAGCTTTGATAGATTTGAACATATTAAACATAATCACGGAATGATAAATGTTATTTACTAATTAAAGTATACCTATTTATTATAGATCTCCTTACATTTAGATAATCATTTTAGAAGAGGTAGTATATATATTTTTTTCTTTTTAAAAAAGATTCATTGTTTCATAAAATCATATTGTTTTAAAAAATTGATTGTTTTTCTAAAACATTGATTGTAATTAGTTTTCCTTATATGATATTTAATTTCAGAGTCATAATTCCCATAATTGTTCAAGAAAATTACAATCATACATAATTTATATACTCAAATGTTCTTAAAATATTAATTGGAATTATTTTTTTGTAAATAGATAATTTAATCAATATATTTTGTAATTAGATTTTACATCAAAATTTATTTATAAAACTTATTCAAAAAAACAATCATAATCATCTTTTTTAAAATATAACAACTATATTTTATAATGATAACATATTAATACGAAATTATTAAGAAAATATAGTTATCTAATTACACTATCAAAGAATAAAATGATAATAATATCGATGAATCTTTACAATCAGAATATTACTCTTTTATTCTTATTAATTTTCGAACTATCTCATTATATTGGTCATTAATTTTTTTGGTAATAATTTTGATTTCATATATTTTATTTATTTTGAAAATCTTTAAATTTTCTAATCAGAATGATCCTTAATCAGATAAAATTACTAAAAACATCATGAGTTGAAACAATCATTTAATACATTCATTGCAACAATATTGGTTGTCAAATTATAGTGGTTGAAAATCTCAAACATTGACTATCATATAAAATATCAAATATCATCTCCACATAAAATATAATTAGGGGACACCCCATGTCCCACATTGGTTCTCTATAGTTTTTTACCGCAAGTAATCACACTCTTCAAAGGCCCCGATCCGAATGTTTTCATTTTCAACTAATATATGGTTTGAGAATCATGATCTAATAGATTCCATAGAATATTATTCGATTTTTTTATTTATTAGAGAGATTTTTATTGAATGATCATGGTAGAGAATATATAATTCAACTTTCAAAAAGATCACCTTCTTTTAATTATGGTAATCAGTATTTGTCATAAAAACATGATAAGGCTTTTTGACATATACTTGTTATAGGTAGTTTCATGTGTTTTATGCCTTAGTATAGTCTGTTAAGAATCATGTTAAATATAGTGTCTCTTTAGATATTTTTGGAATGAGGTAAAAGTTTTGTTATTGAAAAAAATTGATTTAGTTATAGTTCCCTCAGAAAGATAATATTATTTCTATTATCATATGTTTCGAAACAAGGCATATGATTTATTTTTTTAAGAGTATGAAAGGGTTATAATAGTTCTACACATGACTCCGTGCAAATGAGATGTTTCCCTATGGATGTAGGGATAATTAATTATTTTTAAGAGAGACCATGTTATGTTGAGTGTATCATATATTTTTGTGCTAAATCATCTTCCAAATATGAGGAAGATCGACTTGGTAAAGATTATTTTTATCATAATGCAGAATATCATAACATATACTACTTAGTCAATGATTATTATGTTTCTATATTTTAAAAGTAATTTGGTTTCTATGGATGTGGATATTTTTGAGGTGGAAAACACATTATACCCAGTTCGAGACAAAGTTTCCCTTATTCGTGATGATATGATGTACATGATGAAATTGGGTTTTGAAACAAAGTCAAAATAGTTAGTAGATTTATATAGTGGTGATACATCTGATACAATACACCTAATATACCTAATAAAGATATGATTTAGAATAAAAAGTTTTATACATATCCTTTAGTGAAGATAATGAATGAAAAGAAGATTCCAAATGAGGTTATAAAGGAGGTGGATGGATAAAAAACATAGAATTATTCAGTGGATCTAGAATTCTAAATCAACCCTTAAGAAGAAAAATTATTGAAATATAGGATTAAAAATTGAGATAATAAGAAAATAATTGAATGATGGAAATGAAAATATTTCATGAAGCTAAAATTGGTAAAATTTTGTTAAATAGTGTAGAAATATTTTCAGAGGATATTGTTATTTCTGAATCCCATTTTGATCGGATTAGTTAGGAAGCAAGATAAACATTTGAGGAAATAGTATTCTTTCATGATGATTTCATTATATGATAGATAAGGGAAACGAAAATGGTGTGGTAAAATAATCAGTACCTTAAAAATAATCAAAACTGGATTCAGCAAGAAATTGAGTTCTTAGAATTGATTGAAACCTTGAATAAGAGATTAATAATGATGTCGATGATGAAGTTTATTGATAAGTCAGAGATGGTAATAAAGAAGAAGAAGGGGAATTTGAAGAGGTAGAATATGTGGTTGAATTAGAATTAGAGAAGGGCAAGGAGGGGAAGAAGAAGAAAAGGAAGGAGATGAGAATGATGAAACTCAAATAGATAAGGATTCTTCATAATCATCATCATCTTTATCAAGATTACCCTCCAAGGCTGATTAGGTTGTAAAATCGAAAAGTTATTAAGAAGAAGGACCCTCTTTTGAAAATGATTGTTAATCTTCATAGATGAAATATGAATTTGATAAAAATTCAATGAAAAAATATTCTAAAATGTCACATAAAATTTGGATATTATAATTATTAAACTTTCAGATGACACGAAAGTTTCAACGATGGTATAGATGATTGGAAAAAATTTGGAAGCTTAAATGGGTATAAAAAACCTCCCCAGCCTGAGACCTATCAATCTAACCCTTCATTATCTAATTTCGAAAAATGATTTGAATATATTTGTCATGTATTAATGATATTAGAGGAAACAATTCCATATTTTCCATACACTGAGACAAGATTCTACCTTACTCATAATAGTGTTAGTGAAATATCATATTCAATAATTTTTTTATAATGTTAGAAATATGGATTGAAGTACACAATAATACGAAATTGTCCTTTAACACCATATCAATAGAAATTTATTATCATTAAGAGGTGCTGACTATTTGTGTTCAGATAATGGCCTGAAGTTGTTATAATTGGTAAAAAGATCTATTAATGCCCCCTTTAACAGTGATAAATTAGAACTGTTAAATGTTTCCTTTAATAATTATCCTAAATTCCCCATTTATAATCATTTTTTATCACTGTTAATGGGTTCTATTCAGATGACTAAAAAAGAGCTGATAAATGCCCCACTGATAAAGGGTATATAATTATTTTACATTCCCCACCCACCACCATCATCAATGATTCCCACCCACACCCTTTATCAGTGATTCCCCCACCCCTTTATCTGTTCTTTAGATACCCCCCCCCACCACGTGCACCCCTTCCTCTAGTGAGTTTTGAACCCAAGACCTCCATCATATACGTCAATTAATTTTCCAATACCCTATACTTTTTGAATTACATTTAATGATTTTTCTATATATTTATATATATTCCACAGTATTTTTTCATATATATATATATGTGTGTGTGTGTGTGTTTTTCTATTAATAAATATATTTTATATGTTAATATGATTAATTAATTATTTATAAAATCAAATTTTTCTATGTGAAAATATTAAAAATATATGTATATTTATATATATATGATTATAAATAATAGTACATTGTGAAAATTGATAAATTTTGAAAACAATAATATCAAAATTAATATTAAACCAAGGTATAAATTCAATCCCCTCTTCAATGAAAAATAAGGCCCCAAAATGTGGCTAAAAATCCATCAAATGTTAAAAATTTAAGGTATGCCAACTAAAAACTCAGTTTCCGAGGCCTTTTGGGAATTTATTCCCCAAAAATTATTACAGAGGATTAACTTTGACACATTGGGAATAGTGATCTTAGATGGATTTCATTTGATATGTGGTTAATCTGAAACAAACACCCAGATCAAAGGTTATGGCCGTTTGAATTTTGAGTTACGTTTTCAACTTATTTTAGATCTTTTATTACTTATTTATTTTTTATGTATTGAAATTGTAATTAAATTATTATTTTTAAAAAATAATAAGAAAATAAATAATTAAATATATTTTTATAATTATTTTATAAGTTATTTATTTTAACCATCTTTTATATTAATTATAAATTCCAATTAACCTTATTTAAAACATATTTTAAAATATATATATTATACTTATATAAAAAAACATTTTTATAAAATAACGTATTATATTTAAGTATATATATATATTTGGAAGAATACATTTATCATCTCTTATATAAAAACATTGATAAAGGGACCCCTTTAACGATTCTTTTTTTAGAGCTGTTACCGACCCCCTATAATAGATTTTTTCTTGGTGCTAACAGAGGCTGTATTTAAAAGAGTTCTTAGCTAGAGTTGTTAATGACCTAGTTCTAGATAAACCCAAATTTTTAGTAGTGTAAATTGAATACATTTCAAGAACACTTCAAGAGTTACTAATGATTATGAAATCATATGGTAAAGTTGAATAACCATATCGATTCAGATATTTGAATGGATGATGAACAATTTGATGAAATTATGTAACTTATATTAGAATTGAACGATTACTTTACCATGTTATCTTAATATATTATTCATAGATTAATTTTTGATGAAGAATTTGACGACGATACCTATGAATGGAGTGAGGAGGTAAATTATTTGACTGAAATGATTTACAATATACGGTAGGATATGACTAGACTTCAATATTTTGATGTTGAATTGATAATAATGATGGATCAGAATAAATAATTGTATAAGGAAGTCAAATGGACGAATACCCTTGATTGAAGGAAAGAATACGGAATTACAATGCCTAAGAAAGATCACCATGAGTTCAAGAAGATGAAAATATTCTATAATACAAGGATGGAGAAATAATGATTTTATTATCATTGGTCTATCGAATCATTTAATTAATAATCATTAGTAAAACATTATGAGTGATTATTATGAATTACTTTTCATCAATAATATAATTTTAATGAATAGTTTTGAATTTCAATTCCTTATATAACCCTTCATATATATTGGTATTATTAGTTAGTTCATAATTGTTTTATATGTTATTTTCATAACATTTTAGGAAACATCATACATTGACCAATTATTTTAGAAAATAAAAACGGGAATAATATTATACCAATGAGGAAAGTGATATATTAAGGGAGATTATTTCATTACAAAGGTATAATTTTTTATCAAAAGGGGGAGAAAATTTCCCAAGGGGGAAAATTTTTCTTTCAGAAATATTTATTAAAATATTTTTCATCGTATTCAATAATATCTTCAAAAGAGTAAAGAAATTAGGTGGATAGGTTTTAGAGAATAACTTTGAATACAATTTTCATTGATTTACAAATGGGCTATAAGTTATTCAAGTAATTATTTTATTTATTTATTCTGGTTTTTTCTATAGGAGGATATTGTTGATTCATAAATATTAATAATTAATTTTCCATTCCTTTAGTTTGGTAAATCATAGACACTTTATTAAAACATTTTTACTTAATTTTTTATGTTCAAAGTGTTTTATCATGATATTGTTGACAAAACTATCTTTTAATATTCATATTAAATGTTCTAATGAATTATGAGTAAAAAAATACATTCTTCATTTAAATCAATTAGATTGGAATTCATCAGATTAATTGAATTTACCAATAATCGGGCCAAAAAACATAATTTTATTTTATCATTTGGAACAAATAAATTCAAGACCATCAGATTGATACTGGTACCGATTATTGGATAATCCTTCATAAGGATTATCGTATTGAAAAAAATAAGGAATTACATGAGAGGGCCAGTTTGGGATATACCAAACACTGAGAGGGTGGGGGTGGATTAGTGTTGTGGAATTTTGAAACCAATTCCATATTTTTATCCCTATACCTCTTGACCTGTTAGGATCTGGATTCTTTTATTCTATTTTACATGTCACATTCCATAATAGATAGTAGTAAACATATATAGAGGAAATTTATACAAGGATCACCACTAAATAAGAGTTGCCACCTCCTTGACATGAATGGGGATGACCAGTGCATGGATTCTCCACTATAATTTGATATGATGTTATAATGGAGTGGCTAGGGAAAAAATCCTCTAGCTAATGTGAGTCCCTACACATTAGATGGGGGTGGTAAAAATCAGCTTCCCTGGATTGGCGAAATTCTAGTCCAACACGAAACCTCTATCTGGTTCATTATACTACATATGGAGACAATATACTTCCTTATTCACTAGTTAGGTTATACTCCGGGTCCTAATAAGTGCAATTCACTTTATTACATGAATATTAGTAGGAAATAAATTCTACCTTCTTACTTTTCATCCCTAGTGAAAAACTGACTACACTGGTTATTCTTCTTTCTTCATCTCTTGTGCAACAACCAACTAAACTAAAACTTCTCCTATATTCTTGGCTAGAATCACATACACCAATGTTATTATTCATGAAATTAAGTCCAACTCATCTTTGCATCATCACTATTGTTATTCTCGGAATATCTAAATATAGATTGGTCACTATATTCTTCTTCTTCTTCTTCCCTTCCTTCTGATTGACATAGTATAATATGGAATAGTGAAGAAGAGTATTATACTTTTTATTCAATTATCAACACCAGCACATGAGTTTGTCGATATAAATCAAACATCCATTGTGTGGATATTAGATTAGTTTTACATCTGGTTATACATCACACAGGAAACAACACCCTTACAAATAGTGTATATAAATTTTAAAATAAGAGAGTGGTCACCTTGGTTTTAGCAGAGAGCTCCACGGGTCATTTTCTTCAATCATAGGATGCTTGATTCTTCTTCATAGAACAAGGGATGGTTCATTGATCGATCTTCATGAAGAACTACATGGGTGAGTATTCACTGGTTGTGTACTCACGAGATATGCTTCCTAAAACACAAAAAGGATTTGGGAAAACTAGTCGCTTGTTTGTGGTTTAATAATCTTAGAAAGGGCGTGGTTCTCCTTCATCGTGAGATACTTCACGATTTCATAACACATGTGAATGGTCTACATGAATCTAATTTTCTATGAAACCTTTTGCGTGTATTGTGCCCAATTTTCTTTTCTTGAGCACCAAAAATCCACGTTGGCTATGTAATTGTTTACATGTAACATCCTTTTTTCCCGCAACCTAATAATTATGCGCAACCCGTCCTTTTTATGCGCAACCTTATTTTTATGCACAACCCCACTTTTTCTCAGATTGGAGCTTTTGATTTCTCTAAGTGTAGAGACATAAAAAATGAGTGGTGTTTACCTCGTATTTATATGAATTTTTTTCAATGCATGAAAAACACTATTCCACGTGTAAAACTCTATTCATGCACCTGTAAACGTTTTCACTCAATGGCATATTTAGCACACATTCATGAGTATTTCATAGCCATCATGCCTTTTCCATTTTTCTATGTTCTGATCACAAAACACCCCTTTTGCCAAAAAAAATTAAACATCATTCCATATTGCGCGCAAAATAATTCTTTCACGCAACCTCATATTTCGCGCACTTTGCCCAATTTTTCACGAACATCAAACCTTTTCTAAAATTTGATGTTCTGAACCAAAAACATCAATTATGGGCAACTATTAAAACACCCTTGAATTTATCACTCAACTTTCTTTTAAAAAATATATGTTTTCATTTTATAATTTTCAAGGGCAAAAAATTTTCATTCAGTAGAGAATAATGTGACCTCCAATATATGCGTTGAACATAACCTTTAAGTTTGTATCTATGATTTGGATTCTTCAACAACTATTATTTTTTCACCACAAACTCCTCTATCATGATACATATCCTTTGATAGATCAGATTTAACATCATTATGGAAAGTACTATAACTTCCATATCGTCCATCTGCAACTTTCCTTTAATAAAAATTGTATCAGACTGGAAGCACCTTTACTCCCCCTTTCCTTTACAATTAATCCATCATAACTTCATCTAAATTATGATATTTGTGAAATAAAAATAAGCAATGCATCGTATAATTTATAACCAAATGCAGAATTTCCCCTTCATGGAATCCTATGGTATGAATCCATTACAATTATCTAGGCATCTTCACTTCAATCAATCCCCCTTCACTTTGGATATCCTTCTTCATTTTGACCATTATTGACATCAGTTGACAAAAAATACAACTTATTCACAAGGTTGTCCAAAATGTACGTAATAAAAACCTAAGTATATAATATAAATAAATATATAATTTAATATTTTAATGATTATCAATAACATCATAACTATGTTAATGAGTACAATGTTAGAAATTCAGTTTTTAAAGAAATGTCATGTTCTAGCTATCAATATCTATTGCAACAAAACATGGATATTTTATTGTTGGAGAGTCACCTATAAATAATGATTCATTTGATGATTTGGGAGAAAATAGATTTTATTCACAAATATATTCTTATGATGATTTATTATGGTGAACTAATAATTATATATCTATTTGATTCATTAGATAGTTGTAGTATTTCTAAGGAATCCATGACAAGGTTGTTTTTTATGAATATTGTCTTTTGTAATCTCAATAAATCATTGTTACAATCAAGGGATTATTGGGATATCAAGATGGTGAATTTTAACCCTCATATTTAGGGATTAGACAGATAGAAAGAAAGTCACTAATAATAAAATTGAGGTATTATTAGGATATAAAGATAAAGAAATTATGATCTCTCTGTCAAGGGATTCTGTGGCAAGGAAATATAGTCTATAAAGTATAAATAAAACTATAGATCCCTTTAGTCAGGGTTATTTACTTAATTAATATTAAGGATAAAATAGGTATATATTTTTATAATATAATTTAAGACATTATTACTATTATATAGCAATTGTATTTATTTTTTAGAAGTCTCCATCCCATTGGGCATGTTATAGAATGTAAGTAATCATACTTATATTTTTATAGAATTAGTTTTGTTGTCATTAGATTAAATATGAAAAAACAAATACATTATTATTAATTAGATACTTTTTATTTTTATCATCAACTCTTATATAATCTAACTATTTGTAGCTATTATTTTGGGACTCTGATAATTAGAATGAGTTTGTTTCCAATAAAGTTACATTATGGAGCTTTGTTTTTTGGTTAGTTTAAATCATTTAATCTATGTTTTAAACAAAACTTCACCACCAATTGTAATTATATATATCTATGATAATTTTTATGGTCCTACAAATATAACCACATATTTAATCATAGGGATTTCCAATTAACCTAATAGAAACAATAAAATCAGAGTGGTGGTTAATCATCTTACATAGTTCGAACATTTCATTTCTGTGTTATCTCATAAAAACCTTGGTAATATATGCATAAAAGGAGAAATAAAATTTTATTGAGTGATAATATCAATTATATCGGATCTATATATTAGAATTTCCTCATTGTTCTAGAAAATCCTTCAATAAGTGATGGAAACAGAAATCAGTTTCAACACTACTTATAACATTTAACAAATTTTTAGTCCGAGAAAACCATCAAAACCATAGAGGATATACTGATAACTTATTTAATAGATTTCCAAGGATTATGGGATTAAGAAATTCACATTATAGTGTTCTCATATATAATAACATCATTTATTCTATCATAGAAATGAATCCTAATGACGTTCATTACAAAAATAAATGTCAAAAAATAAAATATTAGGATGATGTTGGAGAGAAGAACATAAAGGGGTATGATATTTCTAATTAGATGAAAAAGATAGTCCAAAACATTCAATGTAATTTGAATTATATAAAATGTCAAGAGAAATTATTTGCATGAAAATTATCTATCAGACATAGAGTTTAAGGTTGGAGTTAATGTGTTCCTTCATATATCCCCTCTGATGAATGCCATGAGCATTGAGAAGAAGAGAATTATTAATCCAAGATACATCAACCCCTTGGATATCCTTGACTATAGAATAGTGGTTACCTATTGACCAACACATCTACCTATTCCATTTCACTTTATTTTAGTGTTACATTTAACCATGTTGAGAAAATACACACCAAAACCTCAAATGTACTAAACCGGGAGGTGGTAGCATTGGATAAATATGTTTCATTCCTGGAGAAGCTGTTGAAGATCATAGATGGTAGATACATAGTTCTATGAAACAAGAATACTCAGCTGGACAAAATTAAAGGGGGAAACCACATGTTTGATGCATAAACTAGGGGATCCAAAATAGGTAATGAGGTAGAATATCCCTAAAATGTCTTCACCATATTATTTAATATGAAATTATGTGGGTGAAATTACTTAGGGGATGGAGATTATAAAACCCCATGTTTTTAAAAGGATAAACTATGTTTGATAAATTATGAAAAACAAAACATGAAACCCAAGGGAACCATGATTATTTAATGATGACCATTATAAAAAATACATTAAATTTTTAGGTCTCAATAGGATTACATACTTTACTATAATTATATAAATGCACTAACTAATATAAATATATTTAAAAACATATAGGAATAAACACTAAATAGTTGTAAAAATCATTTATTTTAAAAATGATATATATTTCTTCATATAAGATAATATTATATTTAACTTTTTTTGACCTTTTTAAAATGTTATTTCACACAACTAAAATAAATTTTAAAAAATACATATTAATAAGAAATTGAGGATAAATTTTGGTTTTTTGTTTATGAATAGTAAAATTTGTAATTTTTATAAGTGTCATTAATTTTAAAATTTTAAATTAATTTAAATGTTAGATTATTAATTTTTATATAATAATAATTAATTATTCTTATTTCATAAAAATAAATATAATTAACGATATTTAAAACTGAAATTACTCTTTGTTTAATTTTATGATCTAAAACACATTTTTTCGAAAATGGTGTTAATGTGAAAAATATTTCTCCATATTAAATAAAAAAATATTATATAATGGGTAATTACTGAGATAATATAACAGATTATATATATATATATATGAATTTAAATGTTAGTAATTATGATTACATGTCAAATAGTTAATATGATATCATCATTTCTTTAAATAAAATCATTTCTTGAAAGTCCATTTCCATAAAATCTATTTTTTCGATTAGTCCATGGGTTTTATTTTAAATTAAATTCAACCATCTATGTGAGTTTCATTTTTAAATATGGAATCAATATTTTTAATCATAAAAATTATATTATCATATAATTTAAACTTAAATTTCTCAAAAATGAATAGTGAATATTGTAATAATTATTTTCCAATGTAAAGGTAAAAAATGTTTAGAAGGGGGATTAAATAATAATACAAGGGTTAAAATGATAAAAAACATATATATTTGCAATTTAAAGGTCAAACATGGACATTATAACTTCTTATATTAAAAAATGGGACATTTTCAGCCATGATTCCTATGAAAAGCATGGGTGTAATTATTATTTTTCAAAATTTCCATGTGTTTAATCTACCACACTTATAAATGGAAACCCAATATCCAATTCTCATTACACATAATAATCCAATTCTTTAAGAAAATATATAGCATAATAATTTAATTCCCTTACTTCCCTCATCTTATAATCCCAGGATTTATCTTAAATAATCTGATCAAGTATTTTTGTGGGAACCAAAAAAAAGCTGTCTGAAGAAGTGGTAATTCCCTTAGTTGAGGGTTTTATTTTTGGTATTCTTCATCCTCATAATAATATTAGAAAAAAATTATATAATATTTATAGTACTTTAAATATTATATTATTTTTTGTGAAATGTTCTGGACATTCTACTATCTCCTCCTCCCTCAAATAAGAATCTAAATTATTGATCTTGTTTAGGCCAGACTCCCTCCTAATGAACCAACGTAACTAATTTACCATCAATAATTCAAATGGTGTTATATAATGATTTATTTAATTACTATATATGATATTTATAATATAATTATAATTATATTGTTTTTAAATCTCATAAAAGCAATTAAATTCCATTCTATAAGAAATATGATATCGTCACACATGTTTAAATAAAACCACCACCTCATGAAGTAATGTTCTTAGTTATTCACAAACTATTTAAATGAAATGTACTAAAGTTTAATTTTATTTTAATGTAATACATATATAAAATATTAATTTTTTAAAAATAAATATATCATATACTTTTTTACCTCACCATCCATTGAATAAATGATAACGTCGATCGTGTCTATGATAGACTACCAGCTTGGGAATTTATCTTATTCATTTTTATTACTGAATCACATGGGTTTTTTGTATATAGTTATTTTTTGAAATTATAATTTATTAATAATATAATTTTAATCATATAAATATAAAATAAAACTTATCTTCATTCCATCCTAATTCATCATAAATTGAAACCTTACTCATGTGTACGTACCACATGTCATCAACATAATTATACCATAGTTCATTTTATACAAAAATATTTAGTGGTTGATTTTGAATGTATAATTTATGGATAAAAATTAATATTATGTAATTAGCACCATTCTAAATATGATTAAATAATAATTTATTTGAACTTGATCAACGTTACAAACCGACTTTTGAAATGTGATCAGTTTATCATTAAAAAGTATGACATGAAATTAATTGGTTATGCAATTGAATACGAAATGATAGAAATTAAACAAAAAGTTATAAGAAACATGAAAAGGGTTCTTTATCTTGTAAATAATTAACATATTTTTATTTTTTTGGAATATAAATATATCTTTTACCAAATTGTGCTTTTAGGGAACTTTCTAACACAACATTTTCATCATGTTTTGACCTGTCAATCTCTAACTCCTTTCATCTCTCTTTAATATTATGTAATTATTACAACATATCTATATTCTCCTCTCAAATAAATAAATATATTTTTATCTCTTTATTTCAGGTAGTATTAAATTACTTATGAACATCTATCAAATGACTTATTTAATGAATATAATTTAATTATGTTACAAGAAAAGATTATACAACCCATTCCATTCCATTTGAACTTATTCCATTTATTCCTTATGATTTAGAAACTTTTTCATCACATATTTTAATGTAACTAAAGTGAATGTGAGTGGTTTTCCTATAGTTACATTTCCACTTAATTTGTTTGGTAGCATTTTAGTCTCATGAGGTGTCATGTATGACATTAGGAATTTTTCATATCATATTACTAAACTATGTCTATCGTGTAATATTCCCATGGTAGTTAGCATGGACATATTTTTATGTTTTATTTTATTTAATCTCATAAATCCCATGTTTCCATGATCTTATTCAACTATAAACTTTTTTAATTCCCTCGTTCGATTACTTTTCTACCTTTTGTGTTAGGATATGTTGTTATTCATTTTACATACATATTATGCTTCCGTATAATATTCATTCCCTTACTATGAATTTTAGTCTGCCACATTCATTAATTTATCCTCCATGTTATCCCATGACGTTTTATGAGCATAAATGGAATGAATGAGCTAAATATAGAGAATAAATTTGAGACACCATGTTTTTGTTTAATGTGATGTAATATAAAACTAGTCTTACAAAAAAATAGGACTCCTAATATTCAAGATTATACTAGTTAGATTTTTATATTCTAAAATAATGTAATATTCTTTATAAAATGAATGGGTAACTATACGGGGAGATAAGGAACCTACTACGTCAAATTCATCACTATTAACAGAAAGGATAATCCACACCTCAATGTTTTAAAACTAGAGTAGAAAACTCAATAGTTTTTAAAACATCCTCGCTTGATATATTGTCACTATTTTTGAAATTTTAATGATAAATTTATATGAAATGTTTCTCAAAACTAAAACTAGCTATTTTATTTTTAAAACAGAAAAAAATCAAATTGGATGAGACAATATCTGTCCTAGATCTTAAATGAATTGTCATCTTAATCGAATGATTTTGGGAATGGTATTCTCCTCAAGAATAATTATAATATCACATGAAAAATTATAGGAGTCTCTATAGATTATTATATGATCATAAGTGTTTTCTCAGTTTAAAAATTATTTATATATTCATATAACCTTCCTTATTAATTTTGTATATTAAAAATTGATAATAAAATACTCCTTCACCATTATCTATTGATAATTTTAAAAAATAATCCTTTAATATGTGATTTAAATTTTTTTAGATAATTTATTTTTAATTATTCAATAAATATTGATGATATTCTAGAGACTCCCAATATTCAACATTCTTTTGAGAAATATAAAATAAAACTGAATTTAATAAAATTATAATTATAAAACACTTATGTAATAGAAGATTATTCTTCAATATTTTAAAAGACGTATAGGGAAACATGGATTGAATTTCATTAATTTAATAGGTGAATAATTAATGTGTTCAAAGGGATTCTTTTACCAAATGTATGTGAAAGAGAGACATAATATCTGGTCATGAATTATTTGATAGGATAATATAATTCACCACCCACACTCCACTTCTATTATTATATAGAAATTGTAAATATTATAAATTATTGAATGAATCAAAGAATTAATAAAAAAATATCTATAAACTATATTATCTGATAAATGAAAAAGGAATGGTTTAAGGAATCACAACTTTTGAGGTGAATCTTTTGAATGTAGTGGGAAACGATTCACAATGATAAGCTGAAATCATATAAATATATTTAGTTGTCATTTCATTAATAATTTTCAATGTTTTAGTCAATAATTTACCCGGTTAATGTTGATTATTTCAAGAAATATATTTTCAAAGCTTCAATGAAGAAAATTCAGTAATGATTCGAAAATTTAAATTAAATATCATATGAAATCTTTTCACGACATGTAGTATCAGTTCACAACATGATTGAAGCCATGATTCAAATTCAAGAATAATTTTAAGCTATGAAGCCGTTACATGTAATGATAAACCAATACACATCATGTAACCATTTAATTAAATTACCTTTTGTAAGATAAATCCAATATTAAGATACATGTTGTGAGTCCCAAATAAACAACAAGATAAGAGTCATGGTTCAAAATATACGAAGTATATTCCCATGAGATTTGGGAAGATAGACATATCAAGGATGAAGACTCCGATATGATTTATATGTTATGAATCACCGTCACACGTCATGAAATATCCTGATTAATCACCAAAAATAGTTCCCTAGAGAAGTAACAAATTACACAATTTTTATCCCTCTCACTTTTACTCTATTTTTTTGGTTTCTCCTTCAACTACCTCATCCCTTAACACAAACATATCAATTAAATTAATTTTTTTACTTTAAAACAAGCATGTTTTATCAATATTATTGAAATTATTCATTCCCTTTTGTATCACCAACACTGTTTCATTTCTTCTTCAGTTCAATTATCAATCTACAATGAACCATTGATTCTCTTTTTCAAATTTTATTTTCACATATTTATTTACTTTTTATTGTATCTAAATCCATCATTATACCTATAATTAATGATTTCATGTTCATTAATGTGCTAAATTTGAACCCATTAATGCTTTTAAATTATTCAATCTCAATTTCTATCGGAATACTTAGAATTATTTCAATCCTTTACCCATTATTGATCGATTCTACCATTCGTAGCTAAACTGATTTGGTTTGGGATCTAGAGTAGGGGTGTTTGAATTCCATAAATACTCGATTATCTTCTTGGAAAAGATAATTAATAGTCACCTGAGTAAATAATAATTTTCAATACAATTCACATGAACAACATTACCACGGGATGCCTAAATTATTAACCATTTCCAGATTGACATTGAATAGGCTATGACCAAAAGCCTATGACACATTCTATAATAGATGACAATCTAAATGCATCAAGTATGTAGCTATCTCCAGACCAAAAAATAAATTCATCCTATATAAATCTATTTAATCTAATCATGATGAACTAGTGACCTCCACTTACATCACAACCTAAACCTAAGGACCATACGACGATTGAATTAAGATAATATTTTCTACTAAACCCTATGTATTTATCTCGATACCTTCCTTATCTAAGGTCATAAACCAAGTTATATTAGTGTTAGTTTTATAATATATAATAAAACATAGTAGTAATCCTAATCAATAGTGTTTTAAGTCTTAATTTTTATTCTCTAGTGGTCTATCTTCATGGGATCAATCCCACACTATCCGTATATTATGTCTTAGTAGCAGGTGTTGTTTGGGAAACAATTAATCTAATTTGACTACAGCCTAAATGAATTAGATGACGTGTGTGGGAACCTCAAATTCTTGTGTTGTTTTGGAATCAATTTTGGAGTGATTCCCACTAGATACTATGTAAAGAACCCAATATTACAACTCTCATTCATCATTTCCTTTTTTTCTTTCTATTTTTTAGATGCCACTACATCCTTCTTTCTACTTATGAATTAGTGCATGTATCAAGGATCCTAGACTCGTTTGAGGAGCCTTGATGAACAAAGAAATATTTCATTGATCCTATAATTAAAAGGTATATATCTACACAATGGCATTCAAATATGGAAGCTATAGAAATCCTATAGGTCAGAATCAACAAAACCCTCCCATCATGAAAGCGTTATTTCATGGGGAGTAGACTATACATCAATATACCACCATACTGTATTATGGATTTATAATAGTCTATGGTGCTATTCTAGGTATTATGACCCCTATTCTGGAACCCACATTTTAGATCAAACCAAGACTCATTTATATGATCCAGAACGTGGTACAATTCAGTGCGATTCAAAGTGAAGACCACAATGATCATATTTCAATATTCAAGGAAGTATGAGATACCATTAGTAACTATGAAATGTCTTATAATGTGATTAGACTCAGAGTAATTCCCTTCTATCTACAAGACCGATCAAATTGTTGGCTCAAAAGATAATCACCGGAGTCCATCATGACTCGGGATGATTTATCCTGGTAGTTTATAGACATGTGCATCCTTCTAATACACTAATGGAAATTATAGAACAATGTCTATAATTTCATTCAAGAATATGGAGAGTCATCCTAGGGTGAATGGAACCATTTTAAATAACTCACTTGATAGTTCCTATATCATGGACTCAACGTGTGGATCTAGATCCATACATTATGTCAATGCCTCTGACCATCTTCTTGCACAGTCGTTGATAGAACCGCTGCTGGAGGACTGATTATTATGATTATTGAGGTAGGGTGAGAAATTATAGATGAGGTATCTTATTATTATATACTATAGAAGATCCTTTATGGACCACTATGGTGTGGCATCCACCACATTGAGGAAAATTACAGACTTTCTTCACAAGTGTAATCATCTAACAAAAAGCATAAATCCATTCAACTACTTACTACACAACCTCCCTCTTAGTATTATAATGGTTGTTTAGCCACATTAAATATTCGATGGCCCACATCTATATTTTTATTATAAAAAAACGTTTATGAAAACCCAAACCCAATCTATAATTATATTAATTACAATTTGAAAAATAATTAGTCTCAACACATAGAACAATATTTACAACATATGAATGTACAACAACAAAACAAGAATAATCTAGGGTATAACAAAAAAATAAGTTGTTTGAAATATCTTAATAAGAAAGGACCACTATAATATCCACCAATGAATCTTGTTCCTCAACCAACACAACAAGAAACATAACAACCCTTACCACTAAGGGAAGAATAATTATTTGCATGATCCATCCATACCTCAATAACCAACTGTTCCACTTAAAAAATTAAAAAATATACTCTAAGTAATTTTTCAAAAGGAATATTAAATACAGAACACCCAAGAAACTGAAATGTTGAATCAAAGGGATTCTCTCTGAAACCTAATGCATCAAACAAGGAATATCTACTTGTCCTTTTCATATATATTAACAAGAATACTACACAATAATACAGATATGTATTTTTGAGATACAGAAAATGTAGTAGTTCTGAGGAGTGTAATATTTTTTTACTTTCATCATCCATGAGGAAGAGTGGATAGTCATGATGAGGATCCGAAGAAGCATACATTATTCCCTAAGGAAAATGTTTATGGGAGCATTAATGTAAGACTTAGAGAGGTAAAACCAACCAAAAAACTCAAACACCTAATCATCCAAAAGAGAAAGATTATATTTCACCACCACAATATAAAACACCCCTTCCTCTTCTATAATTATGAGTTCAAGGATGTATTAAAGGGAAATACATGATTGTTTTTGGAAATGATCAGAAAATTTCACATCAACAATGCATTTTCAGAGGCATTAGCTCAAATGTTCACCAATGTGAAATTCCTAAAAGATATCCTTTCAAAAAAATGAAAATGGAAGACCAATGATTCATCTCATTAAATGAACATTGATCTGATATTTTTCAAAATAAAATTCCATAAAAAATTAAAGATCTGGGTAGTTTTTTAAACCCATGTACAATAAGATAATGTAACATCTAAAGAGATTTATTCAATTTAAACGCCACCATCATCCTAATTCTGATATGTGTATTTCAGAAGATGTGGCTCGAAGAACTCAATCCAACTATATTATCACTCTAATAAACCACTCTATTAGAAAAATATCCATGAGTAATTATTTAGAATATCTTAGTCAATGTCTAAAAGTTCATTTTCCTTGTAGTCTTCCTAGTTCTATACAAGGAAGAGGAATATGATGTTCCAATCATCATAGAATGACCATTCCTAGCCACTGAAAAGTAAAATATATATGTGAATAAATGAAGAACTATATTCTATGTAAGAGAAGAAAATGTTGTGTTCGATCTAGAAAATGCATCACAAAAAATATATTTTTCTTGTGATTTCTATGTGATCTATCTCACTGACCAAAGTGAAGGTTACTTCAACATAGAAGAAGAGCGTGAAGACATACCCCATGATGAAAATGAGGAACATGACATTGAATAAGAAATCTGTATAGAATCTCTTACATGGGAAACCATCACACCTCTCATACATTTAGTCATTCAACCAAAAAAAGTGTAACTAAAACCCATCCCTAGTATACTCTGGTACCCATTTCTAGAGATTGTGGATGCATTAATAGTTATCATTTACTATGAACTATTGCAGTAACAAGAGTAATGATTTATTCATTTCATGAAAAGGGATAATAATTCAATTTCTTGGGGAGTGGATACCATTAATGAAATCATCCCATCTATATATTCCATAAAATTCTACTCGTGGAAGGTAAAAACCCCAAAAGCAAAATTCCGCATTGACTCACAACACCGATGAAGGATGTTTATAATAAATAATTTTTGAAACTTCTAGATGATGTAATAATCTTTTCAAAATCTTATAGTGAGTGGGTGAGCCCATTGTAAGTGTTTCTGAAAAATGGTGGCTTCACAGTCGAAAAAAATGATGAAATTAAATTGATATCAATATGTATCATCATTGGATCGCATGTATGCATGGACTATAGAAATATAAATTTTAAAGCTTGGAAAGGCCATTTCCCCATACATTTTATGGATCAAAAAATGGAGAGACTTGTAGGACATGAATTCAATTATTTCATGGATAGATATTCAGGATAAAATAAAATTATACCAAACCCATAATATTATTAGAAAAACCTTTACATATCCATTTGGTACCTTCACCTATAAGTCCATGTCGTTCAATATATGTAATGCACTAGAAAATTTTCAATGATTCATGACACATATATTTCACGATATGGTGGAGGAATTCATTGAAATTAATTTTGGAAACATTTCAGTCTATGGTAGATCATTTGTGGTTCCCCTAATAAATCATTAGATAGATATTTATCACTATGAAAATAATAGTGTACTTTTAAATTTTGAAAAATTGAACTTTATAGTCTAAGTAGGCATATTCGTCTAACAAAATATTTATAGGGAAGGCATGTAAGTTGATATTTCAACTATAAAATTGGTCAAAGAATTACTAGAGACACAAATAATTAATGGAGTATTTAGACTTCTTGGTATTTAATTACATGATCAGGGATTCATGAAACCTTTTACAAAGTTCCCTCCCTCTAATGTACTTGTTATCAAATGAATCACTATTTGAATTTACTCAAGAATGTCGGCGAGAATTCATTTATTAAATAAAATGGAGATATATTCTTATATAATAATTTCCTTATATTGTAAAAAATAATTTGAATTTATGTTTGATGAATGTGACAGAACTATTGGTTATTTTTTAGGACAATGAGTTGGTCACATCTCCAATCCAATCTATTATTTCTGTCACATTCTGAATGGAGCTCACGTTCCTTACATAACTAAATATAATGTTATCATATTAGATGTGTATGCTTTAGATAATTTACAATCCTATCTTTTTTTATCAATGGTGATTTTTCTCACAGATCATGTTGCACTAAGATATATGATTAATAAAAAAGAATTGAATCCAAGACTAATAAAGTGGATCCTATTGCTCAATGTGATTGTAATTTCTATCAAGGATGCCAATGTTATATAAAACGTAGTCTATGTTCATCTTTCCCATATTCCAATTCCACGTATAGTGGGTGATGATGATATCATCATCGAAGTCATCTTTTCTAATGAAACCCTTTTGAACATAACTGTACAATTATGGTTTTCATATATTTCAAATTATCTCGGATTATGATTTTTACACTAAGGAATCTCTTACCAGCAATGTATTTTTTGTAGCTGAAGAATCGCACTACTATTAGGATGAACTACTCTAGATTAAGAATTAATCTTCCAGCTAGTTGTGATGCTTCCTTCAAGTAGATGAAATCTAAAAAACGTTTGACATGTGTCATACATAACCAATTGGAGGACATCAATGACTAAAACTCATGGTGGGAATGATCCTATAATGTGGCATTTTTAGTCCCATTCTACAAAAAATATGTTATGGATTATTATTAATGATTTGATAGGTGCAAATAAATAGGATCCGCTGAAAAAAATGGAAAATATTTCTTAAAATCCATTAATGGAAGTTGAAATTTATAATTTATGGTGTATATATTTCATGTGGACAGTTTGTAACTATCATGAGAATTCATATATCCTTTTTGATGTTCACTAAATTTACAAATGGGAAGAAATTGAAGTTATATAACATGAAATAGACAAATTGGTCATTAAATTACTAAAGAAAAATGTGTTTTCAAGATTAGTATATCCAAGACTACAAATTAGTGATCTAGGAACACATTTTAATTATCATGTTATGAAAAGAATTATTGAGAAATACGAAATCTGGTGTAATACAAGAACTCCTTACCATCCTCTAACAAAATGGAAAGTGGAATTCTTAAATAGGGGGAAAAATATACTATCAAAAAATATGGACATAATTCATAGTTAATGGTGTCTAAAAGTGGGAAATAATCTATGGGAATACAACACTGAATATAAAATTGTCATTGGAAACAAACCATTCAAATTAGTTTATCAAAACACTTGTCAACTACCAGTTGAATTAGAGCTTCTCTTGTACAATGAAATTAAAAATATCAATATGGACTCATAGAAAGACAGAGAATCTTGGATGAATCAATTAGATGAATTATAAGAAATCCTAAAATAATCATTGTAAAATTCCATCATCTATAAAGGAAAAATGGAATTGCATGATCAATTATTTGAAAGGCACGTTTTTTCCCAGGAAATAGGGTTATTTTTGTACAACATGAGATTAAAATTGTTCGATGGGAGCCGAAAATCTAGATGGCCAGCAACCATCATATTTATTAAAGTATTAAAATATATGATGATTGTTATTCATAAGTAAGTATAACTAGAATTCAATATCAATGGTCCAAGATTAAAAATATTTTAAGAACACATCTGTGAAGGCTGTGTCATCATCATGAAAATCATGGGATCCTCAATGCCTCAAGCTCTAAATTTAAAATGAAGCATATAGTGTGAGGAAACCTATGATACATCAAATTAATCATGAATAGTATATAACAATATATAATAATACTTAAGGAAGGTTGGGAGCATATTATCTAATTCTAGTTTCAATATGAGGAAAAATAACGATTACACATCACGTATTTCAAACAAACAAAGTGTATTTTGAAGCTAATTTTTTTTTTAAAATCCCAAATACATGATAGAAAATAAGGTTATATATCATGTATTCCTTGGTATTTTTTTTAAATCATACCATTTACATATGGTTCATGGCACGAGAACCCCTTTATCCCCCTACTTCACTCTGCCGTGACTACGCACACCTCATCCCTTCCCGCTCACCCTGAACCCCCACACATTTTGTCTCTCTCAGCTTAACACCCACTCCATCCATCTTCTATTCCTAACCACCGATTCTTGAAATCTAAATCCCATAAATTTATTTATCAATGATAATGAATCAAGAACCTTTAGATTCATCACCTGACCATAATGAACCACCTACGATGAAACAAACAAGAGCTACTGCACCACCCACAACCTAGCACCTCCCAAAACATCCCCATCCATTTACACTATATACTCTGAGCATCCTACTACTCAATAGGAGACCAAATTTTCCATAATTGAGTATTTTTATGTTGAAAATTCTCCTTTTTACACCACTATTCATTCTGCTAACCCTAAGCATCATATGGAACTCAACAGGTTGTTGGAGAAAAAGATGTTATGTAATAAAACCAATTATATGGCCAACCTTTTTTGCCTTAATATTATCCACGAGGTCCTACAACTCTTTGAGTGCCTCCATATTTCATAAATAATTGATGTATGAGAGGATACATATTGAGAGATATTATTGGAATTTCACTACACATATGAGGTCATAGTTTATATTCTCCTCTTCAGAAAATGAGGACAACCTCATAATATTTCTTTAGAAGAACATGGAATTGGTCTCATGATCTATATTGGGGATTTCACCACATCCCCGATATTCCCAACAATGTATATTGAGCCATCAAAATCTTATTCAAAGAGGCTGTAGTGGATTATTTCATAGGATGTTCACACTGAGAATGATCCCAAGATCACCAAGTCCACAGTGCTCCAGGCCCACTACATCCTATCATGCATTTTGACCAGAAAAATTCCTTGTTCGACCGAAACGAGCCTCATGGTATTGTTATCTTAATTGATGTAATTATTAACACAATATTCATTGGTGGACCTACCATCAACCTAGCATCTCAGTTCACATTCTACCACAAGGCCCATTTTCAGAGGACATGGGGCACACTAATGGGAGGATCTTTCATTACACACATAACCTGTCATCTCATAGTTTTTAATGACACCTATCAATCTCCATTCTTGGTATTACCGATTCCATAGAATTCCAAATACTAAAAAAGATATAGGTCCTTGTCATGGACAATGATACCAACCGATGGGAACCGGATGTTGTGGAGGTTTTTGATGAAGCATCATAAGATCATGAAATATACCCCACTCCAGCTATAGTCCTGACTTATGTCCCAAGAGCCACAAATCTCATACCGATCACTAAAATTAATCCCATTTTCTACCCACAAACACCACCTACCCTATTGCTCCACCTCCCCACCGTATCAAATATATCGTTGAGTCATGCACCTCTACATGTTGAAGAATCAGCACTAGATTTCCCAGCACCTTCTTATCCATTTATATACGTTCTCAATGATAGATAGACATTCATAATGATCACCATGCCGTATTGCCACCTCCTCTTCTAAAAGTCTTACCTCATAACAGTACAGGAAAATGGAATATTTGCGACGGGATCCCGTCGTAAAACACCTTTTGTGATGGGGCTCCATCGCAAATCGCCCGTTTCCGAAAACGGTGTCGCAAATATGTTTTTTTTCGGCGGTCCCGTCGCAAAAATAGTATTTGCGATGGTATTTTTCCCCCATCGCAAATTGGTTTTCGTTTATATATAAAAAAGGTATTTGCGACGGGTCGTCGAAGATATATTAGTTGCGACGAGATTTTGACCCGTCGCAAATGGGAAAATTAAAAAATATTTGGGACGTAGGTATTTGCAATGGACTGTCGCAGAAATAGTTGGTATGACGGGTATTCTTTCTGACGCAAATGGGACAGCAAAAAAATTTCGACGGGACTCCCCATCACAAATACTATCATCACAAATACTAAAAAAATAAAATAAATAAAATAATTAATACAAAACTTATATTATTATATAAAAATAATAATAATATTAATAATATAAAAATTACTATTATTATATTATAAATAAAAAAATATATAAAATATAATTATGAAATATTAATATAAAATAATAATAATATGAATATAAATAATATAATATTATATAATAATACTAATATTAATAATATAAAAAATTAATATAATAATAATATTATTAAATTATGTATATAATAATAATAATGATATTAATAATATAATGAAATTATTTTATTATAATATTAATAATACAAAAATATATATAATATAATTATGAAGAATTAATATCAAAAAATAATAAAAATATGAATATAAATATTATTATATTATATAATAATAATTCTAATATAAAATAATATAAAAAATTAATATAATATTATTATTATTTAAATAAACGTACGTATTTATGAAAAAATAATATTAATAATATTAATATTAATAAAATTATAAAATTATAAACTTCTGAATATTAACAATATATATAAAATATTAAAAGTAATATTACTTAAATAAATAGACATTAAAAATAATAATAATAAGTAATAAAATATTAAAAAAATACAAATTAAATCATGCAATATTCGTACCAATATGAAAGAGGAATTGGAAATAGTTAATATGGAAATAAACTAAAAACTCAAATGTTTATTACAAGTAAAAAAATTACTAGGGGTGGATAATCTGGAGGACCTGGAGGAGGTGGTGGAGGAAACTCCATCCCTAAACTATGAGTCAAATGGCGCATATACTCCATCTTCTCTTGACGTTGCTCCTCATATCGACGCCTCTTCTCATGCTGCTGCTGCCGTATCTGCTCCTGCCATCGACGCATCTCTTCATCGGGCTGCTGACGCATCTGCTCCTGCCCTGACGCAAATCCTCTATAAGTTGACTCTAAGCACGTAGCTGCTCTTGATGTTGTGAGGTAGAAGATGATGTCTCTCCACGAGCTCCTCTCAAGCTAGACTCTGACATCGTTGCAGTACCATAATAAGCTGCAGGAGTCAAATGAGAGCTGATACCAACTACTCGGCCCTTTTCAAAGCCATATTGGGTCGCCTGCATCCATGTCATCTCATCAAAATGGTGGGCACTAGTCTGATCACCCGTCTCGTCTTGACACTCGTCATATGTCTGAGAGGTCGCGACCTCATATGACTCCTTAGGTTTCAATTAGAAATTAAAATAATGAAAATATTATATGCATTTAATTTTCAAACTGAAAAGAAAATAATAATGACCACAATATGAGGCTGGTGGTCATCTGTAACCTCTCCAGTAAACGGATTAGTGTAAAACCTCCGATAAACATCGTACATCATAATACCGGGCTGCTCGGCATCCTATATGAATATAAAATAAACTGTTTATATTAAAGTTGTATAAAATATTTAAAACAAAGTATTTACCAGACACTCTCTATGCACACTGAATGTACGACTACCAGCTCGATGTTTCACCTCTTCTCTCCCCCGATTATGTTGATCCAATGCAGATCTCCTCTGAAACCCACCTCCCAACCAGTGTGTACATAATCCATCCCAAATGTGAGATGAAATGTACTCTGGTCGGTAGGCTCTACATGACTCATCAAATTCTGTCACTCTGGCTTTCCTCACAGCCGCCTTTCTCAAATTATGCAAAAACTGACGGAAACGGTCATGCATAGACACCACCCATGCCGCTTGGATAATGGCACGCATGATCTCATCGAGTGGATACCATAATACTTAATATAAATTTATTAATGAATTAAATTTCAAAATAAATAATATTTAATTATTTAGCAGCCAACGATCCAACATGGCAGTCTGCACATCAGCAGGAATCTGATCCCATGTGAGCCAGGGCAGAGAAAAATAATTGTGCAAGATAGCGCTCCCCTGTCCAATAGCTATATTCATAAAACTATGTAAAAAGAAGAAATAATCCAACAATTAGAATATAAATAAATTATAATGACAGATAAAAAAATACACAGGTTATAATACCACCACATATGCGCATCGAATCCAAGAGGTTGACGTTGCTCCGGGATATGATCTGAAATCATCATACTGGAAAGACCATGCCCCCTCCGAGTACTCCCTGTAGTGCCAATAGCCTGAGGGTCAGATGACTCAAGAACCTCATCATCTATAGGTAAATCAGCCTCCAGCAATTGACGATACATTTCTGAGTCCATCTGAAACATGAAATCATTTTTATTATCAAACAGTTGAAAATAACGATTATGTATAGATATATATTTGTTATGATTCTAACCAGAATTTTACTGTTTCAATGTTCATCTTCAATAGCATATTCATATTTGTCAATGTCAATGTCTTCATCTTCCTCATCAACATCATCAATTTCCATATTATTTTCACTTTCATCATCTCTTGTCATTTCAAATTCAGTTGTAACATCACTGACAACATCGTCACTATCGACCCTTAACTATGGGGTGTCATCCTCGATATTCATGTCTCTTTGTGAAAAAGATGTGTTTTGAGGAATATCCAGAAAATTTTCATTTCCTTTCACTTCTGTGGAACCACATTCAGTTTGAGTAAACTTATTTTCTTGAGATTTAACTTTTATTATACTCCACCAATCATCCAACTCTTTTGCAGTAGCACAGTATTTTGCATAATAAATTTTATGTCCCTGATGAGCCAATAAAAATGGTTCATTTACTGCAAGAAAACTTTTATGTTTAATATCAAAAATTCCATGATTCAGATGAATACGCAACCCTCTCTCAGTATCCAGCCATTGACATTTAAACATTGTTATATAATTCTGTCCAAAATAACACAGTTCAATAATTTCTTCAAACATGCTGTAAAAGTCAACTTCAATATCTCTATGATGTGATCCCTTCAAACAAACACCACTATTCATTGTTTTCTTTGATTCCCCATATGCACATGTATGAAAGCGATAACCATTCACCACATATGCATTATATGATTTAACCATTTTTGATGGTGGGCTACTCAATATACGCAATCGACTTTAAATTTTATCAACATGTAAAAATACCTGAAAATTTGTAAAACATTTAACACTTTTACAAGTAATAAATTTATTTTATATGTAAAACCAAAAAATAATGTACGTTGCTATTTTTTGAAACTAGTAGGAAATTTTTTTTGCTGACGTTCTTCTAAGCTAGCTGCTGTAATTTGTGGAAATTGTTTCTTGATATGATCATCATATAACCTACAAATAAAATATGATTAATTTACTATAACAGAATCTAGAGAATAAGGGATAATAGCACTCACTGTACAATTGTTGACATTTCTTCACAGTTGAGTAGAACATATGTATGAGGTCTATTATGTTCATCATCTGAAAGCCATCTATCATGAACTCCACCAAAGCCATGTTCAGGCTGATTCACACCTGATAATTGATTGTTCATATCATCATCAACATTACCCCAATTCAGGCCCATGCGGTTAAATTTTGAGGGATATTCAGATTCAAAATAATGAGTGTAGAATAAAGCAATTTCCTCTTGTAAAAAAGTTTCAGCAATTGAGCCTTCAACTGATGCTTTGTTACGTACTTTTTTCATCAATTTCTGCATGCATCTCTCAAATGGGTACTTCCATAGAAACTGAACAGGGCCTACAAATTTTTCATCATGTGGAAAATGGAATATCAGATGTTCGATTGAGTCAAAGAAAGCCGATGGAATGATTTTTTCCAGTTTGCATATAATTACAGCAACAGCTTCTTCTAGTTTTCTTAGTGTATCGTAGTCTGTTGTCGCCACACACATGTCTCGGAAAAATATGATATATCTATTATCGAATCCCAAATTTATAATTCAACAAACATCTTAATACAATAGGAATAATTATTTCTATTATAACACGACAGTCATGACATTTTAATTCAGTAATATGGCCATTTTTAACACATCTGTCTATGTTGGAAGCATATTCATCTGGAAGTCTCAAATCTAAATTCCACTAAAAAAATAATAAGTGACTCTCTTTGGTTAGTGTATAAGCTGCTTTTGGCTTCATTAATCTCTGTGATCTGACATTTTCAAACAATTCATGTTCTGCTTGCCTTAAAATTTGGGCAAGATCTAATCGTGGCTTTACATTATCTTTGGTTTTATCCGGTGTATCCAAAACTGTGTGAAATAAATTATCAAAATAGTTCTATTCAAAATTCATGACATCCAACATGCGTCAGACCATCAAATCAGACCAATATGGAAGATTCCAAAAAATTCTCAGTTTTGTCCAATTGTGTTCTTTCCCATAGCCATGAATTTTATGTGGGATTATTGTCGGTACAAAAGTGATGGAAGGTAATGAAAGTACAAATGATTTAAACTATGTACCTGAGATCATTTTTGGAGGTTCATCTCTTTCAATTATACCTTTTCTGAAATGAGATTTATTCCTCTGAAAAGGATGATCGATTGAAAAAATCTGAGATGACAGTCAAAATAGCAAGGTTTTTTTCATTCACGAGCATAAATTCTTTGTTGTCTCCCATATAGTAGGGACATGATTTTGGACCATCTGTACTCCATCCAGATAATATGCCATATGATGGTAAGTCACTAATTGTCCACATCAAAGCAGGATTCATTACAAAATTCTTGTTTCGCAGCAGCATCCTATGTACCAACACCATGACACCACAATAAATTTAACTCATTAATAAATGGTTTCAAATAAACATCAATATTCTTTTTCGGATGTCCTAGGATTAATAATGTCAAAAAGTTATAAGGATCTTTCATCAATATCCATGGAGGTAAATTGTACGGAGTTATAAAGACAGGCCAACAGAAATATTGACTACCAAAAGATCCAAATGGACAAAAAATGTCAGTATAAAGACCCAATCACACGTTCCGCGATTCTAAAGCAAAAAAGGATGCACATGATGAAAATGTTTCCATAAATCACCATCAGATGGTTCAATCACGCTTTTACCATTTTAAATATTGTTTTTGTGCCATGACATCATTATCACTGTGTTCTCAGACAAAAATAAACTCTGCAACCTGGGTGTAAGCGGGAAATTTCTCAATTTTTTTTAAAGGAATCAATCAAGACTTCCTTGATTGAGCTTCTTTATACTTATATTGTACACATGTGGGAGAACTATCCAACGACCCATTTTCAATAGAATATAAGATGCAATCGTCTGAACATGCCTGGGTCTTCTGTTATCTAAGGCCCAGATTACGAACCAGTCTCTTGCTCTCGTAAAAATTAGCAGGCATCACATTATTTCAGGTAACAGTGCTTTAACCAATCAAAATATCTGATCAAAATAGTTATTTTAGATTACATTATCTGATTTAATAGCAATAAATTTTTCAAATGCTTCTTCTTTTCTTATCCTGTAACCAGGATATAATGCATCCTCAGAAGACCTGAACAACTTGGCAAATTTAGATGGTTCCAACTCGGGAGTTAATCAACATAATCCTTGATTTCAGTTTGTTGAACAGATGACCCTACATCATCATGTACTAAATTTTGAAACTGTGATGGATCCAGAATCAAATTATTAGTATCATCTCTGGAACTGCGTTCACCATGTTGATACCAAAAAATATAATTTGATTGAAAACCAAAACACAAGAGATGTTTCCCAACAATGTCAAATGTCTCAAACATTCTCAAAGAACATTCTTTACAAGGACACTTATTTGTACCTTCTGAAACAAATTCCGGGTTTGATGATGCAAATTATAAGAAAGCTTCAACACCATCAAGATATACTGGATTTAAACTAGAACCGTTTGGATTTCTGCACTGATTTATTCAAGCACGATCATCTAATAATGATTTATATCGATTTCTTTATTCCATATTCATATATATGTTTCTACAAATTTTAAAACCATTACTGTTGTTAAATAATATGATATAAGAAAAACAATATCCTAAAAAGAGATGATACATAATTACAATTATTTCTTAGTAATTACCAATAATTATAGGCGACACAGTTAGTTTGTAATCATCCCCACTAATTATTATTAATTTATAAATACTTAGTAATACTTGGAAAAGAATGGAATATGCTTGAATAATGAATTTAAATTTTGTAATCATCATTGTGGATATTATATTACTAATTATTCTTATTTGATTCCAGCAGATTGGCGGCGGATATTTTGCCTGACGACTCATCTCCTTGCAAGGAGATGAGTCCTCAGGGAAAAGGGCCTCTTTTTTCCAATGACTCATCTCTTTTTAACTTTCTCCTGACTGAAATCAGTATGAAAAACATGCTCTGACATACGTCAGAGCAGATTTTTCATACTGATTTCAGAGGGAGAAAGTACCAATGATATGAGACTTTGAACAAAAGGTAGTAGCCAATCTGCTGGAAATTCTTCCAATTTATAACCATGTACTCGAATTTATTTGATTTTTGATTAATTATTACTAATTATTACTAATTATTAAAAATCTCAATATTTCCCACAAATTTTTCTCTATTCTTAGCATGTTCAAATTATAAAGGGTCATCAATTTTCAGGTCATTCACAATAAAAAGTTTGCGTCAGCCTTGCCCAATGTAAACTCTATAATTTTCCTTACATGGTTGATCACCTCGGAAGTAGTGTTGCACTAGGATGACACAAGTAATTTCATTCTCTTCTTTTAGAATCATTTCGCATGAACCTTTTCATAGATCATTCTTCCTTGAAAAATTAAGAGAACTTCAGTATCTTTCCCTTAAATTTTCAAGAAAGAATGGTCTTTGTAAAAAGCCATGTGATATGATTATTATAGATGAGAAAGACATGACATTGGTTGTCCTATTGCAATACTACTTGAAATATGACCAACCAAGCAAAAACAATTATAGATTTTACACTGGACATGGTTGACACAAACTTTTTATTGGGCATGACCTAAAAATTGGTGACCCTTTAAGATTTGAACCTGTTAAGAATAGAGCAAAACATGTTGAAAATATTGATAATTGTAATATTTTATAAAAAAATTAAAATATTTAAAATATTAATATTTTTTTATTAATATTAAACATATAATAATAAAATTATTATATTATTATTATTATTTAATTATTAATCATAGAATAATAAAATATTTTATATTATGTTACTATTTATGTTACTAATTATATTACTAATTATGATACTAATTAGTAATGCGAAGATATGCATATCGGTCGGGTGGTTAATCAATCATTGAATAGAAAAACAAACGTCACTGACTACTCATCTACCTCAATTTTCTTTCCATTTGTGTGTTGAGGTTGACATGAAACGTCTACCTCTAGATGTAATATTTTCTTTTACTGTCAAAATTATTATCCTCCTCAGCTCTATGCTGGTGAGGAGGTTGATAATTTTGATAGTAATAGAAAATATTACATGTGGAGGCAGAGGTTTCCTGTCAAGCCTCAGCACACAAATGAAAAGAAAATTTAGGTAGATGAGCGGTAAATCAAGCTTGCTAATTTTCCTAGTTGTTTTTAGTTATTTCCTAATTTTTTTATTGTTTCTTAATTGTTTTTAATTGTTTCCAAATTGTTTTTATTTGTTTCTTAATTGTTTTTAATTGTTTGCTAATTTTTTTTAATTGTTTCTTAATTGTTTTCAATTGTTTCTTAATTGTTTTTAATTGTTTTATAATTGTTTCCTAATTGTTTTTAATTGTTTTTAATTGTTTCCTAATTGTTTTTAATTGTTTCCTAATTTTTTTAATTGTTTCCTAATTGTTTTTAATTGTTTCCTAATTGTTTATAATTATTTACTAATTGTTTGTAATTGTTTCCAAATTGTTTTTAATTATTTCTTAATTGTTTTTAATTGTTTCCTAATTATTTTTTACTTTTTCCTAATTATTTCCTAATTATTTGTAATTGTTTATTAATTATTTTTTGTTGTTTTCTAATTATTTTTAACAGTTCTTAGTTATTTTTTAAGTGTTTCTTAATTATTTTTAAGTGTTTCCTAATTATTTTTAATTGTTTCCTAATTATTTTTAATTGATTCCTCATTATTTTTAATTGTTTCCTAATTATTTTTAATTGTTTCCTAGTTATTTTAAATTATTTCATAATTATTTTTTATTGTTTCCTAATTATTTTAATTCTTTCCTAATTATTTTAATTGTTTCCTAATTATTTTAATTGTTTCTTAATTATTTTAATTGTTTCTCAATTATTTTAATTGTTTCCTAATTTTTTAAATTCTTTCCAAATTATTTTAATTATTTCCTAATTATTTTAATTGTTTCCTAATTATTTTAATTATTTTTTAATTATTTCTAATCAATTAAATCTAATTATTACCTAATTATTTTATAATTATTCTAATTAAATCTAATTATATCTAATTATATCTTAATTATTTTATAATTATATAATTATTTATAATTAAATATAACTATTTTTAATTAAATATATTTATTTCAAATTTTTACCAAAACATCCTCCGGGAGTATCGAACCAAGAGTGCAGCAAGGCCCGTTGTCGTGTACCAGGTTACCTTGATTCAATCTTAAAACACCTTGTCAGAGTTTTCACTCTTACATACATCTGTGCTAGAGCCGCCTCTATTTGTTCGCATCCAGACAAGGATTGTTTGGTACAAACACTTAATCTAATTATACTATATAGCTACTAAACATTCTATTAAAAAAATTAAAATTAACAATTAAAAATAAAATTAGCAATTAAAAATAATTTAACAATTAAAAATAATTTAAATGATAAAAAAATATAAATTCCTTCGATATTTTGAAGCAATTTGTGCCTTCTAACTTCTTATCTCCTCTTCTCTAAGAAAAAATTAAAATGAAAGAAATTTTCTACTTAGAACTGGAAGTTAAAGAGAGAGAAGAAGAGAGATCTAAATGATTTTGAAAAAAAAACGGATGGGGGGTATATATAGGTTATATTATTTGCGACGATCTTATTTGCGACGAGATACCGTCACCAATACCTTCGCTCGCATTAATTACAGGCGGCAGTTAAAAGGGTTTTGCGATAGACCCATCGCAAATAGCTGTCTACCGACATACTATTAGCGATTGAAAGATATCCACATTGCATATTTTTATTTACCGCCACCAGTATTGGCGACAGGCCCCGTCACAAATACCCTCACCCACATTCATTACGGGCAGTGGTTAAAAGGGTTTCTGTGACGGGCCTGTTGCAAATAGATTCCTGCCGACATACCATTAGCGATGGGCAGATATTCCCGTCACAAAACCCTATTTGTTGCCGCCGGTATTGGCGATGGGACCCGTCGCAAATAACACCTGCTGAATATTTTTTTGCGATGGGAAAATTACCCGTCAAAAAATGTATTTACCACCGCCGGGTAGTTGCAACGGGTAGAAGGAGACCGTCGCAAATAGTATTCCCGCATTTTGGCACGCAAACCGCGCCATATCTATTGTGATGGGTCCTATATTTCCATTGCATATAACTGACAATTTGCAACGGTAATATATTCCCATCACAAATACGATTTTGGTCGGAGTTTTTGCGATGGGATTAAAGTCCTTCGCAAATACCCCGTCTCAATAATCGGTTTTTTCCATACTGTAACGACCCATGATTATTTACCTTCTGATCTCATAGAACCTTTTACCCAGTAAGAGTACCTTATAGAGTAGGCCCAACGATGCAAGTGACTAGTATCCACCCCATCCACCGAGGTACCCTTATTTGATCCAACTTCTAGACCCACAATAACAATATAGGTCGGTACCCCACACAAACCACCACTTAAATAGCTATAAGCTCCATGTAACCATCATCATCTACTTTCCACTAATACCCTTTTACCATTACATGCATGGAACATGAAAGGTAATTATACCAAAATCGTTTTGGGAACATAAAATTAATGATTTCATTGGTGAAATTGAATTTTCATAGTGTAACCCAGTATCCTCCCTCAATTTTTTGTATACTGCCAAGAAAATGATATATATTTTGTATTTGTAGTGTTTTCCTTAATGATGTATCATTTCACGTCATTTCTATATATAGGAGACTGATTTTTCACCCTGTCACATTTCTTATTTTTAAAATCTATAAATTTTTCTGGTTTTCATTTATAGATCTTTTATTTCATCTATGGTTTTGATGTACTTGTGCCATCATCTATCCTTATTATCTATGTGACTCAATACATGACTGAGGTCGAGCATTATCTCTAAAAGTTATCCCTTGAGCTTCCAGATTAGAAGCCATTACCACAAGCACATATAACATTCTATCTACATAAGACATGTGCATGGTACATTCCTAAAGAGATCAATCCTTCCAAAAGAACTCAAGAGATAGTGGATACCTTGATGAGTAGATATAGATGATAGAGGTGAGACTGAGACGATTGATGAAAATTCTTAATACATTTCTCCATCTATTTTTTAACATTGTAAATTTTTAATGATTTATGGTATGAAAACCATATTACATCTGTTTCTAATTTTTTTTCTTTTGTCTTGGTCAAACTTTTATTGTATTTTTTCATGAGTCAATTTGAACTTTATTGTAGACACCTATTAACATTAAAATTAAATCTATTTCAAATAATTTTATACTTTTCACCTACCTATTATCTATATTACAAAATCATGCAAACCTATGGAATAATGTTTTATCTAGAGAAGGATATTTATTTCATAAAAATTTTCAAGTAGCCCAGTTCTACAAATCAAGAAATCTCAACATTCCCCAATTCATAACAATATATAGATGGAGTTCTCAATTCCTTTGCATTTAATTTTTTAATATCCATTTCATAAACTGAGATTTATCTTCCATATCCCTCCCATATCTCTTCGATGGATAGTGTGGAAACGTTCTACTTTTAGGAGTGGGGGAGTTTTTCTTGAGTTTCATTTTAGATATCCTTGAATTTTTTTCTATTCTCATTTGTCTAGGAGATATTTTTCATGTGACAGTTTTCTTTAAACCTAATAATCATTATAACCATTTAATTAAAATAAAAATTTATGTTGTAAATTATTGATAATCATTGTTTTTTCATGCTTATACCTTTAAAATGATTTTGATCTTGGTATTTAAACCAAAAATTTGACATTTTTTAAATTTAACTTATTTGATTAATTAATTGGTTTTATACCTAAAGCTATTTCTAGTTTTATTTATTTTTCCCAATTCAGGGAGGATTTTGAGCCTAAAATTTCTTATTAATTTATGAGATTATTTCTTAAGTGACAACTCAGACATGTAATCCTATCAGAACATGAATTTATATCATATTAACGATATGAATAACAATATACAATTTTAGATTGACTGAGGAAATCTTTATTGGGCCACTTGTTAATTAAACCCACCTTAAATCTTTCCATGATTAAGCCCATAGTTTCATAGATTGACATTATATGATTTAACTATGTCAAGTAAACTATCCATTCCTACTATAAAATTTGTATATTCCACGACTTTACTTTGAACAAGTGTGGGGAAATTTTTCAACTTGCACATGATGAATTTCATCGTGGTGATGTATTGTGTTTCCCAGAAGACTATTAAATTATGAACCATCTTTACTCTTTGTTATATAACATCTACCCTATTTGATTGAAAATGAATAATGATAAAGAAAAAGAGATTTGGGTTATGTATTATGAAGGTCAACTATAATCATTTTTAGAGTGATGAATAAACTGAAAGATCATACATGGTTAGGAGGTGGATGTATAATTTCGACTAGACACGAATTTTGAAAATTTCAAATACAAAGAATAATAATGGAACATGATGTTCTTTTTTCACATACTTGATACATACACAAGGATCCAATATGGTCTGCTATGAGTTTAGATGTTAATTGCCATGGAGGAGTCAATTTATTACAATTTTCACGACATTCATGCATTAAAATCTAGATCCAAACCTTCTTTTTTATCTCGTTTTTCACTATTAATAAACTTACCATAATCCTCAATGTTATTAGGACCAAATTTATGAATTCCTCTTGATTCATCTTGTATTTTTATTTATGAAGTGTAGATTATATAACGAAGTCAAGCATGTATTTAGGAACATGTACTCAAGGTATGATAATAAATCCAATTTCATTTTACCTTGAGTGAGGAGATAAAATAAATTATGAGGAAATTTGAAAATGGGTATAGAGTACAAGGAATACTTTACGAAGTATTAATTAAAAGATTAAGATTTTATCTAAAGAACTGAGCGATGATGAATGACTAATTTTCTATGAATTGATGATTCTATAGACTTACTATTTATTCAGACACTTAGTTTTATTTTCTTGGAAATAATGGACGTCTCTTATTTTAATTATTAATTTCCCTTTTTGAAATACCTTTTTAGATCTTTTTTCTTGTGGGCATAAAATTGTTCGTGTGTGGGGTAAATTTATGAACTGGAATCATATATACATTTTCTCGTCATTTTACTAAGTATTTTCAATTATTTACTCAATAATGAACATAGTTTGTGTTGTCTATTTAAAGAAATAGGTTTTTAATGTTTCAAAGAAAAAAAATCCAAAAAACCCAAAATTGGGATCAACATATTTGGACAACATTACACAATGTGTAGTTGAATTTCACAACATACCACACATCCTAAAACGAATTTGTGAATAATTTCATTCCATGGAGCCATTATATGACGAGATTCACCAATACATTCCATATAACCTTTTTATTCATTTTCTTCTTGCATGATAGATATTGGAAGAAGATACACATCTTGAGTCCAACAATCATGTCAGGAATGGAGTCAAGGATTCAAATCACCGAAAGGGATTCGAGTGAGAATCATGCTAATTCAAAAATCATAGAGGGAAAATCAGATCAGAATTACCCAATGTGAAAAATCGTTACACATAATTTAATATCCCAATTAATTAAATACAATATAATACATTAGAGAGAAAAAAATAATAATTACTAATTCTCTACTTTTTCTCTCTATTTTTTTTTGTATTATCCTACAACTCCATCTTCACCAAACTCGAATTTCTCAGTTATGTTCATTTTTTTAATAAATAAAATCATTTGGGATTGATTTAGGTGACACTTGTTAATATTATTTTTATGACCAACACCATATTATGCATTCTTCTTCATTTTCTAATATCTATAACAATACATTGATACACTTGTTATTGTTTCTATTTCATATAAGTATTTTCTTATGATATCGATTGAATCCATCCACTTATGGATAATTCATGATTGAATGATCATCAATTTGAAAAATATAAACCCTTTAACAATCAATAATTTTTCAACAACAATTTCTATTAGTATATTCAACATGTTTTCATTATTTTAACCATTTTTTATAAATTCTATAATGCATAGATAAATTGATTATAGTAGGGATCGAGAGTAGGGTTGTTTAATTCAATAAATGTTTAATACTCACCATGGAACTCTTAATTATGGGTAAATTCATTAAATAACAATTAACAATCCAATTCCCATGGAAAAACCTAACCATTTAATGTCTAAATTAACAACCTTATCCGGATTGATGTTGAATAAGTTATGACTAATATCCCATGAAACTTACATCCATTGAATATTTGTTTAATGAATCTTGAGGTTAGTTAAATCCAGACCAAGGAATATATAACTCTTATATAGAGCTTGATGTTCCGACCCTGGTCAACCTATGACCTCCACTTCATTCATAGCATAAAATTGAGGACCATACCATCTAAGAATATATATTATCATTATAATGAACCCATAAATTTTTCTTTTTCACATTCTCATATCTGATCCAAAACCCCATTCTATTAGCATTAGTTTTCCCAAACATTATCAAACTCATTAGGACTTATACTCAAAAGGTTTATAGGCCTTCATTAATGTTCACTAGCTCTCAATCCATAAGGGATTAACCCATACTATCATTATACTACACGGTAAACAATAAATATAATATGACAACAATCCTTCTAAATTAAATGATGCGTTCAGGCATGTCACACATTTTATAATCTCTAGCACTCTAAATTCTTTATTTGATTCATATTTTAACCAGTATTTTATATCACATGTATTTGAAATTAATATATCATCACCCCTTCAATTTTTAGATATTGTTTTTTCATTGAAATGAGTTAATTGTATGTTTATTACACTCTAGTGTATAGATACTCATCAAATATTATTTGGGGGAATGTGATGCATCCTAACGATGGTTTCTCCAAATAGTCCAATTTGATTAAATTTTCATAATGATTTGGCACTCTCTATATAGTGCTCTAATTAATTTTCAATTAAGGGATGTCACATATGGTATTCTTAATAAACCAATGATAATATATCTTTGAAATATGAACATGGAACCCAATGGAAATTACATCGATTGTATTTTTAATATTACCAAATAATGAGGTGTATATATCTTAGATGATTGTGTGTAAAATAAATCTTGAATATATTCATTTTATTAAAGTTTATTTCAATGTATTTTTAATATAGATTCTTATTCTTACCCTAAATAATGATGTTATGTTTTAATATAACCCTTGGATGGAGTCGCATCTTTTTCAGTTTCCCCTTAAATAATATGCCCAATTGTGTTGTATAATTTGTTGATGAAACTATATTAAAATGTCAATATGAAATTTATAACGCATTGTTCATGAAAATACGGTGTACATATTCTTATTTTTAAGATAAAAATGAGTTAATACACAACTTTTATTATTATTAGAAGAATAATAAGATCACTATCATGAATATGTATCATGAAACAAATATTGATGAATTGTTTGATCAAATATAATATGTTCTATGCAGCAATATGATTTATCATTGATTTTGATATCATTAGTTCAAGTTAATATTGAAGGATAAACTGCATGAAATTTTCCATTCATGAATTGGAAACATTGAATTTATAGTGATTCCATTTTGACATATCAATGCCAATGGTAACATTATTGATCCAATTAATCGAGTGATTGAAGAATAACTTATTTAGTTTGTGAAAGTATTCAAGGTTGATATTGTCATATATTATAAGATAATGGATATTAGTTAAGATTAATTTTGTTCTCTATTAAATACCATGAGGGTGGATAATTTATATTCAATTTTATCCAATTTTTACTTTTAGATATAAAAATAATATTTAGAGGGACATAGAAATTCACATGAAGGTATATTAATGGATACATTGAAGTTATCATTTTTTAAACAATGGCACTGACCAATAATAGTGATTCAAACATTTATTTCTCCTGGAATTAATAGATATTATAATTGATTCATGAGAAATTTCTCAACGATATAAAATATAGTAAGCATGTTACTTTGAATTGAATTTTTGTTTCTTTGGAATGAATAGTGTAGAGAATATTTTGAGGAGATGAAGAAAAGTTTTGCTAATGAACTAATGCATAAAGAACTATATAGTGGAGAAGGGTGTTAGATATTTATATATAGGTATCAAAGGGGTTATTTTGATTTGTTCTCATACTTAATAACATGGAGGTAGATTTTACCTAATAGAAATTAAAGTATCATGAAAAAAGATAATAGAGTCATGATTTAATGATAAAAGTGGTAATTTATGCATGGAAAATAAGGACTTATTATTAGTATAGTGAAGGATTATATATATATATATTTATGTTATAATATTTTCAAGTATATAATAACATATAAGGTGTTCAATATGAACCAAATGATATAGTTGTAGTTAATTACATACTATGACTACTCAAAACATTTTAACCATGGGAAGGAAAAAAAAGTTGTTGATGCTTTGATTCAGAATTATATTGTTACCTTTTCGATGATGTCAAATAAAAAATGAAATCTATATATATTTGAATAGTATAGTACTCGAAATCATAAATGAAGTGGATAAATAAAATATGATTATTAGTGAGAAACATAAGGAATTAAAATTTCAAGGGTACAACAATGATAATGATATATTTATAAGGTTTATAAACTAGATATGTGTCCATTAAATAACTAAATTGAAGAAGGAATGATTAGATAAATAAAATTTCAAATAATTTTAAATCCAATAATTATATAAAAATAATTATTGATATGTAATTGATATTTTATAGTGGGAAAAAAAGAAAGATGACTTTTCATAATATGCATTTCACTTACTGTGTGTCAGAATGTAAAGGATAAACATCATACATTTATAGGGAGGATGAATCCATTAACAATAATAATATATAAATGATAAAAAACATAATATACATTATCATAGGACTCACAATGTTATCTAATTTACATAACTATATTAGCATTTTAGTCGATTGATTAATGAAATTAACTTCTTTTATTTATATCATGTAAGAATCTAATTCATCATCAGATATTGATGATAAATTAAGGATTGAATAAGGTGTACTAGAGTATTAATATCAATATCATATGATTGATATAGGAGGCTTATCATGGAATTATAGAGACTGCTTCTACATTTATTTAATACAAAACAGACCGTTAATACTATATTTGATCATCATATATATGGTCATGATAAGTGGACAATTCAAACCTGATATGGTATATTGAGAGATTTATCATTGTATTTTCAAAGAAGTTTGTATTAACAACTTCTTATGGTTTAGTTTTTTATAAAAATAGGTTTTATTCTAGGATTCAAATGGGGATTTAAGAATCACTCTGTGGAAGGATGTGCAGATATACAACTTATTATGGGTTAAATTGGAGAATGATAGCTATATAAACCTCTGATTACTGAGGAAAAGGATGTGGGGGTTAATATAACATAACAATGAATTAGAATAACATGAAGATGATGTATTCCTTACAATTATTAGAGAGATCTAGAGTTTAGTGTTTTTGATGAGTTATTTTTAGGGACATCTTTATGAAATTATGGTATGTCATCTACAGAGTAGGAAACTCCAATCAAAATACATATTAGTCTCTATATGACACTTGATTCTATTTGTATGGTATCTTATTAGTTGGATGTTCTATATTACCTGTCCTATGTTAACGATGTGATCAAGATTCTCTTTTGATGAATTACATACATGATTTATTTCATGTACTAAACTCATGGGTCACACCATTGTGGAATGATTTTCATAGGAGGATTAATTGGTCAAGATTTTATATCAATGAGACAAATTTCATCTTAACCAAACCATCACCTAATCATTTTATTTTAGTGCAACCAAAAATATGATAAATCTACACAGAAACCCATGAATGTAATGTGACCAAATTATCCAATTTTTTGGTCATATTATCTTAATGTTTATAGATAAAATCATATATGATTGGTTAAATTTAATACCTCATTATTTTACAATATATTTCAATTTATAATAAAATTGATTTGTTTGAAAAATGTGTTGCATAAACCCCACAAAATCTATGAATGATGATTTCTTAAAATATAAATTGAAAAATATTATAATCTTATAAAATTAAATTGGTATAAAAAATGGATTTAAAAGCGCTGAAATAAATGAAGGGTACACCATTAATTGCTGAGAAATTAATTTAAATCAAATTTATCATTTTTATTAATTTTTTTAATTTTTATTAATGACATAAATAAATATTATTAATAAAATTGAAGTAATAATTAGTAAATTATATTAATAAAATCCAATAAATTATAATATAATGATACTAAATAATAATATACAAATCCATTAAAAAATATGAATGTTTTAATTAAGAATTTTTTTATTTATAATTAGTTTATATAAAAGTTAATTTAACATATTTATAGTATTCAAACAGTCTAACATTACTTTTTATACACAAAAAATAATGAATTATCATTAAAATATTTCATATATATTATTTAAAAAACTTTATAGTATATTTTGAAAGTAAAATGGGATTATTTTTAGAAATATATGTATTTAATTTGAGTATTGAATTTTTAAAATAATAAATTAAAATAACCAATATGGAAATTTCATTTTAATTTTTATATATATATATATTAATAAATTAAATAAATTAACATATATTTAATGGTTTTTTTGGACGATGAATATAATAAAATAGTTTTTATTCTTAATAATACATTTTATTTTAAAAATTGGGTTTGAGAACTGTGTGTCTGTATATTTGAATTAATATCCACCACCTATTAATAGTTATTATTTGAAATTTGAAACCATTTTTTTAATCAACATAATAATTATTATAATTTGAGTAAGGAATTATTTTTTAGAATATAAATTAGTTCTACTGGTAAAATAATATATTGGCATTAAGGGTCAAAGGGTTAATAGAGGGGTTAACCTAAGAGATGTGCCCATAATTATCACCGAAATAGGTTATAATTTTACTATTTAGGGGATTTAGAAAATAACATTCATACATTTTAATTTTTGATTATTTGGTTCCAAAAATGATTAAAAATTGTTTTATATTATACTAAAGTAAATATTATTTACTTGGGATCCATTACTCTCACTATGATAAGCAAATATCATATCCTCAATTGTATGTATTCTTTGAGCACCATAGATTGACCAATAAATTTCAAAATAATAAACCAACCCTCCTCCATACATTTTAGTGGTCCTTCTCGAATATAAATACAAATCCTCAAATGATTACATTATATGAAAAAAATGATGTGATCCAATGAGTAGGTATAAGTATTGATAAAATTCATTGAATTTTATTTCCACTTATAGAATAACATATATCATAAAAAATGTAATATAATTAAATTAATATACTTAAAATAAATTGGTTTTGTTATTTATAATTAACAATCATAATGGACAATGCAACCATTCATTTAAAAATTAAAAAGTCGATCATGTGTATATGTGAAATACTACCTTAATGAAGCATATTATTCCAATTTTATTATTTACCTATCATGGTTGTTTATATATAAAATGAATATATATTTTATTCATATAACAATTAAGCTTCTATTAATGTATTCTATTATTCACCTTTATTTCATTTCATTCATTTATAAATGAAAACATCTTCGTTGTGTATAAGAAAACTATTCACTATTCCAAGCGGCATGTCTATTTTTTCATCACTACCTTATATAAATAGTTGGAGAAGCGTATATTACAATAAAATATTATATTTATGATTTTTTTTATAATGGACCGAGGACTATAGTTTATTTTCTATAATCATTGATTAAAAATTTTCATGGAAAATAAAACCTTTGATATACTAAGTTTGATTTTGTTGAAGAATTGTGAATAATTAGGTAATTAGAAATCATAGGGGAATGATAAATAGTTATATGTATATATATATATGATATGTATGTTTAAAAATTATATGATATTATTTTACATAAGGTCTGTGGTTTTACAATACAAATATAATACTTCAGTTAAGCGATTATAATACCATAATAATTTTTATTAGGATTGTTTTTGAATTAATTTATATTAATATTTTTTATTAATTTACTCTAATAACACATATATATTTCATATTCAATATTTAATTCGGTTTTCATATATTTATTTCTTTTTCCTCTATTTACTCTATTCAATATGTATAAATTGTGGAATAATCCTCTTTAGAAAAGGAATTTTTTTTTACCTTTTTGGTCAAGAATCTTTCTCCACCATATACATGGTATATATATATATTGATATTAAATATTAAAATATTAATGCTGTGTTTTTTCTATAATTTAATTTTTTTAAAAATGTATTATATTAATATTCTTATCATTTTTATAAAGGATAATTTTTTATTAGGTTTTCAAAAGTATGAAAGGATGTTTTTTAATGATTTCGAAATGAATATAATTTCACCCATGAAATATATTTTTTTCAAATAGAATACATTGAATATTAACATGATTTTTAAATAATCAATATTCTAATTTTTATGATAATTTTATTTTAAAAATTATTACCAATATAAAAGGTTTTTTCTTCATATTTTATAATGAATATTTTTAAGGACATTTTAATAGTATTTTTCATATTTGTTATCATTTTATACAGAGCATTTTGATTTAGTATTGATATGTAATTATGGTACGATATAATTTATTTCAGTAGATTTCTTATGAAGCTTTTCTTTTGGTGAAATTATATTTAATCCAATTCTTTTCAAATCATTAATTAAGATTTTATTAAATGGTGACTGTTTCATTTATAATAGGAAACCTATATGTATGGTTTTCAAAATGAAAAATGTATTCCCATAATAATATAGTCATTTAATGAAATTTTAGATGATTGATATCTCGTGAAATAATATTAATGGTAATAAGGGTGTGAACCCAATCAACTATTGGGATCCTTCATCTTTGTTTATTGGAATATAGATTAAACACCTTTAACTACGGGACTCTATCTAATGTGATAGTATTATAACTGGGTATTGAATAATTAAATGAATTTATATCAGTTTATAATAGAATTTTTTGATTATTCAAATGACATTATGTTTGTTGAGTCAAAAAGTATTCTTTAGGAATTTTCCATCCCTCTACGATTTGAAAATCAAAAACTCTTATTTGAAAGATGTAATTTTTGATTTAATGGAATCTTTTAATCATTATTCAAAAGAGGTAATTTTTTTCAAAATATTAAATAAATGTTTTATTCTAACATACATGACATGATTGGGATTTACTTCCATCATTGACACTCAATGACTGGAATAATCATTTATATGATTCAATTATTTAATAAAAGATAATTTTTACAATAATAATTTATGATTTTTTATATTTAATAGAATTGATTTGAAAATAAAAAGTTTACTTTATTTAATAATGTTTATTGAATTTTTAATATTTTTTAAATTAATTAAAGATGATAACCATGGATTTAACTTATTTTTTAAAACAGATATAATTAATGTATTCAATCATTAATCATTCATTGTTTTTTTATTTTTATAATAATTAACAGTTTTTGAAACTCATTCTTATTCCATGGGTTATAATATGATGAAATAGTGATATTTTTACGAATCATTTTTCATTCCTGTATTTTATCATATGATGTACTACTTATGAAACCCATTTATTTTCATGGATTCTAATATGATAAATTTTTTATGATATTGTGGAACACATATTTATGTTTTTCATTATATGATGATTTTTTCAATATTACCAAGGAAGATATTTACACTATAATCATGAAAAGTGTTTACATTATAGCCAAGGATGATGGTTACCTTATAATCAGGTTTAGTGGTTATGTTATAACTAGTTATTGTGATTATGTTATCACTGAGTATCATGGTTAAATTATAACCAAGGATGGTGGTTATTTAATAACCAATGATGGTGGTTAAAATATATCAAATGAAGGGTGGGGCCTATTTATCATTACAATATATTAGGTAAATAATGATATTGCATATAATAAATAGGGATGGAATAGAAAGGTAACCTCCAGTCCGTATTGGTATTTGTCCCCAATTATATTCTTGGGAGTGAACATTTACTATTATGAGGGGTTTATGAGAAGGAACATTATACTATGATATTCATTTATATGATACAAGACTAAAATGGAAATGATTTTGAATGATTCTTTTAATTCATAATTCTTATTTATTATATAAATATTATCATCTCATTGCTGATGATCATTAATTACTTTAATATTCATGTCTTATGAAATAAAATGTTTTATTTTAATATTCATGATTATGATATATGATAAGAATGGAATTATTTTAAATTGTTATTCAAATTTTCTCTTATCCTTATGTTAATTTTATGATAAATTTATCATTTTTATCTCCCTTGATTACCCATACTGAGAAAATGAGCTCACCATTTATTATGTTTCATTTCCCAACTTTATGAAGAATGATATTTTGTAAGATATATCTAATATAGGTTATATGAATGAATTTATTAGTGAAAGATGATACTTATATATTATAAACCAATTGTTTGTGGGTCTATGATTTAAAAGTAACTAGAAATATATAATTCTAGAATGGTTCATTATATGATTTAATGAATATTCACATATTAATGATTTATATCCATGTATGAAAATCAATGGTCTATATAGTTAGCATTAGAGAATCGTTTAGGTAACCATTAGAAACTAAGGTGAGTAGAATTTATTAAGAACCTTGTAGATCATTATAAGGCTAGTATGTAATCCTACTGTTATCATAACCATAGTGAATAAACTATGTTAAACCAAATTTGTCATGAAATACATCGAAATGATTTTTTTACAACCTCTAAATGATTCTTAATGATTATTTTGTTTCCCACTAGGATTATTTATTTTCACACAATTCATTTGGGTATTATATTTCTTATTGATCCCAAATTTTCACTTCAATATTGATGTAATGGTCAATGTAATTATTATTATCATGTAAAAACTAGATAAATGGGAGACAGAATAAGATACACATAACTATGAATAATTAGATATATTTTAATACGATTTAATATATAAAAATTGGTCATTTTCTAATGACAAATAATTATAGAGACATATAATTTTATATGTTCTATAGATGAAATAATATTCCGCATCAATCATGTCCTGATTGTGGGACGAAGTACTCATGTGAATTTTTTAGAGGAACATGAAGATATTTTGTGTATTGAAAGTAAGGGCCCAATGAATGTAATTTCTAAGAAAAAATGAAATTTTTATTTGACATGATGATATAATTAATGGAGTAGTAATGTTATGGGATTACTTAATATTATTACTTACGATAAAAGAAATAAGAATGAAATAATTGTGGTTGATGAATCTTAATACAATATTCGTTTGTTCATATTTTAGGAAAGAAGTATTTTAGAAAAATATAATAAATCATATTTATTGGTTTAATAAAAAAGTTGAATGATTGAAGTGTTTTTAAATTTTAGTTAATAAGTTATATTATTTAATTATTATATTAATGATATTCTGTTAATAAAAAAATTACACAAATAAGTACTTTTGAACAGTAGTTTTTCATTGTGGACTAGAAATAATATTTTCAATGGTTCTAATAACCTTGAAAAGTGATTTACTCGTAATGTGAAAGTTTTTCTAGAACACATGATTAAGGGGAGGATCAACCATAATATCTTTCTAATTTTATGTATATAATGTTTAGTAGGGTGGATGGTATTATTGACATTTGTAGTATTTTTATTATTGATATTGTTTAGATAATTGAATTTAAAAAAGTGATTTAGGTCAACATTATTGTTGATAGTTTCATTTTTTTATTAATGGAATATTTTTAAAAGTTGTAAAATAAAGTATGGAATAATTATTGGGTTATTTTGGGAAGAATATATGATTTCTTGGGAGGTTAACTTAATTGTTAAGGATACCGTCATGTGTTAATATTATTAAGTATGAAAATTTATTCATTTGAATCGAAACACCCTTAAAATGATTTATGTGATTGGATTTTGATTCTATATTGAGGTTCAAATACCCTTTTTTGTTTGTACATGATTTTATGTAATTTTAATTAAGGATTAATCGATCATTGAATAAAGATAGTATTTATGGTTTAAAGTAGATTCATTAAAAAGTTTACATTTTCATAGATATTTATGAAACAAACAAGGATTTTCTTTTAGGATAATATCTAAACTATATTAATTCTATTTTGTAATTTTCACTCATTTAAAATATTATATAGTATATAATCATGGGGATTAGTGTTATTTGGGAGCAGTATCATTCTGTAAATGTATATGTAACACTTATTCTTGAAAAATAATTTAACATGAATGATTATTTTGTTAGAATGAAATTAATATTTAAAGTCAATGAATATGATATAGCCATTTAGATTAATATATTACATATTGTTTTCATTATTTATGTAATTAATTTTTTAGAGATTGATTTTCTATTTCATTATATGATATTTTATTAATTCTCAGAATTATATTCTAATATCCATTGATGTTTTTGGATAATTCCTAAATATCATATGAATATCATGATATTCTTTTTTTATATTTTATAAGATGATTTCAGTTCTTCAAACAAGAGAAATTCTTCTCTAATTTTCTTCATTTTGATTGTGGTGTAAATTTGTTAATGGATGAAATTATAGTTGTAATGAATTTATATTTACTTATATTCCTACTTCAGATAGTAAAGGATTGCTTAAACTCTAGGTAAAATGATCTTTTGACCGGAATTTTTTCATGTAAACTTCAATTATTATTAATTGATGTAATTTTAATTTTTTTTGTTTTTTAATGGTTTGTGGTTGTTAACATTATCTCAATCACATTATATATCACTTTCTAGGAGTTCTTGGGACTTTTTTCTATGTGCTGATTTTTTTAAATCACACTGATGTTATCCTATGTTGAAAATTTGATTTTTTGGTGACCTTTATATTTTAATTTAGTTATATTATTGTGTTTTTATTTAAAATTATTTATGGTATGGGTTTTTAACAGTGAAATAATCAAATAAAAAATCATTGACTATCGAGATTTTTTTTGAATTATGAGAATGGAATTTATTAATCGGGGCTATAAAATGTAACACTTGGATATTTGACTATATGTTTTCCATTAAATTACATTATTTTTTGACAGAATGTGTCATAGAAACACTGATTTTAAATGAATTGAGGTATATTCTTATATTATTATTGTTATACCATTATAACCTAGAAATTAAATTTAATGGCTTGAATATGATAAAATAATTTGTGAGATATATAAAATTATACTAAAAAAAATAAATGTATTTATTAATGAGTGTGATATATGGATTCAACTTTTAGCAACATGATATAATTATTTTAAAAGTAGATTTATTTTAAAATTATTTTTACTATTATCTATGAAAAATAATATATTAAATTTGTGATAATTTTAAAAATATTATATCATTATTCTTAATTTTTTTTGAAATCATCCTATCAAATATAATTAAGGATGAGTTTTTTGAATTTTTTCTAAATAGATTGACTTTCTAGTGAATAAGTAAAATACAAATTTATGTTTCAATTTGTTATAAAAAATTATATGTAAAATGATATTTTTTTCAGAAAGACTACATTAATATATGCAATGCGTTGTTATATTAATTTGATATATTAATACATATTGTTGAAATAATTTAATTACATTCATATATTATATAATTAATATATTTTATTAAAAATATTAACTATTTATCTAATAATTTCATAAGATTAAACCTTGTTTTATGCTTAAAAATATATTTTCTCTAAAAACGTTTTTATCACATATTCCTCCCTTTTAAAAAAAATTACTATCAAAACATTTAGAAATTGAATTTTTAAAATTGGTTGCATATCTTCAATTTTTGGCTATATTTTTTTTACAATTATGACCCTTTTATTATTTTCTCTATGAATAGTAACTATGGTTATATTTATCGCATCAGTAAATGGAAAATTCGGTTAATCTGGGATAATAATAAGTGATAAAGCTGTAATGATTCATACAAATTATTATTTGATAAATAAAATTCGAACCTTATCTCCTTAATATTGAAATCGATTTTATAAATTGGATTTCGTGCTAAAAAATTAATTATATAATATTGAAATAAAGTAAAGTTACAAATTGAATGCATCTATGTTTTTAATAACTCTTTTGTTTCAACATATAGAAAAAGGTAATTTATGAATGATTATAAGTTTCATTTTTTATCACAACAAAAATAATTTAGAATATAAATTTATCCCACAATTTTAGTATTTATATAATGCATGTAAATGGTTATGAAATATTACTGTAATATTTATAAAATTAAATATAAATTATTTAAAATGACATTAAAAATACTAATAGTAATATATTATGACTGAGTTATTGAGTGCCAACATTTTTTATTTTAAATTAGAATATTATTGTCATGTAAAAGTATTATATTCATAATATAAATTTATCATTATTTATTTTATTTGAAATTAAATTAATAGTGTATAAATTATCGATAATGGTGTTTTTTGAAAATATTATTTAATAAAAATATTAAATATTATAAAAAAATAAAAGATGTCAATGGGGATATTATATATTCTAAAATTTATTCCCTTACACATTTATAGTCAATATTTAATGATTTTTATTTAAAATTATGTAAAATTATGTTAATCTTTTAAAACATTCCTACGGTGCCCCTCCCTCAATTATAAAAGGGAACCTCTCCTTTTTCTTATTCACACCACATTGATCAAACATGAATAACAGATGTATTTTATATTATCTTTGCCTCAACCATATACACATTTAATATTTACTATTTTTTAAAAAAAAAACCAACCCTAGGGCCCATAATAAGAGATATAAAGGTGTTCTTTTATAGAGGAGGATAATCTAATGCGTACCAAGGAAGTCATACCAATTTAGTGGATGTTTTCCTCACTTCTATTTTTATGTGACACATACCTTATACATCACTTGGTTTCTATTTTTGGTATATTTTATTACCATTAATTTTTTTTTTAAATTTCTTCTTTTGAATTCTATAAGGATTTACTTATTCATCTATGTTTATTTCATTCATGTGATATACAATTCAAATGATACCAAAGTGATAAGGAATATATATCACAATCTATTTTTTATTGGTTATGTTTATGAATAAATTTATGAACAATATTCTTAGGATCTACATCTCATTAAACTCATGACTTTCCTTTTAGTATGGATATTTATTGAAAATAATTGCTTTCATTTTTTTACTCTCCTTAATCACTCTAGAGGCCAAAACTATGTCAATAAAAAAATTAAATTTAGATCATTTTTCAGTTGAAAAAACCTTTTTATTTCATATCTATGTTCTCTAAAATAAATTTATTTAAGTTTTTTTCTATCCTCATTTGTTTTATTGAAATAAATTTTACCCCTATTGATGTTTTGAAAAAAAATTCCCAAAAAAATCTTCCCATCATTTTCTGAAATAGTTACATTTTTTCCAAAAGTGGTAAAGGAATGTTATATTTTCCCTTATATGAAATATACTGAATTCCTAATCGCTATGGATAATCAATGAATTGAACATTACATTATATTATTCCATATTTATTTTAAAAGAAATGTATTTCCATAATAATTTGTACATTTTAAAATTTAAATATGGTATTTTAAAATAGAAAATATATTTTCCATGAAATTTTTAAAATGATTTTTTAACTATATTTCAATACATAAACGAAAAAACCACGTAATTTAAATTATTCCTTATAAGAAATATTATAAATGGATAACATAATAATTTTTTGTAGGATGGTTTATGATTGTGATGGTGATATTTTTATGAAACTCGTTCAATTTCCATGAGTTATACATTTATAAATTGATTAGATGTTTATTAAAATATTTTATTTTCTATTGGTTAAGTGAGGATGAAAAATTTAGGAGAAAATTATATTATTGGGTTTTTATATGAATAAGGTTTTACGATATTTTGGAATACATTTGTATGGTTCTCATTATGATTTATTGGTTACATTATAAGAATGGATGATAGTTACATTATAACAAATGATTATTGTCTTGTAATAACCAAGGATAGTGGTTATATTATATCCATGTATGATAGTTATGTTATAACCATACATTTGGTCATGTCATATCCAAGGAAGGTGGACATGTTATAACTAAAGATGATGGTTATGTGAAAACCAAGTATAAGTGGGACATATATCTCACACAAATGCATTTGGTAATGATTTATATCATTTGAGATAATCATGAAGGGAATTAGGCATGGACCCTGTTATGTAATAAAATTTTCCCATTATGATTGTATTGGGATTTTACCATGAATAATACAATGGTTTGGGGATTGAACCCATTCTAATATGATGGTATTTATAATGATAAATGAGTAATATGAAAATTATTTTCAATTCATTTATGAGTTCCAAAGTCTAATAACTTATTCCAATGTTATGAAATCATGGCTAAAGTTCATGTTTTCCATTATTATTTATGTATTATGAACTACTATGATTTATGTTATAAATAAATATTATGATCTATGATATCTAGGTTATGAATTTAAAATGTTACATTAATGTTGTCGTACCACAATATGTATGATTGCATCAAGTGATAATTAATATGTCCCATGTTTACTCTAATCGTGGTTCCAATCTCAGTCTTCCTTATTTTGATCTTCTATAGGTTATGAAGAAATGTAAAAAGAATGATATATCCAGAAGGGGTGATGTGACTGAAGAAAATAGTGGAAGATGATGTGCATCTTTTATAAACCAGTAGTTTTTGAATCCATGTTTATAAAGTCATTAAAGCTATATGATTAGTTAATGGATCATTATGTTTCGTAATGAATAATCCTCTTTTAGGATGTTTTATCTATGTTTGAAATTTTTGTGTCACTATATCCATATATTCTCCAATTTACGATCCATCAGTGTGGTAAGGACCACATCACAGGAAATTATTCAAATTCATGAAAATTTAATTATAATACCAACTTAAATTTTTGTTTCACAACATTGATACAACTTGAAGGAACTCAATAATTTTATAAATTCATGTGGTGGGTATTTCGAAATTTTCTCAAATAGATATATGTTTTTACATATGATTCAATTTACTGGTGCCAATGATTAATAATAGTTCATTGATTTTTTTTAAAGTGAGATAAATTAAAATGAAACATATATGATACCATAGTGAAATGATGAAATCAAAAAGTAATTTTATAATATTTAGTTTTCCATATCTCAATATAACCAAGTGATCCTCACTTTAGATAATCAACATGCACACTAGAATTATATAATTAATCAATCATTGAATCATATGTACTATATAGAGTGTTATATGTTCTATAATATGAAAAAATGACTTCATAAATAATATGAACTCAAAATTTCAAGATAATATCAATCTAATTATTTTATGAATATATATTCTCTATAAAAAATTATAGTCAATAGATGAACACGTTTTAATTGAATATAATATTTAAACCTTCAGTTTTCATTCGAATAATGTTAAAAAAGAAATGTTAAAATATCGTTAAATTTTATTTAGGTCCTTATAGATGTAAATGTTCTAAACAGACACAAAAGTTTGGTAATGACACATTAAAAATTTCATTAATTTAATGAATATTTTAGTTTTCTTGCATGAAAATATTTTAGGTTTCATCAAAGAATTAAATAAATTATATCAGCTAGTTTTCGTCATGTATGATTAAAAAACATTGAATAAATAATATTCATATAATAAAATTATACTGTGTATAATTTTGTTAACATAAATAATTCTCAAATACCATCTGATATAATTTCATCATCCATATTCAAAACCTGATTAACATAATTAGATTAATATGTGTATGTACATTCTCACCTTGACATTATTGGTACCTCGTGTCAGGATACCACTTCATCATAATCTCTAATTCATCCAAATTTTTGGATCTTTCGGTTACATATTGTATTATAAAATCTATGGCCTTATCTTTATAGTAGTATTTAAATTTATGAAAGCATTAATTGTATCTTGAAACACATCATGACCCTGAATGATATAAGTGAAATTATTATCTACAATAACCCACCACTCACACGAAATATGTAACACAATTTCATTGTCAATTGAAATCTTATAAATCAAAAAGTATTCATTATTTCATCATCCATTAATGTATTATTTATTTTTATTAGTTATATATTATCTTATTTATTTCAAAATCCATGATAATATAAATAGTTAAGTATCTATAATACCATTCATATTTAAAAAATATATCTTTTTACAATTATATATATGATATGTCATGTAATGATCATTAACTTATTTTCATTCCACAATGATTATCAATGAATGGGTATGGGGTGTTATTTTGTGGTTCCCATCAATACATTAATTAAATTTGCAACAATATATTATATTTATTATTGTTATTGTAGTGTGTTTGAGGATATTAGGGACATAATTCAATGAAGAATTAAACATACAACTGTCTGATGTTAATTACTGGTAAATAAATAATATAAAACATAGTTTATTATGATATATAAATATTAGATGATTTATCAATTGATGTGTGATAAATTTTACCCTATATTGATTCTGGTTTATTGGGATGGCCAATTTAATATGATTTAATAGTAAGTTTTATTATACATGTACAATATTGACACTATTATTTAACCATATGTATAGCTTACCATGTATGTGGATACACTCACACTAAATCTTATATATAAGATTATAGGAATCTAAGACTATCATTTTCATCTAGTATAAGTAGTTTTATAGTGATGGATAGGCATGTATAATCTTTTTGGTTTTTTATATACCAATATTATATATGTGTTTTCTATATTTCCTTAAACTATTAGAATATTAAAATGTATTAGAAAATGATTTTCTAATATATCAGTTTGATATTGTTGAATTGTATCTATGAAATGTACATTATTTACGGTATAATTTAGTCTCAAATTAATTATTGTTCATTTTTATGTACATACAATTTTAATTTTTAGTGTTTATCATGATTCTAATTCCTATAATGTTTTTCAATTCATAACCTCAGTGCAAGTCATAGACTCATATAGTATAAGTGGTGGGAATAATGGATGCCATATGGTTTAACTAGCAACCCATTTGTGGTTTTATTGTAATAAAATAATTTGAAAAATTATATCAGAGAACAAATTTAATAATAGAAGAATTTTTTACATTAGGAACATGTGAGGTAATAGTTGGTTTCTTAAATGTCTTGGGAAAAATTGTTTTATGTGTTAGTGTTAAATATTATTGAACATAAAATCCCACATATATAATGATGGAGAGTGAATTCCAATGTTTATAATTTAATTTCATATAGAATGACATAAGTTTATACTAAATTGATTATAGTATATAATACTATTGGTAAAATCATAATATAGTGGTAATGACATGCTCATTTTATATAATTATTATGATAGGGGAACTATTCTAATTTTCTAGAGTAAAAAAAATATAATATTTTATTATATATATTATCCTTACTATTCCATAGACAAACCATGTTTTTGGATTCGTATTTTAAATTTTTTATGTTATATGGAAACAACTAAGTGAATCCTTGTGCTGATAATGATGTGGTCTGGAACGTTCTATGTGACACCTATTATTGATCATGTTGAAAATTTGTAATTTATTTAAGGATAAATGAATGGGTATTTTATACATAATTATATATAGAGTGTTGATCATTTAATAGTAAAAAATTAGATTTTTTTTCATGGTGTTTTGACCGAGTTATTAGTAAATAATGCAGAAATCCTATTGTTTGTGGGTTTTCACATATCTTATCAAAAGAAGTGACATGAAACCATAACTATCTAAGATTTAAAATTGTTTATTATAAAAATTAATGTGAAAATTTATTTATTAATGAATTTAATTTTATATACATCAATAATAACTTTTTTCATAATTTAAGACATTCCACTTTTATCATGAAAATTATATTCTACAGAAATGTTTGTTCTAAAACACTATCATTTATGACTAACAAACTCCACCCCGCTACTTCATTCTCAAGGATTCCATTTTTTTCATTCATCTTATGATTTTTGATGTGTTGACATTTTTTTTCATTCAAAATTTTCCCACCTAATTTGGTTCCATCAAATGATTATTTAAAAGTATTTTATTATTTTTTGTCATCAATATACTCTCTACATATAGACTTTTTGGGATATTTTTTTTATTTTCATTACTAAATTACCAATTATGTATATATAATTAAATTTCAAATTATTTATTTAATTTTTATCACATTATAACTTAAATACTTGTAATACGTTGTTGTATATTTCATTTTTTTATCGTAGATACATTGACTTCGTCTATATTTTTTTCTGCTAAAATTTTAATTTCATTATTTTGATGTATTTTAAAATATTTGTTACATATATTTTTTTTATTTTGTTATAATCTATATAAAATTTATATAAAATTATATAAATTTTTTATATAAATTTTTTATATTAATATATATAATGTATAATTATTTATTTTTATTAAATATTCTGGGATAAATGAGTTTTGTTTCAAGATTATTAATAAATGGTGATTTTAATCATTTGTTTGTATTTTAAATTTATTATATTATATACTATTTTTTTTATTTTTGAAAATGTGTATGACAAAATGGTTAATAGATTTTTTTCATGTATTATTATTTTTATATTAGTTTATCTATATTTTATATCTATATAGTTTAAATTAATATGCTTATATATTTTTTTAAATGAGTGTATGTTTTTATAAATTGTTGTATTATATTATTATTTTATGTAACTAATAAAAAATAATTAGATAAATGAACTAAAAATATCTAACATATATAATAAAAAGATATTCGATTTATAGGACTTTTTAATATAAAATGTTTTAAATAATGATATATTTTAAAAGGTATTATGCGTGAATACGAGAAAATTAATATATAGTGAAATGAAAGGCCGTATTATTTTTAATGATTTTAATCATAGTTATAAATTCTAAATCAATTAGAGTAAATTAATTATGAATTAATGATTTGATGAGGATTATGTTATTCAACATGAGAAAGAGGATCATCATGAAGAGTTAATTCAAGATATAGTTGATGAATCCATTGAAAACTAAATTTGATTTGTTATTGTATGAGGATTATGATAATACACTACTACTATAGTAAAATAAATTTATAATTTTATAAATAGTGTTGATATTAATTAACATGAAACAAATAAGTATATGGAATGACAATTATCTCCCTTAACTGCTCAATTTTTTTGAGTGACTTCTAGATGAAAATTGTCTTCTACATTTTGATTTTCATAAACAAATTATGACTTTTTAGATTAGGGTATAATAAAAAACCACAACATTTGAATGATTGTGCATTATAAGGGGTGGAATACGAAAATATATCAGATATCCTAATTTTGGGAAATCCTTTAATAAAATGAATGAGAAATAAAAATATCATTTATTTCCAAGAATAGGAACCAAACCTCCAATTATGAAAATATATTATATTATATTAAATACTAATTTTATGTAACTATTTGGAAATTTAAAAAATTTAAATTGTCTATGATAGAATACAAATGACAAAATATCAGATGGAAATCCACATCACATGTAAAATTCACAATAATATAACATTATTTGATATAAATAATCCTTAATTTTTAAATGATGTTTTAAAATCATATAATGTGGCCATACCCATAACTAATGAATCCATGTAACTGAATTAGTAGATAGAATAGTTCATGGGATGTTATTCTAATAATGTATAACTTTCCCACATAGATATGTTTGAATAAAAAATATATTCGGATTATTTTTATAGTTTTTGGATAAAAAATATATGAAAATGAAATTGTTGGTTATCTCTCAACATTTATTGATGATTAGTAGTTTTATATAAATTTATTGTTAAAGTTAATAAATAATATAACAAAAAAAATGTTCTCTTTTTTATGGTAATATTCACAATAAATAATTTCATTATCTATTGAAAATTATTTGGAAACATAGTTAATGGTTATAATTCATGTATAATTTTTATGATGGGAATTCATATCATAAATTGAAGTATGTTATAAAGATAATTAACATCATTCATCAATTATCTTAATTAAGGGATTATCAATATGAAACATTAAAAAACATTTAACGATTTACATAAGTATATTATTTCCCATAATACATATCTTCAATGTATTTTTACAGAATTGTGAAATATATAATTGATAGATTTGGAATATTAATATGTTCATTACATCATAAATAAATAGAATAAATGGTTAATATTATCATAGTTATGTTAATGGAGAATCTAGGTGGTAAAAAACCATTGACATTATGCATGTTGAGAAATATATATATCACCGTTTTTTAAACATTATTAAATGAAAAATGAAATAAAAAAAGAACATTGAATAAAATTATTAACATAATATACCTGGGAATATATGTTGATTCATACCCCACTATGATAGAAATAACATATTTACATTATTATTTTAATGCTTTAAGAAAGAGTGAGAATTTAAACATTCTTATATATTCAAATGTTATTAAATTTCCCAATGAGGTTTCATTTATTATCAGAACATTTATTTCATTAATGGATTTAATGTCAGTCGATATGAAAAATCTTGACTAGTAGGTGATTATGCAACTACTTCCACCTATTTAACTATATAAAATATTTCAATTATCTATCAAAAGGTAAATCAACCAGTTTTATTACCTTTTAAGATTTGATTTTAGTTAATTTTAGATACAAATATGGAATTTTCATTGAGGAATTAATTTACCCTCCTTATTTTGAAATAGTAACTTTTTTACACAATCATTTATAAATATAATTATTCACCTTTTGATTTATTTATTGTGATAAATAAGAATAGGTGGTATTGTTTATCAATTTTTTGTACCCTATTAATAGTTATTTGAAAATATTGAAGCGATATACTAATAATCTATATAAAATGGTGGTATATATTGTAAATATATATATATATTAGATGTGGAGATTATGTTATTTATTAATTATTGGTATATAGTAGATCTTTATGGTATTCTAATATTTAAATTTGTTTAATTTGAGCATGATGGTTAATTGATCTATATCTTATTGGTAAAATTAATCCAATGGATAGAAGTTATGACAGATCCGTAATAAATGTATAATAATATAGGTGAGGTTATACCATATATATCATCACCAATTTTAATATTTATGGTTAAATATATAAAAATAAATGGAAATATATTAATTAATAGATAGAAAAAATAATTTGAATCGTGGTCTATAAGGTATATGAAAATTGATTAGTCTATATCGGAAAAATTTGTCATGATTAGTAGGGGATCAAGTGTATGCTTGATTAGATGGTTTGGATTTGATATTAATTTTTAAAACATTATAATTTTGAAGTTTGGACGCTATATGGGTAATTTATTATTAAAAATTCAGTGTTACATTGTTTAATTGTAATTAAATTGACACTAACAGTTTTGTGAAACATTATAAGTATGGATTTATAGTTGATAATTTGAAAGTATATATTTATAATTATTAATAATTTATCATTTAAATGTATTAAAATTAGATATTTCATTTAGTTTAACAATATAAGGATCAGTTTTCCCTCATTTGACAATATAAGAAATACTTGTAGTTGATGATTGTATTGATAATTTTGATAAATTAAACGATATTTTATTATATACGACATGATTAATAGAGGATAACAATGACTATGATGTTGTTATAGTGCATAAAATAGAAAAACGATCCCATGATAGTTATATAATGGAAAAATCTTTTACCCTTATAACTATTTTGGTAAATTTCTGTTTTTTAATTATTTATAATAATCTTATACATGTAAAAATTCTTTCTTCGATATTAATATATATGGATATTGATAATATTTCATGTTTAGTATTAAATGTAATATTCATCATGAATTTTTATATTTCTATATTTTTTATGGAAAAAATATCATTAAATTTTTATGAACACACAAACATAAAAACATTATTTTTATATTATATATTTTAACATACTAATGTAGAAAAATTTATTCATTATTTAATTAAAAGTTATATTCATCACCATTTCTGAAATCTTTTTTATTTAAGGAATCACCAATATCATAATATTTTATTTATCCATATATATATGTCAATAACTAAAACATTTTTTAAACATCAATATTTTTAATTTTAAATATTGATCATTTGTACAATTTTAATATTAATTTATATAGTCATAAATTTCTTGTAATTTTTTTTATTAAAGTATCAATGAAGCATTATTTTAATATAACTCATTTTGTATTTTTATAATTTGATGACAATCATTTGTCATCAATTTAATTAGTAGAAATTATATATATATTTTCATTATATTTTTGAAAATATTTTTGTATTAGTTCAAATAAATATTTATGTCCATTAAATATATGTACATAAATTTTCACTGCATTCATATATTTAAATTATAGGAACATTAGATAGTGAATATTTAATTAGGTCCATTTATAGTTGTATTTATTAATATTTCAAAAATAATTATATTATTTTATAAAATTTTCTTTTTATCTATCAAAATTAATTTAAAACTATTAGAGATCCTTCCATTGTAGAGTATTTTTTTATCAAATTTTGGGATAAATTTTTTTTCTGAAATGGGATTACTAGTTTACTAAAACATTAAATTGATACTATAAACCAATGACTCCAAATATAATTTGAATATAAAAAATCCATGAAGAATAAATGAAATTCATTTTCAAATTTGATTTCCAATGTAAATTTTTTGTAGGATTTATATTTTATACTCTAGTTACAAGAATATAAAAAAAGAGAACAAAATATGCGTTGTAAGAATCCATACTTGAAAAAATTATCAACCTTTTTTATATTCCTTATAGATTATATATTTCAATTATTATATTATACATAAACAATTACTTTTGTCTTTTTGGAGTCACTATATGATCATAACTAAATTGATATGGTAATCTGATTCAACAGATAGATATTGATATTTTAAATAAAGTTCAATTCCCATTATAATTTTATAAATTTACTCATGAAAATATCATGTGTCAAGTATGGATGTATAGATGAAGAGTGATGAGATAACATTGAATCAATACACTAAGAGGAATCCTTTCTCGTATAATATTGTTTACATGAAAATCAATATGAAAAATAAAATAGATATTATTTTAAATTTTGTCTTTATATAACACGAATTGACAATATTTATCCAAATGATATATTCAATGAATATATATAATCATAACATATCATTTAGAAGGTGGTAGTTAATAGAATGGAAAAATATTTCTGAATGTCTTGATGAATTAAGAGTTAAAACAAGTAGTTTTTGGAAGTGGATCATTTTATATTTCTATCGATACCTATTCAATATGAGTAATAGGATATAAAAGGGATTAAAAATGATATTTTCTTTTAAATACCTCATTAGAAGTATCTAAAAATATTTTATGTTTTTATGTTTTTTATTTTTAAATATTAATGTTTTATAAATTCCTCAATCAATTGTAATATTTATATTTTTTATTTTTTATTTCACCATCAAAATTAAACATATGAGCCATTGATTCATCAGGAAATGATATATAATTGGGTGACTACTTTATGAAAAAAAATAATAGTTTATTTTCATAAGAGGATATGGTGTAGGTATTGTTTTTTAAATTTTTTTACAGTCCTAATTTGAATTTATGGAAGGAATAATACATGGGGATAAATAAATTCCTTGATTTATAAGTTAAGGGAGATAAATGAGTCTATTTGATATCAAATAAAATTATTTTTATTTCATATATTTGTAAAAATAATGAAATAGAAAAGAATACCAAGCCTCACCATCCTTCCCTTCCAACCTATCTTGTATATCCTGACCCCTACCTCCAAATTCAAGAAATGAGTACATATTTTGAGTTTCATTATATAGAACCCCATAATAATACTTTAGTTTATATATTCACTCATAATATTGGATATTAAATACATTACCAACATATATAGTCAGTTAATGTAAAATTAGTTTTTCATGATTTTGTTGATGCCAATTTTCTAGTGTCGTTGTATAATGAGAATGTAACTATAGACTAATTGAGTATGGGATATATTTATATTATAAAATAATTCATGATCATCATTTGATATATGCATAATACATTATTTATTCTATTATTATTTAATTTTTATTTTAATTTTGAAGTATTTTTCTTATATTTTCCTTATATATTAATATATTCATGTAATATCTGGAAAGACATATATTTTATTATTTTATTTGAAGATAATCCCCATTTGAACTAGGTTGATAGGGAACCATTACATGACTCGAATGTATAGTGGAACAATGTTTGAATTACATGGTCTAAAATTATTGGGGAATAATAATATTACCTATTTATACCTCAACTAAATTGAAACATCCCTTCCCAACACATCTTTATGTGTACATCTTCTCACGATATAATATTTCTAATAACGTTAAATATAGTTTTTTAATGATTCATAGACCTAATGAATGAATCCATATATATCATTCTATCAGGGATCTATTTATTTACCTCAATAACTACTTATGATTTAGACCGTTTTCTTTGGGATTATCAAGTAAGCCAAACAATTTTTTCAATATTTCCTTGGGTACATATGTCCAAAATTTAATTAATTTTTCCCTTCCAGAGGCCTTATGGCATGAATGGACATTGATGGAATGAAGTAACTCTATCATAAAGTAAGCATTCAATGGTCTATAGGAAAAGATTGGTTAAACAATCCCACTATTATAGTACCTCTTCGATAGCTAATATTATACTACCATATTAAAAAAATCATCCCTTGATATGATTTTAACAAAGGCCATTCTTTATGGAATAAAAAGGTTTCATAATATCATACCTAGGTATAAGTATAATATTTTTTAAATTCTAATAAAATTAAAAATAGATTATTTTATGTTGGATAGATATTATTAGTTTATAATGACTTCTATAATATGTGGAAAACATCATGTATTAATAATATTTAAAAAGGAAACATGGATTCATTTATTAATATTGAGCTTCATTTACCCATGGTTAATATATTTTCTATGTAGTTAAATTTCAATTTTAATATTCATTTCATTAATAAAAAAATTTTATCATGATTTAAAAATTATTTTATTATGTATTTGTACACTCTTCACCTAAGAATATGTGAGAAATTCCTTTTTTTATATTTATTGTAATATAATATATATAGATGACTATAAAATTCCTAATAAATATTGTTAGAGAAAAATATATAGATGTCTAATAAAAAACATTTAGACGAAGTGTTATTTAATTCTATTACTTTAGAGGTATAAAATATTAAACAATTATGAACTATAATTCATTATAATATAATTCAAGATGGACATTTTACGCTATAGTGGACGTTGTATGGAGTTTATATTCTTTCTACATTAATTTATAAGATATTATTATTCAAGTTTTTAGGTGATAGTTAGAAAATTTTTATAATTATTGAATTCATATTTTTTTCCTATTTTATAAGTTAATCAATCCAAAATATTTCTAATTACAATGGTTTTATTAATTGGAATATGAAAACAAAATTGGTCATGTAAATCCTTTAATAAATTTTTTTTTCAACTATGAATCGAAATGGAATTTATTACAGTAAATTAAATGTAGATAACTTTTATTGAATAATTATTAATATTTTAATCTTATATATAAGCTGGAAATTTAATTTTTTATGTATTATTTTGTATATATAGTATCATCATCATGTATGATATGTTAAATTTTGAAATTACCCAGAAAGTCTGATCCATGCAAGCTTGGACCACCAAATTTATTAATAAAATAAAAGTGCAGAAACATGAGAAGGAAGAGAGAGAGATTACAAGTCAAAACATTCATAGTCACCACCCCCATACCCGATCGTGTCATCAGCATCAGCTGATTCCCATTCTGATTGGGTCTCGTATTGTTTAAAAAACTTTTTATAGAACTTCTGTTTATCCAACTGCTCCTTCGATAGCTTTTCAATCTCCTTCTTGGCAGATGCCCTGGTGGTCACGGTCCTCGGAACTGCAGAGTAGTCCTTCCTTGGTTTCCTTGAAACAGGGGCAGATCTGACACCCTCATTGCCAGAGCCTCTTTTCTTTTCTCCTCGGAAAATATCGCTATATGATATCGTATTTGCATCCATAAGAGGAGGACCCTCACCTTCAGTAGTCTTTGGCTTGTCACCATCGCCCGAGACCCTGATCGTGGTACGCACCCTCCCCTGTTCATCTTCAGAGATGTTCCCCCATTTCTCAGGTAACTCAGATATCTGAAATTGCTTCTGGATTTCATGATGATAATCAACAAGTAGTTTCACATCACCCTGATTAGAGACATCAACCTGGTGAGAGTTAGGGATCACCCGTTCAAGAGTCTGCATGGGGGTGTCCTCAACTAGAGGAACCTCTTTAGCCAGCTTCTGAATGTTCATCTGTGAAGAATCATTCACCACCAATGCTGACGCAGGACTCAAATTATCAGAAGTGATAACCTCACGATCTCTATAAGGGCCGCTATAATATCTTTTTGGAGTAGAATCGACAATCAACTCTTTGCCCTTTGCAGGAGTCGGCACATTAGGGGCTACCTTCATAGGAAGGTCGATGCCCTTGATGACATGCTTTGGGGAGGACGATTCCTTCAAAGTATCCTTTTTTCGACAGAGATTGGAGGGGTGTCCTCGCATCCCACACTCCTTACAAGAGTTGTTTTTACGACACAACTCCAAAGAGTACCCCACAGTCATGCATTTAGTACAGAAAAAAGGTTTCTTTTCATATTCAACATCAATTAGAATTTGATCAGACGGAATAGAAAGAGTTACCGTATCAATGAGAGTGGATCTGAGATCAACTTCCACGAGCATTCTAGCGAAGTGCCCAAATCTGACATCAGTTGTTTCCTTATCAAGGCGGATGGGAGTTCCAATTGTCGTTCCAATATCATGCAGGATCTCTGGATGCCAAAGAACCCAATTAAGACCATGAAGACGCACCCATACCTGAGCGAAGACATTTTTTGCATTCGAGACATTAAAGTCAAGTGACCATTCGTGCAGATGAAGCCATCCCGGTTTTAGAAACATGGAACCAGAACTCCATGCCCTAATCTTGAGATCCGCCCATGGAAACAAACAGTGAAAGAATCCCCGCCCAAGGGAGACACATTTCAAGCTAGAAAAGCCCCACAACATCGAAATTATACGGAATAAATCTTCACATTTCCAGGGATACTCACCTTTAGGAAGAACAATGCGAGTAATCAATGAGTTCCCACCCAATGCCAGCCTTTCAGCAATCACACCGGGGTTCGCCTCAATGTGAGCCAAAGATCCCTTTCAGAGAATCCTTCTAAAGCAGGAATTCTCAATCATTTTCTGATCCGATAAAGAATCCTTCATCACATCCATAAAGGAACGCTGACCACATGATGCCGCACCAGAAGGAGCCCTGACAGATTCCTGAGAATGACCAATATTGACATCGGAAGAGGCAATATTCAAAACATCCTTTACCATGGACCACTAAGAATCCCAAGAACACTGGTTAAGGGATTTGCAGGGCGGAGGTTTCGCAGCGACGCGATTCAACCGGTCCACCCTCACCGCACCATCCTCCGATCTCAGCAAAACAGTCTCACAATTGATTATTTTATACAATTGATATAAAATATATTATATAAGGTAATTTTTAATCAATTTCATCATCGATTTTTATTATATTTCACGAAAAAAGGCTTCTTATATATAAGATATTTAGAAAACCAGCGTGTAGAATATTTAGTTGTTAAATTATTTTTTAGATATTGAACTAATGTTATGTAATAATACAGACATTGAGATTAAAATAAAATATTATATTTATATAACCAATGTATAAAAATTATTTTTAAGGACTAGTGCATTGATATCCTCTATTAATAAAAGTTAATGATTAATTAAAAATATGTTAAATGGATGTTTTTATATATTTTTATACAGTTTGGTATATCTCATATATGGGAAATGCTATGTGTATAGTTTGGGGGATAAAGGGATATGAATTTGTGGCATCATATTAATTGTTTTAATGGTCATGACTTATTTTAATACTCATATTTTTTCATTTCATGGGATGTCATTATTCAGTTGTTTAATGCTTGTATCCCCTATGATTGCCTACATTTATTTCATTATTACGGTAAATGATTATTTTTTCTGGTTTCTATCTATTTCATTATACATATTTTTCATTCTAATTTTGGTTTTAATATACGAGGATAATTAATTTCTTGATAAGGGGGGATGTGTTATAGTGGATGGAATATGTGCGACTCTAATGAAATGTGGACGATGGTATTTTTATTAGGTAAATAACATTTCACCATTTGATGGAAAATAGTATAAAATGATTATTTATGCCTAGGGGTTGAGAGAAATTATATTTATAAAATTTTCATGGTTTTTAATGGAATTGGTTTTAATTTCAATAATGGATATGATTATTCGACTATACAATTAGTGAAATGTTTATAATAAACATGGAAAATAAATTTTAATATTTTATGACTCAATAATTTGTTATATAGGATGATGTGATATATTTTACTCTAATTTTTAGAAGGAAAAAAATCTGATTTGATAATATGTTTGATGTATGAAATGTTATAATCCATTTGTACATTGAATAGGGTGATCTATTATAACATTATAATGTTTTTAGAGGGTAATATATAGTTATTTTGATTCATGTTCAAATGTATAATTTTGAGAGACATGAATGAATCTTTAGTTGGTAGAATAATTTTAAACCATCGATGTGTACTAAAGAATGACATGTTGCAACCCAACCGTCTGTTTCAGAGGGTCATTATGGTAACCCAGATACTTGTTATATATGGTGATGTGTTATAAGACAACTATTTTTAATGATGATGTGTCTTACCCCTAAAATTTGATCTATTTGATCATCCCTTTGAGGAGAAGTCAAAGGTTGAAATCTTACATTGATATCACATTTGGGATTTCTTTGATGTCATGACCCGCCCATAGGGCCAATGTCGTGACTACCCCATTCCCACCATCCAAAGGCCAGGGGCTGGCGACTAGAACCGTAAAGGAATATCCCTAAAAGTGGGAAGAAATTTCTTCTAAACCTTTGAACTCACCCATACCAAGAACACATCAAGATACAAGAACTAGATAAAATATAAAGTTAACAGGGTTTGTACAGAATGTAATGGGGCCATAATACAAGACCAAATGGAACGTACAAGTAAAAATGAAAAATAACTTCTCTTGTGGACACCTTCCAATGACCCTGCCTGAAGGGTAGGTACAAATATCGAATGGTCGTCCCTGCAGATCGTCTCATCTAGTGTCCACCTCTGATCTTTCTCTAGTCTGGTACCCTCGACCTCAATCAGTGTTGTGTGTCGACTGCATAAGACACAACAAGGTTCAGGCGTATCCCATGCAGGGGTGAGTATAACAATACTCAGTAGGCACCCTGAGACCCTCGTAGGTCTCCTATAGTTCGAAAATGGAAAAACCACAAAGCATTAAATAATATTCATCAACACTACTTTGTTATATGACCATACATATACCTAAGATATCACGATATACAAAGGTAACACCATAAAGGTAGAAGTACAACACAAGTCAAACCATGATGGTTGAAGACTCAACTCACACCCACTATAAGTAAAGTATATAAGTAAAGATGATCAGTCATGAAGATAGATCATCTCTTTCTATTAAGAGGTACTACTATTGATTGTACAGAGTCTTAAAAAGACATGATCGATAGGTACTAACCTCCGCAATGACCGACACAAGATCGGTATGCGCTGACCCACATAAGATCGCAGATCGCTAACCCACATAGGATTTGACCCACACAGGATCGGTATGCGCTGACCCACATAGGATCGTTGAGTGCTGACCCACACAGGATCCTTGAGTGCTGACCCACACATTATCTGACCCACATAGGATCGATGCTGACCCACATAGGATCACTTGGTATTAACCTTCGTATGATCTGTCTCCAACCTCTGCCTCAATGCCAACCACTTGATTCTCGCTAATAGCACGTTTAAGGTAATTTATAACCAAGTCCTCATTAGTACCTCAATATCCCCAAAGTTCAAAAAATAAGTATCCCAAAGTTCTTTCACGACAAAAGGGGACAAATGAAATAGACAACACATCAATTGGATGCCCGATCTATAAGTTGTTAGTGTTTCTACTGTGAGGTCCAGGTTGGATTCGGGTTCGATCCAACCCCCCCATACAACATAATTGTCCAATACTAAAGTGAACTATACCTAATGGACCATCTCAATACAAGTATCCCAACACCACAGACTGTTCATAAAATAGACACCTGGTTCTCAAGTTATGGCCAAAAAAGAGAAACTAGGACCGGATGGGCATGGGTCCGGTCCGAGCCGATCGGTTGACCCGACCTGACCCAGCCTTGGATGACCTCAGTTTGGACCATATGGCTGGGGACGTGGCAGGCCAAGCCCGCTGGGCCATGGTTCGGCCTGGCCGACGAAGGGGATGGCCTAGCCCAGCCTGCTGTGCGGCCCATGGTGAAACTAGTGGTCGAGTGGCCCATCATGTCAGGGTATTCAATTGCAGAAAACCAGCGGGAGTGTCCCACCGGTTAACTCGAACGGTCAAGTGGATAATTTGGTCGCCTTATGGCACACAGGACCACTTGGCAGTCCCTCTCGTTGTATCGCGGTCGGCCGGTTCTCCTCCCAGTGGCATGGACGCACGCTACTACTCCGTCACGGACGGCCGACTGCCAACTTCCCTCTATCCTCCTCCACAAACTAGTGGTTGTGATCTCCAGTTCTAGGGGCACAGATGTGTGCCACCCTCCTTCTACATGACAAGTCAAGTGTCGTCCACATTCTTCTTTCACGAGCCTTTTCAACTTCATTCCAAGCCAGAAAATTATGATGCTATCATATTCACGATATATGGGTCGCAATATCCATGCCCATATGTTGTGCTCAATGAGGAATTGTTTTTTCAAGGCACTTAATAATTTGGCGTCGAGAAGACACGGAGAACGTGTGAATAATAAAATAAAATAGTCAAGGTATATGTTTGGAAAAAATGTCCATGTTTGTTTGGCCTACATCTCTGTGAATCAAGAATATGATGAATCAAAAAATGGTTTTAATCCTAATTCAAATTGAAACCCCAACCATGTTTTCTCGTTGAAGAGGGCGCGAGGAAGGAGATGAAGATGATGAAGTCACCGATGTCTATCACTCCCGTAAAATGCTCCAATGTTGGTTCCTCATTCTTGATCCTTGTAGCGTTTTTCATTGGAGAGGTTCATCATTTGGAGGATATTTCTCCAAAGGCTCTTCTTTTCCAGTCCTTTTCCCCATGAGAGGTGTGGTGTCAAATTAATAATTTACGATTTAATACGGGCACATCAATAGAGAGATTCCCAGAGTTATTAAAAATAACTCTTTATTAACAAGTTGATTAATTAATTTAGAATTAATGAATCCTATTAATGATAGAGGAATGTTGTTACACATTTTGTGTAACAAAGAATTTAATGCCCATCGTTAAATGCCCGACCACCCTCGAATGGTCTCAACCTTTATGATTCAAAAAGGATGGTTTAAAAATAAAATATAAATAATTATTTTATTTTATTATTTTTTTAACCCTACCACAAATAATCTGAAAAACTAACTTCTACCCTCGACCTACTGCGGTCGAGGTGAGGGTCTCTTTAAGAGAATACTGACACAACGATTTCAATGATGACCACAGATTTTAATTATAATCACCAATTCAGAAGATTTAAAATTCTACTTGTGCGTTTACTTAACATACCTGAAAAATAGATAAAAAATTGATTCTGGGCACACCGGGCCTCGGAATCATGCGCTGCCAATTTTCCAAAACATATAATATTCCCATATAATTAAAAAAATACATGAAAAAATCCGGGTCTTTACATTCTCCCCACCTCAAGGATTTGCATCCCCGAAAGCCACAACAAAAACTAAAGAAACAAGTGGGGTTTATGAGAAAAATTTGAGCCTCCCACTCTTATATGCTCTCCTAGAGGTTCATGTGCTATCAATGAACGCACACTAGAGGTATCGAACACCCACGAAGGACCCACTCCTGTCGATCCTTAATCTCCATTAGAACTTTCTAAAGCATTTCCCCATCGTCGATGTCCATCATTCCCCAGTCAATGATGTGTGAAGGATCTTGTATGTATATCCTCAACTGGGATGTGTGGAAAACATCATGCACTCAGTGCAACGTTGGTGGAATATCTAAGAGGTATTCCACCTCACCAACTCTACTGAGGACCTGAAAGGGTCTGATGAACCTCATAGATAACTTATCGCCCCGACCAAATCTCTGAAAACCTCATTGAAGTGAGACTCGTAGGAGGACATGTTCCCCATTGTCGATGTCAAGAGGTCTCTGTCTCCTATTAGAATAGGACTTCTACCTACTCTGTGCGGTCTTCATCTGATCCGAGATGATCTACTCCTTCTCCGTGGTAGCCCGTACCATCTCTGGTCCCACGAGTACTGACTCCCCTGGGACAGTCTATCACAGACGTGATCTACATGCTTGACCGTACAACAACATGAATGGTTCCATTCTATATGTGCAATGATAGTTGTTGTTTTACGTGAACTACACCAAAGGCAAGTGATACTCCCTACTGCGGCCGAAATCTTGGACTCAATCACACAACCTGTCCTCAAGGGTTTGAATGGTATGTTCTGTCTGACTATTTGTATGAGGATAGAAGGCGGTGCTCATCTGAAGATGTGTCCTGATTGACTCTTACACCCCCTTCCATAGTTTGGAAGGGAAATTTTCATCTCAATAAGAGAAAATTGTAGATGTCACTCTATGTATCCATACAAACTCTTGAATGTAATGTCATCTCATTCTCTCTATTGTTCCCTACTCTATGATAGGTTAGAGGTGGGTTGTCATGGTGATTCTGTAAACGATCACTCATACAGAATCATGATTCCTAGACATGTATGAAATTCCTCTCATGATGTCCATGTAAATTCCATCCCACATCCACTCTGACACCTCCAGTGGTTGAACTAAGCCAATTGGAACATGGTACTCTACCTTCACTTGCTGAAATGTGAGTCACCAAGAGAAAAAATATGCCACTACTTTCATCATTCCCAGCCACCAATGCTGATGCTGAAGGACCGGATACATCTTCGCCACTCTGGGATGTACCACTAGAGGGGATGTATGGAACTCCCTCAACAATTCCTCTATAAGAACCACTGGTACCATAGTATTCCCTCTGGAAAAGATGACATGATCCCAACCTTCAGAAAATCCACTATGTGCCTATATTGTAGATATCTGAGCACGTCAATCCTCGAAGTCAATTCCTCCAAGATGCACCTCCCTGACTCGCTGAAGGAGTTTGGGAGTGACTATCATAGATAGAAGATGAGCTGCTCAATCTCGATCTAAATAGGATGTCCACAAAACATCTAGCTGCTCTGTTTCCTCACTAAGGAACTGTATATGAGATATCATGTTGAGTGTATCTGCAACTATGTTCCCCTTCCCAATAATATAGATTGTCTCAATGTAATAGTCCTGGAGGGACTCAATCCAATGTCGTTGTCTCAGGTTCAGGTCTATCTGAGATAAGATATACCTGGGACTCTTGTGATAAGAGTAGACAATAAAATATTCACCCATCAAGTAATGTCGCCACATATTCAAGATGAAGACCACTACTGCTAACTCTAGGTCATGGGTAGTGTGACTATACTCATGATGCCTCAGTTGTCAATAACTTTACGTGATCAATGGTCACTCTGGAATCAGGACACATCCAAGTGTGGTCCTTGATGCATCACAGTAGACGATGTACCCAATGCCCTCCTCTAGTAGCCTCAATATGGGGGCACTCATCAGTCTCTGCCTCAGCTCCTAGAAACTCCAATGGAATCTCTATGACCACACAATGGTTTCCCATTCTTTATCAACACTGATAAGGGTGCCACAACTCTTGGAACGTCAAGCACAAACCTTTGGTAGTAACCATCGAAACACACGAAACTCTGGACCACCATCACTGTCATGGGTGGCTCCCATGAAAGAACAGACTCAATCTTTGTTGGAACCAACACAACTCCAACTATTGAGATGAATTGTCATAGAATGTGAACATATTAGATGCAGAGCTGGAACTTCGAGATCTTACCATAAACCTGGTTCTCTCGGAGTGTGCCATGAACTATCTACAGATGATGGGAATGCTCCTCATCCATAGCTAAGTATATCAATATTTCATCGATTAAGACTACTAAAAAGTGATCAAGGTATGGCTGGAAGATCATGTTCATGAGTCCCATGAACACTTATGGGGAGTTGTCCACACCGAATGGCCAAACATGATTTTGTATTTTCAAATAAATCACATTACAGATGAGTGATACCCAAAATAAAATCACTTTTTTAGGCTATGTGAGAACCAAAAAAAGAAGGACATCAATCAAATAAGGGTGTCCAATGGGATCCAAAATTGTAAACATGTGACAAAACCAAACCAAAAAATCAAAACAGAGGCAAACCAGACCAGTCAAGGATACTAATCCTTGATCAAACCCACCAAAAATAAGCTAAATGCAGAGGAACATGTTGATAACCATCCCTCCCCGCATAAACCCACATCACCCAGACAACTGCATGGTCAAACATATCACCTCGAAGACACCAATTAATCATACCCAACATCCTCCAAGATCAGAGCCGCAAGAATAAAATCCACCTACACTATCCCAATTTTCCAATGAATCCTTCAAACTAGTCCATAGTGGGGGTGTGCGAGAAGGGGAAGGCGAAAAGAGCATAGGAGAATTAGATAATGGCAAAGCCAAACCCTATAACACAAAACCAAAAACCCATAAGTCCAAACATCTCCGAATAGTGGATAACAGGTGGGAAACTCCTCAGGCCCTGAGAATTCCTGAAGTCAACCTCTACGACCTAGTATTGACTTGGGTAGAAGACGATGACCTTACCTAGTTTCGACCTCAAAACAAACTGGAAGGGATTAATGTTGAGAAGAGGACATTGTCAGTACCGAGCCATCTGCCATCTATATCTTCAGACTAGATCTAGAAAATGGAAATGATGCCCATGCCTCATACAGATTCCATCGAAGAAAAACGACCGAATTATGGTGATCTCCCCAGGAGAAACCTCAAGCCTTGCTCTGTCGAAGGGTCCGTCAACAAATATCGCTTCGCTCCATCACTCCTCACCACATGTGTCGCTTCGTAGATGTTTACCTCACGAGTTTCATTGTTGAACGAGGTTTCTCGCCTATAGTTATCCTAGTCGCTTTGTGGAATCCCGCCTTTTTCTAACATAAACATTCATTACATTATACAAAACCGAGGATCTTTAAGGGTTAGTGTCTTGGAAACTAGAAACTTAATACATGAAAACATAAAACATTCTTCATAAACACATAAAATGCTTGTATTTATGTTCATCCTAGGTTCATTACTGCATCTCATAACCTGGGGACATACATCAAAATAAAGGGCTAGCAGAAGGCCTAGTAAGGGAAACAAGAGAAACATTTTACATGTGAACCTGAGATACATCAATAAGGTCATGATATATAACTTTAAGGCATGAGAAAGAGATAATGAGGCATATCATAATAAAAAAACATGTTTCATAAAATGAAGGTGTTGCTACAACATTTAACATATACAATCATTTCTGTTTCACCAAGGTCCATCCCCAAGGTGTCATCAAAAATTGCCAAGGTTATTCACCAAGGGGTCGTTAAAAATGTTCATCTCTAGAGATTAAGTCTCCACCCAATGCATTGGAGCGCTATGAGGGCAGACCCTTAAATTTTTATTAATAATCATGTGAGACACATATATCATCATCAATCATTTCATAAAAAACCCATATAGCATAAATGAAATGGGTTTCATTTCATAATCATAACGTTTTAAAAACTGCTTTAAAAACATGATCTTTATGTCACTTAAAACCCACGGAAAGGGAAAGCGGGTCTCATGTATGTAAATCCCAGAATTTAAAATAGAAAATTTTGTTATATATGTGAATATCTCTATAGAAGAGAGAGCTTTTAGTATTCAATTATTAAAATAAAATAACTTTAGAAAAAGAGAGAGACATTTGGAGATAGAAATTCAGCAGCATAACGGCTATGTTTTGGGGTTTTAGAAAACATTGAAAAGAGAGGGGACATGGGTAAAACATTCATAAATGACCCATAAAACAGTATAGGGACAGAATATAGAGGATATATGAACGTGTTAATGAAATTATAAGTACATACCATTTGAAATGAAAAACAAGGAAGGAAGACAAGATTTCTCTTATTAAAATTCGGCAGCCGAACTACGTCACTTAAACTTCAACAAAAATGAATTGACGAGATCATATAGGGTCTCTCATAATATAAAAATAGAAGTTATGTATGATAGATATTTAGATAATTCTCCAACATAATAAAAAGGAACATGAATGACTTGACATGAATGTAGAACTTTAAAAAATGAGAATGGTGAAAGAATCCCTTAAAAATTCGGTAGCCTTACGGCACCACTTAAACATTCTTAAAAAAATTGATGACAGAAAGAGGGGGTATCTAATCATATGAACATAAAAAGGGATGTAATAGGAATATAAAATAACATCCTCCAACATCCGACCATGGATCATAAAAGAAATTACATAAAAGAGATTACTTGAAAAGAAAGAGAGAGGTATGATCCCTTACCTTAAATGTAACTCTTAAAACTCAAAGGATGGGACCTTGAGAGGCTTGAGGGAACTTTGAGATGACTCCATGGGAGGTAAGGCGATGAGAACTTCATTGAGAATTATTTTTTAGTCGAAAGGATTAGAGAATGGCTTGGTGTTTACAGGGAATGTAGGGGACAAGGCATTAATGGACAAGGGACACCTCATCAGTGGTATTGGAAAAACCATGGGCTTGCCCATGGTATTTTCCCATGGTATTGGCCACTTGGGACACCTCATACAATAATTCATCCCCTTTGGTTGTACATCCCTTAAAATATCTCATGACATCATCATGATGCAGTCATGATGTCATTAAACATACCGAAACCCTAAAACTGTATTTTTACTATTCACTGAAAATTCTTTTTTTTCATAAAAACCCCCTAAATTCACCTTAACAAAATATCGATTCTCTGAATTCAAAAATGAACTCCATTTTATAAAAATAATTTTCTAAATATTTTTAATTTAATTTTAAGAAAACACTATTCACTCGAAAAAACAAATACTTTACTATTAATTAATGAAACAGTTATTTAACTATTTTATTGAATCACACTACATAATAAAGGTGCCTAAATTATATTAATACTTTTTTTAAGTGGTATTACTAATCCATTTGGTCACATTACTAATCCTAAGCGTTAAATCACTATTTATAAAACACTATTCACCAAAAATTAAGTTGATCTTATTAGACTCTAAATTACGTACTGAACACATTTGCAGAGAGCATTTTTTGAAAACCAAAACACATCATTAATTAATTAATGTTTACAAAAATATTTTAAAAATATCCCTTTTTTCAAATCTACATCCTCAAATTATCCGAACATTTATAATTTCACAAACTTAACTAATTGAAGAAATCCCAATTTTAGTCATCCCAAAGGATTACACAATGAAGCTATGGTCTCGTCACATAGCCCCTTATAACACCATCATATGACCAATGTGTAAGGTGTGCTATGGTGAGAGAATCTGAGGGAGGATCAGATAACATTGCCCAAATAGTAATCTCTACTAACTGGAACTTCTCCCGCATACATTTTTGTTCAAGCTTGACATGCTGGACTTCGCCTTGGGATTGGTACAAAGTGAATCCCAAAGGTGACACCACCTTCCCAAGCTCTAATAAGTGGGATTCATAAGGTTTGAGTCTATTGGATGAAGCCATCGACTCCTCTTTCTGCATTAACCATTAACATCTCTAATAAATCGTTAAAAGTAAGTTAATATACTATTTGAAATGATTGGGTCGCTACATTCTTCCCCCATTAATAAATTGTGTCCCCAAAATTTTAAACCAAAGGCATAGTAGAAAAGGTGTGGGTACTTTTGCTTCATTGTTTCCTCAGGATCCCAAGTCTCTTCTTCATACTTATGATTCCCCCACAATACTTTCACATGGTGGGTAGTCTTATTGCCTAGAACCTTGTCTCTACTTTCTAAGATCTCCACTAGCTTCTCCTCATAAGAGAGGTCATGTTCTAGTTGTACCACCTCTGGGTTCAGTACATCTGAAGGGTCAGGTATCTATATCCTCAAGAGAGATACGTGGAAGACATCATGAACATGAGCTAGGTTCGGTGGAAGTGCAAACGATAGGCCACTGTTCTTATGTGATCAAGGATTTCATAGGGGCCAATGTACCTAGGGCTGAGCTTCCCTTTCTTCCCAAACCGCATGACTCACTTCCATGGAGAAATTCGAAGGAAGACATTATTACCAATCCCAAACTCCAAGTCCCTTCGATGGTTGTCAGCATACCTCTTCGGCCGGCTCTGAGCAGCCATTATGTGTTGTTGGATGTAATGAACCTATTCTTCTATCTCCTGCACAAGATCAGGCCCAAGAAGATTTCTCTCACTAGTTTCATCCCAACAAGTAGGAGTTCTACAGCACCTTCCATATAGAGCTTCATAGGGTGCCATCTGAATACTCGAATTAAAGCTGTTATTGTATGAGAACTCAACTAATGGGAGGTGTTGATCCCATCCACCATTAAATTCCATTGAGCATAATCTCATCATGTACTCAACTGTCTAAATAGTCCTTTCAGATTGGCCATCAGTTTTAGGATGATAGTCCGTACTAAAATTCAATTCAGTATTCAGAGCATGTTGACGACTTCTCCATAATTTTGATGTGAATCTTGGATCACGATCAGATACGATGGATAGTGGTACCCCATGCAGCCTTACCACATCCTTTACGTATATCTTGGAAAGTTTATGTGGAGAGAAATCTTCCCGAATAGAGATAAAATGGGCAGTCTTGGTGAGATGGTCCACTATAACCCATATCGCATTGTTCCGATTGGATGTTTTTGGGAGACCATTGACAAAGTCCATAGTGATATTATCCCACTTCCATGAAGGTACATGTAGCAGTTGTAATACCCCCTTAAGAAGTTTTCATTATGCCTTTACTTGTTGACACACCAGGCATCTTGTAGTGTAATCAGCAATCTCCCTCTTCATGTTATCCCACCAATAATGATCACAAAGGTCTCTAAACATTTTAGTGCTCCCCTGATGTATAGAGAAAGTAGAGCTATGAACTTCATCCATCAGTTCATTATTTATCTTCGGAATAGATGGAACACATATTCTTGTATGAAATTTCAATACACCTTCTTGATCAATAATGAAATCAGGAAACTTCCCATCCTTCAGAGCCTCAAACTTCTCCTGCAACAAAAGATCTTCTTTTTGATATTTCTTGATCGTATCTAGTAATGAAGGATGAGAAATCATTTGGGATAAGGTTGATGATGTCCCTTCCCTTACAATTCACCTGTCTAGTTTTAATAGATCATTAATCAAGGGATCTCCTAGGATCCTCATTGTTGCCAGAACTACAAGGTCTTTCCTGCTTAACGCATCCCCAACGTTGTTTGCTCTTCCAGGGAGATAATGAATTGAACAATCATAGTCTTTAATAAGCTCCAACCATCTTCTTTGTCTCATGTTCAATTCTTTCTACGTGAAAATATACTTTAAACATTGGTGGTCAGTGTATATATCACATTTCTACCCACAAAGATAGTGCCTCCATATCTTTTGAGCAAAAATAGCCGCCGCTAGCTCTAGGTCATGTGTAGCATAATTCTTATCATGAATATTTAACTATCGAGATGCATAAGCAATTACCTAGTCATTTTTCATGAGGACGCACCCAAGGCATTTCAGAGATGCATCGCTAAAAATAAGGAATCCTTCTCCGATAGAGGGTAGTGGTTACACTAGTGCAGTAACCAATCTCCTCTTTAGCTCTTGGAAACATTCCACGCATTCCATTTTCCAGATGAACATAACCCCTTTTCGAGTAAACATGGTTAGTGGTTAAAAAAGTAGTGAATTTTTTTTCACAAACCTCTGATAATATCCTGCTAAACCAAGGAAACTATGAATATCAGTTACAGTTGTAGGTTGAGGCCACTCCTCCACAACCATTGTCTTTGCAGGGTCAACCATGATTCCTTCATTGGTTATGATGTTCCCCAAGAAAGCCACATTTTGTAACCAAAACTCACACTTGATGAACATTCCATAGAGCCTCTCCTTCCGTAGAGTTTTCAAAATAACCCTTAAATGATATTTATTCTCCTCGCGACTTATTAAATATATCAAAATATCATCAATAAAAACCACCAAAAAGTTATCAAGGTAGTGCTTAAAGACTCCATTAATTAAATCCATGAAAATAATAGGACCATTAATCAAGTCGAAGGGCATAACAGTAAACTCAGAACTCCCATATCTTGATCGGAAGGTAGTATTTGGAATATCTTCCTTCATCAACCACAGTTGATGATAACCAGATCGAAGGTCAATCTTGGAGAAGAATTGATCCCCATGATGTTGGTCAAATAAATCATCAATTCTTGGAAGCATGTATTTGTTCTTCACTGTGATTCCGTTAAGTTCCCTATAATCAATGCATAGCCTCATTGATCCATCCATCTTCTTCACAATGAGAACTGGTGCTCCACAAGAAGACACACTCTGTCGGATAAACCCCTTCTCCAACAAGTCTTGGAGTTGTTTCTTTAACTCTAGTAGCTCCAAATTTTCCATTCTATACAGGGTTTTTGATATCTGTTGGGATCCAGGTACGAGTTCAATAGAGAACTCTACCTCTCTCTATGGGGGAGTTCCAGTTAACTCCTCAGGAAATACATCCATGTATTTCTGAACAATCTGAACATCCTCTATTTGTGTACTCCCTTTTCCCTCATCGTCATCACTGATTAACTCCATAAATAATGCTATAGGAGGTTCTTCTATATAGGGATCAGTTTGGGATATCACTCCTTTAAAGATAATTGTTGGTCATTCATTCAATACTACTCATATTTCCTTACTTCTGCATTTTATCATAGCATTATACTTGGAGAGCCAGTCCATCCCTAGTATAACGTTGAATTCCATCATGGGAATGACTACTAGATTTGTGATAATATTGTGCTCACTAAAGTAAACACTAGAGTATCTAAACACTGTTGATGCATGGATAATCGCACTTGGAGTCTTGAATGACAACTCTACCTCTAGCAGTTTGTGGATTGATTCTATATTCTTTGCAAACATGGAGGAAATAAAGGAATGCGTCTAACAAGAATCAAAAATATTACTTGCTAGTTTTGAGAGGGAAACAAGAGAACCTTCTACCACGTCATTCGGAGCTTCAACTTCAGTTGTTGTGATAGAAAAAGCACGACCTTTCTCCCCTGGCCTTTGCTGAGGTTGATGGTGATTTCGCTGCACTGCCCTTGGATTTTGACAGTGACTAGAAAAGTTCCCATGTTGTCCACACATGAAGAAATAGACTTCGGGTAGGTCCAGAACCTTATTTCCTCTATCATTAGTGTTGGGGAGTTGACGCTTCACCTCACTATGACAATTCTAAGAAATATGGCCTCCTCTTCCACAATTGTAGCACTTTCCACTTCCGATCAAGCAGTGCACCGAATTCTTTTTCATACATTTAGTGCATGTGGTATGTTTCATTTTCTTTCCACCTCTTCCCTGGTCAAAATACTTCCCTAAACTGGGCTCCAACGATCTCTTCTTGTCATTTGATTTATGATACCATTGTGTCTCACCAAACACTAGCTCGACATTCATTCCACTCTACACGATCTCTTAGTAGCTATTGTAGTCCCGGTTGGCTAGATTATTCCACAGATGGGGTCTCAGCCCACCGAAAAATCTCTCAACCTTCCCAATGGGATCTATGACAAAGCTAGAGGTATGTCGTGAAAGTCGGGTGAAGTTCATCTCATAGCTTCCGACAGATTCGCTCTCCTTATGCTTCAGCTCGAGAAACTCTTTCTCTGTTCTCGTTCTCATGGAAGGAGGGAAATAATTATTAAAGTATATTCCCCGGAACTCTTCCCACTCCATAGCTTCTATCTCTTCTATAGGCTTCGTGTTTTTGACCAGTGACCACTACTGATCAGATTCTCCCTCGAGGAGGTAAACAGTAAGGGTGAATTTTTCTTGTTCTGAACAAAGGATTACAGAAAAGATCTTTTCAATGGAGTTTATCCATTGTTCCGCAACCAATGGGTCAGTAGATCCACTGAATGTTGGTGTACTTTAACGCATTAAGGACTCAACAGATTGTTGTTCCCTTCGTGGTGAGATCGGCCTCTCAAATTGATTCTAGTTATTACTCCTAACATGAGTCATTTGGTTCATCATTAGCATGAATGTTTCCATTCCAGATTCCATTGGAGGGTCCTCAGTACACAGAGCATTACGGTCACCATCGACACGGTTCTTCCTGTTTCCTGCCATTTTCTAAAAGAATAAAACCTTAGTGAGAAACTTATTTAATTTATGGATCTTTTAACTAATACGTCTTGCTTAGACAATTACATTTCTCTATAATTTCATCATAATGATTCATAAAAATCATGTGATTAACCAAACATATCCTCCAAAAGTGTTGTAACCAAGAGTGCAGCAAGGCCCATTATCATGCACCAATTCTCGTTTGAGTCTAGCTCAAAGTTGTGTTTTCAGGTTTTACCCCTATGTACATTTGTGCCAGAGCTGCCTCTACCAGCTCGTATCCAGACAGGGATGTGATTGTTTGATAAACCACTTACTCAATACTTACAAAAATACCTGGAAGTTTTCCTATATTTAAACTTTTCTATAGGGTTATTCCTAATGTTTATATATCCTAATTTCGACAAATAACTAAACCATCCTTTGATACAAACTGTGGCATCCTGCCTTTTTCTAACATAAACATTCATTACATTATACAAAACGGAGGATCTTTAATGTTTAGTGTCTTGGAAACCAATATCTTAATACATGAAAACATAAAAAATTCTTCTTAAACACTTGAAAGGGTTCTCCTTATGTTCATCCTAGGTTCATTGCTGAATCTCATAACCTGGGGACATACATCAAAAGAAAGGGTGAGCAGAAGGCCCAGTAAGGGAAACAAGAGAAACATTTTACATGTGAACCTGAGATACATCAATAAGGTCAAGATAAATAACATTAAGTCATGAGAAAGAGATCATGAGGCATATCATAATAAAAGTAACTTGTTTCCTAACTTTAAGATGTGGATACAACATTTAACATAGACAATCATTTCTGTTTCACCAATGTCCATCCACATGGTGTCATTACAAATTACCGAAGTTATTCACCAAGGCATCGTTAAAAATAGTCATCTCTAGAGATTAAGTCTTTACCCAATGAATTGGAGCGCTATCAGGGTGAACCCTTAAATATGTCTTTTACATCATGGGAGACACATATATCATCATCAATCATTTCATAAAAAACCCATATAGCATAATAGAAATGGGTTCCATTTCATAATCATAACGTTTTAAAAACTTCTTTAAAGACATAATCTCTATGTCACTAAAAACCCACGGAAAGGGAAAGTGGTTATCATGTTTTTAAATCCCATAATTTAAAATATAATGTTTTGGTATATATGTGAATACCCTTATAGTAGAGAGAGATTTGAGTATTCACTTAACAATATAAAATAACATTAGAAAAAGAGAGAGACATTTTGAGACGGAAATTCTGCAGCATAACGGCTATGTTTTGGGGTTTTAGAAAACATTGAAAAGAGAGGGGACATGGGTAAAACATTCATAAATGTCCCATAAAACAGTATAGGGACAGAATATAAAGGATATATGAACATGGTAATGAAATTTGAAGGAAATAACATTTGAAATGAATAACATGGAAGGAAGACAATAATTCACTTTTGAAAATTCTGCAGCCTAACGACGACACATAAACATCAACAAAAATGAATTGATGATATCAAATATGGTCTCTCATCATATGAACATAAAACTTCAGTATGATAGATATAGATATCATACCCCATCATAATAAAAAGTAACTTTAAAGACTTGACATGAAAGTAGAACTTTGAAAGATGAGAAAGGTGAATGAATCCCTTAAAAATTTGGCAGCCTAACGGCGCCACTTAAACATTCTTAAAACGAATTGATGATAACAAGAGAGGTTATCTAATCATATTAACATAAAAAGGAAAGTAATATGAATATAAAAGAACAACCTCCAACATAAGAGGATGGAGCATAAAATAAATGACATAAAAGAGATTACTTGAAAAGAAAGAGAGAGGTAGAATCCCTTACCTTAAACGTAACTCTTAAAACTCAATGGTTGGGACCCTGAGAGGAATGTGGGCACCTTGGGAGGACTCCTTGGGAGTTAAGGAGACCATAAATTCGTTTAGAATGATTCTGGAGTTGAAAGGATGAGAGAATGGATTGGTATTTATAGGGAAAGTGAGGGGACATGGCATTAATGGCCAAGGGACACCTCTTCGGTGGTATTGGAAAAACCATGGGCTTGCCCATGGTAATTGCCCATGGTATTGGCCACTTGGGACCCCTCATAAAATAATTAATCCCTTTAGTCGGACATCCCTTAAAATATCTCATGACATCATCATGATGCAGTCATGATGTCATTAAACCAACTGAAACCCTAAAACTGTATTTTTACTATTCAATAAAAATTCTTTTTTTTCAGAAAAATCCCCAAAAATCACCTTAACATAATATCGATTCTATGAATTAAAAAATGTACTCCATTTTATGAAAATAATTTTCTAAATATTTTCAATTTAATTTTTAAATAAAAAACACTTTTCACCTGAAAAAACTAATACTTGACTATTAATTAATGAACCAATTATTTACCTATTTTATTGAATCACACTACTTAATAAAGTTGCCTAAATTATATTAATACATTCTTTGAGTGATATTACTAATCCATTTAGTCACATTACTATTCCTAAGCATAATATCACTATTCATAAAAAACTATTCACCAAAAATTAAGTTGATCTTATTAGACTCTAAATTTCGTACTGAACACATTTGCAAGAGAACAATTTTAGAAAACCAAAACACATAATTAATTATTTAAGGATTAAATTTTTTTTTAAAAAATATCCCTTTTTTCAAATATACATCCTCAAATTATCTGAACATTTGAAATTTCACAAACTTCACTAAAGGAAGAAATCACAATTTTATTCATCCCAAAGGATTACACAAAGAAGCTACAGTCTCATCACATAGCCCCTTATAACACCAACATATGACTATTTGTAAGGTGTTCTATGGTGAGAGAATCTGAGGGAGGCTCAGATAACATTGCCCTAGTAGTAATCTCTACTAACATGAACATCTCCCGAAAAAGTTTCTGTTCAAGCTTGACACGCTGGAGTTCGGCTTGGGCTTGGTCCAAAGTGAAGCCCAAAGATTCCACCTCCATCCCTAGATCTGATAAGTGGGATTCATATGGTTCGAGTCTACTGGATGAAGCCATCGACTCCTCTTTCTACATTAACCATTAACATCTCTAATAAATCGTTATGAGTATGTTAATATACTATCCAAAAAGTTTGGGTCGTTACACGAATCACCAATCCAAGTGTAGAAATATCCAAACCCGAAGCAGGAAAAGAAGGAACATGAAAGGAGTGGAAAATATAAATGATAATAGCGGAGGAAACCCTAGCATGTTAGAAGATGAAAAGGGAGGGAGGAAGTAGAGGCGGTGGTCGGGAAACCCTAGTCGCCAAGGCAGCTCTAGCTCACGCTTCACCCCTTACGGGCCCATTCTTTTAGACCAGTCATGCTGAATGGAACAACCAAGAACTCATAGTGTCTATACCAACATCTAAAGGCCCTCTTCTACACATCCTAGTCTTGTACCCTGATCTTCTGATAGCATGATCTGAGGTCTACCTTCGAAAACTATCGTTCACCCTTCATCTGATCAAAAGGATCGTCAATCCTCGGAAGTTGGTACCTATTCTTCCCAGTCACTTAGTTCTGGAGTCGATAATCCACACTGAGTATCAAATTTCGATCTTCCTTCTTAGAAATCAAAAACATGGCTGACAAAGGAGAAACACTGGGCATAATGAATCCCTTTATCTTCAAGTCCTCCAGCTGTACTCGCACCTCTCGTTGCTCTGCATGAGCCATCCAATATGGTGGTTTTGATATGAGTGATGTCACATGGTACAAGTCGATATTGAAGTCCACCTATCTGTGAGGAGGTAATCCAGGAACATTATTAGGGAAAACAGTAGCGTACTGGTCCACCACTGTATGATAGCTCGGACTCTCAATATCAACCTCACTAAGGGTAAGGATAGACAACTGATGTGTGATAGGATGCACCGTCTTCTATGTAAGTCCATCCTATATAGATAATGTTCCATTCTCTCCAGTGAAGGAAAACCTAGACCCATCCCTGCCGACACACAATACTTTGTGCCTAATACAGTCAATATGAGCCTGGACTATGGATAACTAGTCTATATCAATTATGACGTTGTAAGGCCTCGACACCGCTAATAGAAGATCCTAGCCGAATCACACACCACATAGAGTAATCTCACACTATCATCACCAGTGTGTAATCATCAAATCCACTTCTGTAGGAGTCTCTATCCATAATAATCGAGCAAACACCTCCTCCAGATTATTTGAGCTCTGAATGACTTTTGTGAAAATAAATGAGTGACTAGAACTTGTGTCTATAAGTATTGTAGATAGGGTGGAGTAGAAACATATCGTACCTCATATAATCTCTAGAGCTCCATGGTTGTAGGCCTCAGTTACATAATGCTGATCTTGACCCTTTACAATAGCTCCCTTTGGTCAGGGTGGACCACCAGGAGGTAGTGATTGTATAACCTCAAATCGCCACCCACCACCTACTGCACGACCTGCTCCTCGGCCTCATCCCCCACTGACCTGTGGACCTCCTTGTTTGAATCTTCACCTCTGCCCAGGTGGTCCTACAACCATCTACTGGTTGTTCGTACTGCGGTTCAGTCAGTCACGAGCCATATGACCATGCCTGCCTCACGAGTAACACTACCTATCCTTAGCCTATCCTACTCTATCTTGAGAGCCCTTCACCACCGACCCTATATCATGCGGTCCTCCACCTGTAAGTCTATTCCAATTAGACCTCTACATCATCTGTCTACTACCAGCTACCAATGACTCTACTTTGTGTTGTCCGGAGGTGGGTCTCGCGGATAGTAACTACTCATCAAAGTATCTATCCACTAAGAGTGGTTTCTCTAACACCCCAGCATGGGTTGAGATGTTGAGAGAAACCATCGAAGCTCTAATATATTTTCTGAGTTTTTATAGAAGGTATGGGCCCTAAAGAAAGGGTCTCTCACCATGTCAGTGATGTAGCACAAGAGGTCGGTGAACCTCGCGGTATACTGAGCCATATTCATGATACCCTACAGTAAGGGGAGAAGCTCTTGTATATGCACTAAGCATATGGTCTCTGGGACGAACTCTACCCTGAAAAGGCTCTCGAAGTCCACCCAGACAAGAGTCACCATGTCGTGAACCTTGATCATCATGCCCCTCCATTTTCCTACTCCTGCTTGAAGAAGAGTGGAAGAAAGTATCACCATGAGATCAGCTGGTATCCCTATCAGTTGAAAAACTCTAAACCAAACCTCCAGCCAGTCCTCAACAACATGTGAATCTGTATCGCCCCAGAACCTCAGAGGACGTTGGCACTGGAACTCATGCAATGCGCTCATGTGGTGTTCAGCCTCTGCTGTAGGGGCTGGGGGAATCAGCTACCCAACAGGTAGTGGGGATGCTGGTACACCACTAGATGGTAAAAATGCCAAAAGGTGGCCTTGCACCAAAGCCTCGTCGCTCAGTAGGCTGTCATCACGTACTATACCGGGAACCCTAGCTGGCTGTCTGCATTGAGGCGTCCTGAAAAAAAAAGGTGTGGAATAGTCATTAAGTTTATACCCGGTGATCTGACCCAATGTGATCACAAAGAAAACTTTTCAAAATCCCATACACAATAAGTGTTTTCACGCACTGAATCAGAAATTATAGGTCAAGGTCCTAGTGTATGGATACGTTGGCTGCCACACAAAAAATGGAGTCCCAAATTAGAAAATCACACTCATCACACCTAACACTATTGTCACACTGAAAAGATCAAATTCAATGTTCTTCTGTAGAACCGAACTCCCCTGATACCAATTTTCCATGACCCGTCCCCCGAGGCCCGGGTCGTGGCTACCCCACGCCCTCTTTCAATAGGACATGGGCTGGTGACTAGCGCCGGAAAGGCATATCCTTAAAACTAGGAAGGAATTACCTATAAACCTGAAAACTAATCCAAACCAATCACACAGAAATATACAATTACCCGGTAAACTATAAAGTAAATAGGGTGTGTCCAAAAATTTAAGCGGCAATAATACAAGCCCAACTAGAATATACATGTAAAAAAGAAAAAGAACAGCTCCTGTGAACACTCACCAAGGACCCCACCTGAAGGGTACGTACAGATCTCGAACGGTCATCCCTGCGGATCGACTCGTCTAATTTTGTCCTCCGATCAGCCTCCAGTATGGTACCCCCATCCTCGATCGGTACTGTCTGTTGTCTGCAGAAGACACATCAAGGTGTTGGTGTATCCCATTTAGGGGTGAGTATAATGATTCTCAGTAGGGACCTCGAGACTCTCGTAGGTCTCCTAGAGTTCCAAAAATGAAAAACCACAAAGCATGGAGAAATAGTCATCGACAGTACTTAGGTATTTTCCCATAAATATACCTAAGTTATCAAGATATACAAAAGTAACACCACAAAGGTAGAAGACTCAGCTCACACCAGGTATAAGTGAAGTGTAGATGTACAGATGATCAGTCATGAAACAATATCATCTTATACTGTCCAGAGGTAATACTGCATACTATACAGAGTCTGACCCACACTGGATCGATAGGTACTAACCACCACAATGACCCACACGGTATCTATCCCACACATGATCGGTATGCACCGACCCACACAGGATCACTAAGCGTTGTCCCACACAGGGTTTGACCCACATAGGATTGGTATGCGCTAACACACAATGGTACTGACCCACACTGGATCTGACCCACACAAGAAACATTTTTAATATATAGTTATGAAATAATCAGTTTGATTGTTTATAATTATTTTATTAATCATCACCACATTGATTTTATATATCCCAAAACATTGAATTTCTTAAATTTCAGTATAAAAATCATTCTATCGAATTTCTAATCATTATCTATTCATGGAACTCATTATAAAATAACATGATTCATTTTCCATGATAGAATCAAGGATGTATGTAATTTATTAATTAAAATTAAATAATACAGAGAAACATAATTACTAACATTATAAATAGATAAGGGAGTTTTGTAGAGTTCCTTTAATGAATATATATTAGCGTAATATTTCATTATCGATAGGTGTGAAATGGTAATTTGTACATTGGTACGATATCATTAGAGTGAACAAAAATAGTTGAGATCTATTATTGGTCTGAGAATGGTTAAATAAAAGAAAACGATCCCTTAAAAATAACTCTTTTATAGTGAATTATTTTTTTGGTTTTAGTATTATGGATGAGTTCATATTTACAAAAAATAATTCTAGATGTCATAAAATTGTAATGAGTTTTCATTATTTGATTTATTCATCTCTCCAATTATTTTTTTTATTTTAGAAAAAGATAATTTATTTTGAGAGGGAAGCTCACATAAAATACCCAAAGAGAAGAAACATACACCATAAATTAGAAAAAACATTAATATAGTAATTGGAAAAATAAAATAAACTGAAAAATAAGGATAATATACTAGGGAATAATGATTGGGAAATCGGTTGATTTGAAAGAGGTATTTCACATTATTTCCCCTAAACATTGTCTTTTAGACCATGAATAAAATACCCCCCTTCGTAAATGTATCCTCATCACCTCACCAAATCCAAATTGTGGTATGGAACCATTGGTTGGGGGAGTATAATAAACTGACTTGAGATACACTCAATAATGGTACCCAAACTAATGTACCACAGACATGATGAGCATTTTCGATTCCCAGGGGTTGGTTACTAGCATACGAGAATAACAAATAGTAGAGGGAATGATTTTTCCCAACCAGAAATAAATTCATTGAAAATATACATACAATGTAAAAGAATTGTTGATAATAAATGCAATAATTATATATCATATCCAATTAGAAAACATAGTTGCGATACAAAAAAAATTAGTAACACCAGACACTAAGGTACATGTATTATAAAAAATGGAAACAGAAATAGAAACCAACTACTCCATTTTATATTAGGAAAAATTACAATAATTTTACCACCATTTATTTGTATATAATTGAATAAAACGTCACTACCTCACTATATAACTTTTCCTATTATGTCATCAAAAGAGAATACCATGTCTACACATCATTGTAGGGGTGTGCTTAGAGTGAGATAAACATGCTATGTGGGATCCCACATAGTTGTTTAATATATTTTATTTTCTCAATAATCCCATATGATCTATTCAAAACACATGGAATAACATAACGTAATTAATTTTTTATCAAAATCATGGTAAATACATCCCCTTTTCCTCTATTCTGAATTAAGGCAAGGTAAAACATTTTCAATAAATACACGAGGGAAAATATTACCACTTAATAAAAAACATGTATTTCAAGACAAAATATTAAAAAACAATAACCAAATGATAAAAAAGATATTAATAAGTCATGATCAAGTTAACTAGTTCAATCATAGATCACATTTGATTGGATTCCAGTATATGTCACAAGTAAATATGCACCAAGGACCAAAGAATAGAGGAACACCCAAATAATTGAACTCTACTATAATGTAATTTCATTTATTAAATCCAAATGAATATTGGCTATGGAATGAGATAGAACTCTAGAAATTAAACATTCTTATCCTTTTCAATAGATTAGCCAATATATTACACATCCCTCCTATATACCCAAGGATCAAATCTATGTTTTATCAAATCATTTAAAACGTATTACTAATTTAACAATAAATCATTGAACACCATTATTTTTATTAAAACCTTACATAAAAACTGATTCTTCAATCCATTTCACAATGCTATGAAAATTATTTTTCTTTAACAGAAATGATGGGGAGACAAAATTTTCTTGAAAACCCTTTTCTTGGACAAAAAATATCAAATTATATAATTTCATTTGGAAAACCATTTATCAAAATAAGATAAATAAATTTTCCAAAATAAATATAATAGAGGAAAAATCACCAACAACTATATGTGGTTGAAAACAATGTATTATGAGATCTGCCAATATTGGAAGGAAGGATAAATAAAAAATAGGGTCATTATAATTAATTACAAATTCTTAGAATCACATTAATTAAATGAAAAGAATCATTAGAGGGGTTTGATCACACGTTCATTGATAACCTCACTGGCCACACCACAACCAACATAAGGGTCGACCTCCAGAAAAATATCAGTCAATATGCTAACAATATTCAAAAAAGAATCCACACATGATAAAAAATTCATATAAACTCATCCAAATTTTTCTTCGATAAAAAGTGTAAAATAATTATTATAAAGTTAGCTATATGAATGTGATATAGGAAAATAATGACTGCAATTGAGTGGCGAACAATGATATCGGGAATTGGAAGGAAAACTAAAAATACTCTATATGAGAGGAAGGATCTAGGAAGTACTTCTACATGTTGAATTAGAAAAATTTTACAAAAAATAGAAAATAAAAACTATTTTATATGAGGGGTTTACGTCATAAAACAAAGTTTTATGGTTTGTAGAACCCATAACTAATGAACACTAAATATCTTGTTGGCATGGTCCAATTTATATCAGGAAAATATTTAATGTCAAATAAATGGGTTTTATAACATTAAACTATTACAAATCCAATATTGTTTTATTTCTTAAACATTTTCCATGGCCTATGTCATTCATCAAATTTACATGAAATGCATGAAACTTAATGGATAAATGGTTCATATATTCAACATGAAACACCAAACCAGCTAGAAATATCCACGAATTATTCTTATTGAATTTCAAAATGAAAACATTCCACTAAACATCCATGGAGGATGACATAAAATATATGTTGTCACAATATCTTCACCATAAGAATTTACATCATTGGGATGTAAAAAAAGGGTTCTATAGATTTTTGTGAGGTCACTACACCATCACTGGAGACTTTACCTCCCATGTCTCAGGAGAATATAATATGTGTTTCCAAACAAAGGTGACAAACTAAATAGACTTCATAGATAGGAATTTCCCTTGGGAATCAGTTATCTCTCCTAATTTCTCCACTACAAAAAAATATATGGATCAAAATCAATATCTACCCAACTCAAAACTAGAGAGGTATTAGGATGATACTTCCCATGATATGATATGTGGAAAAAAATCATCTATAACTATCAATCGAGCATGAAATTCCATATAATTAGAAAACTTCCCAAACCACTCATTTCCCCTAAATGGTTTGAAAAATATTAGCGCTAGCCGTCCCTATTTCCCATTCTAACAATGACCCATCTGAGGAGATAATTTGTGAAATACATGATCAATAATTGAAAACACAAAATGATGATGTTAAAGTTATGTTTGTGATTTATTCAATATCTATGCTATTATCATACATCAAAATATATTCTATATCTGGATCATTATCTACAGAATGAGTGTATATCCTACAATAGAGGACTCTCCTACACATTCCCATCAAATAGGTTACTTATATTTGTAACAGTTCATGTCCATGAATGGTGAAATTCCAAACGATGAATGGATACAATTGTCACAATAAACCTCTAAATTTCCCAGATGGATATCCCATGATCCATTAAAATCTACACAACAAAAATAGAGAATATCCACTAAGGATTTCTATATCAAAAACCCAAATTTTTTGACAAAAATATCCCAACCAAATATTTAAGTATGAAAATTACATTTCCCAATAATACTTATTTTGAAAAAGTAATCCACATGTTGAAAATTAAACATCATCCAAACAATCACCTTGTCCAAAATTATATAGTCCATAAATAAATGAAGTGAACCAGCTCTCTTATTATAAAATAGAATAATGGATGCCCATTGTGAAAAACTAGGACCCAATAAACATGTCTTTATTCGATCATCCAACTAAATCCTAGCTATTTAATCTATGATGGTTCCAAATGATTTGAGTGTATCATGATCATATGAGTACCAAACCCCAAATAAATTATTAACACTACCCCACTCCCCATTTTAGGAATGGAAATGTAACTCAGAAAGGCATGAGAGATGTCACTAGAAATCATGTGAATATCTAAAATAGGGAAAAATATCACTATATACAATTCATTGAAGAATATAAACTCCTAAAATATATGTGGGGGGGTTATGAATGATCGAGCCTCAGATCCCACTCTCTCTAAAGAACCTGATAGATATTGTTAGCCTAAAGTAAAAATACTCCATGATGATGAAAAATAATCCCAACATGATGATAAATAAAAAAAATAATTCCAAATATCTATGACAAATATATCAATATTTATAACTATGAAATTAAGAATAAATTCATGAAAGCTGTAAATGGAGAACAATATGGTCTTTGAAACCCCTAATCATTCTACTTTTTAAATGGTGTTTAAATTTCCATAAAATTACATGAGGTATGTTGGAAGATTCTTCATATTGACAAAACATGTAGATATAAATGAATTCAAAGGATTGGTAGAATATAATAATGTTTTTATAGAAGATGCTATGGAAATATATTCTCTCACTATTGTTTGAATTATTTCAACCACCTCAGGAAACACATCATCTATTTGAATGTGTTTCACTCATTAGACTTGTGGCTAGATCATAAGAGACTTTGGATAGTTAATATGTTCCATACTATAATTGAATCTGAAGACCCCTAAACACTTGGATTTATAAAAAATCCTTGAATAACATTTTTAGATGTAATTTTTTTCTAGAAGGATCGAAAATATTTTTGGGTTCTGGGAAATTATTTAATGTTCGTGCTTTCGTTCCACCCTAGTATTACTTCACTAACCTAATAAATATTGTTTCCTCTGTCTTGGAGGATGACCATGGCTATTAAAAACACCCACCACACCTGTAATGATTATGAAAAATCCCATTATTTCCCTATAAACCACTAAATCACTCACTTGGTGGATGATAAATAGAAAATAACCAATCATAACCATTATATATATATCATCCATTATATAAATATAAATGGTCTCAGCATAGGGGTAATTATATATCATATATACCCATAAATAAATGACTATTCTCAAATCCTATACAAATTTCAATCCATCCACCTTTTAATTCATCAATACCTCTTTAGAAAATAAAATCTGATCTCAAAACCTATTAATGTATACTAACACTGAACAATATCCCCACAATAAATAGAGTTAATCAAAAGACATAATTATCATGATAGTTCCTAAGTAGGTATTATTAAAGAATTCATCTTCAAAACCATTGAATCCAAAAATATATGCTAATTTTTCTGTACAATAGAATCCAATTATCTCTTACAAGGGTCCCAAAGAATAAATATCACACAATTCTATTTGTTAGCCTCAACTGTATCAAATAATTAAAAATGAAAATCGATATTTCCATTAATTCATTTTCTTGTTGAGGTTCATTCCAAGCCTTAAATGAAATGGGATTCTTGTGTAGGATTTGTAATGATGGACAATTTCATTCTCATGTCTGGGTTTAGACTATATTACTGGGTTATGAAATTTTTGTGCACCCTTTTCCACCATTAATACTGATCACATGATAGAAACTATAAAATTTGGTTCAAATGTTGGATTCTAATGAGTAGAATACCTCACCACTCCCAGCTAAGGAACAAAAAGAAGTATTTATAGTGGCTTACATCTACCCACTAAAAATAAAATAAAATGATTTGATAATAGAGGAAAATATTTTTAAAACTAAATAATCAAAATTAGAAACCAATATCATGAAAAATCACTACAAAAATGGAACACATGGTGATATACCATGGTTTCATGTGTCTATTCTTGGAAAGAGATGGGAATGAACTGATCAAAACCGTCATCTCAAGTATCAATGATCATATCATTAGCCTACCAGACACCCCAAGATAAGGAATATTGAGAGAAAATATTATTTTGATACAAATATTAATGAAATATATAAAGATACCCCCAAAAAAAAATTTCTGAAAAGATCTGAAACAAACATGATGGGCGTTCATAATAGCCTTTGGTGGACAAAAAACATTGGAATCATCCTAGAAATGTGGGAATGATTTATCTAGACATGAAAAAAATACATGGTTTATTTACATATAAAATAATGGAATAAGGTAATTATATCTAAAATAAATATATGTTATAATTAAAAATATTTTTTAGAAATTAAACTAAAAAAATCCAAACAAAACTCCATTGTATAAGTTTTGTAAAAAAGGGAAACAAAATAATAAACAAACTAATCCATGTGGTAGTCAGACAACACACCACTCTATCATTACCATATAACCTAACCCAGATGAAATAACACTCACAACCCCACTAAAATTCCTTCTATATTCTATTATCAAAATACAACACCATGCCTACACACCACATAACCGGCTGGTAACATGTGAGCTAAATATAGTCAGTGGGATTGAAAAAAGGTTCTATAAAACCATTCTATACACCAAAACCCATATATTCTATTTATATATAATATAAATAATTAGTATTAAAGTAATTTAATATAATAATAAATGTAAAAAGTTCCCCTTTTTTGATAGTTTAATAAAATATAGGTCAACCTATTTCAAATAATAAATTTTGTAAACCATTTCCATTTCATAAAAATAGTAATATCACATTAAAATATTAAAATCACAACCCATAAAAGATAATATAATCCTAGGTAACTCTCCATAAAATTATCTTACACACTCATAAATAATTCAAAACTAGTGGGAACTATTGGTCACAAGTTAACATGTATCATGGTATAGGGAACCATGGGTTTCCCGATAATGTGAAACCTCCTAAAATTTCATGTGATATCCAATATACAATGAAATTTTAATCTAGGTATGTAATAAAACCCTAGAACAGTAACTTCCAAAAAAATACAAATGAAAATCCCTAATAATATACCACCCACATATTTAACCAAGGATCAATTTGTCATATATCCAATCATTTCATTATTTATAAACATTTCTAAATTCAATTTCAAAACATATTTTCCCCATTAAAATATTATTCCAAAATCCATTTTGTGATCATTTTCACAATTCTTTAAAAACAACGTTTTTAAAATAAATGAGGTAATACAAACCTTTTTCTCAAAAAAACCAATTTCACTCACTCAAATCACTTAATAATACAGATCATTTTGAAAATCCTTGAACATTAATAGATAAATAATTTGTTCACATTTCACAGGATATATATATGACTATCACAATATAATTCATGTCACGAACCACAATATTGGAATCCACCCACTCTATATGGATCATAGAATAAAAAAACAATTCATTGGACTTGATTCAAATATCTTATAATCACATTCTATAAAATATAAGATCCCATCGAGAGGTCTTATCACACATACATCAAGAACCTCACACACCACACCACAAAAGGAATTTGTGTCAAACTCTATAATGAGATCAATAAATGTAACTTGAACAATCATAATAGAATCAACATATTCTCAATGGATCCAATAAATTTAGTACAAGACCCTATCCATAATAATGAAAAATTATTAATTAGAATGCTCTTTCCCTAAGAGATATAAAATACAACTACAATGAAGAGATAAGTCCGAACAAAACTATTCAGAAGAGGAGGAAACACCTAAAATCAATGGGATTAGATATAGGGTAAAAAATGGTTTCATGGTAGAAGACTGAATGCTTTATGAACATGATAGATAAAAACTACATGGTATGAGGGGTTTACATTATACACACACATTTTATGGTGTAAATACTCTATAATTCACATATGATGAGAAGCACAACACATAGATTTAAATTATACCACTAGAATAGTTTACATCATAATAATGGGATCTTTTTTGGGAAATAGTCCAAAAACATAAAATATATGATGACCTAAACTTTATCTATGTATTGTTCCATGAAACACATTGACATCATAATGATAAATTTATGGAATAAATTCCTCCATATGGCTATATGAATCATCAATGCATTCTAAAAAAATGATTCAAATTCCCTCAGAACCTAAAAAACAATAATAAATAGAATAAGACTATAAATTAACATATGGGATGTTATAGTGAGAGGGAGTAAAATTGGTGTGTGATAGATATATCCCACCATCAAACATTTTGAACCACTAGAGTTTATAATCAATAATTAAACAAAACCCACCTTGAAGATAATAGTGCAAGTAAATGTTGAATGTGAAGTTAACAGTTCATCACTCTTTCAAAAAAACAACTTTTATATGAAATAAACCCATTTTGAAGGTCACCACATGAACCATTGGAGATGAAAAAAATTAGATAATCCACCTAATGTTACAATTCTAATATAATGAGATATAGGTTTGATTACAAACATGATGTACATATAGATCCAAGGTTTACCTCTAATAGAAGTAAAGAAATCAAAATTCAATATCGAAGATAATGAGAAACCAATTTCATACACTTTAAAATTGATACAAGAAGTAAATATGTATTTATTATCCCAAGAACAACTATAAATCATTCACCAAATATCGTATTAACCCATTATCAAATACTTTATGTTATAATAGTTTTATATGAAATAATTGATAAAAAAGATTAAAAGTAAAATAAAAAATAAGAACATAAGAGAAGAAACCATAAAAACCCATGAACATAAATTATAATAACCTGAGCCACTAATGCTGCAATGGAATTTATCTTATATCTTTGTCAAATGTTTTTGGAGATACCTGTATGTTTTACCAAAATAGAGTGTCACATTTTTGAATGTATAAAAATTTAATTGGTAGAATGTAATTCAAGATATGATATTAGAAATATAATATTTAATTAGAACAAAAATCCCTATAAAATAATCTCATGAACCCCCAAATATGAAGCCAATTTTTTTATTAATAGAGGACCACCATATTAATATTGAAACAAAAAAGGAATCTGTTAAGAATCTTGGTTATTAGAAACAATAAGAAGATAATATTGAATCAAAATTGTGAAACCATATTTTCATATATATATATATATTACATCATATTTTTTGAATATTTGTTAAATTTCATAAATATATGATAGATAATCATAATACTTTAGTGCATATGAAAACATGGAAGCATAAACACTAGTCCATAAGTGAGATATCTAAACAAAAAAAAATTATTTTGAATTAGAAAAACTAATATAAAAATAATATAAAATTCATATCCTCATAACCTACGGATTGGAAACATAATAAAGGGGGATCATGAATTCTCAAAAAGGGTAAAACAGAGAGATACATGATGTTAACATGAATATAAGGTTATGAGAACATGTGAATAACAATTAAAACCATAAACTTTATACCAAGGATCATATTATTGAGTCATATAATAATGATTAATAGATTATAATACATTATTCATTAGGTAATTAAAAAACATGAGCCAATATAACATAAGACATTGAATTTGGGGGATATATAAATTTATAGAAAATCATTTTTATTTAAGTCAATTCTCCATGAAAAGAACATCAATGTTGAAAAAGTTAACTACTAAACTTGGTTCACTACCCATTATTTTTCTATATTACTGAATTGGGTATACATCCCATTCTATCCTTGTATTACTAAATTGGGTCCGCTAACTATTCCAGTTTGGTTTTTCTCATGAGATATAAATTTCTACCAAAATTATGGGAGAGTGATATAGTTCCCACCCTTAACACAATAACATCATACATATGGGTTCCTAAAGATAATAAAAATTCTTCATCTCATATCTTAAGAAATGAAAATGGTATCATAAATTTTTTATCAATTCATAACCCACAGAAAAGAGATAGGTTTCATAATCATTTCATCATATCATACCCCATCATAATAGTAGGTTTCATAATCTCTTTATTATGGTATAACTAATGATAAGAAATAGGTTTCTTAAAAATAATTACCTCAAAAAATATTCCATTTTGAGAATGAATATATATGGTATCAATTTATAAATTTCCCAAAAAGTCATATGAAACACTAATAGATGACAACATATATGGAAAATAATTTGAACAGATCATTTAAAACATTTCATGAGGAAAATATTATTTCCACATTAAAACACACTTTTCAAAATATAAACTATTTTTAAAATATAATATTTTTAAATAATATTTTTAAATTTTAAATTAATCTTCTAATCTATGATATTTAATTCCATGGAAACATTCTTCTCAAGGAACACATATCATAATGGAGGTTCTTTTAAAAGTATTTTCTAACTAAAGACATTATTTTTTTGGAAAATTAAATGAAATTTTATTTCAAAATAATTATTTAAATATTAAATAATTGGTAAAAATTTCATTTAAAAAACATAGGTGAGTAATAATATTTTTATAGAATACATTTTAATAAATAAAAATAGATTACTAATCTAAGAGAGAAATAGAAATGTATTTTCTATTTTTTTTAATTAATTATATTATGTACTAAAGAGTATAAAAATTGATATATTACATGAATATGTCATTAATAAATTGATAAGAAGAAATTTTTTAGAGTTAAATAGTGTTGTATAATATTATTTCATCTTTTAAGACTTCATCGTAAACAATGGCAATGTATGATGAGATTGTAGTAAAAAATCATTACCACTTTGTAACATTGAACCATAAGTACCCCGAAGGAAAATAACACAAACTTAAAAGTAAATATAATGATAATGGATAAATTCATGTTATTACATCTTTTAAGGGATTTATATATGCCTTGTGAAATAATATTGGTTCACAACATAATTTATATCTCAAAGAAGTAATATATAGACATAATCTATTACCATATGTATTGAATTTTATCATACTAATTAAGACTAAAATATAATAAATATAAATTTTTTATACATATATTGAATAATAATACTCTTATATATCACAACACAAATTCTTTTCATATGACCTTTTATTAACGGTTTGTTAAAGATGTCATCTTAATCTTTTGCATCGGGTAATAACCATTTGGTTTTTCAATGAGGATTTGATTTATTATATTTTTGGGTCAAATGAGTTTAATCAGGATATAATGTAATATATAATGATAAAAATGATATAAATATATAATATATTCAAGATATGTGTATTTATAAAATCCAATAAAATAAATGAACAAAAAAATAAATACACTATTCTTGGAGATGGTAGGTCTTATGTATGCATGAACGTTGTTTCCCTTTTCATGTAATATTTGTAGAATGAAATGTATATTACATATTATAATTATAAAATAATTTTTCTACTTTATGTATAACATATTTATATTAAACCTATCATGGATAAATTCAATGTAATGTAATATGGAACAACATCTCATTGTGATGTTGTATCCCATAAACACATGAACTACATTATCGTATTCGCAAAAAATTATAAGTATAATAGTATGTGTGAAGGAATAAGTCCATAATGATAATAAAATCATATATATCATATATATCATATATTAAAAATAAATCCATCATTATGAAAAGATTATATAGTTGGTAATGAAAAAATGATTGACACCACTTCACAATACGGTAGTCCACCGTACACACCAATAATGAATTTGTAACCAATTTAAGGGATGTATATATGTTATAGGTCACACAATTACCAAAACAAATATTATAATATTACTGATATTGAGTTTTATTTAAAAAAATTAAAAATAGATAAATTATTATGATAAAGAATTAACAAAATATTGGTTGATGAATGTTACTTCTTGAAGGGGTATCCTCATTAGGGTTTCACTAAAATAATTAATACGATGAATTTATAAATATCGATAATGATTCTAGGATTATGGGTGTGAATTTTGGAAGTTATTTTTGTATAAATATACCTAAAAATAGTTTTTAATACATCACGAATAGAGGATAGGGGTAGCCTTTAATAATTGTGGGAGAGTACACACTTAGTATTTTTGAATAGGAACTAGTGGTCCCACATTTTTCACATGTAACTAATGTAAAACCTTGATCAGATTAGAACCATATTCATTTTGTGTCTAAATATGTCTTGAAAATATTTCTATATGTTTTTAGAAAAATTATATCCATATATTTTTATACTAACCCCCGATAACCCAATTTATATGGTAACTGTGGTAATTAATATATAATAAATTCATTATTAATGTTGGTAAAAAATAATTGGAAAATATTAGACATTTTTTTGTTATTTTTATTAAAAATATTCATTCCATTTTTCATAATTCTATTAAAATAATTTTAAAAATATGATTTAATTCGAATACGTTGATTGTGATGAGAATGTGTCTTTTTAAATTGAAAATGATCAAAAGTTATTTGGGTTTGTATATACAATTTCAATTTGAACTTTATTCCAATGAAATAAATGTGATTAATAGATAAAAAAATTTACTAATTATACAACACACTCTATTTAAAATATAGATTTACATTATAAATTAATTAAATAAAGTGGTCATTCCAATTAAAAATTAATACTATTCAAAATTAATCAAAATTTGAATCTTTTTATAAAATTCCATAAACTTTATTATAAGATATTTTTGAAATTTGGATTTCATTAATTTATTTTATCTTATAATATTAATTTTATTGAATTTGTATAAATTTATTTTATTATTTTTTAGAAAATTACCTTAAAGCAACTTATAGAGAAATCAGTTTTTTCAAAATAAATAAATACATTACTACAAATTATGCTTTTTATTATCAATTAGTTTTATTAATATAAAATTCTTATATTTAATATTTTAAATTAAGTTATTACTATTTATATTGGTTTGTTTAATTTCTAGGTTATAGAAATCATGCAAAAATGTCGATATTCAAAATATATAACAGTTTTGTTTATTATATGTGTTCGGTGTAACACAAGATAAGCCAGTGTTGGTGGTAGAACAAGATTATCATGGTATTGTGTATCAAATAGAATAAACATGGTGTAGCATACAAATCATGAAATAAAATAAAAATAATTTTATTTGTAAAAAATAATTATTAATAAAATCATTGTGTGTCACATTCTACCCACTATAAAATTAATTTCACAATCGAAATTAATCACTACGATATTAAAAAATGAGGATATTTCTAACTCATCATATCCTTTTATTTTCATATAGATTTCTATAACTAGTTTTTCCTCTATAATAATTTTAACATGTGGGTGGTCTTGTATTGTAAAATTATATATTTTTAATCTTGAATATCCACCGGTTATTGATCATAAAAATGAACATGAACTAGTGGTATGAAATATAAGATCAGTATATTAAAATGGTATGAAATTTACATCCTCATAAAATATTCATAGAACACCTCATAGACTTTTGAGAGTTTCAGTGGAAGAGGTAATAGTTATGTTACTATCCTGGAATGATCAATAATTTCAAGGGGACTGATATACATAAGGCACATATTCCCTTCCTATCCATATAACATAAACTTCTTCCAGATTGAAATTTATAGAAACACAATATCACTGAATTCAAAATATTTATTATGCTATTGATTTTCATCATAATTTTTCTACTAATCCTAATATCCCATGACGTTCCAGTGAATGAATATGTTATTTCATTACATTCCTTCAGTTATATCTCATCCTAATTGCCTTTTTTCTCCAACTTCATTCCAACACATTTGATCTATGATTTTCCTTTAATTATGGGATTCAAATGAGACTTTTTAATGATTAAGTGAAATATTTTTATTTATAAATACTCAATTAGAGGATGGTGTTGATACCAAAAACCTTTGAAATCCAACGAACGGGATATCTACTTATCCTATAGGGTTTGAATTTTTCTTTTCTACAAACAATTTATTTAAGGATGATACCCAATGATGAAACGCAATTCCATATCAATATCATAGTGAAGAATTTTCTAGAACATTTTCGTAATCCTCATATATAGATTATATTAAATGGAATGTGGTACCATATGCCTCATCACCACTTAATTAATGAATATCTGAGAAATATGATCTCGATAGAAATCTAATATAACAGTGTTTAAGTTTTCTAACATTGTAAGTCCATAAAGAAAAACCCATATATAATTATTTTTTTATACATTTTGGGGATTCCAATAACAAAATCCAAGGTTTTTTTTCATTTACATTCTTTCATTGGTAATTCATTCATCATCACATCCAACATTTCTCTTTCAGCCTTAACTTAATGTCATACTTATCACTGAGATAAAAACTCTATGGTATCTCTATTCATACTACTCCACCAGATGTATTCATTAAATTTTCAATACATCTTTTCACTTCCTAGGTGAATTGAGAAGGATGAACAATGATATTACTCTATTAGATCATTTTTTAAGTCATGTATAGAAGAAACAAATACACGGTTCTTGAATAATAACATTCCATCATGATCATGATTATACTCCAAATCATTTTTAAATTTAATTATCACTTCTAAATATTCCTTCTACTCCTATTCAATATTAACATGGATAGATGGTCAAACATAGAATTGAGAAAGATAATATTTTTCACCTTTAGTCAAGATTTACAGATCCATCCTATTCAAATCTAGAAATATTGCAACATTTATATCTTTATAATTGATAATCTTGAATGATCTATTCAACTTAAATCATCAGAAATGACCTTCTATTTCCCAAGTTGGTATTGTGTTGGTTAATCATAGGAATTAATCATTTATAACCATCATCCTGAAAGAATATTCAACTCTTTATAAGTTAATATATACGTGAAATATTTATTCTTAATATATATATATAACACTTTTATACAAATAGATAATTCATACAATTATTAAATAAAAAATTAACTTGGATTGCATCACATCATTAGATGAGTAATTTTTCAATTGAACCCTTAATTTTATGATTCATAAGATATAACAGTGTTATTATTCATTATAGATCACCCCAATACCTTTATTGATGTGTAAATATAGATTATAAACCATTTTACACAACATGGTAATGTAAGACCTAGTTTACTAAATAAGCTTGTCATTATTTCCCTGAAATTTTCTTCACATTTGTCTTTCAAGTGGAACTCGGCTCCCATATGAGTTAAATTGTTTAAAGGATTCTAATGTCATGAGAAATTATCAAAAAACATCTATAATATCAAAATAATTAATTAAAAACATATATCACTTAATCACCATGGTTGGTCTGCTCCAATATTAAATATAATTTACCATTTATGGATCGACTAATATACACAATCATTAGATTATATTACACAAAAATGAATCCCCATTCAATTAGAATTAATAATATTTAAAATTTTCATATTTTTTTATCATTCCTTAAGGGATTTAATATAATTATCCAGTTTTTATTAGGCTTTTAATTTATCTTTTAATAGGTAAATATATCATTTAAAACATTATCACAAACTGATTGAGGTAATATATAAAGTATCAATCCATTAAAACCATGAATATAGTAGTGTATCTTATGAGATTTATATTCACCACTGTATATTCATAGTGTCCTTATAGTTTACAAAATATCAACTTATATATATCCTTATTCTTTATCATAAATTTATTTCAAAAAATTAATGTTAACCTGAAAAAAATATATAGCTCCCCATAGTTGATAAAAAATTTCACCAATGCGAGGAAGAGGATAAAAGTTCTTACTTTTTATATTTTTCATTTTCTGATAATAATTCAAAGACACATTGATCTATAATTATTCGTTACAAAAAGAACTTTGGTCACCAACCTGTCACACATGTCTAAAAGAATCCCCCATCAATATTTTCTTTGATTTTATTCTCAAAATCTTATAACAGAATCATGGAAATTCTATAGGGTTTCATTGAAATTGTTATGGCACCAAGTATCAGTTATATTGAAAAATAAACATCATATTGTTTTGTAAAACATGGAAAATATTAACAAAATAAATCAAAAAATTCCCAAAAAAGGAATATCATCTATGCCAAGTTTCTCCCCAATCATTTGAGACAAATAAAACACATAAATGAGAATGAAGACCAATACAATGTATGTATTCTCCATCGAAATCTTGTATGTGTAATCAAATTGATATAGAATCAGTATATGTTTTAGAATATCAAATATGGATTTGCTGCATTGAGATTTGATTTCGTATTTAGGTATATTAATTCCATCTATGCCTTATATGACATCATACTCGACCATAGGAAGAATGAACACAAAATTTGGGAAGCACATCCCCACATATGTCAGCATGAGTGTAATCATAGACATGAGATGTGACCATCATACCATTTTTGGGTTTCACTACTAATTTCTGTACTAATCATTTTGGGGAAACTCTATAAACTTATTAAATCATTTATATTTGAATGAATGTGTGGATCTATATTAAAATAATACATTTGCAGTTCTAGAGTTGGTGCTTTGTCAACCTTTCACCACATTATCGTCACATCCATCATAAATAACATTAATATGATGAGATTTCACCATGTACCTTGAATTGAGTGGTTGCTGACATCAATAATTATCATTAGGATCATTTCTGGAACTAGTTTTCATAATTCACAGTCTACTTACACTTGATGTATTTAAGTTATCATGTTGAATTCATTGTAGATTTATCTCTATTCACATAATTATCTAACATCTTCCCATCACAATGGAAATTATCTATTCATTGAAAATTCATTATAAACATAAGACATTTCATATTAATCCTAATATAATTTTCAACATCTTTTATACCACACATTGATCATAATTAAAATATCATGTTCTTCGCCCAATGGTATATAGATTTTCCTTTGAACTTGATCTTCCATTTAATGTAAAGACATGAAATTAATACAAAACTCTATTTTCAATTTAATCCATGATAGAAAATTGAACAATATATTCATACATAATAAATTATCTTATGGATTCCACCCTTCAGAGACTGGTATATAATCCACTGAAGAATGGATCAACCATACTTTTAGGTTGCATAATAATTTCTTTATCTTATTAATAATTTCTTGTCAAATTTTCATCATATGTACAAGTTGATTAATCATATTTTGTTTTAACTGAAGACACTAATTATCGATATTTATAAGAAAAATGTGAAGCCTGCACTTATTAAAAAATATGTTATTGAAATTGTCCCTATCCAAGGAGTCAATTTCATCACGTTGCACTGTATTCTTGATAAGAGTCCACCATTTATCCCCTTCACCTTCTAAATGGTACACAAAAAAAATGAAATATCCAATACCTGAATATTGGAGATAATGAAATATATTTTTAATTGAAATAACACATTTTTCAAATAATAGTGTATTAGAAGTCACAAAAAATATGGTTGTTGTTTTTTCATAAGGGAATCAACAAAATATTGTACTCTCATTTGTTCATTTGGATGTCCATCACGATTCATAGCATGAGATAGTTGTGTGAGGATAGAACTAAGATTTTTAATTCTAGTTCCCATTAAATTTGTATTATAAAGAGGATAATCATATAATTTTTGGTTGAACTCATTATTTATATTATTCCTTCGAGTTACATCCACTGAAAAACCCAAAAAACATATTTTAATGAACAATAATAATAATGAGGAAACACAAAATATAAAGAAATAACATATAGTGTGTCTAAATTATAAAACATTATTTAATATATTAACCCATAGGTTAAAAAATTTCAATCATTGTCATATTATATGTAAATACATCATTATGCATCATAATGTGTTTTTTAATTTCTGAAGCATATCCCACAGGAGTTTTAAACTAGGTGTGCAGCAAGGCATGTTGTCATGCATCGGTTCCTAGTTAAGTATAGATAAATATAGTGTTTTAAGGATTGTTACCCTAGGTAAATTAGTATTGGTTCCACATAAACATATTGTATTAATACATGGATGTGTTTTTAATAAACTACTTGATATATCCTTTACAAAAATTATATGACATTTTCTAATACATTGAATCATACGTAAAGTTATATATAGACTTGTCCTATGGGATATAACTAAGCATTCATCATCCTCGATTCAAAATGATAAATAAAATATTTCATTGATACCAACTATGGAGACCCATGTTTTTCATACATAGATATTACAACATTTTATATAGATATTTATTAAATTTCATAAATACAAACCCAAGAATTGTAATACTTTAGTGCCTTTGGAAATAATGAAAAATAAACAGAAGACTATTTGTGAGATAATTTATCTCCAACGTTTTTCTTCACATATTGAGACCTTAATATAAATATCATACATAACACACATCTTTAAAACCAATCTACTGGAACCTTTATTAAGGGTGAGCTTGGGTACTCACTAAGGGTAAAAAAGGGAGATTCATAAGATTAACACAAACATGAAGGTATAAGACCACAAGAAAATCATATTAAACCCATATCCAACATATCAATTATCTTAATAATGAGTCTTTAAATATTTATTTGTTGTTCATAACACATGATTCATAAGGGGGAAAGTAATATTATCCATGGTAGCATAAAAAAATGTAATGTTTGGTGTAAACATAATCATAGAACATCCTTCCCATATTATTAATGGTTCACTGCCAACACCATAAAAATATATAAACCATTTATATAATCAAGATGAATATGAGATTTATCCATATATTATATAAATGAGTTCAATTACCATTTTATCACTATATTACTGAACTAGGTTCACTCCCGATTTATGTCCTCTATGTCTCATGAGAAAGAAATATTCCCCCAATGCATTGGAAAGATATGTATGACCCACCCATCACATATTGAAATATTATATACATGTGACACAATATAAAAAATTAATCAAATAATATGCAATTAAATAAAATGGGTATCATAAAAATATCATCATATCATAACCCAGATAAATGATACATGTTTCGTAATCACATCATCATAGAATCATCTGTGAAATGAATTTGGATTTATAATCATATTTTCATTTTATAACCCATTGAAGTGAAAGTACTTTAATATAAACCATTAAAAAAATAATAAATTTAGAGAAATAATATTAGTGGTATCATTGAATCATATCTCTATTAATATATAGATAACACCAATAGATTTATTCCTAGATAGAAGAAATTGTAATATATCATTTAAAAAAATTCAGAAAATATCAATAACGCATTAATAAAACTTTTTAAAATTTATTTTTTTCGTATCATTTTATCGTATAATAACATTGATAAAATATAAATTATTATTCATATCATGGATTTTTCATGTCATCAAATGTTACCATACATTTCATATATAATAAATTGAAGGTCATTTCATATTATTGGGAAAAGGAAATTGGCATTTTTTCGATAATGAAAGATTATTTCATCAAAAAATAAAGTGGTATGAAATGGGTAACAATTAATTTCAAATATTAAAATAGAGTAATAATTGTTTTTAAATAATATAGTTTTGAATGAAAACAGAATTATGACTCAAGGGAGAGAAAAAAATCCTATTTTCATAAAATGATTTTTGAATTATCTTATATACCAAGGAATGAAAAATGGTACCATTACATTAAAAAATAATTAATATATATCTAAAAAGAAAAAAACTTGATGATTATTGAGATTTATATAATTATAATTCATCAATTGATCATTAATTGTAAAAAATCAGGATGAATAATGAGATTGTGACCTAAAATATTTACCAATTTGGTGTCATTGAACAATTATCCTCATAAATGAAATAACACAAATTAAAAAATGAAATATAATGATCATGAATAAACTAACTATATTACATGTCAAAGGTATTGTATATGTTCTTTGTGAATAAATAGAATTTCATGATATAATGTACATCTAAAAAATTCTAAATAGAGATAAAAATACCATACCTTTAGTATTTACTTCCACTCAAGAAAGTAAAACGTTATGGTTAATGAAAATAAGATTATTATTAATATATTATTGAATAATATTCAAATTTTTCATACCTTATATTATTTTCTTATGAAAAATTATTACACATTTTTAATCATTACATGTAAATGATGCATTGTAGGTAATAGTCAATTAAATTTTATAAATGTTACAATTTTTTAGATTTATTATTTTATTAAATTAATAATGAAATAAAAATATGTATAATGATACACATGATATAAATATCAATAATATTTAGTGATTTTTTTATAATAATCTAAATTTTTTTGAAATATAATGTTAAATACACTCTTCATAGAGACAGTAGGTCATACAAACCCATGAGCATTGTTTTCATTTTCTTGTCATATTGAAGGAAGGAAAAGTATATGATATATTATCATAAAATAATATTTTTTTGGTCACATATATAAAATATTAATGTTAAAAACAACTTTATAAAATTACAAGTATACAATGAATAAATTACATCACTTGACGAGGCTGTAGTCATCAATACACATGAATGATTTTATTGTATTATTATATTATGGAAACCAGGAAAGAATGCGTGATATTAAAATTAAATAATAATAATTAAATAATAATTATAATATATATATATATAAATAATAATTCAAAACTTATGTTCATACCTAATAGTTGGCAATGGAAAAATGAATTCCATCAGTTTGCTAGAAAGTAGTCATCCATACCCACGAATACTGATTTTATGACCCATTGGATAGATGTAGATATAATTATATGTCATGTAAATTTCAAAAAAATATATTTGTGTCAATGATGATGATATTATTATATATTCATGATATGAAATCAATTAAAATTGAATGGGGAATAAATAGAACCAAAATGTGTTTTGATGAACATTACATTTTATTTTACTATCCTTCATTGGTTTAATATAAAATACATTCTAGGATAGATTTATTCAAAAAATAAGGATTATTGGTTGTGGGGTTGGAAATTATGGATATATTTATTAAGATATTGTACATACCAAAGAGGCTTGAAGTTATAAAGAAGAGAGAATATGGGGTGGACTTTTATAACCAGGGGATATAACACACTTGGTATTTTTTAAAAGAAATTAGTCCTCCAAAATTTATCAAATTGAATTGATTCAAAAATATATTAAAATAGATCCATATACATGAAATGGTTGAAATAAGTCCTCATAATATTTTCATTACATGTTTTTAGGTAAAATGGACCCTTGTATTTTTAGTTTAACACTCGGTAAAACAATTAGTTTGTTGACCATGGTAATTAAATGTTACAGCATTATCCATCCATTTTAGTGAAACATTAAGTGGACTATATTAGAAATTAAATATTGATATTATTCAAAATATGGAAATCAATTTTTCCAAATTTTCATTCATAGGAGGGGAATCAATTAATATTATATAAATCCCACATATGTGGTAGGAAAGATAGTTTTAATAGTGGAAATAACCATAGATTTATTCTATTTTTATATGACATTTCAATATGAAATTGATTCCAATGACCAAAATTAGATTAATATATGTTCAAATAATCAAAATATAATTTACATCCAATTAGCAATATTAATTTATTTTATAAATAAATTTAAAGAAAATAATTTTTTCAACTAAAATTTTGTTTTTTCACTATTCAACAAAAATTGAATATTTTCGGAAAAATACCAAAAATACACCATAATATAATTATGACACTTTGAATTTCATAATTAATTTTATTTTATAATCCTAATTAAAAAAATGGTTTTAAAAATTAATTTTATTATATTTAAAAAAGTTCTGAGGTTAGGTTTTTATAGATATTTTTAATTTAAAAACATATATAGACATTTCTGAAAATTATATATTTGATTATTAATATGTTTTATTTATATGTAATCATTATTATTATTATTTGAAGATTAACCTTTAATATTCATCTAATTATGTTTAATTTCTATGTAATAAAAGTCATTTATAATTGACTATATTATTATTATATCATGATCATGTTAAAATTCTATGTCACCTTTAACACATACATAGAAAATGTTGCATATAGTGCCTACATATCTTGATCTTAAATATAGTTAAATTTTAACATGTTGTAGAGTGAAATGAATGAAATCAATGAACTTTTATTTTATTCAATAAAATTATAAAAAAACATAGTGTGTAACCTTTAAGATCTAATGGGAGAATGTTTGAGTGAATATAAGTGTAACAACTCAAACTGAGAGGAACCTTACGAGTTCTACAATATAGAGGACCATTTGGGCCTTTGACGAACCACCCCATACAAAAATGCTATTGGCTAGCAGTGATGATTGATTTAGTGATTATGGAGAGACTATATAATTGGGTACTAATAATAATATTAATCATCTACACAACAACAGTTATTTATAATAAAATTACCAAACTCTGCTAAAAAATATATAAAACAACTTCAATAATAGGAACAAAAGTAAAACTATTATACAAAAAAATTATTTTATATAAAATCTATAATAGTCATAAAAATAGACTTCTAGGACCACCTGCAGCCAATCATAATGGTATATTTGGTTAATTCTAAAAAGAAACTCCTAGTCAGAATATATAAACCACATCATACATTGGCACCCATCATCTTTACCTATTTTGCAACAAAACTCACAATGATCCATCCCACAAGCCAGATTCGTTACCAAATCATAAACCCATTAAGTATATATATGTCCCATGGGGCCAATGAAAAGTGTTATTATGAACTCAATAGTATTCCAATAATTTATTCCTATCGTAAATTCATATTTACAAAAATTTTTGTTGACATAAATAAATAGAATTTAATAACACGTAAATTAACTCACTTTATTTTCTCAATAGCCACAATAGAGAATTTACCTTCTTCGACCATCATAGTCCTACAAAAGTGTATCCATTATCATTCAAATTAGACAAATAATTAGTTCCCTAACCATTTCCATATATATTCTACACGACACTATATTAAAATCAATATAAGTTATACAACATTTTTAGTATAACCAGTATCCCAATTGAACTCAAAATAATAATATGTGTGATCCATTAGACATCTTCTTAAACAACAGTTATCGGCTAATCACCCTAGTGTCCAAAGGGGTGGAAATATTCATCCTCCCATAATCCAATCCCACAAGCATTAAAATTGTGGTGACCCGTAACCCCATATGATGCTCTATCTCACAATCACATGTGAATTTATATGGGGGTCACCTCATCCTTAACTAATAGTTATCAAAAATCCCAATCTTCTAATACTAAAAATTTCTCCACCCAGATTATGTGATAAAAAATTCCACATAATGTCCAGAACATATGTTCAAAAGACATCAAATGTGCTATTGGACTATAATAATGATATCCAAACACCAGCCATCATAAAACGCACCATCTAGGGGAAATCCCTTGAAACATGTGATTCCTATCACCCAATAGAAACATGATCCATGCTCATCCTCCATTAACTAATAGACCTCATCACCTCATTCCTAAAGATCATTATCACCCAAATTATCTCATTCCCACTCCAATGTTCTCCAATTAAAATTACCTTTTCTTAGAACATTATAATATAAATTATATAACCATTAAATCCTATAAAACCAATTTGGAAACACATTCTACAACTATTAATTCATTATAGGATCATCATACAATAGTATACATGTAATTTTCCATCAACATCTTCCAAAAATTGTGTAAAAAATAATATTCGGACAAAATGGTCACACCTAGACTACGCTATTCCGGAACAATTAAATATATATCACATAACATTTTTAAAAATGATGAGAAATATTGGGACAACCAAAATAATAATTTTAGATGTGTTCTCATTAACTAATAGCCCTTGATTGAAGATGTTATTGTGTAAATGAGTAGTAAAATGAAAACCCTTGAATTAGGTCATATTATATCAGGTTAAATTTCTATTCAAATTATAATGATAAAATAATAAAGGAAGAAGTTAGACTAATAACATGACTGTTAGTTATCCAAAATAACTAATAGAGCTCAAATTCAAAATGAAACAATGTAAAATGAAAAAAAATCAATAATAAAGGATGGATATAGGAATTACAACTTGTATGTTTGAAAAATATAAGTAAATATGTGAGAATAAAGTATTAAGAGCAATAAAAATAATTATTTCACCATATTTAATGAGGTAAATGGTTTTCCATGACAGTTTTTCAAAACCATCCACCAAATTTGTGCGACCACATCATAAAATGCAGGATATTTATGTTTTAGTAATACGGTTTAGAAGAACCATATGTTTCCCATGCACATATTTTTAGTACATTGAGGTACCCTTAAAGGTAATCCTGCAGATTTAGGATCATGGATTAAAGAAATTACGTGACTAGTTTGTTTCTTCTAAAAGATGAAGCTACGGGATCTAAACAACCAACAAATACTCATAAATCACAATGAAGCTAATGATACAACTCTTGATAGTCAAAAATAGTAAAAAAACACTATAGATTAATGTGTATCAAATATCATAATTAAATTTTCAAACTCAAATCCAATTTTCATCTTTCCACCTATAAAAAATTGAATTCCCTCTAAATTTAGATGAAATTCATAATATTGGACATTAGAAACTCTACATATAATGATAGTCATCCAACACACTATTTTCATATGATGAGATGATCCGGAATTTACCCATATCAAAATGATTATCCAAGTCATCCCCAATCACTTATTCAGGACTAATTCCTCACATGTTGATCTACATCTTTGGAATTACCTACCTAATAACTTCTAGACCCAAACATTTCTAAAATTTTGGTTGTCTAACACCAACCAAAACCAAATGAATAACATCCCAACATCACATCTCATGTGTCATGATTATCACTATATCTACCATTAAAACCCACTTCACACATGAGGTCAACAAGGTGTAATACCAAGAATGATGAAAAAATGATCATGTATCAAAAAAAAATATACATATAATTCCAATTAAATATGTTGATTCCCATACATTTCACAACAATCCCACCCCATTCCCAATGCAATCATATTTACTAGTTCATAGTTCATTCAATTGTCACACAAGTTCATTGTTATCCAATGTTAGTAATATAAAAAAATAACACTACCATTATCATGGAATACCAATAACCATCATCGGCACCAAGGCCTACTCTGGCCCTACATGATAAACTACATGCACATAGAATGAAGACCAAAAACACAAAGACTATCCCCCTTGTGTTTTATACCTCACAGTGGCCACAAAACCCACCACTAGTTATCTCTATCCCTTACAATACCTACTTATAAAATAGTATCTTGAATACCTACTCCTAATACCCCTATTAGTCATACTTCAGACCCCCGAGTCTCACATATTCCATTACATCAATATATTTGATACATATTTAGATATAATCACTTTATATGGATTATATTTTCATACACACACTACTCATTTGGAATATTCTCACACTGATTCCAAAATAGACCAAATTTATCAAACTGGAAGCATGTCATCGAAGACACACTCCTTAGTGATCTTTCATATATCTAACCTAACATCCCTACCGAGGCTCCTTAAAGACATGATTCCATACACCCATAGAACCAATTCCATGCTCAGCAACATTCATCACTCAACTTCAATTGGTAATATTTTTCAAGTTATCCTTTTCTATCACTCCGTTATTCAATTATTCCAAGAAAAACCTCATCCTAATGATGTTCACATGTATCCTGGTGTTATATGTAAAACTATCATCGATCAATCTCACATAGGTGATGTCATCCACTACCATATATAGTGGAAAAAGGGAGAGTTCCATGATCTTCCCAATGAAATCCATGACTGATGTGTCTCCCAACTTCATGTTAACATACTCCTAGGCTCAGTATCCTCTCAAATCATCATAGATGAAATAATAATATAAATCTCTCTTGATGTTTTCTTATGTTAGAACCTCATTCCTTCCTTCATGTACTTGTATTTCCTATAATTATATAACTTGTACAATAAAAATTTAGAAATCTTTCATCACTCTACACTATGAGTGATTCTCAATTTTGTCTAAAATCATTTATAGAGATTTGATCCAATAATATATTAACTATAGCCCACCATAACAAAAAATAATAATGTAAGGTATTGTTAATAGAACTCAAAATCAGATAATCTATGGATGGTTCATCACCCTGAAATCTCTAGACTATACTTTGTATGACCCACACTAAGCTCGCTTTGAGATTCCCATCTTGAATTGAATTTAAATATGCTACCTCTTTATGATTCCCCACCTACCTTGAATCCTATAACTATACCTCATTCTCATACCATCCCTCATGGTCCTCATCTGATGTATTCGCTGGAAGAATCATAACTCCTTCTTCCTGATTCTCCACAAAAATCTGTTTATGTAACATATTGATAAATACCAAAAGCCATAGCCAATTATAATAAAAGTATTCAATATTATTAAAAATGGACACCTCTAACAGAAAACACATCTCATAAACCATACACATCCATTATACACCCATGTAACATATCCAAAAAAAATTCCCCTTTACTACACATATCAGAGTCATTAATCCCATAACCAGCATAACAAATATCACAAATATAGGGTGCTTGAGTAAAATGCCACTGAGAAGATATTCAGGAAGACAAAATATTTTTACAAAAACATTAAATTGATTAACCTATTCCTTTATTCCTAAAAACCATTATCATTATATTGACTATATATTCCATATACACATAATATCACATATCAATCTCGTCAGGATACACATACACAGTCTTGCAGAGTAGAATTTCGACAAGAATCTAAGAAAGAAAACAATATTTAAATTTTTTAAAACACTTTAAATTGACCAACCCATTTTATCATATTATAGGTTCCATGGGATAATCCCTAGAACATATTCATGTCATGTAAACCAATGTTATTATCATATTTCCTAAATTTTCATCCATTTCCATATTAAGAAATGGGTATTAAATGAATAAACTTACAACATCACACCATTTTGTTCCACAAGAGGTGGAAAATAAATCTAATATATTGGGACAATATTTGAACATCCATTATCACACATAATAAGTTGGTCTAGTACACATGCATGGGAATGGAGGTAGTAGAACATGAGCTCATCACCCAATTCATACTAGATTCATTCCTTTGGACTGCCACAACAAAAATATCTGACCATAATCAAATCCAGACGTTTATTCCACATAGGATCCAACATAAAATTGTGGAAACTTTTTATCTAAATTTTGTTCCAATGCAACATGTATTACTATTACTCCATAAAAACTTATCCTATTCTCTAAGACATAGAGCCATTATGCCTTAGGCATGCCTCCTTATATGTGTAAGGCTACCGACTCATTGCAAGGGTCAATTGGGTGATAGTGGGGAGACAATACCCTATTGCATTAAAAAAAATAATGGTCAACACAACAACATCACTATTGAAGTAAATGAACGAACTCAAAAGAAGAATATATAAAACAAATACAATGGAATTCCCAAAAGCATATGAGATGTAAAAACTAAATAATTTATATATGTGTCATAACATTGATACAAAATATACCTGAAACATTACATGTAGATGATAATATGTTTTTATACAATAAATCATATAATAAAACTCGTTTTCATCACAAATGAAGCACAATTTCCACTTAAATCCATCCCTTACACCCAAGGTGTCACCTTTCTCACTGAGGTCCATACCAAGAGTCTTATCCCATACCTAATAACATAGCCATAAATTTTATATGAACTTCTATGGTAACGTTATTACTATTATTATAATCATTGAATGCCACAAACAATTTGTTTCTATCTTATGTTCATATTTATAAGAGTTAATGGAAACACAGTTAAATAAAATCCCATTAAATTTCCATTGTCTAGAATCTCCTTTGATCAATTGCCACAAGGGATCATTTTCTTACATATCCCATCACCAGAGTTGAATTATATAATGCTAACAAATTCCACATCTATACCATGTCAATTAAAACTATTTTCACGAGGGTATGACAAATAATCATATCATCAATCCCATAGAATTATTCTTCAACAACCACCACCATCTCATCGTCCAGATACCCGTAGGCATGATGATATCTACCCTCTTACCTCCTATCGCAGAATAATTAATATTATGGTGTTCCCCATGCCCAATCCAATGCTCTCACTCACCATCACCAATGTAATTATACAGTGATCACCTTTTCTGAAACTAATGGTTATCACCATCCCCTATGATTCTAATCCTACGTTGGCCTCCCCTAAAATCTTGTCGAGTCCTACTCCAGTGTGAAAATGACTCCAATGGTTCTAGCATCAAACAATGTTGACAAGAAATCACCAACCATCCTAGACTACATCATCCAATAGAACATTATCCACACATTAAATATCTATCACCAAACCACAAAAGGTGCCATCACACTCTTCCATAATCTAAAAAACATCTTCAACAAAATCCTAGCGATCAAAATCACCCCATGGATCTCGTACCAAGCACAACTCATTCCCATGAAACACACAATTCTATAAAACTTTATTATATAAACTAAATTAAAGTCATATCATACCCTAAAAACATGGATTCATGTTCCATATGAAAAAAACCATTGTAGGATCAAGATACATTAAAAAATTAGTAATTTCTCATCGAAATCTTCTAATAATGATGTAAAATTTAAATCATAACAAAATGGTAACACACAAACAACACTGATTTTAGGCACTTTAATACACATCCCATATCATGTGTATATATTAAGAGAAAAGATATATTTATCTAATGATAAAAAATCCCTTCATGTGTAACACCTAACGGATTTAGAAATAAATTTGATATAGAATGAATAAAACACTGGGTATTATAGAGATAAACACCTTTTTATTTACAGTGGATAGTTATAACCTAGTTATTAGATATAATATTTCGGCTTCTGAGTTTTTAATTTTGAAAAATTGACATACATGGTTGTGATCAGTATAATATTAAGAGTCTGATAGGATCAACTTACATTTTGTGAATAGTAACATGAACTTTAGGAATAGTAATGTACCCTTATGTATAGTAATATTTCCAATATGAAAATAAACACCACCCATGATAGTGTAAATAATATATATTCACCTTATAAATGAGTGTAAATATTTTAAAAATTAATAATTATGTGTCAGTAATTTTGTGAGTAATTAATATTTAATTAAAAAATTTATTTGAAAAATTTATTTTAAATGAAAATAATTTTCATAAATAGTTATCCTATAGAAATATTTTATTTCTTATTATTTTATGGATAATTTTAAGATACCTCAGATATTTTTTGAAATTATTATAAAATCATTATAAATTTAAAATAATTATTTTTCAATTAAATAATGATTTTATTTAATAAATAAATTTCAATATTTAGGAAATTATTTTGATGAAATAGAATCGATTTTTGCATTCTACAAAACAAAAAACATTTATGGTGATTTTTTTTGGTTTTCAAAAATACATTATTTTTTTGTGAATATTACAATTCTATAATTAATGATAAATGCTAAATACATGATTTATTGAGTTATATGTGATTTATTACTAATGTAACTGAATTTTTATCAAAATGAAATGAGTGTATTTCAATTTTTGGTAATAATAATCAACAAAAATTATTTTCTAGTGAAAATATTAAAATAATGAATAAGATATTCAAAAATCACCCCTCTCCTCCACTCTAAAAACCACCCCTCACACCCACTTGTCCTCAATCATCTATGCCTTGTGGATTATAAAATTTCTTCCCAAATCATATCCTATAGTTTTTCCCCACATCCAAGAGCTGTTGGTCTTTCCAAAATACAAAAACCTCACCCATTGAAGAGGTTATCAAATAGGATATTTCATGGGGTAAACCCTCTTCTTTTTTTTATTTTCTATTTCAATTTATTTTATTTTATTACCTTATACTCTCCTCCCCTATACAAATGATCATTATAATTACAATATCAAATACATATATATGTATATATATAATTTAATGTAATTATGTTAAAGGAATATCCTTCCTCAAACTACCATCTCTCTATCTTTGTTTTAATAAAGTGAAATCGTATTTCTGGAGGTGCCAATTTACAACTTTTATGGCTGATGAAATTTTTTCCATCAATTTATTCTTCAGATATGGTCAAGATGGAATTTTTATGGTAAAAAAAATAAAATATATGTATTATAACCTACTTAATGTTTTTAATCCATCATATTATCATAATACCAATTCATATAGAAAAAATAGTCTGTGGTTATCAAAATACCCCCGTAATAATATAAATGATTAAAAAAATCATTATCTAATGATTCTTACCCATACCACATAACCACATGATATGTATAATAAATTACACTACTATAAACTCACTTTTAGAAACCAATTCCAGTTCTGTATTATTATTCCCAATTGCATGAACATCATTATTTATAAACAAGTGAATTGATTCTAAAAACCATGAAAACTAATGATCCTTAACGATGAAATTAAACCACATAACAAATCAATAATGCCATAAATGAGATTAATAAAACTATAATGAATAAAATACATGTATAAGAGGTTCTTTATTAATTATTTAATGGATTTAACTTTATTATCTAGGATGTTATGGTCAAGTAAAGAACTAATTTAGACATAAGGTAAGGGTTTTCTACCCAAATCTCCAATTTCCTTTCGGTCCCTCTTTTTTTCTCATTACCCTGATGAAATTATTAATTATTCTTATGTACACATCAGAAATTAGATATGAATGTTCTATTTATATGTACCATTCATAATCATTCTTTCTTTTATGGGAACATTAATGTTTTAAAATGATTTTTTACAAATTCTTCTCGAAAAACAATCCCATTTCATGTGAACTTCATGTTTTCATACATATTTTCAAGTAAACTATAAAATATGTTTCAAGCCACCGTTATTTATCTAAAACCATTAAATTTATAATTGAAATAAAATTTTAGTTAATTCATGTTTCATTCAAATATTTTACCAAAAGAACTATACTTTTCAATGTAAAAGTGTATTACTCTCAAGAATTATTCCATGAATACATCATTTTCATCTATTCAAACATCCCTATTGGATTGTATGTTTTATTGGGATTAACCTATTATTACTATCATCTACCATATTTTATTAAATTTTTTATAATCAATTTGACTACAGATGATCTATATTGATACTATTCATCATTCTACTGATAATGGACAATGATTGTTTCAATAGATTGGGGAAAGTTATTTCATGTGTTCAGGTTATTTATGTTTAGCCCCATTCATATGATGAATTAATTGTGCTTTTAAAGTGATGGTTGGTTCCTACTATATCCCTTAAATGCATTATTATATATCTTGAGACAATATATTATTTGGTTTTGTTTGTGGCCTTACACTAATATTTTCATACGTCATAGATGCGGACATAACAATATGTTTCATATGTCTGACAAGATGCATTCTATCATTATGTTATTTATAACTGATAAAACATGTGATTATTCAACTACTATAATATAAATGGTAATGTTAAATTCATTTATGATCATTTACATATCATTATTTAATCATATCTCATTCCATCCATATTATGCTCATGTATATTTTTAGAAGAATCTGTTATTAGTTGTTTACCAAGACTATTGTTTTTTATGATAAATTGGGCTTTATTACAAACCCTTGTTAAGCATCTGAGAACACCCCATTAAAATATTTTATTCCCCCCAGGTTGTGAAGATGTATATTTTGAATTAATTTCAGGGATAATCAATGAGTCATAGATGTCTCTTTGGAATTTCTATTATGTATTTCATGTCATGTTTTAAGGTTGAAATTACTTTCCTAACGAGTTTTTAAATTCTACTAAAATAATTGGTCCTTTGGGATATAAATATATTGAAATCATTCCAGCGTATTAATATATGGCACCAGAAACGGTAATCTAGGGTTGGGGTATTTACAGTTGGTATCAACGGGGTTTTATTATAAATCATGTAAAGTAGATATAGAAAACATAGATTAGGGAACAAAACCCTAATGTAGACACTGAGGATAAGTATATAAGAAGATACTATAATTTTGTTAAGCTATATATTATGTGTATATTCCTAGAAAATACATCTCTATCTAGATACTATAAGTGTATCTGATACTAGTATAGATGTACCAAGATGTAACCACTATGATAAGGTGTTTCGGGCCTGACCCATTGTATCTAATTACCCGACTATGAGACTTACTATGCACATGGGTTTAAAATCTAAATGGGTATTCTTAGGATAAATTACATTTTCAATAAAACCCATTATTAAGAATTAAAATGTGAATAGTTATTCAAAAATCCATAATTATTATTCAAAAATTAAATAAGTAATTAATATCAATTTATGTTATTGGTTTTTTTTAGATTGATATTATACATTATGATTCAAAACCTAATTTGTTGTATTCCATTATTTAGAAATTGAACCTTGTGTTTGTAATTGAAACCATATGAACATATGTATCAAATTTAGGGATTTCCATCCTCTGAAGAATAATGAAGTTGGTTCTGGAGCTATGACATGCACTATGAAACTTATAACTATACAAGGTCATATGACTCATGTAATGCATAATATCCATAGCCATATGATGATTCCTGAAAAACAATATGGAGGAGAAATGTTAGACAGATTTTTGTTACAACATAATCTATGATTTAATGGGACTATAAACACATTCATATAAGATAAGTGGATCAGTTCCTTAGAGAAGATATTGCTCGCTTTGGGATGTAATGAATGGGAGAAGGTTTTCATGGATGTTTTTCATCGATCATGATATAATGATCAATGGTGTTTGTTAGTTGAAAACAAAAAGGAGGAGGAAGTTATTGAATATATTTAATGGAGGGATTTAAAGAAAAATTCATAGAAAAATGAATCCCTCATGAACAATGATAATATAAGGAATATATGTTTTTGATTCTTTGGAAAAAATAGGATGATTGTTTGGAAATGTATGAAGATAACTTTTGATGGTAGGAAATCAATGTAGTGGATTACATACAAAATCAATGGAGAATTATTTATCAATTCATTTATGTCTAAAATTATTCCATAAAAGGGCACTAGTATCCCAAAGATTCACGTCTTATGAAGATATAGTATCATTTGTTGTCATGGAAGAAAAATAATTTTCAATGTCTTATGACGTTAATGGATGAAATAGAAGAAGAGGCATGCATAAATATTTTTAAAAGGAAATATGAAAAATTGGAAGGAGGGAAGATTTTATTTTCCATCTTGTGATAATTGTGTGAAGAAACACCCAGGTACATGCCTGAAAGGTATTATTGTTTGATAAAAGTGTGGAAGAAAAGTCCACCAAGACCATGATTTTAAGGGAATGAATAAAGCAACAAATGATCAATTCTATAATACAAAGAGTGGGGACATTAGAAAAATGAGTGTCATAAGCTTAAAGGAAACATTTCCAAAAAAACTCTAAGAGAGTTAGTCCAAAATTATACAATCACTACTGATGAGGTTGAAGTTTCTAATGATGTTGTGGAAAGTACTTTAATAATTTATCAAACAATCCAATGATATATTTGATTCTGGATCATCGGGTTCTTTTATATGGTCCCATTTTCCATGAAAATTATACAATTCGAATTTGATTTAATAAATGAGTTGTTAAGGAAAACTTTTAAGGGATGTATCATTGCAACCAAAATGTGTTGATCAGTCCCCTTTGTGACAAAAAAATGTTATTTAGTTTCAAACCCTATCCTTATACTCAATGTTGAATTTGATATAATTATTTTAAGGAATTGGATTTCAAATTATGAAGCAAAAATATATATTAAGAATAAAAAAGTTATAATTTTTGAGAATGGTGTAGAATACATTATCTTTAGAGTAGAATCCACATCACTGGATTCTTATTTAGATCCACCCCTTGGAGATATATATAGTTAAATTCATTTAGAGGAATAAAAAATAATATCTATTTGATTGGAGTGAAATAATCAAATTAGGGATGTACTTATTGTGCGAGAATACATTGATGTGTTCCCAAACGATTTAACTGGATATCCACCAGATCAGAAAGTTGAGTAATCTATTGATTTTCATACAGGTTCGAGACCTATATCAATGGATCCATATAGAATGGACACAATATAATTAGTATAATAGAAGAATGAACTAGAGGATTTATGTGATAAATGATTTATCAACCCTATTATATCTCTATGGTGAGATCCTTACCATTTTGTTAAGAATAAATATCGATATATGAGACTGTGTATTGGGTATATGGTTATCAATGAACTTATGAAAATGAAAAATTATATACATCATCAGACTGATGATCTATTTTATCAGCTTCATAGACCACAATTGTAACGACCCAATGTTTCATTAATTGAAATCCCTATTGATCTAATTAAATGTCTCTTTATGTAAAATTTTTATATATAATGTCAACTTCTTTGGTTTTATGTTATTAATTTTGATCGTTACTTTTATATACATTGAACAGTTATCACATGGTTAGTATAAATATAAGGCTTTAACAAACCCAATTTACTGAGCCAATGGAAGAGATGGACTCATCAAATAGAATTGCTCCATACAAAGCCCTTTGGTCAGAACTCGGAAAAGAGGTGGCATCTTTGGGATTTGTTCTTGACAAAGCCCAATATGAGATTCTTCATGTCAAGCTCGAATGAGACCATCTACTGGAAAAGTGGAAGTTGATAGAGATTACCACTCGAGCGATGTTATCTGAACCACCCCAAGGTTCTATCATCATCGCACACCTTACCCTTAGGTCTTATGCGGCTGTTTTAAGGGGTTATGTAACAAATCACTAGTACTATGTTCATGTAGATTATTTTTTTATATAATAAGGAATATACTTTCTTGTCATTATTGATACATTGTAAATAGTTTTTAATGTACAAATAGTGTTTTTTGTTATTATTTAATTAAGAATTCTATTTTATTAAATTAAGTGATTTTTGAATTAAATATTTTTTAATTAAATATTATTATTATAACTAAATTAATTTTTATTAAGTATAAAGGATCCTATAATTTTATGAATGCAAATGTAATTTTTATTAAGGTTTGAAAGCCATTTTGGTCAAAAACTGTGAATTTTTTATAAATGTCGGTTTTTATTGTAAAAGTGAAAATTAACATATATAGAAAATTATTTAGATAAAATAAATGTTATTTCTGGAATCAGGATGTCGAAATTATCAAATGGAGAATTTGTCGATATTTTCTGAGACAGTCAAATATTTGGGAAAAAGGTAAATATCGTTTAAATATATAATGTGTTTTATGACATCATAATGACCCAATACTAAAGTAATAAAATACTATATGCTTTATATTCGGCCAATATATGTTTTAACATTAAAATAATATGATTTTGAGTTTGTTTGACTTATTTTACAAATCATTAATAGACCCCTCAAGACTTATTAAACATCTTGTCTTTTTAAATTATTTTCCCTCGGAGTGTGACTCACATCCACATAAGCAACCCCATTATTTTAAGAAGTTCAGACTTTGGAATTATAAAATATTCTTTTCCTCTCCCATTTTCCAAAAACCATGGGCAATAACTTTGAGCTTATTTTTGGTTTTGATTAGAGTAATGTAAGGGGTCCCAAACCTAAATAATAAAGAATTAACTCACCTTTCCTATATAAACCCACCCAAGATCCCACTTCCTCTTCACTCAAAGCCTTTGGATTTCTTCCAACCTCTTCCCTACTCTCTCTATAATCCTCTCAAGGTTCCCCAAGCTCCCAGGAATCCTCTATCAAGCCTCTCCCAAGCCTTTGGAAGCTCACTTCCAAGTAAGGGGTTTTCTTCCTTTCACTTTTTTTGTCCAATTTTATTAATATTGTTATGCTGTTTTAATTAAAATTATATATACTGGGGTATGGTTTTTCAACGCCCCCATACATCCTTCTTATTGTTTGAATTATGGGAGACCCCTTTCTCTCTCATTAAATGCCTCCCCTGTACACCCGTTACTATGCCAAAATTATGAAAGGAACCTATATCTCCTCATTTACATTCAATAAATACTTTTGTATCGGGATTATAAATTCCATTAAAATTGTTGGGAAATGTATCTATATGACCCCCCTTACCATCCATTTCTTGCAGATATGATGAGACACCCCTTTCTCTCTCATCAACCATTTTTATCAATTCTTATATCACTCTGTTACGCTGCCGAAATTGCAACGATTTTCTAAGCCAATGCCATTGTGTAGTGAATACCATACCTATTTCTCCATCAAGGTTATTCAACTTCATGAAAATTTACTTATTGATTTTAATGTTTCATTCCATATTCCTTCTCATGGAATAAATGATTATGTTTAACGAATCCATGTTTTATGATCCATGTGGCACACTTATGCATGAAATGAAATGTTAATGAAGGGTGCACCCTTATAGCGCACCAATGAATTGGGTAAAGTATAGTATCATGATAAGTCATGTGCAATGAGTGTTGACTCATGATAATTCAAGTGAAATGAGTTTTTACTCGCGCTTCATGTGCAATGAGTATTTACTCATGGTCCATGTGCATTGATCCTTGGCTCATGCTAATTCCATGGGAAGTGTTGTTTCCACATTTCCATTTTATGATTGTCATTCTTTATCATGCCTTTATGTTCATTTTTTCCTTGTTATCTATTGATATGCCTATTGCCTAACATGAATTGTACTCCAAATTTAATCCATGTTTATTCTGTTACTGGGCTTTATAGCTCACCGATTTTCTTATGTATGTCCTTAGGTTATCCCATGCAATGCTAAGTATGAGGGAATGTAGTCGTCATGTAAAGGAAGTTTTCAATAATGATGTTGTATTTAATGTTTTAAGTTGTTATGAAATGATCATAACCCTCATATACAATATACCTCTCTATCATCCATGTTGTATTAAGTGAATAGTTTATGTAATAAATAATCTTTACGTTTGTAATAAAAGCAAGGTTGTCATAGATGGTATCAGAGGATAGGTTTACTTATTTATGGGATTAATATTATAAAACCCTAGTAATTCATTAGAGACAAGACCAAGTATAATAAAAACATCCCTACATTTTGGTGAGTACTAATTAAGTGGTTTATCAATCAAATACATCCATGTCTGGATACGAGCAGGTAGAGGCGGCTCTAGCACAGATGTATCCTAGGGTTAAAACCCGAAAACACCACTTTGAGCTAGACTCGAATGGGAACTGGTGCACGACAACAGGACTTGCTGCACTTGTGGTTATGACACTCACAGAGGATATGTTTTGATAAATTCTCAAGATTAGTATAAAACCTTATTAAGGGAATTAAAAAAATTCCCCTAAGAATATATGTTAGAATGTAGACCATGAAAAGCCTAGATTGAAGCATATAGACTCGTGAGTTAAGGAAGTAAAAGTTAATTTATAAGTCGTCAACTTTTGTCTATGGAGTACCCTTTATGTGTTACCCACCTAAATTTCCTTTTATTCCAGCCAATGGCTGGTAATAGGAGGACTCGGTCTAATAACTGATGTGAAGATCATTGTGATGACTGTACTAATGAGATTCCAAATCCAATAAGAGCAGGAATCACGAACATTGTCACGCGTCAATCTCAGCTAACTCAAGAATTGAATAGAAACATGGGTCAAGAGGAACATCCAAACACCCCTAAGAAGGAAAAAGTCTCTATCTAGAGCTTCATGAGACCAAGGCCTCTTACTTTTAGTGGATCATCCAATCCCACGATAGCTGAAGAATAGATCAACTCCATTGAATAGATATTCTTCATCCTTCAATGTTCTGAACAAGAGAAGGTTCTCCTGGTGGCTTATCATATGGAGGTTGAAGCTGATCAATAGTGGACGTTGATAAAAAATATGAATCCTAAGGAGGATATCGAGGCCTTGGAATGGAAGGATTTCCGAAAGATGTTTTTCGATAAATATTTTCTACTCACCCTCCGGCTTATGATGGAAAGGTAATTCCTTTCCCTCAAGAAAAAAAGAAGAAGAATTTGTTGGAGCATACAAGGAAAACTTCACAAGGCATGCATGATATGCTTCTGGCTTTGTTGTTACCCCCGAATGCAAGGTTGACCGCTTCTTTGGGGGGCTGAAGCCTATCCTGCGGAAAGAATTTGGGATCTGTGACTTCAATAGCTATGAGAAAATTGTTTGATGTGCCCTTAAGGTATAAATGGAGATCGGGGAGTCACAGGGGTATCATGGGGACAAGAAGCTTAAGGTGGACTTCAATTCTGGCAGTCCATTGGATAAATCCAACGATTCTAAGAAGATCCAACACCCCACTTTCCAAAAGTGCGGAAAGAAGCACCCTATAAATTGCCTCAAGGGGACGAGGAAATGCTTTAGGTGTTGAAGGGAAGGGCACCTAGATGTTATCTGTCAGCAAGAAAGACCCACGACTGCGACAATGGAGAGGAATTCTCCGTTCGACCCGCAACGCATTGTTCATTGCTACAACTGCATGGAACTGGGGAATCTTTCAAATTAGTGCCCTAATACAAAGGTTTTTGGAGGCAACCAACAATATACAAGGCAGTAATGAAGATATTTTTCCATCACTTCTACCAAAGTAAACCCCGACAACGAAGTGGTGAAAGGTACGCTAGTTATTCATTCAAGAATATCAAACGTACTTTTTGATTAAGGTTCTACGCATTCTTTTATATCTCAAAAGTTTAGTAGAACAATCCCAGCACCACCACAAATCATGGAAGTGAAGATGTTGGGGATTACAACAAATGGGAAAATCATTGCATCCATTCAATATAACTCCTCCCCGGTCATAATCTGTGGATTAAATTTCCCAGAGAAGCTCGTCATACTCCTCTAGTGGAATTTGAGGCAATTCTTGGCATGGATTGGCTTTCCTTATATAGAGCCAACATAAATTTTCAAGAGAAGGAAATCACACTCCATATGGAGATTTGACCCCCGATTCTTTACAAGTGTAAGGAGGAAGATGAATCTTCTTTAGCTCCATCATCTCAAGAATGGATATTACTAACCTATGAGAATGGGTATCTAGCTCATATGATTGATTCCATGGAAGAAACTATACTTGAATAATTGCCTATTGTGAGGGAATTCATTAAAGTGTTTCCCGAGGAACCACCTGGTCTTCCTCCTAGAAGAGACGTTGAATTCAAAATTGAACTTATACCTAGGGCACTACCAATATCCAAGACTCCATATCGAATGGATATCATGGAGCTTGAAGAGCTGAAAAAACAACTACATCAGAATCTGGATAAAGGGTTAATACGCCCAAGTGCTTCACCATGGGGTGCACCAGTCCTCTTCATCAAGAAGATGGATGGGTCGATGCGATTTTGCATCGATTATCGTGAACTTAACAAAATCACGATAAAGAACAAGTATCCTCTGCCACGGATCGATGACTTGTTTGATCAGCTGCATGGAGCACAATACTTCTCCAAGGTAGATTTGCGGTCGGGATATTATCAAGTAAGGGTGAAGAAGGAAGATGTCCCCAAGACTACTTTTAGTACAAGATACGGGCACTATGAATTCATAGTAATGACTTTCGGACTCACCAATGCTTTAGAAATATTCATGGGCTTGATGAATAGAGTCTTTAGATATTACCTAGACAAATTTTTGGTAGACTTTATAGATGATATTCTAATATACTCCAAAACCAAGGAGGATCATGGGGAGAATTTAAGAACTGTACTGGAGACATTGTGCAAGGAGAACCTCTTTGAAAAGTACAACAAGTGTGAGATCTGGTTGAAGGAAGTCTCATTGTTGGGCCATATAATCACAAACAATGGGATATCTGTGGATCCCTCCAAAATAGATGCAATTATGGGATGGCCAAGGACAGCATCGATAATAGATATCCGTAGCTTCTTGGGGTTAGCTGGATATTATCAATGATTTGTGAGAAATTTCTCACGATTGTCCAACCCTCTTACCAAGATAACTTTAAATGGAGTAAAATTTTCTTGGAGTGATGAATGTGAAGAAAGCATCATGGAGTTGAAAATAAGGCTTATCACTACGCCCGTGCTCACATAACCCACAAGTGGGGAACTTTTTTTGGTATTCAGTGATGCTTTGAAGAATGGCTTAGGCTGTGTGCTGATGCAGAATGATAAAGTGATATCCTATGCCTTAAGGTAGTTGAAAATCCATGAGTGCAACTATCCAATGCATGTTCTAGAGTTGGCGGCTTTGTTTTTCGCCTTGAAAATCTGGAAACATTATCTCTATGGGGAGAAATTTGAGATATATACTGACCACAAGAGTCTTAAATTTATATTCACACAGAAAGAGATTAATATGCACAAGAGAAGATGGATAGATCCCATCAAGGATTATGACAATTCAATAAATTATCACCTTGGGAAGGAGAACAAGGTGGCATATTCCCTAAGTAGAAAGGACCTAGCGTTTCTATCAATGATGAGAATTGAGAAGGATCCAATCTTCTTATAATTGATGAAGATGGACATGGGAATCATAAAAGAGGGAACATCATCAATCCTTTCACAAATTATTGCTCAACTGTCTCTTTTGGAAAGGTTAAAGGATGCTCAAAAGGATGATGTGGTAATTCAAGGAAAAGTGGAAGCTATTGAAAAAGGGAAATCCTCTGAATTTAATGTTAATGAAGAATTAATTGAGTGATTTGGGAAAGGACTATGTGTTCCATCATGTCCGGAGATGAAGAAGAAAATTTTGGATGATGCACATAGTTCAAATTTCTCTATTCACCCAGGGAGCACAAAGATGTATCGAGATCTCTGAGAAAACGTTTGGTGGAATAATATGAAGAAGGAGATCGCTGAATAAATATCAAAGTGCCTGGTGTGCCAGCAAGTGAAGGGAGAGAGGCAAAAGTCTAAGGGGATGATTCAACCATTTCCCATACCAGAATGTAAATGGGAGAACATCACCATGAACTTTGTCACCGGACTTTCGAGGACATCCAAAGGAAATAATGAAATCTGGGTTGTTGTGGATCATCTTACAAGGACAACACACTTCATTGATATTCGGGAGGATTTCTCATTGGATCAACTTGCACAGATATATATCAGCGATGTGGAAAGGATGCATGGTGTACCAATATCTATTATGTCTGACTAAGAACCACGATTCAACTCTATGTTTTGGAAGAGTCTTCAACATGATATAAATAATGAACTGAACTTTAGTACGGCCTATAATCCTCAAACTGAGTGGAAATCCGAACGAACTATCCAAAAACATGAGGACAAGTTGAGAGCATGCTCAATAGTGTTTAAAGGAGGATGCGATCAACATCTTACTCTGGTTGAGTTCACTTATCATAACAATTTCCACTCAAGCATACAAATGGCACCATATGATGCCTTGTATGGGAAAAGGTGCATAGCACATGCATGTTGGGATGAGGTTAGTGAACGTAAGTTGCTTGGACACGAAATGGTTGAGGAAATGGTGGAGAAGGTGAAAACCATTCAGCAGCATATCAAGGCATCCTAGAGTTGACATAAGAGTTATGTAGATAATCATCGACGATACATTGAGTTTAATGTTGGAGACATGGTTTTTCTACACATATCTCCATGGAATAAGCTCAAGAGGTTTGGAAAGAGAGGGAAGCTAGGTCCAAGATACATCAGCCCCTTCGAGATTCTTGATCATGTCGGGGCTGTGGTCTATCGACCAACACTCCCACCTACCATGTCCAAAGTACATGCTGTCTTTCATGTATCCCTCTTAAGGAAAAACATACCGGACCCTTCACATGTACTATCTTCTGAGGTGGTATAGTTGGAGGATGATCTTTTTTATGAGAAGCATCCAGTGAATATATTAGATTGTAGAGAAAAAGTTTTATGAAATAAGACAATTCCCCTCCTCAAGGTGTTGTGGCGAAACTACAAGTTTGAAGAAGCGACTTGGGAATCGGAGGAAATGAGGAAGACGAGTTACCCACATCTGTTTTAGTTTGGGAAAACGAAATTTCGAGGGAAATATTTCTTTATGGGGGAATATTGTAACGACCCAATGATTCATTAATCAAAATCCCTCAAGATCCAATTAAATGTCTCGTTATGTAAAATGTTTATAAAAAATGTCAACTTCATTGGTTTTATGTTATGAATTGTGACCGTTACATTTATATCCATTGAACAGTGATCACATGATTAGTATAAATATAAGGCTTTTACAAACCCAATTTACTCAGACGAAGGAAGCGATGGACTCATCCAGTAGAATTTCTCCATACGAAGCCCATTTGTTGAAACTCGAAAAAGAGGTGGCATCATTAGGATTCGCTCTTGACCAAGCCTAAGCTAAGATTCTTCTTGTCAAGCTCGAATGGGACCATCTAAAGGAAAAGTGGAAGTTGATAGAGATTACCACTTGAGCGATGTTATCTGAGCCACCCCAAGAGTCTGTCACTATCGCACTCCTTACCCTTAGGTCTTATACGGCTTCTTTAAGGGGTTATGTTACAAATCGCTAGTATTATGTTCATGTACATTATTTTTGTATATAATAATGAATATACTTTCTTATCCTTATTGATACATTATAAATAGTTTTTAAAGTAAAAATAGTGTTTTTAGTTATTATTTAATTAAGAAATCTATTTTATTAAATTAATGGATTCTTGAATTAAATAATATTTTAATATAATTTTATAATTACTATTAAATTAATTTTTTTAAATATAAATGATCTAATAATTTTATGAATGCAATTTAATTTTTGTTTAGGTTTGAAAGCCATTTTTGTCAAAACCCGTGAATTTTCGATAAATGTCGGTTTTTAGTTTAAAATTGAAAATTAAAATATTTAGAAAATTATTTAGATAAAGTAAATTTTATTTCTGGAATCAGGACGTCGAAATTAACAAACAGTGAATTTTTCTTAATTTTCTGAGACAGTCAAATTTTTGGGTAAAAATTAAATATCTTTTAAATATATAATGTTTTTTATGACATCACAATGACCCAATAGTGATGTAATAAAATACTATAAGTGTTATTTTCATCCAATATATGTTTTAACATTAAAATAATGTGATTTTGAGTTTGTTTGACTTATTTTACAAAGCATTAAAGGACCCCTCAAGACTTATTATTCATCTTCTCTTTTTAAATTATTTTCCATGGGAGTGTGACTCACCTCCACATAAGAAACCCCATTATTTTAAGAAGATTGTACATTTTACTTATAAGGTATTTTTTCCTCTCCCCCTTTGAAAAAACCATGCCTAAAAACCATGATCTGGTTTGTGGTTTTGATTAGTTTAATGTAAGGGGTCCCAAACCTAAATAATAAAGAATTCACTCACCTTTACTATATAAACCCACCCAAGCTCCCACTTCCTCCTCACTCAATGCCTTTGGAGTTCGTCCATCCTATTACCTACTCTCTCTATAATCCTCCCAAGGTTCCCCGAGCTCCCAATAAGCCTATCTCAAGCCTCTCTCAAGCGTTTGGAAGCACACTTCCAAGCAAGGGCTTTTCTTCCTTTCACTTTTTTTGTCCAATTTTCTTAATATTGTTATGCCCTTTTAATTTCAATTATAAATGCTAGGGTATGGTTTGGAACCTCCCCCATACTGCCCTATTGTTGTTTTAATGATGGGATACCCCTTTATATCTAATTAAATGCCTCCCATGTACACCCGTTACTATGCCAAAATTCCGAAAGGAACTTCTCTCTCCTCATTTACATTCAAGCAATATTTTTGTATCATGAATCTAAATTCAATTAAAATTGTTGGGAAATTTATCTATATTTCCCCCATTACTATCCATTTCATATATATATGATGAGACACCCCTTTCTCTCTCATCAACCATTTTTATGAATTCTTATATCACGCAGTTACGCTGCCGAAATTGCATCGATTTTCTAACCCAATGCCATTGTGTATTGAATACCATGCCCATTTCTCCATCTAGGGTGTTAAACATCATTCACATTTATTTATTGATTATAATGTTTCATTCCACATTCCATTATCGTGGAAGAAATGATTATGTTTTATGAATCCATGTTTTATGATCCATGTGGTACACTTATGCATGAAATGAAATGTTTAAGAAGGGTGTTCCCTTATAGCGCTCCAATTAATTGGGTAATGTATAGTATCATGATACGTCATGTGAAATGAGTGTTGACTCATTCCAATTCAATTTCAAAGAGGGTTTACTTGTGCTTCATGTGTAATGATGATTTACTCATGCTCCATGTGCAATGAGCCTTGGCCCATGCTAATTCCTTGTTAAGTGTTGTTGCCACACTTCCATGTTATGATTATCATGCTTTATCAGGACTTTATGTTCATATTTCTCTTGTGCTCTAATGATATGCCTATTTTCTAACATTTATTGTACTCCTCAATTATTCGATGTTTATTTCCTTACTGGGCTTTATAGATCACCCCTTTTCTTATTCATGTCCTCAGGTTATCCCATGCAATGCTAGGTACGAGGGAATGTTGTGGTCTTGTAAAGGATGTTTTCAAAGATGATGTTGTATTTCATGTTTTATGTTATTATATAATGATCCTAAGTCCGAAAGACACTAGACCTCTCGTTCATCCATGTTGTATCAAGTGAATAATTTATGTAATAAGTCATGTTAAAGATTGTAATAAAATCAGGGTTGTCATAGAAATATTCATTGAAGATTGACCTTTGATGTGGATATCATTAGTTTCATATGAGGAAGGGAGATACATCAAAGAAAACATTTCAAACAAGGTATAGGAATTATATGTTTACATTAATGCATTTTAGGTTGAATAATGCACTAACTATTTTCATTCATATAATGCATACATTTTTCAATGAATATCTTGATAAAATGGTTTTTGGGATTTATTTACGATATCTTTGTATACTCAATAATATAAAAAAACTTGAGAATAAATTTTTCATTATTCAGAAGTCTCTTTGAAGAAATGAGTTATAAGAGAAGTTAAGAAATTCTGATTTCTGGCATGAAGTAGTTTGTTTTTAGGGACATATTGTCTCTAAGGATAGAATCTTAGTGGGACATTCAAAGACAAAGGTAGTTGTGGAATGGGCTACACTAATGAACATAACAAAGGTATGTAGTTTTATTTGTTTAGCAGGTTATTGTCATCATTGTTTTTCAGAAAGGTGTCTGATTAGCTAACATGTTAACAAATTTTACCGATAAAATGTGTTATGTTTGTACGAACACAAGAACGTGATGAATATTTTGAAGGATTGAAGAGGAGATAAGTGAAATCTATAATACCGACTCTACCATCAAGAAATGTGGGATTTTTTATCTATTGTGAAAAATCAGTAAAATGGCTTGGTAGTGTCCTCATGAAAATTGATAGAGTTATTTCTTATCCATCATGGTTGTTAAAAATTCATTTATAGAACTATACATGGTCTTATGTTAGATGTCATTATTATTTCGTTGATGATATTGATACATTATCTCTATGGTTAAAAATATGAGATATATACTGATCAAAAGAGCTTGAAAAATATCTTCCCATAGAGAAAACTCAACATGATGGAATAGAGATGGATAAAGCTACTCAATGATTTTGATTGTTCAAAAGACTACCCCACATGAAAGGCCAATAAATCAGTTGATGAATCAAGTAGGAAAGATCAAGTTGTTCTATGAAAAGTTGATTAAAATGGATCATGTGTCCCTAGATCTAGTAACAATGGATATATAAATTATCAAAGACATTCAAGCATCACTAAAGTTTCAGTTTTTTGTCCAACAATATATATTGGAATGGATTTAATGTTATCATCCTAATGATGAGAATCTTCAAATGAAAATTGAAGCTGTAAATGAGGGGAAATTTCGAGATATCATGTATGATGATGGGATTCTAAAAACATTAAGGAGGCTATCTATTCCCTATATACCAGAGTTAAAAATGGAGTTATTTGATGATTCCTACAGTTCTAATTTTTTTATACACCCCTTTAACAATATGATGTATAATGATTTAAGGGAACATTTCTGGTGGGACAACATGAAATGGGAATATTCTGATTATGTATCAAGATATTTAGTCTATCAACAAGTGAAGGGTGAATGACAACATCCTAGAGGATTTAAGAAACCTTTTAATATCCATAAATGAAAATGGGTTGAAATTTCTTTTTATTTTCAGTTGGATTACCCAAAACACCATGAATTAATGATGCAGTATCAGTAATTGACGATCATCATACCAAATCTACCAATTTCTTCAATATAAGGGTTGATTTCCCACTATAGTGACTTTCATTAATCTATATTAACTATTTTTTTGGAATTCAAGGAGAAACACTCTCTATAATGTATGATCATGATCCATTGTTTGCATTAAAAGCCTGGAAATGTCTATAGAAATCTTAGGAGACTGAGCTTGATTTTAGTTCTTCATAACACAGTCATCCTAATGCACAGTAATAAAGGATAATACAATCATTTTAAGACATATTGAGATCAGTATATATCTACTTCCAAGATATGTGGGATCAATATTTACCTTATATGGAGTTTTCTGATAATTATTGTTTTTATAATAGTATTCAAATGGAACAATATGAAGCATTGTACAGAATGAGATGTTGTACACCTACATGATGGGATGATGTTGGTGAAAGGAATATTGTTGGCCTAGAGAATATAGAGGAAATGAAAATGAAGGAAAAAAATATATTCCAACCCGTATTAATGAATCTCATTGTTTGAAAAATAGATGTCTTGATAGTCAAAGGATGTATTTGGAATTTCAATTGGTAGATCAAAATTTCTTCAAATTATCTCCATGGAATGGTGTTATAATGTTTTTGATGAAAGGGAAAGAGAGCCATATATATATATATATTGGACCTTTTGAAATTCTCAAGATAATTAGAGCTAGAACTAATTTATTGGAAATTCCTCCCAGCCTTCCTATGGAATAGTATGTGTTCTATGTCCCATTGTTGATAAAATATGTGCCACACAAAACACATGTACTCACTTATGATGTTATAGAGTTGGAACCTGACCTATCATATTTTAAATAGATGATCTAGATCCTAAACAGTAAAAAATATGTGTTGAGGAATGAGATGAATCTGTTGGAAATGGAAAAAGGCGAAATCATAAAATTGAAGAGGTGTGGTGGGAGCTTTAGGATCTTATTATGAAAAAACATCCAAAATATATTTATGACGTAATATTCTAGTAATTTTGAGGGACAATTTTTTAGTGGGTAATATTATTACACCCAAATGATTATGAAATAAAATTTATATAGAATAAATGAAAAAATGTTCATTAGAGAAACAAAAAAATTGTTATCTATTGGAGTTGTTTATAACCTAGCTTTTAGACATAATTTTTTAAAATCTCAGTTTTGAATTTTGAAAAATAAACATGCACTATTGTGATCACTATGATATTAAGAGTTCGATAGGATAATCCTACATTTTTTAGTGAATAGTAACTTGAACCCTTTGAGAAGTAATTTACCCTTATAAATAGTAATATTAACCTTATGAATATTAAACTCACACATGTAAGTAGAAATAAAATTTAGGGTCCATATAAATGTGAGTGAATATTTTAAAAATTAATAATTAAGTATTAGTATTTTTGGGAGTAATTAATATTTATTTAATATTTTAAATCAATAGATTGATATAATATGAAATTAATTTTTAGAAAATGTTTTTGAAATAAATATTATATTTCCTACTATTTATGGTTAATTTTATGAGACCTAAGTTATTTATTGAAATTATTATAAAATCATTTTCAATTAAATTAAATTATTTTTTAAGTAAATAATGATTTTATTTAATTTTTAAATTTCGCATATTTTGGAATTTTATTGATAAACTATATACTATTTTTTAAATCAACATGTTAAAACATGGTTATGGGGAATTTTTTAGGTTTTTCTAAAATTCATGAATTTTTAGTAAATATTAAAATTCTATTTTTAACTATAAATGATAAATACATGATTTATTGAGTCATAGGTGTTGTATTGCTGATGTAGCCAAAAAAAATTATAACTAACATGAATTTATTACTATTTATGGCCACAATAATCAAGAATATTTCTTGTGTTATGTAGAATTATAAATGAATGAATATGATATTCAAAAATTACCCATACTATCCACTAAAAAAACCACTCCTCATTCCCTCTTCTCCTCAAGCCTATAAGCCCCGATCCTTGTCAAATTTCGGAAAAAATACACGTATGAAGTCTCTACTCACGTAAAAGTGCTCTTGGTCTTACCAAAATACCAAAACCCCTTCCTTTAGAAGGTTCTCAAGGAGGATATTTCAAGAGGTAAACCATCATCATTTTTCTTTTAATTTCATTTTCAATTTTTTTAATTTCTTAGCATATCCCATGCCTCCTCTATCCAAATTATGATGATAATTACAATATCATATATATATATATTGTAATGTTTACATGTTAATGAAATATCCTTCTTTAAACTACAATCTCATTTTTTTTTTGAAGAAAACGAAATTGACTTACGGGCGGTGCCCAGTTACAACATTCATGGATGGTGAACTTTTTTTCATCGATTATTTTTTAAAATATGGTAATGATGAAATTTTTAGGGTTAACACATTCTTTAATATATGTATTGTAACCTTTTTAACTTATTAAACTAGTACATATTCATTATACAAATTCATATGACAAAACTAGCTCGTGGTTATTAAAATACCAATGTAATAATATATGTGATTATCAAAAAAAATGTATTATCTTATGATCCCCCTTATAATATTTAACCATGTAATATATATAAAAATTTAAACTAATGTAATTTCCCTGATATCAGACAATTCCAATTTTTGGGAATTATACACATTTACATGAACATCAGTACTTATAAACAAGTGAACCGATCATGAAAACAAAGAATACAAATGCTCATGAACGATGAAATAATACTCTATAACTCACTAACAAGGCTATAAATGAAATTAATAAAATTATAATAAATAACATACATATATATAATGTTCTTTATTTATAAATTAATGCATTTAATATGATTATCATGTATGTTAAGGTCAACTAAAGAACTCACCACCTCTGTCCAAATGATCAATTTAAGTACAATATCATATATAATGTAATGATAAAATGTGTAACACCCCGAGATTTTAGGAGAAATATTATTTTTAATTTCTTTGATGTATTGTGAAGTACACAATTCCATGATTATCTTGTGCTATATGCAACACTGTATTATATTTTAGTATACGCAAACACTGTTCTTGGCTTGTGTTGCATGCAAGAGCAACCTTCTTCAATAGCGTGTGTTGTATGCAGTACAGAGTTTCGTTAAAGAACGATATATTATTATTACAAACTATATTTTATTATATTTATTGACATAATTTTTAATTTTTTAACATTATCATTCATCTTACACATATTCTAGAACATGTTATGAGAACACAATAAATTTCTCGTGTAAAATAAGTATTTTTCAAAAAATGCAGTTTTCCCACCTTTTGATGGCACACAGACATTAAATATAGTTTTTGACACATTTATGAGTTCAATTTTAAGAAATAAACTTATTTATTATAATAATTAAATAAAAATTTACTTTTTATAATTTTTAAATATTTTCCTGTTAACTTTCATATTTTGATGAATAGTAAAAATACGCAAAATATTAATTAAAAACAACTTTTTTCATCAAGATGATTTATATGGTCAAATTATAATATTGAATGGTTTTAAAATATAAATTTAATATATTTTTACCATTTAATATAATTGAAGTCATTATCAATAATTTTTTAATGAATTCATAGGTAAAAACATTTCAATCTTTTGCAATGTTTCAACTTTAAAACCTGTTTTCTCAACAGAAGAATTAATTTTATATTAAATATTGAAAAATATGTGTTTTTAATTTGGAAAAATGTATTCCATGTTTGGAATTAGTAGGTCCAAATAATTCTAATAGGATACTATTTATTTTTAGACATTATAAATAGTAACTATTGTAAATTTTATTTACTACCGTTAAATGTAAATCAGGTAATTAAGGGTAAATATAATATTATAAAATTACCCTAACACCTGAAAAAAATTCTATTGGATGAATAAATGTAGACCCATATCACCTATGGATCAGAATAGATTCATTTCATGGAATTTTGACCATGAAAATGATGTAATTTTTATTAAAACCAAAGAAAGTGACAACATCTCACTCTCTTATATCTTATAAGTGTAATAATTTTAATTTAGTGATAAAATTCATAAAACATAGAAAATAAATAGTCACCAAAAATATAATAAAATTAAATAAATCATGTCAATTTATTTAGAATTTTTAGGGATTGAATAATTATAATTAATGTTTACACAATAGTGATGAAAAAATTGTTTATTTAGTTAAAAATCAATAATACAGTTTCTATTAAACTAATAGTGACCATAAAACGCAAAAAAACCTGACCGAAAATTATTTTTCGTGTACATGTAATCCATAAGCATCCAAGTTTAGAATATTTGGCCATTTGGAGCCTTATAAAATCGAGTATTACACTTATATTATTTTATTTTAAATGATATCAAAGTTGTCACATTCATAATTTAATAAATATATCAATTTAGATGTTGTGTTTTTATGATGATAAATTAGAGTAAAAGTATTCTTATAGAAGATAATAGATTTATCTACATGATAGTATTTAATTTTTAATGTTTTGGGAAAAATAAGTATATTAAATAATTATACAAAATGTTGTAGTAATTATTTTATTAAGTGAAATATCAAATAAATGGTTTTAAAATATTAAAATAAATGTCCTATGAACAAATTAATGTTCTCAATTAATTTTTTATATGAATATGACAAGTTAGGAATCTATTTAATATTATGGTTCTAATATAACTTTTGTGTGGATTTAATTGGAATTCAAATAATTGAATAGTGTCAAAATTGACACTATTGTTATTTTATAAAAATAACATACAATTAAATTGTTTAAAAATAACAAAAAAATTTAAAAATTAAAAATTAAAAATTATACGGTCTAAAATTTAATAATGTATCTAATTATGGAAAATTAACATAACATAATTATGTATTTATAACAATTTAGAAATTAGAATATTATAACCACAAATAAAATTAAATAGATTAAATAAGGATAAATCAAAATGATAAGGTTTAAAATAAACATAAAGCATGTCTAAATTTTATTGGTTGATGATATTACAACCCTATCTCATATCACCTTCGAATTAAGTGATTTTTGGAGGTTTTTATGTGGGTTTTTTGTTTATTTAATTAATATTTTTGAGGGTTCCAAAAGTTCCCCTCTCTTCTCTTATAAAAGGGCACCTCACCCCTCTCCTCCTCATACCATTTTGATCCTTAATACTCGGAAAAATCCTAACCGTTACTCTTAAAAACTTCCCTAGTGACATTTTCGAGATTCTTGTCTTCTAAAAAGACCAACTCTATTCCCTTAAGAGGAAATTCAAAGGAGGTGCATCGGAGAAGAGGTGATCTCTTCTACCAATTCATTCAACTTTATTTTTTATTCTACTTCCTCTATATGAGTTATTTCATTATAAAGTAACAACATCAGTATCAATAATATATAGATATATTATTATAAATATGAAACAACCATATTTTACCTTTTTTCCATCCTACGGAAAATGCAATCACTGCACGTGCGTATGTACGACTAACCGTCTCCACGCCATGGTGTAATCTGTTTTTCCACCACCACCATACATGGATGAGTATAATGGTGGAAATAATTACTATATATGATTATTATAAAATCATAATTATACTGATCAATTATATCATCCAATCCAATTCCATTCAATAATTATGGGAATGATATCATCACTCGTGCATACGTACGGATTACCGTCTACACGACGCGATGGGATTCAATCTCCTTGTTAACCACTACAGAAATATTATAAAGTATATATAATAAATATTCCTGAAATATATGACATAATAATGATACTGGATTTATGTATATGTTATTTCCTTACTTCCATTCAATTTAATAAGGAAACAAAAACAACGTTCATGCATACGTACAGCCTACCGTGTCAATGAACGGTGTATTTCATTCCATTTATAGATCTATTATATATATTAATATTCCTAGAATATATTATATATAAATCATTTTTTACATTCTGGAAGTATGTAATATAGATCTAAGTAATCATATGAATAATTTCAAGTCAAAACATGTGTGATGAATGAAACAATTTTACCCAAAACACTACTTTAACATTGAATTGACAAATGAACGGGTAATACAAAATTGTAAGTGAATCATATATGATAACAAAAATATTATTATGGTTCTGATATAAGTTAATAATATGTATAAACCCACTATATAGGAGTATCGGACAGATACGTAAGAAATTTGACATAAGTTATGTTATAATTATTCCAATCTCGTTCTTAACCGAGATTGTTTATTCGTAAGTATTTACTGGGGTTACATTTATCATCCATGTCCGTGTTTTATAAAAAATATTTTCATAAAGTTTTTAATATTATTCCATGTATGTTTAATGTCATTTTTACCAATTTTTTACTTTTAAAACATGGTATGTAATGAGTCTTTCTTTTTTTTACCATACGAGGTACTTTTTGACTTTTCCGTCAAAAGTACAAAAAGAATGTTTTTAACCTATACGGCATGAATCGATTTTTACAGTGTCATAAAGCCTTATTTTCATGAAGCTTACTCTACATGATTTCATGATTATTTTTAAGAAAATCATTTTCTTTTAAAATTTCCTGGAATTTTGTGAAAAGAAATTATTTTGAAAAAAAAGGGTATTTTCCTCAAGAATTCATTTCAAGTGTTTTATCAAAAATATTTTTTATCTAAGATGATATTATTTAGTATGTTTATGTTTAAAGTATAATGTCTCTATTATTTTCATGGTTTGATTTTCATTATGATGAAATGATATCCATTTGTTTTATATGGATTATGTTTTGAGATGATGATGTCTATGAAACCCATTTTATTCTTAATGTTGTGATGAATGATTTATTATTATTTTTTGGAACACATAAGAATGATTTCAATATGAGATGGGTGGGACCTATATCTCCCTCCAATTAATTGGGTAAAGATTTATATCTCATGAGATAGACATGGCTGGAACAGAAAGGAAATCTGGTTCAGTAATACAGGGCTAGAACGACAAGTAATCCCAGTTCAGTAATGGACATTGTTCACTATGATGGTCTTGGAAGAAAATCCTTGGCTACTATAGAAATAATATCATGTGATTAATGGTTTTCCACAATTACATGTTCTATTCTCATGATATTTTATCACTATTAATGTTTCATTATGATCTATGCCTTACATACTGCCAAATTTTGTTTCACAAATAATGATTTTGATATTTAAAATTTATGTTCATGTTTCTATGTTCAAATGTATGTGGTTTGTTTTATTTTATCCATGATTACCCTTACTGAGCATTTGACCTCACCCATTTTGTGTTTTCTTTTTCCCTAGAATATAAATAATGTTTTTAGGTATGAAAAAAAAGGGGAAGATATTTATGGGAAATGTTGAAGATCTTTCAGCAGGATTAGAAGATTTTGTTCCGAGATTCCAAAGACACTAAACTGTTACTATCCAAAAAGTTTCTATTTTTGTTATGCATTAAGTATTCCACAAAAGTAATGTAATTTCCATGTATGTCAATCTTGGTTCTCTAAAATTTGTATTAGAGGAAAGGTTTAGATGATCTTTGGAAACTAGGATGCGAAAACTATAGTGATTTTCCTAGAGATATTTCTAAGGTATGTCTAAGGATGTCCCTAAGGTTATGTATAAGTATATGTTACAATCCTAGAATTATTATAACAATCATGAATAACCTAGGATTATACCTAAGATGTTAGATATTGAGTATTCTCTCCCCGATTATGTTGTTTTCCTAGTGTGATTTTTTCCTCTCAGACTATTCTTTTTGGGTTTTAGAAAATGGCTGGAAATAGGAAGATTCATGTTAATGGAGAATATGATGGACAATAGAATGATATTCTTCATGATCAATCTAATGAAACAGGATTAAGAAGGTGAAACATCATTGTTACTCCTAATCAACAATCTCATAATATGATCAATAATCTTAGCATTGGTTAGTTTCCTGACTCAGCTAATAAGAGAATAATGGAGTTTCATTATGATCATTGAGGAAAGAAAGGTCAATTTTCCTCATGTAAATCATGTTGGAAGAGACATCCGGTAGAATGTTTCAAAGGAATAGGAAGATGCTTTGGGTGTGGAAAAGAAGGACACAAAGCAAGTAATTGCAAAGGAAAGGGTTAAGTAAACACTATAGACAAGGATACTGGTAATCCTAAGACATCAACAACAGTTAAATGTTATAAATGTGGAATGTACAGGAATTATACAAACCAATTACATAAGGGAAAATATCATGAAGAGAATCAGCATGGGCATATGGGTAGTATTTACGTTGATGATGATGAAGAGACTACAAATGATATATGATATGAAAGAAGTATTGAGGAATAAAATAATGAAGCTCAATCAATGGCTTAAGAAGGTAGTGGAATGATTGTATGTTTATCAAGAATTATGTTGTACAGGTAATTTAATGGTACTATGGAATAAAGAAACATCTAAGGATTGTTATACTATTTTTCATCCTAAAGTATTTGATAGTATATGTTGTATAGTACCGGTAAACATGAAATGTTATTGACATATTTTTGGAATGTAGATGATTTGCACATAATGAAGGGATAAAGAGAAAATAATGTGTTTGATAGTATTAATGAGCTCATGAATGATATAAGGACAATTTGATATCATGGTTTGAGTATACAGATATTTTGGGATTTCGGTATGTGGAAAGTGTTATCTTTTGACAGCATTCATGTTTTCACTAAGGATCTATGGTAATTCATGTTTCAATAGAATAAATTATTAAGGTATTAACATGTTTAGAATATGGCCAACAAGATATATCTTACGATATATGGGGGATAAATGATGGTATTCACATGCTTGGTAGATGACCTCTCTAGTAATATTTTTCTTTATAATATGATATTGGACATAATTATTTTGGATAAGCCTAAAGATTGTAATGAATTATGTTTGACATCAGATAGTATTGTTTAAGGCTAGAACTGTTTGATATTATTTCTAAAATTTCATAATAGTATAGTTTCAGAAAAAGTACACCTCGTAGGACGGGCGACAACCCGTCATGTCGGACAATGATGCAGGAACCAAACCCACAACCGAAGTGAGACATGCCTTTATCTCCTACCACTAGACTATAGGAAGTCCCTAGTTAGTAGAAATTAGTTTTCTTTTATTAAGTGGTATGATATTTGAAGTATAAGTCCCTTTTCGTAACCATATACGATTTATATCACCATATATGTACTTATGTATATTTAAAAACTTTTGCAAATATTTTATTTGAGACTGATGGAATGACCCATCATTCTATCACATGATCTGCTAACACTTCACGAATAAAAAATTGATCTTCATTCATTTATGATATTAAGTGTAAATTGATCAAGGAATGACCAATGGTGAGATTGTATCAAAATCAGGTAAGTATTTCTTCAAATTCAAAATTTTCAAATTTATGGAAAGGATCTTGAAAACCAAAAATGTTGTCTGAGTACCCTCATATTTGATGAATCAGATGGTACCTTATATCATCACAAATTTATGGCTTTTTGATCATTGGATTTTTCATATCCATGTTCTCCACCACTCTCAATCAATACATGATTGTTAGATTTCTCTTCCAATTACATATTTTCACTTATATTCTCCCATGTGGAATCCCAGTGATGAGTTACTTTGGGTATCTATTATCTTCCTAACGTTCCATATTAAAATAAATTTTTATTATTTCTTTTTACGATGTGGGTTTATAGGAATGAAAATTTCAAGTAATAAAACATTTATAACCCCGAAAAATTTCGAGGGCGAAATTCATTTTAATGGAGGTTGAATGTAACACCCCGAGATTTTATGAAAATTATTATTTTTAATTTCGTTGATGTCTTATGTTTTACACTACACCAAGATTATCTTGTGCAATACACAACACTGTATTAGCTCATAGTATATGCAAACATTATTCTTGGCTTGGGTTGCACGCAAGAGCGGCCCTCCTCAATAGCATGTGTTATACGCAATACAAAGTTTCATTAAAGAAAGATATATTGTTCTTATGAACTATATGTTATGAAAAGTATTGACCAAATTTTAAATTTTATAAAATTTTAATTCATCTTACACATATTCAAGAACATGTTATGAGAAAAAAAATAAATTTTTCTGGTAAAATATGTATTTTTCAAAAAATGCAGTTTTGCCCCCTTTTGAATGTGCACCCACATTAAATCTATTTTTTACACATTTATGATTTCAATTTGACAAAATAAACTTATTTATTGAAATAAAAATATATAATTTTACTTTGGAAATTTTTTTAATATTTTTCTGTAAACTTTGATATTTTGATGAATAGTAAAAATACACTAAATTTTAATTAAAAACAAATTTTTTCATCAATATAATTTATATGGTTAAATAATAATATTTAAGGGTTTTAAAGTATAAATTGATTTTATTTTTAAAATTTAATATAATTTAAGTCATTATCAATAATTTTACAATGAATTCATAGGTAAAAACATTTCAATCTTTTGCAATGCTTTAACTTTTAAAACCCATTTTTTTCAACAGCATGATTAATTTTATATAAAATAATGCAACTTCTGTGTTTTGAATTTGGAAAAATGGATTCCATATTTGGAATAATTTGGTCCAAATTATGATAATAGGCTACTTTTTATTTTTTAAATTATGAATTGTAACTACGATAAATTTTATTTACTACAATTAAATGTAAATCGGGTAATTAAGGGTAAAAAAGATTATAAAATTACCCTAACCCCTTCCAAAAGTTTATTGGATGAATTAAAGTCGACCCATATTACCTAAGGGTCAGAATAGATTCATTTCATGGACTTTTTACCCTAAAAAGGATGTAATTATTATTAAAACCAAAGAAAGTGGCAACATGTCACTCACTTATATCTTATAACAGTAATAATTTTAATTTAGTAATAAACTTCATAAAACTTCAAACATAAATAGTCACCAGAAATATAATACAATTATCTACATCATGTGAATTTATTTATAATTTTTAGGGATTGAATAATTATCATTAATGGTGACACAATAGTGATGCAGAAATTGTTTATTTAGTGAAAAATCAATAATACATTTTTTATTAAACTAATAGTGACCATAAAAGGAAAAAAAACCTGACCAAGGCTTATTTTTTGTGTACATGTAATCCATAAGAATCCAATTTTAGTATATTTGACCATTTTGAGCCTTATAAAATCGATTATGACACTTATATTATTTTATTTTAAATGATTTCAAAGCTATCATGTTCATAATTTAATTAATATAACAATTTAAATTTTTTGATTTTAAGATGATAAATTCTAGTAAAAGTAGTATTATGGATGATATTGGATTGATATGAATCATAGTATTTTATTTTTAATTTTTATGCGAAAAAAATTATATTAAATAGTTATATAAAAATGTTGTAGTAATTATCATATCAAGGAAAATATCAAATAAATGGTTTTAAAAATATTATAATAAATGTTATATGAACAAATTAATGTGCTCAATGAATTTATTTATATTAATATAACATGTACGGAATCTATTAAATATTTTTGTGAGAATATATTTTCTTGTTTGGATTTAATTTGAATTCAAAAAATTGGATAGTGTCAAAATTGACACTATTGATATTTTATAAAAATAACATATATTCAAAATGTTTAAAAATCACAAACATATTTAAAAATTACAATTTTAAAATTATATGGTCTAAAATATAAAAATGTATCTAATTATGGAAAATTAACAGAACAAAGTAAGTATTTATAACTATTTAATTAATTGTATATTATTACTTCAAATAAAATTAAATAGATTAAATAAAGATAAATCAATATGATAAGGTTTAAAATAAACCTAAAACATGTATAAATTTTAATGTATGATGGAATTAAAACCCTATCTCATCTCATCTTCAAATTTAGTGATTTTTTGAGGTTTTCATGTGGGGTTTTATTTTTTATTTAATTAATATTTTATAGGTTTCCAAAAGTGCCCCTCTCTTCACTTATAAAATGGCACATCACCCCTCTCCTCCTCACACCATTTTTAGCCTTCAATAATGGGAAACCCCTACCCATTACTCTTTTAAACTTCCCTATTAACATTTTAGATATTCTTTACTTCTCATAAGACCTACTTTATTCTCTTGAGAGGATGTTTAAAGGAGGTGCGTCGAAGAAGATGTAATCTCTTCTACCGATTCTTTCGAGTTTCTTTATTCTTCTACTTATTCTATATGAGTTTTTTCATTATAAAGTAACAAAATCAGTATCACTAGTATACAAATATGTTATTATAAATATTAATTAACACTATTTCACCTTCTTTCCATCCTACAGAAAATGAAATCACTGCTCGTGCGTACGTACGAATTACCGCCTCCACACCGTGGTGTAATCTGTTTTTACACCACCACCATATTTGGATGCGTATAATGTTGGAAATAATAAAAATATATGATTATTATAACATCATAATGACTCTAATAAATTATATCATCCACTCAAATTTCATTCAATAATTATGGGAATGATATCATCGTGCATGCGTACGTACGGATTACCGTCTCCATGACATGATGAGATTCATTCTCTATGTTAACCATTTTAGAATGATTATAAAGTATATATAATAAATAATCATGAACTATATGTCATAATAATGATACTGGATTTATTTATATTTTATTTAATTATTTCCATTCAATTAAATAAGGAAACAGAAACTACGTTCATGCGTACGTACGACCTATCATCTCCATGAACGGTGTATTTCATTCCATTTATCGATCTATTATATATATGTATATTCTAAGTATATATTATATATAAATAATTTTTTACATTCTTTAAGTATTTAATAATTTTCTATGTAATCATATGAATTATTACATGTCAAAACACGTATGATGATTGAAACCATTTTACCCAAAACACAGCTTTAACATGGAATTGACAAATGAATGGGTAATATAAACTCATATGTGAATCATATATGATAACATAAATATTATTATGGTTCTGATATAAGTTTAAAATATTTTTAAACCCACTATATAGGATTATTGGACACACATGGATGCAATTTTACATATGTTAAGGTATAAATATTCCAATCTCATTCATAACTTAGATTGTTTATTCATAAGTATTTACTAGGGTTACATTTATCATCCATGTCCATGTAATATAAAAAATCTTTTCATAATGTTTTTAATAATCATCCATTTATTTTTATATTCATGTATACTTATTTTTACTTTTATAACATGGTATGGAAGGAATCATTCTTTTGTTTACCATATGACTTACTTTTTGACATTTTCGGAAAAAGTACGAAAAAAATGTTTTTTAACTTATACAGCATGAATGGATTTTTATGGTTTCATAACGCCTTATTTTCATGAATCTTCCTCTACAATATTTCATTATTATTTTCTAAAAAATAATTTTCTTTTAAAATTTAATGGAATTTTGTGAAAAGAAAATGATTTTGAAGAAGAAAGGATATTTTCCTCTAGAATTCATTTCATGTGTTTTATCAAAACTATTTTCCATCTAAGATGACATTATTTAGTATGTCTATGTTTCATAAATAATTTCTATATTATTTAAATGGATTGATTTTTCTTATTATTAAATGATATCCATTTGTTTTATATGGATTATGTTATGAAGGGATGATTTCTATGAAACCGATTTTATTCTTTGGGTTATGATGAATGATTTATTATTGTTTTGTGGCACACATAATAATGATTTCAATATGATATGGGTGGGACCTATATCTCCCACCAATTCATTGGGTAAAGATTTATATCTCATGAGATAGACATGGATGGAATGGAAAGTAAATCAGGTTCATTAATACAGGGGTGGAATGAAAAGTAAACCCAATTCAGTAAGGGGAATTTTCCACTATGATGGTCTTGGTAGAAATGCCTTGGCTACTTTGGAAATCATATTATGCGCTTAATGGTTTTCCACAATTACATGTTTCATTACCATGCTATTTTATCATGATTAATGTTTCTTTATGATCTATTCCTTATTAACTGTCATGATTTATTTCCCGACTCATGATTTTGATGTTTAAACTATATGTTCATGTTTCTATATTCAAATGAATATAGTTTGTTTTATTTTCTACATGCATATCCTTCTTGAAAATTTGAGCTCTCCCTTTTTATATTTTATGTTCCGTAGAATATAAAGACTGTTTTTGATAAGAAATAATGGCCATGATATTGATGAGAGATGTTGAAGATCTTTCACCGTGATTTGATGATTTTGTTCCGAGTATCGAAAGACACTAAACTATTACGGACCTTGGCTGTATGTTTTTGTTATGCATTAAGTATTCCGAAAATGTAATGTAATTTCCATGTAATTCAAGCTTTGGTATCTACAAAATGTTAATGGAATATCCTCACTCAATATACTATCTATCACAATCTCTTTGAAAAAATCAAAATCATCTTCTAAGAGGTGACAATTTACAACTTTCTTGGATAATGAAATTTTTTTCATCAATTTATTATTCAAATTTTGTCATGATGCCATTTTATGGTAAAAAATGACTATAATATAAGTATCATAACCTACTTAATTTTATTACACCATAACATATTCATAATATTAATTCATATTACCAAACTAGTTCATGGTTATCGAAATACAACCAGAATAATCTAAATGATTGTCATAATATGTATTATCTAATGATTCTTCATAATACCATAAAAAACATGATATATATAACCATTTACAATTATTTATTTCCATTAATATAATTCAATTAAATTTCTAGATATATATACCCATTTACATGAACAATATTTTTTACAAATAGGTGAATCAGTCATGAAAACCATGAAAAAAATGCTCATGACTGATGAAATTAAACTATATTACTCACCAACAAAGAAATAAATAATACTGAAAACTATAACTAATCAAATAAATATATAGGAGGTTCAAAATTATTTATTTAATGTATTGAATTTCATTAACTTGGATTTTATGGTCATGTGAAGAACTCATTAGGATAGAATGTAAGGGTTTTCTACCCGAACCACCAATTTCTTTTGGGTTACTATTTTTCTATCCTTATCCTAATGAAATTCTAAAAAATTATTTTGTACTCATCATAAATTCTTTTTTAAATTTCTATAAATAAGTACCAATCATAATTCTTCTTCATTTTATTAGAACTTACATGTATTAAAATGATCTTTATCTAATTATTCTCGATAAACAATATAGTTTCAAGTAAACATCACGATTTCTTACATAATCTAAAGTTCATAGAATAATATTTTTTGAGACAAAATTATATTTCAAAAACCATAATTTTTATCTTGGAAAAACTATATTAGTTAATTTTATGTTTTATTCAAACATTTTACCCAAATAACTCTTTATTTTAATGTAAAAGTGTATTACTCTCAAGAATTATTCGATGATTAGAGCAATTTCATCTCATCACCCCTATTTGATCTTATGTTTTAATGGTATTACCACCTTATTTTTATCATCTACCATAGTAAATTATGTGGTGTATGATCAGTTTTAATATGGATGATCTATATAGACATAATTCAATTTACTACTCAATATGGTCATTGATTATTTCTATAGATTGTGTTATGTAATTTCATGTGTTCAAGTAGTTTATGTTTCGACCCATTCATTTGAGGAATGCATTGTATATAGAAATTGATTGATGGTTAGATCTACATCACATAGATGAATATATATTTCTATTGAGACAATATAGTATTGGGTTTTGGCTAAGGACTTACCGTAGTATTTTCAGGCATCATGGATGACTTCAAGAAATTATGTTTCAGATGTTAGGAATTTTTCATTCTATCATTCAAATATTAATAATTGATAAAACAATTGATTATTAGACTATTATATTTTAATTTCTCATGCTCAATTCTATTATGATCATTTACACGCCATTATTTTATCTTCATTCGCTCAATCCATATTATTCTTGAGTATATTTTATAGGGAATTTATTTTTAGTTATTTTCCATTCCTAGAGATTACATTTTATTATAATTTTGGCTTTATTAATTACCCTTATTATGAATATGATCTCACCAAATTCTTGTATTTTATTTTCCATAGGTTTTGGAGATGAATATATTGAATTATTTGAATGGATAATCTTGGAGTCTTAGATATTTATAATGTATTGTCAATTATGTATCTCATTTCATATTTTATGGTCAAACTTGTTTTTTATCTAGTATTCCAAAAAAACTAATATATTCATCCCTTTAATATATGTCAATATTTTAATCATGAAAACACATTAATATAAGACACCGGCTCTAGGAGACTGGGGTTGGGGTTCTTATAGATAGTATCAGTGGAAGACTACTAGAAAAGCTATAAACTATATATTGAAAACATAGATTAGGGATCAAGACCCTATGGTAGACATTGAGGATAAGTATATAAGAAAATATAAAAACGTTGGTAATGTGTATATTATGAGGATATTCTTAGAAAATACATCCATATCTCGATTTAATAAGTGGGCATAGTTCTTGAATAGATGTACCTATTAGTAACAACTATGACAAGTTGTTTTAGGCATGTCTCGGGGAGTCTTGGTACTAGACAGTGGGACATTCTATGCACAATGTTTTAAACTCAAAAGATATATTATTAGGATAATTCATATTTTTTTAGAAAAAATTATTAAGGATTTAAATGTAAATATTTCCTCAAATAAACCATGCTTATGAATTTGAAATTAAGCATGATTTTTTTTTTCAATTTATGTTATCATTTTTTCTAGTTTGAAAATATACATAGAGATTAAAAACCTAATTTGATCTATTCCATTATTTAGAAATGGAACCTAGTAGAAGGAATGGAATCCATATGAACGTGCATATCACATGTAGGGATATACCTCCTGTGTAAAATAATGTTTTTGGTTCTCAATATTCGACTATTGTTGAGAATCTTATATCTATATAGGGATGGCTAATTCATGTCATGAATAATATTCTTACCCATATAAAGAATCCTGAACCACAACATGGAGGTGAAATTTTAGTCTACATTATGAGACAATAGACTCCATCATTTAATGATAATATAAACCCATTCGTAAATGAGAAGTGGATAATTTTATTTCACCAGATATTAAATACTATGGGATTCAGCTAAAGAGAGAATATTTTCAAGGAAATTAATCATATATCGAAAGATGCTAATCAAGGGTGTTTTTAATTGAAAAAAAATTAATATGAAGATATGGAAAATAAACTATGATTAAATTTTAAGGATATAATATTTGAAAAATAATTTCATCATGAATAATGATAATATATAGAATGGAAGTTTTTTAATCTGAGGAAAAGAGTGGATGAGGAAGTTGCAAAGTATTGAGCTAACATTAGAAGTTCAGAAAGGAATTTTTTATCCTACATATGTAATCCAAGGATCAAGATTGATCAATTATTTTATTGTTTAAATCTATTCCTTTAATGGCCACTAGTCACAAAAAGTTTCTCACCATACAATGATATAGTCTCTTTTGATATCACGTTAGAAAAAAAAAATCTCTAAATATTATGTCTTTAAGGGAATGAAATATACGAAGAGGGATTCATAACACGATGGAAAATGAAATAATCCGAAGTATAAGAATTGATGAATTTATTTTCCACCATGTGGTAATTGTATGATGAAACATCATAGTACTTTCTTGAAAGGTTTTCATTTTTGTTACAACTGTGGAAGAAACTTCCACCAAGACCAAGATTTTATGGGAAACAATTGCAGTAAAAATGATAAATGATATAACTACAATGTGTTGGGAAATTATGAAACTTGTTTTATAAGCATCAAAGAAACATTCCCTGAAAACATCCCAAGGGAGTAATGTCAAGCTTATTGAGACACAACTGATGCGGATGAAGTTTTGAATATTGTGGTAGAATGTACATTAATATTTTCCTCCAAATTATCCAATACGATTTGATTATGGATTATATGATTCATTTATATCTTCCCAATTTTCTATGAAATTTAGCCATTTCCAATTGGATTTAATAAAGTAGTTGTGTTTTAAAACTCTTTAGGGAGGTATCATTGTGAAAACTATGTGTGGTTCACTCCCCTTTATAACACATAACTGTGATTTAGTTGCTAACATCATCACCCTTACTATGATTAAATTATATATAATTCATAAAATTAATTGGATTTCAAATTATGATGCAAACAAACGTTTTTAATAGGAAAAAAGTTAACAATTTTTTAGAATGGCGTATAATCCGTTATCATAAGAGCTAAAACCTAATCATTTGATTCTTTTTTAGATCCACCCCTAAAAGCTATCTAGAATTATATTTTTTGGGAAGAATATAAAACAATATCTATTGGGTTGGAGATAAATATTCAAATTAAGGATGTAGCTATTGTGAAAGAATACATTGATTTGTTTCTTATGTATTTTCCTTGAAATCCATAATTGCAGGAAGTTGATTTCTCTAAGGGGAGATCAATATACTTTTGTTAAGAAGAACTATCTATATATGAGACTATCTATTGGATATATGGAAAAAATGCTATTATGATAATGAAAAATTATCCTCTTCATCAGGTTATTATTTATTTGTTAAAATTCATGGACACCAATATTTTTTGAGGATTATCCTTCGATGTGGATATCATCAGTTTCATGTGAGGAAGAGAGATATTCCAAATACAGTATTTTGAACCATGTATAGGTATTATGAGTTTACTATAATGACTTTTGGGAAAATTAATTCATCATTTGTTTTCATGGATCCAATGAATAGTGTTTTTAGGGAATATAATTATGAATGTGTTGTGGTATTTATTGGTAATATCACTATATTCACCAAAATCATTAAAGAATGTGAGAATCAATTATTCATTATTCTAGAGAATCTTTGACGAAATGGGTTATATGGAATGTTTAACAAGTTTGAATTCTTGCATGAAATAGTTTATTTTAGGAACATATTTTCTCTAAGGATGGAATCTTAGTGGATCTGGTAGAAACAAAAGTTGTTCAGGAATAGGATACACTAGTTAAAATAACCAAGGAATGAATTTTAAATGGATTTGTTTTTTTTTTACCGACATTCTGTTCAAAAATTCATCTTATTAGATAACATGTTAAACAATTTTACTCGTAAAGAGAGTTATGTTTGTATGAATAATAGAATGTGAAGAATTTTTTAAATAATTCATGAGGAGATTACTGAATTATATAATATTGACTCTACTATAAGGAAATAGTGGATTTATTTTCTATAGTGTTGTATCAATGAAAGGACTAGGTTTTGTCCTCTTTATGAATGATAGATTTATTTATTATGCATCATGGTTGATAAAAATTGAGGAACAGAACTGTCCATGGTCTTATTTCAGTAGCTGTAATTATATCTCTGAATATATAGATACATTATCTCTATGGATAAAGATGTGATATATGTACTAATCCTAAGGTCTTGAAATGTAGCTTCTCATAGAGAAAAAACATGAGTCATAGGCGATGGATAAAGCAATTCAAGGATTTTTATTTTTCAATAGACTACCACCCATGAAAGGAAAATAAGGCAGTTGATGCACTGAGAATAAAGGATCTTGTTGTCATAAAAAATGAAGATTTAAAGTGATCCAATGTTCATGGATCTAGTATATGTGGAAATTGAAATTATCTAAAAAGTTGAAGCATCAATACATATTCAATTGGATGACCAACTATCTTTTTTAGAAAGGTTTAGATGTTCTCTTCATAAGGATGAGAATCTTCAAAAAACAATTGATGCTGTAAATGATAGGAAGATTCTAGACATCGGGTGGGATGATAGAATTCTAAAATTTGTGAAGAGGTTATGTGTTCCCTGTATATCTGAGCTAAAAACGTAGTTACTGGATGATTCCCAAAGCTCTAATTTATCTATACTCCCCTATATAACTAATTTGTAATGATATTTTAAGGAAAATTCTCATGTGAGACAACATGAGATGGGAAATTTCTTATTAATTATCAATATGATTAGTCTATAAATAAGAGACAGTAGAATGAAAACATCCTATATAAGGCAGGAAACCTATTACTATTACTAAATTGAAATTGGATGACATTACTATGGATTTCCCACCAGATTTAACAAAAATCTAATAATGAATTAGGAAATATGGATATTTGTTTGTCGTGTAACCAAATCTACAAATTTCATCACTGAATGGGGAGATTTTCACTAGTGTTTTTCGCATAAATTTATATTAATTATGTTGTCAGAAATCATGGAGAACCTCTCTATATTATGATACATGATCTACTATTTACATAAAAATTATGGAAAAGTTTCAAAAAATCATTAGATTTAGAGCTTTACATGAGAACATCTTAACACCCTCAAATAGATGGGCAGTCATAAATGATGATCCAAACATTTTAAGACAATTTCCTATCATTCTCTCTCAACTTTCAAGATATATTTGATAAATATTTACCTTTGAAGTATTTTTCATACCAAATTAGTTTCCTTTATAGTATTAAAATGGAACCATATGATCGATTGTACAAAAAAGGATTTTGTACAACAACATGATGAGATGATGTTGGTGAAAGGAAGGATATTAGCCCAGAGCTTATGGGGGAAATTAAAATGATGTTAGAAACTTATAAAACCCTTTTTAAAGGATTCTTAATTTGTAAAATAGATATATCATGATAATCAAAAGAAGTATATTGAATATCAAGTTGGAGATTACAATTTAATGGAAGTATCTCCATGGATGGGTGTTATAAGATATAGGATGACATGGAAACTATGTCCCAATTATATTGGACCATTTGAAATTCTAAAGAGAATTGGAGTTATAGATTAGAGTTTGGAATTTACACCTAGCCTTTTATGGTATACAATGTGTTCCATGTCTCATTTTTTAGAAAGTATATGCCACCTCCAACACATGTACTCACTATTAATGTTATTTAATTGGAACATTACATATCTTATTGCGAAGAGCCTATAAAATTTTAATATGCTAACAAACAGGTGTTGAGGAATCAGATGACTAGGTTGGTAACATAACTTTGGAATAATCATAAAATAGAAAAGAGATGGTTGGTGGCTGAGGATCTAATGATGATAAACTACCCAATTATCTTTACGAGGTGACATTTTAGTAATTTTGATGATTTTTCATGTGGGGAATAATTTATCAACACAATGACTTACAAATAAATCAAATATAGAATGCCTGAAACATTTAGTCTCAAGGAAACACACACTTTTTTATTTATAAGAGATTGTTATAATATATGTGTCAGACTTAATTTTTCTTCTTTTTTGTCTCAAATTTTTATAATTAGACATTCACAATTATGATCAAAATGATAATTATAGTTTGATAGGATCAACATAGATTATGGGTGAATAGTAACCTGACCATTATGAATATTAATGTATCCTTATTAATATTAATATTATCCTTATGAATAGTAAACTCACCCATGTAAATATAAATAATATTTAAGCACCGTATAAATGAGAGTGCATATTTTATTAATTAATAATTAAGTGTTGATATTTTTTGGATTAATTTATATTTAATTTAAAATTTAAATTAATTAATTCATCAAACATGAAATTTATTTTCATAAAATGTTTTCTTATTTTAATATTTTAATTCTTATGATTTATGGATAATTTTGTGAGACCTCATTTATTTTTCAATATTATTAAAAAATCATTGTTTTCAATTTAATAATAATTTTATTTAATAATTAAATTTAACATATTTTGGACTTTATTTTGATAAAATATAGTTCCTTTTTGAATTATACTTGTCGAAAAACGGTTATTGTTAATTTTGGATATTTTTCCAAAATACATAAATTTTATGAGAATATTAAAATTCTATAATTCACGATAAATTTTAAATACATTATTTATTGAGTCATAGGTAATGTATTGGTGATGTAACCACACTTTTTTTGAACCCACATGAATATATTACTACTTTTACACAATAATAAATACTATTTTTTCTTAAGAAATATGATAACATAATGAATAAGATATTAAAAAATTTCCCCTATCCTTAACTATAAAACCACCCATTACTCCCACTTCTCATCACAATTTTAGGCTTTGAAGCATGTAAAATTTTGGCCTAAATTCTATTATCTTGTCAATACCCATGCCTATGATCTTTTGATATTTCCAAAACACCAGAACCCCTTCCCATAAATAAGTTCTCAAGGAGGATATTTCAAGCAGTAAAATCTCTTCCATTTTCATTTAATTTAATTTTAAATTTATTTTCTTTTCTTATCTTATCCTCATATCCACATTAAAAATGATCGTGATAAGTCCAATATCATATATATAATGTTATTATATCATTTTAATATAACATCCTTCATCAAACTACTATATATATATCTCTCTATGAATAAAATGAAATCGTCTTTTGGATGGTGCCAATTTACATCCTTCATATACCATGAACTTTTATTCAATTTATTATTAAAATATAGTGACGATGCCATTTTTATGGTTAAAACAGACTATAATATACTTATTATAACTTATTTAATGTTCTAAATCAAGTACGTATTCATTATTATAATTCATCTGACAAAACAAGTTCATGGTTATCAAAATTTCATCTTAATAATCTAATTGATTGTAAAAAATGTATTATCTAATGATTCATCCTCAGAACATATAATCACATGATATATATAAACATTTTTACTTTTTAATTCTCATTTACAGACTGCAATTCAAATTATAGAGAATTATAAAAATTTATATGAACATCATTAATTATAAACTAGTAAACTGATCATGAAATATATGAAAATGAATTCTCATGAATTATAAAATTAGACTTTGTAACCCATAAATAATGACATAATTGAGCTTCATAAATCTAAATTTAATCATATAAAATTATATGTGGTTATAAATTAATTAATTAATGGAATCTATTTTATTATTGTGTATTATAAGGTGAAGTGAAGAACTCATTCAGAAACATGGTAAGGGTTTTATACTTGAACCTCTAATATATTTCACGCTACCCATTTTGTCTCTTTACCATGATGAAATAGTTAATTATTATTTTTTACTCATTATATATTCTTTTTTAATGTTATATATATATGTACTATACAGAATCCTTCTTTATATTATGGGAACATATATTTTTTAAAATGATAATTCTCAAATTCTTCTTGATAAACAATCCTATTTCAATGGAACTTCATGATTTCATACAGATTCTCAAGTTCACTCTATAAAATTTTTTAATCCACCATTATTTTTCAAAAACCAAAATATTTATCATAAAAAACTATCTAAGTTGATTTATTGTTTTATTCTAACATTTTACCCAAATAACACTTTATTTAATGTAATAGAGAATGACACTCAACAGTTCTTCGATGACTAGATAATTTTCATCAATTTCATCCACCCTATTGAATCTTATTTTTTACTGGGATTATTATATTATATTTATAGTAATCTAACATATTTTATTAACTATTTTATTATCTGTTTTACTGTGTATTTCTATTTTGACACCATTCACAATATTACTCAGAATGGTAAGTGGTTATTTCTATAGATTGGGGAATCTTATTTCATGTGTCCAGGTTGTTTATGTTTAGACCTTTTCATTTGAGTAATGAATTATACTTATCAAGTGATGGGTAATGCCCTATATAGCCCCTAGATAAATGTATATTTCACTTAAGATAATATAGTATTGGTTTTTGGATAAGGCCTTACCCGATTATTTTCATACGTCATGGACTAGGCCATGAAAATATGTTTAAGATGTCCAAAAATGTGAATTCTACCATTATGTTTTTAGTAATTGATTAACCATATTGTTAGTCAAATAGTATAATATCAACGGTCAAGTTCAATTATATTATGATCATTTACATTCCATTATTTAATCCCCTTTCATTCCATCCATATTATGCTCATGTATATTTTTATAGAATTTGGTTTTTAGTTGTTTACAATGCCTAGTGTATATATTTTATTATAAAATCAAATTTATTACAGACACTTATTGAGAATCTGATCTCACCACTTTTTAATATTTTATTTTCCCAAGGTTGTGATTGTGATTACTATGAATGTTTTGGAGGTATAATCTAGGAGTAAAAGATGTTTCTAATGGAATTACTATTATGTATTTCATTTTAAGTTTTAAGGTTGAACTTATGTTGTTATCTATTTTTCCCAAACTACTAAACTATTCAATAATTCATGATATGAATTTATTATAATCATTCCAATGTATTAATATAACTAACATGCTCCATGAAACTCGGTTAGGGGTACATACAGTTGGTATTAGAGGATGTTTATTAGAAAACATGTAAACATGATTTTGAGAACATAGATTAGGCAACAAAACCCTAAGAGAGACATTGAGTATAAGAATATAAGAACATATTAAAATTTTTTAAGTTATATATTATGTCGATATTCCTATTAAATTAGTCCTTGTCCGGATACTATATGTGGATATGGTTCTTGTATAGATGTAACTAGGAGTAACAACGTTGAAAAGGGGTTTCAAACCTGACTCGGGGTATCCAAGTGCACAACAACGAGAGTTATTACACTCGTGAATTTAAAATCCAAAGGATATTATTACGATAGTTCACATTTTTTACAAACCATTATTATGGATTTAATTTTAAATATTTCCTCAAAAAAACCATGCTCATTATTATGAAAATAAACATGAAAAAAATTCTATTTATGTTATGCGTTTTTTATTTCGACATTATACATTGTGATTGAAAACCTAATTAAGGGTATTGAATTATTTAGAAATGCATCCTAGTGGAATTAATAAAAACTATATGAATATATGTATCACATTTAAGGGTTTCCCTTATGTGCAACATAATGATGTTGGTTTATGAGCTGTGATTGCTACTGAGAAACATATAACAATAATAGGTTAGGTAACTCATGTAATGAAGAATATCCTTACCCATAAGAAGAATCTTTAACCACAATATGGAGGAGAAATGTTATATCACTTTATGTGAAAATAACACCCATTATTTAATGATACTTAAAGACCATTAACTGAAGAGAAGTGGATAAGTTCCATAGATAACATATTTCTCACTTTGGGATGTAATGAAAGGTATAAGGTTTTAATGAAAATTTATATTCTATCAATATATTCTGATCTATAGTGTTTGTTAATTCAAAACACAGAGGAGGAGGAATATATTGTAAATATGGAATGGTTGGATTTTAAGGAAATCATTATAGAATAATTCTTCCCCCTTGAACAATGAACATATATGGAGAAAATACTTCTAAATCCTAGGAAAAAAAAGAATGAGAATGTTGAAAATTAAGAATCTAACATTAGAAGGTCATAAAGGAATGTCTTGGACTTTAAACATAGTCCAACAAGAGAGATTTAATGAATGAATGATTGATTAAAACCATTCCATCATAGGGAATTAGTCTCCAAAAATTTCTCATCGTATAAAGATATTGTATCATGTGTTATCAAGACAAGAAAATAATTTTCTATCTCTTGTGAATTTAAAGGTGTTATAGAAAAGAATATTGATGGATAACACTTTTGAAGATAAAATAAGTAAAATGGGAATATGTTAGGATTTTATTTTCCATCATGTGATAATTGTGTGAAGAAACCCACCACCCCTAGTACATGCTTGATGTGTTTGATACAGGTGTAGAAGAAAATTACACCAATGACATGATTGTAAAATAAATAATTTCGAAAAAAATGATCATTGATATAATTATAAATATTTGGACATTATGAAAATTATTTTCATAAGCGTCCAAGAAACATTCCACTAAAAGGCCAAGGCAATATGACCAAGATAATCTAGTCCCAACTCACGTGGTAAATGTTACTAATGTTGTGGTGGAAACTACTTTAATTATTTCCTAAAATATATCAAATTCTTAATTTCATTTTGGATCCTTTCAAAATTTTATATAGTTAATGTTTTCAAGGAAATTATATTTTTCAAAATTAATTTAATAATAGAGTTCTCAGTCAAAACTCCCAAGGGTGGTATCATTGCAACAAAGATGTGTTGATTATTCTCTTTATGAAACCACAATTTGATTTAGTTTCTTACTTTATCATCATAAGAATGATTTAATTTGGTATAATTCTCCAAATTAATTGTCTTTCAAATTATGATACAGACAACTATTTCATGAAGAAGTAAGTTACAATTTTTGAGAATGGTGTAGATTCCCTTAACTTTAGATCATAAATCTCATCATTTGATTCTTATTTAGATCTACCCCTAGTAGCATAACTAAATGAAATTATAAGGTAAGAGGATAAAACAATATCTAGGGGTTAGGAAATAATTATTCAAATTAAGGATATACCTATTGCAAAAGAATACATTGATGTGTTTTAGGAGGATTTACCTGGACATTCTCTTGAGTGGGACACTAAGTTCTCTATTGATTTAATTCTTTGTTAAATACCTATATCAAATAATCCATGAATAATGGTCACAATGGAAGTAGTAGAACAAAATAAACAACTATAGGTATTGACTGATAAATTACTTATCCACACTAGTGTTTCTTTATGGGGAGATCCCTTCAATTTTAATAATAAGAAAGACCAATATATGAGACTGTGTATTGACATAGGGAGATAAAGGCTATTACAATAACGAATAATTATACTCTTCATCAAAATGATGATTTATTTGATCAAATTTACGAACCCCAATTTTTTCCATGATTTATCTTCAATGTGGATATCATCAGTTGCATATGAGGAAGAGAGATATCCCAAAAAAAACATTTCAATCAAGGTATGGGAATTATGAGATTACTTTAATGCCCTTTGGGATGACTAATTCAATACATGTTTTAATGGATCTATTGAATAGAGTTTTAGGGAATAACTTTATGACATTGTTGTGGTATTTAATTATGATATCATGGTATACTACAAAATATAATAAGTAATTGAGATTCATTATTTCATTATTATGATGTATTTTTAGAATAATGAGTTATATGGGAAGTTAATAAAGTGTGAATTTAGGAATGAAATAGTTTATTTTCCTGGAAGTATTGTCTATACATACAGAATCTTACTGGATCCTGTAAATACAAAGGCAATTCAGGATTAGGATACACCAAAAAATGTAACCATGGTTAATAATTTTAATGGTTTATCAGGTTATTATAGACATTTAGTTCAGAAATTCATTTGATTAGCTATTATGTTAAACCATTTAACTTATAAAATGTGTCATGTTTCTATAGAAAAATAATGTGGGGAATGTTTTTAATAATTTAAGTGCATATTAGTGATTTCTTCGATCTCAATTCTACCATCGGGAAATGATGGATTTATTATCTATAGTTATGTGTTAATGAAATGACATAGCTGACCCCTCATACAAGATGATAGGGTCATTTCCTATGCATCAAGGTAGATAATTATTATTATACAAAACTATACACTGTCTTATGTTAGTAGCATTAATTTTTTCTCCAAAGATATGGATACATTATCTCTGTGCTTAAAAATGTGAGATATATAATTTTAAAAAGAGAATGAAATATATCTTATCATATAGAAAACTCAACATGATGTAATGTAGATGGCTCTATCTACTCATGGATTTTGATTTATCAATAGACTACACACCATGAATAAAAAATAAGAAAAGTGTTGCATTAAGTAGGAATGATCTTGTTGTTCTAAAAAATGAGGATTGAAATGGATCCTATTTTAATGGATCTTGTAATGATGGATAGGGAAATTATCAAAGAAGGATAAGAATGAAAAAAAATTCAATTTGATTGAAAAAGTTCTTTATTAGAAAGCACTAGAAGTTATAATCCTGATGATGAGAATCAAGGAAAGAAAATTGAAGTTGTAAATTATGGGATGTTTCTAGATTTTTGTGTGATAATATAATTATAATATTTGTGTGGAGGCCATGTCTTCCTTCTATTCCATTGATAAAAATGGAGTTAATGGATGATTCTAGTAGTTCTAATTTTTCTATACACCCTTGTAGCTCCATGATGTATAGAGATTTGAAGGAAAATGTCTTCTGAGATAATATTAAATGGGAAATTTCATATTATATATCAAGATTCTTAGTCTGTCAATAAGTGAAGGTTGAAAGACAACATTCTATAGGAGGCATGAAACATAAGTCTATTCATAAATTTAAATGGGATTATATTAAAAAGTAATTTTCACTAGATTACCCAAAACTCCATGATAGAATGATGAACTATGTTTAATTATTGATCAACATACCAAATCTACACATTTCATCACTATAAGGGATTATTTTCCACTGGATTTCCTTGCATGAATCTATATTAATGATGTTTTTAAAATTCATGGAGCACCAGTCTCAATTGTGTCATATCTTGATCCATATTCTACATTAAAATTATAGAAAAATCCCTAGAAATCATTGGATACTAAGCATACTTTTTGTTCTTCTTAACAACATCAAACATAATGGTTGATATAAAGGATAATGAATACATTATAAGACTTGTTTAGATCAACATATCTTGACAATAAAGTAATGTGGGGTCAATTTTTACCTTTGATGGAGTTTTCATACATTAATTTTTACCATTATAGTATAAAAATTACCCCATAAGAATCACTGTATGGAATGAGATCTTATACACCAACATGATGGGATGAAGATGGTGAATGTAATGTTGTATGTACAATTATTATGGAGGAAATGACAATGAAGGTAAAATATATTCAATCCCATGTCAAATAATCTCAAAGTATGAAAAATTTCTAAGCTGATAACAAAAGGATGTTTTTAGAATTTTAAGCGGGAGATCAAAATTTCTTGAATGTGTATCCCTGGAAGTGTATTATATGATTTGGGAAGAAAGGGAAAATGATCTGTAGGTACATTGTAAATCAGGATATTTTCAAGAGAATTGGAGCTATGGATTATCATTTAGAAATTCCACCTAGCATTTTTATGGTATACAATGTGTTTGATGTCTCGTTTTTTAGAAATTACACTCCTCAACCAACACATGTAAAAACTTATGAATGTATATAATTGGAACTTGACTTATCTTATTGTGAAGATCCTGTCTAGATCCTTGACACTAAAAAGAGGTGGTGAATAATCAGATGACTCAGTATGAAAAAGAACTTTGGAAAATCATAATATTGAAGAGGTGTGGTGGGAGCCATAAGATCTTAGAAGAAATAACCACACTACTGAAAATATCACTTATCCATATGGTTCTAAACCATTGGGATATCCCGTTAAACCATTGGGGTAAGATATACAAATGGATATGGAAACCGTTGGTATGTTTGGGGTTTCTGTAGCCCTATGCCTACAGTTTTATGAGACCATTGGGGTATGATATCTAAAATTACTATATTCCAATGGTTTCACTATAACTGTTGGGATATATTTACAACAATGTTTTTTAAAGCTGTTGTAATAAATCTATGGTAGACATACCTTGTATAACAATATTTCAAGAACCATGGCACCTATTTTCTAGCATCCATGTGTACCAATGGTTCTTGAAACCGTTGGAATATATGTAAAACAACGGTTTATGAACCATGGTATACACACTATCCACCATTTTGCTGTATACCAGTGGTTTTTAAACCATTGGAATATCCCTTTAATCTAAAAAAACATAGGTCCATAGCTTTATGAGTCTTCCTGAACTAGTATTCATCTACATAATATTTTCATGAAGTTGGATGCATCAAGAAATGTATAGCAGAGACAATGTAGAAAGTTGAGACTATGTACGAGAAATGTATCAGAGAAACAATGTAGTAGCAATCAGTAGCGGAAATGGGTAGTTGAAATAATGTTGAATATAGAAACTATACAGGTCCCTTTGCTCACTATGATTAGAAAAATAAAACATCATATCTATAATGTACCTTGGGGAGGTGTAGTAGAATCAATGTATGTCCCCTTTCTCTGAAAATATTTTGAGGATAAACCAATTCCATACTGAAAAATTGTACCAATAGTGGTATGAGTTATGTAGGATTTAAAAAAAAGTCATTTTTCCAAAAATATTAATGAAAAAAACATACAGAAAAGTAATGGAAAATAAATTTCTTGAAATTCAGATCATATTTTTACAAATTTGGCAGTAATAGTGTTTCAAATGCAATATGAAAATCCCTACCATGACTTAATTGATAGGTACTTTCCCAGCCTTATTCTTACCACTACACTAAGGTTATACCATATCATTTAATATAGCCAACTATGGTTATTGACCCTCAAATAAGGTTTCTCTATCCTCTATATAGGCAGTGGGATAAAGAATAACCCTTGAATATTTGTAATACAATATTCTATATAAAGTACAAATAGAAATTCTAATAGATTGAGTGTCATTGGGCTAAAAATATTTATCCATATCATTTTCCAGTGAATAAATACAAATTCTAATTTACCCCATTCATGTGATGTTAGGGCCCTCTTGATTTATTATTTCAAGGAGGTGATTGCACCGTGTTTGTATTTTCCACTTTAACCCTTGGAGGCATTCAATTTATATTTCATCAACATACTAAATTAAATATTATCTTTTATAGAGTTCTCTGTAGCATCATAAATATCATCAGTTTCATTATCAACATACTCATCTCCTGATACCATATTAAATGAATCTAAAAATATAAAATATTAGAATGGTGTGACACATTTACCAAGTCAAAAAAAGTAATATTAGGCTTTTTATTTTCATGCAGACCAGGAGAGTTCATTGATCTAACATCATCACAATGATGTGTTTGAGTAGTATAAGGAGTACTCGTTTTACACCCATAAATATTAGAAAAAACTAGACATTAAAACCATTATTTTCATATTCCTCAAAAGGCCTATTTATAAGAGTATGGTTTTGATCCATCAAAGGATTTTTTATTTTTATGTATAGGCTGGATATCCTATATGTAATTCATAATTCATTACCAAGTGACTACAATATAAATTAATTCAATCATAAATGAAAATATTCTTAATGATCTTCCAATTCTAATTGATCTATATTCTTTCTCAGCTACCCTTCACAGGAGTTCCATATATTATTCAAGCCATCCTCCCTTGAAGTGAAATATCCCCCATGTGACATGTCTCAATGGCCAATATTCCTATAAATCCAGTACATCCACAATAGTTCATATTACCTAAAATCCAAGAATGGAGATGTTTAAATTATCCCTTGGTATACATTTATATAGAGTTTCAAATTTTTATATTTTTTATATTTTTATTATTATGATAGTTTATTGGTTTTTATTGGGGATGTCTATGATTATAGTATAATGTTTCATGAAATTTCATAATTGGTTGTCTAATGGTAACCCTTCCCCTAAGAAATTAATTCTTCTCATGCCACTTGTTGGATTCACAAAAATGATATCCAAATGAGGATTATGAAGTTAAGACATTCATGGTTGAGGACCATATTGATGATTCGATGGTAGAAGATAAAAATTTTATAGGGCACTAGTGTTACTAAACTGGGTTTTTATACATTATTTTTTATTGTGAGTTGGCCATAAGTGAGGTATTCTGTATACATGAAGGCTATGAGAACTAACCCAATGATCAATTTATATGCTTTAGGTCAAAATACTTGAGACTTATTACTTGAAGAATATAATAGCTAAAGATCCAAGGCCATGCAAATTCGAGAGGACAATTACAATCTCAAACTAGAAGTTCCTTTCCCAGAAATAATACGTTTTATAGGTTCCATAAATTCCATAGGTTAGAGGGGATGGGTATCAATGAAACCATGTGTTTTCTAACCCATAACAATTCATGGAATATTGACTATGGGGATCAAGTAACCAAATGTCTAGAAGGAAATAAGATATATCACATAGAATACTAAATGTTATAGGAGTTGTGGTTCAATCTGGTCATGGGATAGAATTAGGAGTGTTTCATGATGGTGGTCCATTTAAAGAAATCTTCTAAGATTAATTAAATAATGGAATATGTGTCATAAATCAGATGAATTTTGTTATGGGATTAATAATTATGGTTTAATGTTGAATAGGTTTCTAGATATAGAAGGATTCAAAAGGGTTGTTCCATGTTGTAAAAGAATATTTACGTTAGGTGGATTCAGTGAATGGTTATCATTGGGATATGCATGAGTGATAGAATAATCAAAATATGTACATGATAGGTGATCTAACAAGATACATTATATAATTAATTACATTATTTAATAAATGTGGAACACTAGTATAGGTTATTTTCCTGACACATAAAGATCTACGAAGCATCAGATCATTTTCTCAAGATGATCCATTAATGATGATGTGAATTGTATGATAGTCTTTTATGTTATAGGTTATGGATTTTTGGGTGTTTTGAAATATATTCTTGTTGATATTTCCACTAGTTTGTGGATACTAGAATGGAACACCTGAATGGTATCATAATAAAAATATCGATTTGGATGGAAGCATTTATAGGATCAATATGTAATATATTTTAATTAAACATAGCCCGATGATGATTCTATATAGCACATTCCATAAATGGACCATTATGATTTTTCTATGTCAGGATTATAGATTTTAAGGATATTTCATTATTTTCATGGAATAAATATCAAAAAATACTCTATAGTCCATAAATTGTAAATTTATTATTATCTCATTAGTAAAGTCTTCAATGAAGTCAAGAAAATCCATGATAAAGCTAGAATACAAAAAAACAATGTGTAATTTGTTTGTTACCATAGAATAGTTGGAGATGAAAATGTTTTTGAATTCCAAATCTATGAAAAAATTGAAAATAGATCATTATAGAAATGTAAGGACCATAAAAAATATAATGGTTCTTGAATGGTCTAGAACCGAGGAAAGAATTCTTTGTAGTAGAAGGACATGTATATCTTAGTGAAGTTGAAGGAAGATTTCAATGGGAGAATATTTCCAATAATGTCTGTCATTCCTATTGTTAAAGGTTATAATGGAAGTTTGTTTTATTATTATGGATAGAATTTGATGTATGAGAATTATCATGAAATATATAGAAGCTCAGTGGTTGATTCCTCAGATGAAGAGTTTATTGGAAAGAGTTTAACTATAGATATTTTACACAACATAGTAACATGATTGGACATCAATTGTTTCTGATGTATCTTTGTCTAGTTTTAATTGGGAGAAATTACATGGAATAATTCTTATGAGATTATGGTCTTGGGGACTAATGATTATTTCTTCAGTGGGTCCTAGATTATTATATGTGGCGTGAAGAAAATATATGTGGGATCTTCAATTTTTTTATGGTAGGTGGCCTATGGAACTTTAGAGAATGGGAGATAATTTTCTTCAAGTGGAAGTTATTTTAATTGACATACAAAAAAATTGTCAAGTTATTGACTGTTTTTTCATTGATTTAACTATATTTATGTCAACTATTGAAAAATATTGACATTAAGTCGCCTGATTTTAGGCTTGGGAAATCTAGAGAGTGACCATACATGTTCTTCCTAGGATATTCATATTCAGGTCAATAGACTCCTTTACAAAAAACAATTAAATGGAAAATGTTCAGCATATATTACATTGCCTTTTGAAATAAACAATTATCAGTGAATGGATAGGATAATTATAGATTTTTTTCATGTAGTATAAAAAAGAGGTGTCCAAGTGTAATGTACATATATAGTGTTATCTTGATTCATTCACCGACACTACCGATTTTTTCGTAGATAAATGAGTGATGAATATCAAAGGGGGGAATCTAGTATGCATAAGGGAGTTCCATAGGTGATGAAAGATTTTTGTAAGATATTTCTTACATGATATAATTGGAGACTATATGATGAAAACATTCCTCATGGATAATCAAAAATTAAATTTTTTTGTTGTATTCTTAGTGTAAATTTTAAATTATGACATGAATGGTTCACTAATTATTAGAAGTTAAATCAATGTATTTTATAGGTATTCAAACATTGAAAGCATAATTGGATGGAGAATCAAAAATTTCATATGATGTTTGGGCCTCAACACTTGTTGCTATCCCTTGGCATATTAAAGATAGAGCTAGTGTTTTTTCTTGCATTAAATTTAAGATGTGGAAATTTTTTGTCAATTTGTTGGGATAGAGTTTGAAGTTAGAAATAATGATTTGGTATGAACCATACATATATCAGATGTCCATGAAAATGGAAGTGAAAATAAATAGAAGAAAAAAGTTATAAAGGAGAAAAAAATGAAACACATTAGTCAATATCTCCACTACCCCAATCTCCCTCCTGTGAAAACAAAACTATGTAGCAGCCTCCAGTGCAATTATGGCACTTTTACAGAATATAAAAACCTTTTTTCCAAAGAATAAAGTAAAACTCCTTATTGGAAAATGTGAAAATTAGAATAAAATGAAATTTAAACAAAAACAAACTTTTCTCCTGTGACTAAACATGTCACTGCCCGACATATAATAACCAAAACACCCCAGAGATCATATCATGTTCATGAAATTAGGGAGGAAAAGGATCTAAATTTCTATATGATATATTAAATAATTCATTGTTATTAATTTACAATTACTCTTCCTAATAATTGTATATAATCAGTTTGGATCGAGTTTCTACTTAGATTGGTTTTGCTCGATACGATTATTCTCGTGAAATTTCCATTAGATTTAGTTTTTCTTTTTTGGATTATATTATCTAGGAAAATTTCATCCATTTGGGTTCTAGTAGATTTATTTTGATTGAATTTTATTCATATTAGTTTTCTTTAGTTCATTTTAGTTCATGTTAGTTGGGGTCATGAATTTTGAAACCCAAAGAAATAATTTGAGAATTGGGATAATATATAACATTTCATGAATTTATCCTATTTTTTTATATAATCAACACAACAATAAGTTTAAAATTTGTTTTTTAAAAAACAAGGCATTATTTTTGTAAAAGAGAACACACTTGGTTGAATGAAGTGTTGAGATATTGATTCATACAACATATCTATTAAGTGTGTATTTTTACTTAGTGTAATCTTATAATAGGAAAAAGATATATGTAGCACACTTGGTACTAAATTTAAAAGGTACATTATATCCTTATCTTGTGTGAAAAAGGTTAATTATGATAAATAATATAAAAACTCATATTCTATAGAATGATTTTCACCAGAAGAAAATGGACACTCCAATTCAAAATAATAAATGTATTTCATCCAAACCAACAATAAAATAGATTATTTGAATGGATAAAACACATGATTGATTCTCCTAAAAATATTATACCCCCATCACGGGATGTAATATGGATTTTTTTTTTAAAAAAGACAATCATGGAATTAATTGTAATCTATCAATCCATATTAATAATTATATCCATTGGTTTCATATATAGAGTCAAAAACACATATAAATGAATGACATCAAATAAGGGAAATCATTAGAGGGTAATCTGAGAACATTCTCTCTCATTTTACCTATTAGAATTTCAATTTAAATCACTCAATGAAAGAAATCAATAAAATGATTTATCTTGTAAACAATAAAGGACTAAATAATATAAATAGTGGAAATATTTTAAAATACACTTGATAAGGATGAATCAATATTTATTAAACCTTTCACTATTTTTGGACCTTCATCATATATCATTAGATTATAATATACCATGTGATGAAATTTAATTCTTAATTAATGTGGATATAGCTTCAAAATTCACGATTTATCTGAAAATTCCTCATACACTCTTGATATAGAAAACCCCATACTAGTATGCACAGTGTTATAAATTTAGAATAAAAAACTTAACCACTGATATTAGTAATTGTTATAAATATATATCTTCTATATCTTTATGCACATATACATTTATTACTGAACCATTGAATATTAATAGCAATCAGTAGCCCTTTAGTAGACACTGCAACCATTTATAGAATGTTTTCTATTAAAGACCATAAGTGAGATTTTTCCCCTTGAGATTCATCCCTCATCATAATTAATTTAATGGAATCACTAAAACATCATATATGAGTCAGAGGATGTTTATTCTACCCTAACATAAAAGGTATAACAATTTTATGAATCAAAGATATATCCATATTATATGCATACAATGAATGATTAAAAATATTTACACAATACATGATATGTGATCAATATCCCAAAAAAACCACCATGATATTATATTCTCAATCTAGATTTCATATTGTGGTAAATGGGAATATTCATATAAACGATTTACATTGCAAGTAATTGTCCTCTACACTTGATTAAGGTCAAGGGACTCTACCTAAATAGCTAATTAAATTGGAAATAGTTAGTATTTCTCTATAAAAACAATCATAAGTAGCATTCTTTTCATGACCTAACTCATCAATAGATGAACTATCACTCCCCACCATCTCCAAAAAGGCCCATAAAACATGAATACATGTCAACGTAGCTTAAATGAAGCTAAAATCTCCATGAAGTAAAAAAAGATTCAAAATATTGTACGACTATTACGCTACTTATTTAGAATCATTCACACCGTATAATGATAGTAATTTATACTAATTATATTCAAATGAATGATATTTTATTAGCATCCCACTATGTTATATGATGTATAGCCTGCTTAGAAATAAGTGAAACATCTTATCTTATAGAAAGATAAAATTTATTCCAAACACTACATGTTTTTTGATGATTAGAGGGTTCACTCATTTTGCTTCATCAATAGAACTTTTGGTTAATATTTTAGGAAATATTCCTTGTTGGATTGTATAATAAAACATTAACATATAACAAATAAATATCTTTTTATAGAATCAAGAGAGTCAACTATACTATTCAAAACTCAACATGGGAACTCAAATATCATATAAATTAATTGAAAATTGCTATAATATGATAAAAATGATTGGACCAGTTTGGGATATACCCAACACTAATAGGGGGGGAATTAATATTGGGACATTTGAAACCAATTAGTTCTTTTTATTCCTGTAACTCTTGACTTGTTAGGATATTGAATATCTTATTCCTTTTTCTAGGTTGCATGCAAGAATAGAAAGTAGAAAAAATAGGCACACAATATTTTTACAAGGTTCACCAATTAATAAGAGAAGCTATGTCCATTCCATGCATGGGAATGACTAGTTCATGGATTATCCACTATAATGTGAAATTCTATTACAGTGGGTTGAGTAGAAAAACAATCATGTAATTAGTGTTTCCTCCTACACATGGTGGAGGGAATGAAAAAAATCACATCCCAGTGTTTCTACCTTCACTTAGAGGGGGGAAGAGAGACAATACTCTTCCAACTAGAAACAAGTAGGATATACCTTTACACTCGCTAGTTCGTTATATTGCCACTATAGAGTCTTTCTCAACCTCTAGCTGGTTCGTTATTCTGTCTCTGAAGATAGTATTTTATCTGTTAAAAGAGTATTCAACACTAAAAGAATATTCCACCCATTGAGACCTGTTGGATGTCATGGTGATACTTTGTTCTTCATCTCTTAAATTTTTACCTGCCTAGAAGCATGCAGGTAAACAACCACTTCATTCTCTAAAGCAAAACTGAATGGTGCATATTCTTCTTCCCCTTCTTTAGTGAAAAACCTGCTAAACTAAAACCCTCTCTTCTTCACACTTTCTCCTTTTGTGAAAAATCAACTGCACTGAGATCACTTATCTTCTTATTTTCTAGAATCACAAAATCACTTTGTGATTACCAGATCAATTCCATCTACTTTCTCTTAGAATTATCACTATTGTACTTCCCTATATGATTGTCAGTATTCAGTAGGGAACAATATTTTTCTTCTTCTTCTAGTATTTCTACTTTTATCAGTACCAACACCTAAGTGTATCAGTATACCAACTTCATCCTTTCTGCAGATATGAATTTTTTTCATGTCTAGTTATTCTTCACTTCACAAAGAACAACGACGGTGATAAACATCAGTTGTGCGATTATGATAAAACATCTCTTTGTGAAAAATAATTTTTCACAGTTATTCCTTCATCTCAAATCCACTTTGAGACTGTTGTGCACCTATCGAAGGAATGTGGGACCCCAATATTTTGTCCACCACTTTCAGGAGAGTTGCGCACAACATTAGTGACTTGCATGCAACATTATACTTTTTTCGTGGATGACCTCTTGCACGCAACATCAATATTGCGTGCAAATCTATTCATTCTATAATTATCCTTTCTTGCATGAAAATTTTATTTCTATCATTCACTCTCCTTTTCTTTATATTCTTCATTGCCTCAGAGCCCGATATTTCTCTATGTTTCAAGCACAAAATTGTGAAGGGGTCCACTGTTATTTATAGACCTCGTCGACCCCTGTGTGGAAAAACCCCAATGTATCATTCCAGATCTGGACACGGCATGCAAAACCCCTAGAATCATGGCATACATGCATGATTTCAAAATCCCTTCAATCTTGTGCACAAAAACCAATGTTGCACGCAAAAACCAATCTTTCACGCAAGACTGTCCTTTGCTAGATTTTGATGTTAGGATCATTTAACTCCACTTGAATGTATCATATCATGAAATCTTCTAACTTGCATGCATCATGCACTGCCAAAATAACTTTTATCCATATACTAATTTTCAGTCCCAAAAACTTGGCCAACACTGGGACACAATGTCAACATATAATCTTCTTCAGCGTGAACAACAATGCTACTTCACTGTCATCTGGAATATTTAATAAACAACGACTTTCATCATGAACAACATTTATCATGATATATAGTATTTGATTAACACCTTTAGCATTGTCAAATTTTCAACAGGAAGTACAATATCTTCTCTATCTTCCAGTATCATCATTGTTTCCAATGAAAAATACATATAACTCGCATCACCTTTATGCCTCTTTCCATCCAAAATATTGCATCACAAGTTCTCTTAACATGTGATTTTTGTAAAATAAAAATCAGAAATCCATCGTCTGATTTTCGACATGATGCACTGAACCTTCCATGTATTCCACTAGCATCTTTTCTTCCAAACAAAACTGACTATGACTGGAATCAGTTTTACTCCCCATTGACATTGAAATGATAGCATCACAAGTTATATTTACTTATGAAATTTGTAAAATAGAAATAATCAAAGAATATCCTGATTTGGATTTCGGTAGAATTTCCTAAGAACGAAATCCAATTCTATGATTCACAATAATTCTCCAGGAATCCTCGCTTCATTCAATCTCTGTTAACATTGGATTCCTTCTTCATCATCTTCTTCATTTTGACCAACATTGAAAACTGTTGAAAACAAATACAATCATCACACAAAAACAGTACCCAAAAAATCTCCTTGGATATAAATTTTAAAAATAACACTTTATATGTTAGTGATATTAATGATGCGTGGTAAAAATTTACACCTTCGCAACCAACATTTTATATCAAGAAAATCCTTCCTCATATTCAACATGAAAACAAAAATTATTAACAATATCCTAGATAATATGTGTCCAACATTGATATAAATTTATCGTGAATAGTCCAACATAGAATTAACAAATGTTAACTAAACTAGTGCTGACATGATATGAATACCTATCATGGTAACATTCGAAACAAAATTAAATTAATCACCTAAATGGTAACTAATCTACTCCATACACATCCCAAAGGAACTTCCAAACCACATGGATAAGCCACATTTTCCTAGGTATTAAGAAAATGATTTACTTATTTATATTTTAGAACAACCAATAAAACATAATTGAATATATAACATAAACAAACATTAATCCAATAAAAAACATGAATAAATAGTAAATATTATAGACAATTTATTAACTAAAAATATCGATTCTAATTATAAAAAAATATTATATCTCATAATAACAAGTGTGTCATATAATTAACTAAAAACCACTATATCCCATTTTCCCCATATAATGAATTGTTTCATCCTCAAGACTGTGTTAAATACATTTAATAGGTAAGTAGTAATATATAATGGGTCACCCATACATTAGACACTGATGAAACATCAAAATAACATAAGTAAAAAAAGATAAATAACCCAAATGAAATTAACATAATTTACATAAACTCAAAATTTAAAAATTAATCATAAAAATAATATTCAATGAATGCAGAATCAGACATACACTAGGGAGAGTTGACAAATATAATAGCACATACCAAAATATAATAATAAATAATTATACCAATAAGTCCATTGTACAATATCTAGTTTCTCACCATATCCAAACTCACCCACGGATAAAAAAACATTAGATGATTATTCCAAGGAATGAATCATTAACATATACACATAATACGAACTAAAGAACACATAAAAATATATATGAATGATGTAAAGTATTCTTATTAAAGAAATTTATACATAATAATGATTTTTCAATGGTACATAAATAACTAAATGCTCCCAAATTAAATTGTCTCAAACAAATAGGGTAGAATAAACGAACCTCAAATGGTTTAAATTGGTGGTAGATGAACTAAGATTATCCAAATAACTATTCCTTCGATAGTGAATTCCAAATAACATATGAGGTCGACTCAAAAGAACGATGATATGCCTAGGAAACAAGGATCAATGTTAGAATCAGAGAACCCAAAAACCCCGAGTGTTGAACCGAATGAAACCTAGAAATGGGAGAGAGTAAAACATAATGAAATTGATTAATTAATGATGATGAATTATTACCTATAAGTACTATCCTTGAACCCTTGAATATGTAGAAATGGTGATAGGAGATGGAGCTGAGAGAGGGGGATTTCGGGAAGGGTGTTCAGCCTTAGGGAGTCTCACACATGACTGGAGGGGATAAGGGGTCAGGGGACGTCACCAGAGGTGAGAGAGCTGAGAGGGGATGGGGGGACATTGCTAGAGGAGAGGGAGACAAGAGGGGCTAGGTGCTGGGAGGCGGATTCCAGGATGTTGAGGCGGAGGCCGAGTCCAAGAGTTATCTTTGTTATTTAAAGGAGTTAGTTATAACATAGCAGCCACACATATGTTTTTTTATTCTGTGTTTTGAATTTTTAAAAACAGACATTCATGTTTATGATATATATGATATTTATTGTTTGATACGATCAATATACATTTTTGGTTAATAGTAACATGACCATTATGAATAGTAATCTACCCTTATGAATTTTACAATAACCGTTATTAAAAGTAACCTCACATATGTAAGTACAAATAAAATTTAGGCACCATATAAATGAGAGTGATTATTTGAAAAATTAATAATTAATTGTTCACTTTAATTTGAGAAATAAATATTTAGATAATGTTTTAAATTAATAATATGATTTAAAATAAAATTAATTTTTATAAAATTTACTCCTAAATGAAAATTTTTCCCTATTAGTTTTGAATAATTTTCTCAAACCTCAGTGAAATGTTAGACGTATTACAAAATCAGTTTTAAATTTTGAAATCTGTTTTTTTAATGTAAATAATGTTTTTATTTTAAAATTAAATTTCTCATATTTATAAAATTATTTTGATAAAATTTATTCCATTTTTCAATTATACTCTTCAAAAAAGTTTTATGATAAATTTTTTGGATTTTTTAAAAATATTTGAATTTTTATAGAATTGTAAAATACGATGATTAATGATAAATGAATGATTCATGATTTATTGAGTCAAAGGTGATGTATGGATGATTGAATCATACATGGATCTAACATAATTTAACATATATATATATTTTCACAACAATCAACACTATTTCTTGTTTTATTAAATAGAATAAAATATTATATAAATATTCAAAAACCACCCCACTTCTTCACTGTAAAAACTACCCCACTCCGTCTTATACTCACTCCACTAATACATGAAGGATGTGAATTTTCATCCCAAATCCTCTACCCAAGTATCTACCCACATCTAGGAGATCTTGGTCTTTCCAAAATACCATAATCGCTTCCCTTAACGAGGTTCTGAACTAGGATATTTCAAGAGGTAAACCCTCTCCTTTTTCATTTAATTTTATTTTCAATTTATTTTATTATCTTATCCTCAACTTCTCTGTCCAAATGGTCATGATAACTCCAATATTATCTCTATACCGTAATGATATCATTCAAATTTAATAACCTTACCAATACTACTATTTCTCTCTAATTTGTTTTAAAACGAAATCGTCGTCTGAGAGGTGCCAATTTACAACCACCATGGATGATGAACATTCAATATTCAAACTCATCTTGAAATATGGCCATTATAAAATTTTATGGTTATAATTGAATATAAAATATGTATTGTAATATATTTATAATTTTAAAAAGAATGCAATTTCCTAATACCAATTCAAACAAAATAACTTGTTTGTATTGATCGAAATACCTCTGTAATAATCTAAACGATTATCACTGATTGTCTTATCTAATGATCCATACTCATACCATATAACCACATGATATATATAACTATTTAAATTTCAAGATTCTAATTAAAAATATTAAATTCCAATTATGGATAATTAGTCCTATTTACATGAACATCATTACTTATAGACAGGTGTACCAATCATGAAAACCCACAAAAATAATTCCCTCAAACGATGAAACTAAACTCTATAACTCATCAATAAGGCCCTAAATAAACTAAATAATAATATAATGAATAAAATAAATTTATATATTTTTCTAAAATAATTATTTCTTTAAATTAATTATATTTTACATGATTTTATGGTCAATTTACAAACCCATTTTTACATATAATAGGGTTTTCTACACATACCACTAATTTCATTTAGGTTACTCTTTTTCTCTCATTACACTAATGAAAATGATAATTATTCTTGTGTACTCATCATAAATTATTTTTTAATTTGCAATATATATGTGTGTGTGGGTGTTTGTGTGGGTACCAATTAGAATACTTCTTTATTTTATGTTGACTTACATGTTTTAAATGGATTTTTCTGAAATTATTCTCGATAAATAAGCCATCTTGAAGGGAACATACTGATTTCTTACTTATTTTCAAGTGCACAATATAATTTGTTTCAATCCACAATTATTTATATAAAACAAATAATTTTATCTTATAAAAATCAACTCAGTTAAATTCAAGATTTATAAAAATATGTTTTCCAAAGAACTCCTTTATTTAAAGTAAAATAGTATTACTCTAAAGAATTCATCGATGATTAGAGAATTTTGATCAATTTTAACATTCCTATGGGATATTATGTTTTAATTTTATTAACCACTTTTGATTTTGTTATATCATATTTTATTAATTGATTATGATCATTATGACTATGGATATTCTATATTGACACCATTCAACATACTACTAAGAATGATTAGTAATTATGTCTACAGATTGGGTGATGTTATTTCACGTGGTCATATTTATTATGATTAGACCCATTCATATGAGGAATAAACTATACATAGAATGTGATGATTGGGATACTCTATATCAATTAGATGCATCATTAGGTCTCATAATACAAAACTGAAATGGGATTTGGCTACGACCTTACCCTATTATTTTCATACGCCTTGGTCGACGCCTTGAAAATATGATTCAGATGTACCACATTATCTATTTTATAATTATGATATTAGTAATTAATAAAAAATGTGATTAGTTGTGTAGTAGAACATCATTGTTTATGTTCCATTATATTATGATAATTTACATATATTTATTTATTCTTCTTTCATTCCTTCCATAGTATGATAAGGTGTATTTTTAAAGGCTTTTTTTAGTTGTTCTACATGAAAAGTGTTTATTATTTATGATAACATATCCTATAGTTCATACCCTTACTGAGTATCTAAGATAACCCTTTATTTTGTTTTATTTTCCCCAGGTTTTTAATGTTAATATTATAAATGGATTGTAGGGATAATATAGGATTCATATATGATTTCAATGGAATTTCTATTATGTATTTCATTTCAAGTTGTAATGTAACAATTATTTTTTAATAATGTTTTTCAAAACAACTAAACTATTGGGTACATCAGGATATGAATTTATTGTAATCCTAAAAATAAATTATTATGAGGCACAAAATCCAGGAAACAGGGGTAAGGGTCCATACGGCACCTACCTCTTGGGTTTTCTAGTTCTATAATCAGTGACATTGGCAAAATTTTGGAAAATTATTCCAATATATATCATCTTCTACTAGAGTCTATACCTATTGGTAGAAACACTTTATCCAATCCATGTTCTTTGAGAGAATGGGTTTTTTGGGGTGGCATTAATGGGTTTCATTCTTTCAAGGATGTACTTTCCCTGATTCCTTCGCATTTAGAACCACAAACACCTTACATCCAGGGTATCAACATTTCCCTTGGCATCTTAGCAATGATGGATGATTTCCCTTTTATGGATATATCTCCAGTAGTGCTCGATGAGGTATAATATTTTCATCTCAAGACACTTATGGCTCTAGTTGGGCACAAGTGCCCACATACATCTTACATCTGAGCCTTTTTGGGATCAAGGGGCCTCTATCTTCTAGTGGTAATGTCCATTATTTCAAAAAATGAATTCAGAATTCTCTGGGCTTCCTAGGAGGGTATTGTTCTTGCATGGCCTCGATAATATCTAAAATGTGTTGAATATAGGTTCTCTCTCTTCATATGGACAAGGGATGTCCCAATGGGTTGGGTTATAAGTGTTTTAGCGGTGAGGGTTAGTCTCCCAGATTGAGCTATCGCCTTATACAATCCTTCAATTATTCAAACGTTGCGGGAATCTAAGGTGGATTTCATCATAAGGATAAGGATACATGATAATTTTATGCCTCAACATCGTCCCACATTTGCATCGAACTGGATCATTCATCTCCCTTTCCATATTGTGTCCTAATTTGAGTCGGTGGAAGCTTCCCCCAGTGTAAATTCATATTTTTTCAATATAAAACATATTTATGAGAGGTATGATTGATGAATGGAACTCATTTTAGGATTGTAGGCATTATGTTTCTTCCATGTAAAAACTCCCCATATTTAATGTTTTTTATTCTGGTCCTTAATGAGAGGTGGAAATGTTCTTAGACTCTCCTGTTTCCCAAATAGCTATGGGATAGGCTTTAGAAAATATCCATGATAATCCTTCATGTCATAATCATGGGGACCCCTCATTCATGTAGTCTTCCCTGGCAATCACCCCCTTGAATAGGGATCCTCCGTCTCAACCACTAGCTGCGGATGGTTCCCTGGCTGAGGCCAACAACTCACTTGGTAAAATATCTATGAGAGATCCCTCATTAGTAGTTGAGCCAGATTGAAAATATGATTATTGAACTACAACAGACGATACATTTTTCCTAGAAGGTGCTGGACGTGAGATATATAGCCAAAATTCCTGAGAGAGTTATATTAAAGGAAACACATCATCTGCAATACTTATTTTGATCTCACCAAACTATTTTATGTTACTAGTGTCAACTATAAGAGAAGAGAACCACTCATACAAGATTTACTCAAGAGAACTAGAATTTTATCGTTGTATCCCTCTCAAAACCATAATGGTCAATTTTTCTAAGTCAAGAGAGTCAATTGAATTCTCATTTACAATAACATAATCAACCATGACACTTTTGAAGAGGGCTAAATACAATACTTTTTAACGAACTACCTCAATTTATTAAGTTCAAGAGGATTAGGAGGTTGTTTTAACCATTCCTTAATTTCAATAGAATTCAGAAAATGTCATTTTACTATTCTTGCAGTCATCAAACACAATTAGATAGAATACCATATTAGGTGTTCCACAACAAAACATGACATTACACACTCAATGCAAGGGAATCGTAACAATAGTAAAATGTGTCTTTTTGAGAAAATATATATATTGAAATGATAGAGGTATTGGTTCAAAATGATCCTTTTAAGGCTAGCTCTAGGTAGAATCTATTATTTTCTCATTTGTGTATGCAAAGAGTGATGTTCTGGAGAGGTTAACATTGTGGCCGAAATTGTCAAATATTTAACTGGGGGTTATCCTCTAAGTCATTGGGGAGAAATTTAACAATGTAACATACCCTTTATAAATGAATAGGGGAGAGGGATCCTCCCCTACTTCGATTCATGATTTAAAAGAGTACATATAAAAAAAATAATCGATATAGAATTCTTGGGTGAACCATTCTCCTTGTGTACTAATAAGAACAAAGGGATTATATTTGGAGAAGGCTGTATTGTTTTTTATGCAACATGAAATGGTCTACTAATAACCAAAATAAGAGGAGATTCATATTCCTCTTATTCTCTCTGATCATTTCCCTCTTCTGGTAAATCTCAAAAAAGAGGATTGAAGGGCGACACACTTCTGTTTCAAATGGCGTAGGCTTCGGGCCGGGGTCTTTGATTAGATGGTGCATAAATAGTTGGTTCAATTGAATATGGGTAGTGGTTTGGATTTCCTCTCTCACAGACTAAATATATTATGGTATAGTCTTATTGAGTGGAACCACAAAAAAACAAATGATGAATATCTTTTATAGAAACTAAAAAATGATATGAATTCTTGAAGGATGTCTATATAAAATTGGATGATGAGATTTTTTCATACATGGTTGAAAAGATAAATAATTTTAAAAACAAGCCACCATAGATTTAATGAAGATTTATTGAAAAACATGGGAACCTTGGAATGGGAGGTGGATTGGAATACATGATATTTTTCTATTTTTTTATGGAATATTAATATCAATCTAGAGGATATGTCTACCATAAGAGATCAATAGGGGGAAGGAAAGCTAACTGGGAAGTACTTTAATGTTCTTTATAGAGTAACTATGATAAGTGATAGAAGGATTCTATTGGGATGGGATAGATGAGAATATCATGAATAATATGCCAAGAAAAGAAAATATCATTGAGTATCATGGAATGGGGTTCATTACTGATGAAAAATAAATTAATGAAGTTGTTAGTGCTTTGAACCCTGGAATCCCTCTAGGGCCTCATGGATTCCCAGGTATATTTTTTTCACGGGATATTATTTATGTTTAGGTCACCAAGTCTATAAATGATTTTTTAGGGTGGAAGTATTAATGCAACCATTAGTTCCTCCAAAATGGTTTCAATTCCTAAATTGAATAATCCAATATCATGCCATCAATTCATAAAAATCTTCTATTTTAATTTTTCAGATAAAATAATTTCCACAATTCTCAACAAAAGGATTAATAGGGTGCTTCATTAGATCATTTATAAAAATAAACATGTCTTCCTAAAGAGATAGAATATATATGGTAGATTGGGATTTCTATGGATATGGTTAGAGATATTACGAAAAAGAGTATTGGATAAAATATTTTGATCAATGTGGACATGGATAATGTGTATGAATTCATGAAATAATGATTCATTCTAAAGGATTTATGGAAGCTTGAGTACCAAACATGGTATCAATATCTTATATTCCATTTGTTTTCATCTCCTTGTCCATTGGTGTCTATGATGGGAAAATTCATTGGGTTCTTTAAGTTAGTATGATGTTTCAGTTTGGGGATTCCTATGTTACCTCATTTTTTATTGTTTTTCAATAGTGTCACTCAAGAACCCTTCATAATTAATTGCCTAGCGAATGCATTCATCCCTATTGAAAATGAAATAGGTGAGTAAAGATTTAAAATTTGATGTATAAAAATGATATGGTGTACTTCATTAATGGAGGATCAAGGTATTTAGAGATTTTTAACAATGTGATGAAAAAATATATAAGTTGGAGTGGGTAGAGAATTAATTATCTGAAAAGTAATGTATATATTCCTGAGGATATATTATCCCAAATATGAAAGAACATTCAAGTATAGTTGGTAATTATAAATAGTAGTCTTTCAATGGATTATTTAGGTGTACCGATTATAGATAGTAGGATCACAGAAATTATTTTTAACAAGAAGGTCAATAGGTTGACCTCAAATATTTTAGATTTCAAAAACAAATTTATCTCATTCAGAGGTAGGATCACTCTAGAAAAATCATTTTAACCATGATTCACATGCATGTATTCTCCATTATCAAGCCCTAAATGGAAAAATTTATAGGGTGTAAATGACTATTAATTAATTCATCTTGGACTATAAACATGAGGGAAGGTTCCAATGGGTTTCATGGAAGAATCATACGAAACCTCTTTCCGAGGGATGGATTAATGTGAGGAATGTCTTTGACTCCATTGAAAATTTCTAGGAGAGAGTATCTTTTGAAATAATTTAAGGTACAATCTTGTTGGATATGTTTATGAGGAGTCATTAGGGTATTATTAGGGAGTTTGGGATGAGCATTTGAATATGTTTTTGAGCATTGCAAAAAAACTGAGACAGAATCTTGAGTAGGATGATGATAAAAATCAATAGGTTTTTGGGGATGATGATATTATATTATTCAATGAAAACTGTGATGGAATGATTCTATTCTGTCCTAGATTTTTTTTTTGAGGTTTTTTCTTTGAGGGAGTTGAGTATGTTTCTGACATTTATCTCAGACACGCTTGATAATGGAATGAATGTTCTGAATGAGTATATTATTATTTTGGATTGGCCAAGAAATACATCATTTCAAAATTTTCAATATGTGTCTGCATATCCTGGGAGAACATAAGATCTAGGAAACACACCAACTAGAGGGACATGTGGAACATCAATCTGTGGTGGAAAACCATTCATGCTAAGATGAACTTCTTTTATTGGATTTTATGTAATAATGCTTTCCATACATATGATAATTTCTAATATAACTGTATAAATCTATTGTCTATGTGTTCATGTTGTGAGCTTCCCAATTCAAAATCCTTCAAGAACCTTTTCCTTAATGGGGAGTGGGAACATTTCTTTTGGGAGTAGGTTGTCCAAAGGATGGGTATTATAGTGTTTGTGGAAAGTATTCATTATTTAATCAATTTATGGTTATTATATTTTGATGGGTGGGAAACTTGTGTTAAGTCATAATGAAATGTGTTTTCATTGATTTTATGGATGATCTGTGATTCGAGAAATAGAATTTGTGAAAGAAATATTTCCACTTATTAGAATCTCTGGGTTTCTCCTAACTTTCCTGTGTCCAAACTTGGGTGTATGATTCATGTGGACTTAGAAGGTATTAGTAACTATATTATAACCAGTAATAGCCTAATATCTGGTAGTGCTATTTAGCTTTGGATGTGGTTGAAATTGAATCCTTAAATTTATTGTATCAAAATGGATTTGGACACATCTTGATGTATAGGAATAATGAGAGTAACAGTCTTGCATTGAAATACATGGGGGGCAGTTGTAATTGGGTTAATTACTATTTATGTCGCATGAAACTTTATTGGGAAGGATACTAGATCACTTCCTTTTGGCAACTCATTGTGCATGTTTTATAACATTAGAATTTCACTTGTTAAAAGCTGCTCAAAACATGTAGTGGAATTTCTCCAATATGAGACTTACATCCCATGGTATATTTTCCATTTAATTAGAATTAGAAATTCTATGACGAATAATGATATAGATACCTCACAAAACCTTGTTTATGGAAACTTCATAGAGGACAACATGGATTTTTTTAAATCCCATAGAATAGTCTAATTATTTATCGAAATATAGCTTCCATCCACCATGAGTATAAATTTTTTTTTCATTGGTGATGCCTTAGGGTTTCAACATTATAGACCTCAAAAAATCATTGTATGTATTTATTTTCTAATATAAATAGATACATTTGATTAAGTGTATATATTAGGATAAATAAAGGATTTACCCTCCATATACAGGTTGAAATTCACTAATATATAATTTGTCTTAATTTTGATCTAAAACATGAGATAATGAGTAATCTATGAAGCACCATATATATATGAAATATGATATCAAATAGAAATAATGTCCTATATATGAAGATAAAAAAAGATTCAATAGTAGAAGAATACATTCCAATAGATGTCCACCCCAACAAAAATATTTTAAATTTGATCTCAAATGAAGAAGAATACTAAAATCCATTCATAAGGTACGAATAATAGATCTCCCACTATAATGCTTTCAAATGATGAGGAAATATGGGAGAATAAATTATAATGGAATGAAGGGGAAAACATAATTTCGCCAATTTTAGTGGGGTGGATGATTTGATAACACAGTTTGACCCAACCATAAAACCACAACGCACAGACATTTCCTTATAGTCATTAACTATGAGTGATAGCCACACAATTTTGGAAAACAGTGCACAAACCATGTCCTTCTCAAAAGTACCATGTATCTTGCTGTATTGTTTAACCAATCCATACAGATTCTAAATTATTGATTAAAAAACTGTGTTCTATTTCTTTTTCCTCTAAAACTCAATTCTCCAAGCTCTAAACAATCCCTAGGTTCTCGTTAATGTCAATAACATTCCCAAGTAACCTATTAAGACTCAATCATCTTTCAAAAACCACACATTTAGGTGTTTCAAATCTTGTAATTTCAATCCAAAGCTTAAAATTATATTTACACAGTCTAGAAAAAAAACTGAATTCCATCATAATTTCACCATACTGTAAGACCGAACATGTTACAAGAATAATTTTTATTTAGGAGAGATAAAGTGAGAAGATTAAACCCCAACCATTAAGAGGCAGAATTATTACGATAGAATGGATCCATAATCTTGATTTTTCGTTTATGATAAAATGATTTCTTCAAATATATGATATATAGACTTTAGATCATTGATTTATGTATATAAGAGGTTGAAAAGTAATTAATTAAGGATAAATAAATTGTTAAAAAAATTCTATCACAATAATAGTAAAAATGGTTCTAAAATTTTAGAAACATATATTTTTAATTTTTGTAAAAAGGTGAAATAGAGGGATGCTAAAAATAAATTTTGGAAAATAAAAATATAATTCAACATAAACATGGAACCACAATGAATTTATTTCACTCATTCATCACTATATTGTAATCTCACAAGATAAAATATTTCTTAAATCAAGGATGTTTTTTAATATTTTTACTAGGTTCCCTAAGAGGGTGGTTAGAAATATAATTCTAATAATTTTTATGATAATTCTAATAAAAAATTATCACTTAATACGGGTTATATTATAGAAAAATGAACGATTTTGAATGATTAATAATTTTTTAGGAACCAACCCAAACATATATATAACTTATATCATATAATATTAATAACAATTATTTATCATTGTCAAAAACACCTTATAAACTGTAGGTCCATTTTATGTTGTATTTGACAGGTAAAATATTTTTCTTAAAAGTATTTTAAATATTTTACTATATATATTATTCTCACATGACACCATTTTATAACAATAGTATATAATACTCTTTATCCTCACCTAGGTAATGGAAATTTATTAAAATTTGATATTAGTCACTTAAAAATGGGTTAACGTAAGAGATAGAAATCAAATATCATTTTTGAGAATGAGATGAACATTTGGTTGTATTTACATAGTGTAATCATAAATAATAAAACATGGTTCATAAATCATTAATCATTGTATGATTCACAAAAAATAATATTACGAATGATGATAAAATGGAATCATTGGGAAATTATAAAGATCATTTCAAAAAAAATATATTCTTTGAAATATATAAAATATATATTTTCATGAAAAAATTATAGAAAATAATATTTTATGTTAAAGATAACCACAATTATTATCATCACATATTATACATAGTCACATAGTGTATTGGGATCAGACTCATTTCTAAAAACATAGTTGATTAGGAATACTAACCCATCCCATACATGACATTTCTAGAGATACAAATATTTAACCATTGAATTATATGGTTTTATAATTATACTAGTACCTATCAAATAGTAAGGTACCACACATTTTTGGGCTATATAAAAATGATCATATATATTACTCAATTATATATTACAATACAAAATAAAATAATTTTGAGAAAATATACACAATAAATGATCATAATCCATCCAAATAAAGACATTGATTTATATGATTAGAGAATATCCCCAAGGATTCAAAATAAATAAAACACTATTTTTAAATTCATCAGAATCATTTTATATAATCATTAATGATTTATTTAAAAAAATGTAATTAGCTATACATTTATAAAACATCTATTTTAAATATGTATAATTTACAAAAAATGTATGCTCAGAAATAGACTGAATGGGGAAAAAAATAACTTTGTAGAATCATGAATGTGTAAAATGGTTTAATTGTAAAGAAAATTGAAAAATAATGATGATAATGGGAGTGTGTAGGGAATGAAAAAATTATTCATTTAATTTTTTTAATGATATTCAAAACTAAATATAAATTGAAATTATGAAATATTAAAAATACGCTCAAAAAAATATATAAATGTTTTAATACTATTCGATTGTGTGGGATTTGGGGATAATATGTATTATATAATATAATTATGTTGTTTTATGTGATAATATCATACCTATAAAAAAATTTATAAATTCATTAATAACCCCTTAGTCGTTGAAATTCACATAGATTCCTTTGATAATGATAATATATATTTCCTGATTTATGGATTTTGATTAAGGAATTTTGATAAAAATGAAGTTTGATATAGAAGGGGATTTATCATGGTGGTTCCCATGGTGTGTCATATAAATGAAATAAAATATTTAGTGATTTATGGATGTTTATTGAGGGGTTTTGATAAATAAAATGTTGTGTATTAAAGGTAATATGTATAAAAATCATGATATGGGTGAATTTTAGACGTTTTATTATTATAAAAAGTTCATGATAAAGAATAGTGCTTGATATAAGTGCAAATGGAAGAGGATTCACATTGAAATTAATGATGTTTTGATGTTTTAGAAGTATTTTTTAAAAATTAACATGTTTTTGGTGATCAATACTCAATTAATCATTAGTAGATAATTGGAAATGATTTGGTGGAAACGTTTTTGTAAAATAGACATTCACTAGGGAAATCAATACACCACAATAATTTTGGTGTTGTGATTTTAAATTTTCAAATTTCTATAATGGTCATACTGTGGGTGTTTTGATCTTCATTTCAATTTAATATTTCACCTATGAGAAATGGTAATTAGTGAAATAATCTGGTCATGGTAATGGTGGACTCGTTTTTTGTTAAACATATGTTATATGGGATGAACCATTCCATAGTGGTATCGATGTTGGGGGTCTAGAATAGCTATGAGAAATAGTGATGGTTGGCCTCATGAATTTTGGACATTGAAGGAGTATTGATGAAAAATGTGGTCACATTCTAACATGACATAGTTACCACTAAATGGGTATTTCACTAGGTTGTTAAAAAATATTTCCAACTTATGAGAAACAATGATCCTAATACATGAGTTTTGGTTCGCCTTATGATGGTTATTTTATGGAAATTCATTTTATCCCATGATAGCAGAAATAAATTAAGAATAAATGTTATGGTGTAAATAATTTTAACGTGAATTTCATAAGGATATTTAATAAACCATTCCATGGTCTCAGGAATATAGTCATTTTAATAACACTTTAATGTTTATTTTTTGAATATTGAAATCATAAATAGCTATGATGTTCTAGAATTTAAAAATAATATGAATGTTATCGTTCACATTTCATTAGTTCAAATCATATATAAAAGATATGAATAACATAATGATTATTTTCTAGTTTTCAGTCATGATTTAGAAGATCTAGGTAATGTTTATGTGTTTTAATTCTAATTTCAAATCTATCTTCTAGAATTTTTGAGGAGTTTTACAAAATTTTAAAAACATATGAAGATAATATGTCATAGAATAGGAGTATAGATTAAGTGGAACTATGTATTAAAATTGAATCTATTTAACTATGTGTTACAAAAAAGGAGGAAACAATATTTAATATTTGAATTAAATATAGAAAAATATTATGATATATTAGTATATTTAGAGTTTTTATTTTGATGTTGACAGGTACATACATCATGATTTTTATTGAGAGTGTTAATGTTGACTAGATATGAATAACCAAAAATGTCACCCATTGATTAATATTATCAATGTTTCTAGTATTCGAAGGTAATAAAGTGAAAAATATAATTAATGATTCCATTATTGGAAGTATTATCTGAATGCATGGTTTGATACATTATAAAGGTAATTGATATATTGAGGGCTTAACTATTGTTATTATAGTTGTTTATATCAAGAAGAGGATTAGAGTGGAGAATATGTAATTTAATTTAGGAGTCAATAAAATTATAAAAATGATATATATTTGAACAATAAATCTATGAGGTGCATTTACAGCCTTAAATTCAGAATATATTTAAAATTCTATAAATTTTTATATTTAGAAAATTAGTGTGTAGAGAAGATGAATATGGGGTGTACCATAGGAAGATGTGTATTACCACAAATCTATAAATCTTCTAGAAAATAATGACCATAAAACGGTTTTTGTCCCTGAGACTTGATAAGGAATTATCAAACTTATATCCTCTATCAACACAAACAATGTGTTCTAGTGGGTTCTTATAAAACATAAAAATAATTAGTGAGCGGTACTTAAGTATCATATTATATGTTAACTAAGTAAAATAGTTATATTCAAAGAATTTATATTTTTAGTATTTTCCTTTGGTTCTGATAGATATTTCAATTATGAATACATAGGTTGAAATTTTCACATCAAAAAATGAAAGTTGATCATCATGTGTAGAGTGTAAAGTGATTTATTTGAAAATTTTATATTTTTATTCACACCCTAAATCACCCATCCAAAGGGTGTATTTTCCCCTAAATGTGGTATCAAAATTAAGTTTTTTATTGAATTCAAATTGACTTTGAAATTACTATTTTTGTATGATTTTGAATTATTATAGAATGATTCTATATTTTAATTGGATAGAATGATAGTCAAATAATAGTTTACAAAAGAATAAATCACTAATCTGAATGAATTCCATGATATTTATCTTGTGAAATTAAATATTTAAAATTATATGAGATTTAATAGTTCAACACTATTTAAGGATTCCTATGAATATATCCAAAAATAAGAGGCTTAATAAAAAAATTATTAAGAGATGTTGATTGTTATAATGAAAATTATAATGACCCAAAATATAATGTTGACTTGACCATGAATATTGGAGTACCAAAAATAGTGATTGAACGTTTGAGTGCATCAGCTGAATAAAGGGATGATATAATTATTTCCCTTAAATAATACATTTCATTTTTTGTAACATCATTATATTTTATGATATAATTCATATAATTTTTGTATTTGATATCATGCGTCTCATTAAACATAGAGTTAAAATTTTCAAAGATATTATATTTAAATAGAATTATTTAAAAGTGTTTATTAGTACCTTTCTATTAAAATTGGTTGTATGAATAAGAGAGAAAAAATTATAAAAAATTATATAAATTTATTATATAATTTAAATACATTTATTATGGTGTAACGACCCAAACATTCATTAATGAAAATTACTCTTTATCTAATTAAATGTATTATTATGTTAAAAGGTTATATAACATATGCACTTCTTATTTTCATGTTTCTAGATTTTGAAATACCTTTAAGAATTGTGATTGTTGACATAGTCATTGAACAATGTTCACATTATTAGTATAAATATAGTGTTTAATGAATCAAATTTACACAAACAAAGGATGTGATGGCCTCATTGAGAAGACAAGCCACGTATGAAGCCCATTTGCCGGAGCTCAGAAAGGAGGTGCAGTCATTGGGATTTTTTTCTTGACCAAGCCCAAGTTGAGCTTAAATGTGATAAGATATAATTGAACCACCTACAACAGATGTATATGTGGATAGAGATTACCACCCATGAAAAGTTATCTGATCCAACCCAAAATTATGTCACCATCGCACACCTTAAACTTCTATTTTATGTCAGTTTTATAAGGGGTTATGTTACAAGACCTTAACACTGTGATTATGTGCATTATTTTTTGTATATAATAATGAATATACATTCATTTTATTATTGTTACATTGTAATTAGGATTGAATGTGAAAATAGTATTTTTAGTCAATATTCAATATATAAATTTATTTTGATGAATTTAAGGATTATTGAATTAAATAATATTAATATAAATTATTATAATTATTTAGTAATTTGTTTAATATAAATTATCATATAATTGTAGGAATGAAATTGTAATGTTTTTAAGGTTTGAATGTGGTTTTTGTCAAAAACCCATGAATTTTAGATAAATGTTGTTATTTCATTTTAAAAGTCAAAATTCACATATTCAGAAATTAATTTGATAAAATGATTACTGTTTTTTGGAATAATATGTTAAAATTATCCAGCGGTGAATTTTTCATAATTTCTAAGAGGGTCGAATTTTTGGGTCAAAAATAAATACCATTTAGAAAAATAATGTGTTTTATGACATCATTATGACCAAATAGTTGTGTAATAAAATACAATAAAATATATTTCCTTCCATTATAGGTTTTAAAATTCTAATAATAAGATTTTAGGTTTTTTTATTTTATAAAACATTAATGAAGCCTCCAAGAGTTATAAAATACTTTCACTTTTTAAATGAACTTCCTTGAGAGCGTGACTCACCTCCACAAAAGCCACCGTATAATTTTAAGATGTTTGGCCATAGGAATTATAAAATATATTTTCCCACTCCCCTATAGAAAAACCCATGGGAAACCCCATGGGCTAAATTGTGGTAATGATTAATTTATTGTGGGGTGACCCAAACCTAAATAATAAAGAATTCCCTCTCTTTTGTTTTATATACCCACCAAATCTCCCACTCCCTCTTCACTGATAGCCTTTGTAGTTCATCCAACATCTTCCGTCCTCTCTCGATAATCCTACCAAGGTGCCCTAATCTCCCGTGGAGCCTCTCTCAGGCCTCTCCCAAGCCCATGGGATCACACTTCCAAGTAAGGAATTTCTTTCTTTCTCATTTTTTTTCCAATTTTCATTAAGCTATTACACCATTTTATTTTCAATTAAAAATGTTCGAGTTTGATTTAGAACCTCCCCCATACATCCCTATTTATGTTTGGATGATGGGAGACCCCTTTCTCTCTCATCAATTCCCACCATGTACACCTGTTACCTTGTCGAAGTTCTGTGAGATATTTCTCTATCTCCTTTTACGTCCAAGTTATTATTTTGTATTTTTGCATCTAAATTCCATTATTTTTGTTTTTAAATGTATCAATATTCCCCTCTTACTGTCCATTCCATGTAAATATGATGATACACCCATTTCTCCCTCCAAAACCATTTTCAAGAATCCTTATTTCACGTCGTTATGCTGCCGAAATTGCACCACATTTTTTCAAGCCAATATCATTGTGTATTGAATACAATACCTATGTCTCTATCCAGGGTATTCACACATATTCACATAAACATATAACATTTTAATTTAATGTATTTATTAAATATTAATTAATTGTGTAATAACTTATGATGTTCATTGATTCCATGTTATAAGATCCATGTGGCACCCTTATGCATGAAATGAAATGTTTAAGAAGGGTTCACCCTGATAGCGCTCTAATGCATTGGGTAAAGTGTAGTATCCTGATACATCATGAGAAATGTGTGTTGACTCCTGAAAAATCATTTATAATGATGTTTTACTCATTCTGTAGGTGCAATGATCCCTTTCTCATGCTAATTTCAGGTTAAGTGTTGTAGAAACATTTCCATGTTATGATTGTCATGATTTATCACGACTTTATGTTAATGTTTCTCTTGTGCTCCATTGATATTTCTATTTCCTAACATGTATTTTAATCTTCATGTTATTATGTGTTTACTCCCTTACTGGGATTTATATCACACCATTTTCTTGTGCATGTCCTCAGGTTGTCCTATACAATGCTAAGTAAGAGGGAATGTAGTGGACATGTAAAGGATGTTTTCAATAAAGATGTTGTATTTAATGTTTGGAGTTGTTATGTAATAATCCTAAGCCTCAAAGAAACTAGACCTCTTGATATTCTATATGGTATTATGTTATGTTTATGTAATAAATGATGTTTAATTATGTAATAAAGAGCAGGGTTGTTATATAATTTATAATAAAGAAGTACTCAATTGTTTTTATTATAGTTGTTTTTGTTTCAATAATAATATCTCTTAAAAATGGGTTTTATTGAATCTTGTCTGTGAATATAATAACCAATTTATACCAATATTAAGTTTTTTTGAGTCCCCCAAATGTGAATTAAAAATTCTAAAAAATTTTAAATAACAAAAAATGGGTATTATTTCCATCCATAGGAAAATATATTATCTTGAATGCATGAATTTTAGGCATCTGAATAATTTAGATCCCATAACCTCCAAAAGTACATGTGTTAAAATTACCCTGTAAAGGTCATAAAAATGAATCATTAACTATTCATGAACTATTTATGATCTAATGAAATGCCATTGAAAAACCCTTCAGTACTTTAAAAGGAATGTAGATAGGAACTAATGATAAAAAAAGTAGCTAGATGAGTTCCTCCAATTGTGAGACTTCTCAATGGATAGATTTCTCATAATTACCCACCAAAAATTATAAAATAATGTTGGAAAATGAAAAAACATCTTTTGATAGAGAGTTTCATTGGTTTTCATGTTATGTAATTATATTGTTCACAATAATCTAGAAATTCAATTATGGAAATTTCAAAAAATTTATGGGATGGATGGGGATGGACGGTCACCTTTACCATTATGAGGACCTCAGACACATCCATTCGATCACATGATTCCCATAAAAATCCCTATAAACCCATAGGGAATGTACATGAAATTTATTACACACCATCATGTGATACATCATTGATTACATGACACATCATTGAAAAGATTATAGACTATACTTGTAAATTATCACACATCATCATGACTTTCTCTAATGATAAAATGGTGCATTGATGGGAAACCAATGGGATAAGGAAAATATTCAAAAAAAATGTGTATTTTTTATAAAAATGTGTAATCCACTCAGTAAGAGAGGATTAACTTATTTTGATGTGAAGGTGTTGTGTTACTCATGTGATAACTATTAACCACCCGAAGACCCTCTGACATGCTAGCATGATCTCTTGAGACGACCTCGAACGACCATCTTGATCCCATTAAAGGGATCTGAAAGGTGGTCTCAATATTGTGACAAGAATATGGTAGGCCATACTGAACTCATTAAAGGTCACTATCATGCTATCATGATCTAGTGAAAGTCCTTTAAAATCCATATTAATGTCGAAATGAACCACAAAAAATTCTTCTTCAATCACATGAATGAAATTTTTGAGGATTCACGATCTCCAGAAGCCATTTAGAGATGTCATATTAGTAGTTAAAATACCATTTGACATTTCTATATTGTTATTAGAAAAACATTTTGTAGTTAATGTGTCCTATAAATAAGTAAATTGTGGATATCACTCATTATTTCAATTTATCATGTGATACTTTGGAAAGTATCTGAAAAGATCATTGGAATCCGATAATGAAATACTACATCCACTAAATTAATCTAAAATATACAATACATGCTCCATGAAAGGTTGTTTATAACTAAGTGGTGATTCAAATAAATCCATCCCCCATGATACAAACACCACTCCATACATATGGAATACCCATAAGAGCATAGAACTGTGGAATTATCAAAGAACAACTGCTCAGAGTCACAAGGGTCTTCCCCTGAGTAAAAATCCACAAAATAATCCAATGGCCTTATATTATGAATATTTTCTTTGGGTGATTGACCTATAGATCATTTTATGGACATTTGGCGGGCCTTCTATACTATGGTAAGGAGTTTACAAATGGTGTATTGGTCAAAGGAAAAAAAAGCATTATTCTGAGGAATACTGATGTACATATTCACTAACAACTTAAAAAAGTAAGTTTATTTTTTTGAATGAATCGTACACATCACAAGACCTATACAGATCACATTAATGTGCCAGGACATATCACCCAACTATTGAGAAACCCCCCAGGACATTTCAATAGATTCATGAAATGTCCATTGACATTTCATCCATGCCACACAATATCCATAAAACATGATAATATTTATCACATGAAACCCTATGAAATGATAGTTTTGATCACATCAAGATCATTTAACATGTCAAATGAGTCATATGGAATTCCTTTGGACATGCCATCCTAATATAATGACAATCCTCTGAAAAGCCGACATTAATTATACGAAGCATCCTGATACATGACATCCTTTTCAGAGAGAAACTCATGACATATCATCTGGGAACTCTTGACAAGTAAGAATGACAACTGTAGATATGTCAAATGTTTTTATAATAAATATCATGACATAGGAAAAAATAATCTATAAGAACCCGATTTTCTTCCCAAACAAGATATGTAGGAAACCCTCCTAAGGCCTGAGTTATAAAAAGTATCTACCTTGAAGCAATTCCATGGATGTCTCAAACACAATACCTTTTCAGATAAAAAATCTCAAATAGGTTCGTCAATCATCCTCATCCTTCAGTAGATAGAGAGTTAATTAAACTATGATAACTTTGATTCATGTTAAAAAAATATATGTATAAAGAATTCTTAAGCCCCAGTCCCTATATTAATACCCTATTATGGCCTTCATATGTGTATGTCCTATATCCATATACCATTATTCTAATCGCTCTTTATACGTTATTCTTCATGTAAAGGATGGAAAACATGGTCTTTGGGATTTTCAATGATCAAAAAACTCACACCATATATATTCCCCATCTAGGGATGCATTAGTGTAAAATATCCATTTAGTGATATTATAAAATTTACTCTCCATCAAATGGAATTCACTATTGTGGAATTATTGAGGGAATTATCATATTGGTAAACCCAAGTGAAATACCACTCATTGGTATGAACTATTTATCCCCATATATCAATAGTTTTGGGGTGGGTCTAAGAGTAAGGAATCTAATTCCTTGTATAAAAAACATTTATATAGTACCTTCCTATATATAGGGCTCAATACATGTTTTCCAACATACCTCATATATTTATATTCTACATGTTTTGAAACTGAATGGATTAAATTTACTATGTTGGTTTTGTTTCTTGTTACAACCAGTATATGTAGGGCACCTTTTGATGGTTCAATCCAATCCTCGAAATATTAACCACTTCCAAAGATGGTTTTAAACTCTACTGTTACTGGTTATATGGATTAAAAATATAAGTTTATATCAATTTATAGGAAATTATGGGGAATGGATGAAGCACACCAAATACATAAAGATGGATTCATTAATAGAACACACCTTGAAATACTAATTGATTCATCACGGAATAATTTCCATAGAGTAAATTGTTATGTATTTGGATTTGGACATGATTATTTTATATATCATAAATCAATAATATATTATCAGAATAAGAAATAACTCCTCCAAATGGTCGTGTTGAGTCCTACCACATATCCGCTAAACCATCATCAGTTCCTGATTTCCATTGGGTTTGAAAACCATAAATGTTTTCCTAACATTGTAATGTGAGACTATGCCGTATTATAGATGTGGGATCCAATAGTAGTTTATAAGAGTTGAATATCATGAAATGGGAATAAATGAACATGAGAACATACTAAATTCCCAAAAATAAACCCTCAATAATGAAAAAAACTAAAAACATATGTTAAGGAAATTGATTAATGAATAACTATGTCATTATAGGAATCACATTACTTTCCTTATAAAATTGGGGAGCCACACATTTTTGGAATGAAACAAAAATAGTAACCCAACATAGACCTCCCAATGATGAAAATGATTTTCGATGATTTTTCCATGAATTTAATTTTATTTCTCCTATAAAATTCATAATGGTACATCCAATATGAAATCCTATGAAACCATGGATTCCATGAATTAGGAAATTCTCGATGTGAAATTATCATGTGAGTAAAATTGAAAAATGAGGAATAAGAAATGAAAATTGAGTTATATGTGAAATATTAATTGAAAATGTTTCATACTTAAGAATATTTAATGATCAGTTATCTTATTATTGGTATTCATTGTGACACTAGATACATTGCTAAAAGAAACACCTTGACCCAAGATCATGTATTCATCGAGGGAATGTTGTTGGACCATAGCTATGGATGCACCCCCTCCTAGTTGATTATCATTTTGAACTACATGACACATGTATCATCATGTCGTAAACACAATGGATGGGGAATAAAATTTACATGGTATGATACAAACTCATGAGGCATCATGTATACATCTAAAGATGACAACGTCAGCAATATTAGCTCATTCAGGGAAAGTTTTAGTGATAATAATCAATCTTATTTCGACCTTCAATCTCTTAGAAAAATTATCACTAAATAATTGAAACTATATCCATCCATTTTCGGGGATGATGTATCATTGAGTTTCTTATGAATCCATTCTATTTTAGGAGCTATCGAGAAGCCCTCCATTCGAAAACTATCAGTAGTTATATCCCATCCATTCCTCTCCCACTCCAACTGATGGAACTACATGACCCATTTCCACATTTTATACACATTAATGGGTAGAAATGAATCCTTTATTGGTGTGAAAATTTATTTAAAAAATTTATTTGGATCACATGCCTACTTATGCTGAGGAATCCCACCATCATATCCTGGTGGTATCCTACCGGATAGCTCATATCCCTAACAACTTGGATTGAGTGTACACGATTATTACTATAGAAAGAATGGGTATGAATTTAATCATACCGACACACATGACTCCAACAGGAATATTTTTTATGGAATATAAAGGATAGATGTAGGATTATAACCCAAATTCAATCAAATATATCTGACCCCACATATTAGAAACTGAAAACGTCCATGCATATATAATGTGACAAACATTACTAAAGTGTCAATATATTCTATTAATATATGATTAAATTCAATGGTATATTATGGAACTGGTAAAAAATTAGGAAATTAACATATTCTTATCTTAATATCAAGAATAAAAATTCACCGTGAAGATTACAAACATGTGTCAACTACAGTGAAAATACACATTCTTATTCTTTTTTGGGATGATTATTGATATATTATTGTATAGGGTGAGACATAATATCAGGATCATATACCCATACCATACATGGATCACCAGGTGATAGATGCACATTCCTTGTGATAGATTCATATTCCTATACCAAAATAATGATTGAAAACATCAAAATCCATGAACATGCTCATAGCACTATTTCAAATAAAGATCACCATGTGAGAGTGGAACATGGCTTGGGAAAATCACATATACCTATCAAAATAGACCATTAACATACTCTAAAGGAACAAAACTAGAATAATATCCATGTTTGGATTGGGTCTCACAATGTGAGAGTATAACATGTCTCATGTTAGGATCATATTCTTGGGGGTGAAGCTACTAGATATACAACAAATGATCATATAATCCTGGATCATATCCCTAATACCATGAATGAATGACAGAACAATCATATTGGAGATTCTATATAAGAGGGGTCTCATACCCCTTATCCCATTCTAGAGTTATTTCATCATATTCTGATAGGGAATTTATTTATGAATATGGATCATATCCTCACATCATCCAGAATTGAGAAGAATATTCTAGTAATCACCCATTCGAAGGCTCATATTCCTACTAAAAATACATAATCTCACTTGTATACACAAACTGATTCTCATATATGGGATCAAATCACCAATACACCAAATGGATATCAACTTCTTATTATAGTCACCAAACAAGAGGTTCATATACTGTATCAACCAAAAAATAATGCTCTTTTGGAAACAAGAATATTCATTAATGGAAATAGAACCTACTTGGAGTTTGTTGTCAACACACAGAAGGATGTGTAGTTATGTTTATAGGAAATTCATCTTACAATGCATGCTAACTACAGTATTGAATTTGGTGTCATGTACAAATAGTTTTCAAATTTATGGGCTCAAAATATTGATGAAGAGGATAACATTTGTAAATTTGTTTTCGTGTATATAAAATTTGTAAATATGGTAATGTAATGGAATTCATGAATACTAGATTTCTAAATGGAGTAAATTTTCTAAGGTATGGATATTTGTGAGTGTGTGATGAGTTGATGATGTTCTTTGTCATTACGAGAAGTAGATCATAGTGACTAACGATGAATTGATGGTAATCTCTATGACTACATAAAAAAATCACTAGTGATTCATAAATGGAGGAAATTCATAAATATGTGTTTGAAGTTTCATGACAATATCCCTAGAGGCATGGAATCATCAAGAAGGTCCAAGCGTATATATATGATTCAACCCCTACATCATTTCCCATGTATTATTTTGGAAAAGGGTGAGTCTCATCGAATTTTAAAAGGATGAGGAGATTCAAGAATCATGTATTCAATGATATTTTGATGGTTGTAAAATGAATGATATCATATTGGGTATCTGATAAATCTGAGTTTCACAATGATGTGGTATTCCATAATTCCTAAGTGATCAATGTGAAATTTCATTTTTCTATGAAGGTCTTTTGATTTGTGATGTTAGTGGGATTCGTGAAGGATATTTTTGAATGAGATTATTGAACATTGGTTTTAATGAATAGTTCTTTTATGTTCATCAACATAGGACTTCAGTGCATTCAGAGTCTCATACTTTTCATGTAAAAATAAATAAATTCAAATTTATTAAACATGCCTTCAAGTTTTTAAATTGAGTGGGGCTTCACCCATAGCAGTGATCTAGGGGGAGTCAACAAAATTCTTCTGATGGAGGCATTGTTCCACCCCATAAATATTGTTAACAAAATGTTTCTATAATAGATTTATTATGTCTCAACATATTTATTCCAAAACTAATAAAGACTAGTGTATTTTGGAACACCAGACACACTACTAGCATATGCTTCATAGACTAGCCTATAGTGTTGAACTATGTAAAATTGATGTGTTGTCTCTTGAAATGTGAATGTTTAAATCATCACACATTATCTTCAGAAGTGTTTAACTAGTTTATAAAATATGGGAATGAGATATTTCATTATAAAACAATGATTAGAAACCATGATTCACCCCTCCACTCTAAGGTTGTTATGGGGTCCTTCAAGGTCGACATATTTCATCCACACCAAATATTGAGGCTCATATCCATGGACCACTCAATTCTAGTGTCCTTGAGACTATTTGATGTGTATCTACAACAGCTCAAGGGTACTTATACTCTTTAACTAATCCAAATGGTGACAATTAATTTAATATTCTACCAGGTGAATGAAAATAGATGTATCACAAGGACTTTACTCCTAACATTCATGATAGTCAACCACATAGTATTGATATCTCTCCCAAATAATTCAGTCCTCCCTGTGCCCAAAATCCATTGAAAATAGAGGTGATAGAAAATATTATCATACAAAGAAGCACTCTTAAAATAGGTTTAACTATATAGTGTTCCCATACATAATTATTACCACATTGCAAAGAGTAAATGGAACCCTATAGAGGATACCTTTATTAATTGGAGGATGCATATAAATATAATTAATAAGAATCCATCATTGATATTTTAATATAGTTATCCAAAAACCTCCTACAATCCATGTTTTGGTCCCACTCAACTTATGATTATGAGACCCTAGATGAAGTAGACAAGTGTTTAATCCCTTAGATGTTCCAAAATAAATGTGAAACTCATTAGAATTTGAAAGTTAAAAACCTAAATTATCTATGATACAATGGTCACTATCAGGTTTTAAATACACTATATTCATAGTGGGACATGGATATATTCTCCATTGTTTAGATCATAGGGACGAAAGAGCCTGAAAAAATTTTGTACTGTGTTTGTTTCTGTATTATGGAAACTCTTTGTTGAATTATTGATAGATCTAAATCGTAAGTTCATGTCTAATAATGGTGAAAATATGGAGCATTACACATTAATATGTCACTATAATAGTATAATCCCCTAGATATGTACTCTAGTAATGTCATAGCCCCACGATAAATCGAGGGACAATCATTTAACATGAAAATGTGTTAATAAAAATAAATACCCATACATTAAACATTGAAAACATTTCAAAAGGAGGGAGAGGTCTTCTCACAGTCCTCTAAGTTGTGCCCCTGATAAAAATTGGAATGAATGTAAAATACAATGCCAAATTTGTATCCCAACCTATAACATCTCATACAAATAGACTGCCATCATGGGCTCTAATGTACACATCTCATACTCAGCCACAACTATTAAAAATAAAATGTATCATAATCACAGCTTCCATAACAGTATTCAAGGGAAACCCCCTACTAAAAGGGTAGGGATAAATTTTATAACCTCTTCCACCCCTCAAGTCATTAATCCCAAAGAAGATATAGTATAAATTGGATATAACTACAAATGAACTCAATCCCACAAGACTATGGGGTTTTTTAACTCAATCTACCACACTAGGTTCATAAATCTCCATGTGAGTCTTGGAGAAATATATAGATGATCTATATCAACCATAACCCATAGGGAATGGGGAATTTATATCTTCACTTCTATATGAATATTCATAAAATCCTTGACCAAATTCATCAAATCCTAAAATGGATATAAAAGTAAAAATAGTAGCCCCAAATTTACCCCATCCCATATGGAATGGAAAATTTTAATCATTAGTGTCACCCATTAAATAATATGTCTTCACTGGGTTAGGATGTAAGAATAGATTTTTGGCATCCCATCCATTCCTCATTCCATAAGACAAACCATTGCTACTTGAGGCCTTCACCAAAAAAACATTGGTTTAAAATCCCTCAAGGTCACTACTCACAGACTAAGATGAGAGGAACAAATGGCAATGAAAATAAATCCCTTAAGGTTTGTATGGAAAAATGGGCCAAATTTTTCAAGGGTTAGAGAAATGAAACTAATTAATCCCTTGATTGATGATAATGGGGTGTAGAATCACCCTATTACATTGAGAATAAATAGATAACTACCATTTCATGATAATCCTTAGTGAATGTAGAAAACATAGAAAATTAGATGATATGGAACAAGATGATATTAAAATGTTATAGGAAAAAAATGTACCTTATGTAGAGGGTGACATTGATGCCGTAACTAAGGCTATACGCATGCACAATTGGAAAATGATCTAGAATTTGGTATCTCTGAACATTAAATTTCCACCTATATGTATGAAACCACCAAGGATAAGGGGAATGGTGTGACTACTTTGTAAATAAATCCCAGAAGACCCTAAGTTCAAAAAATGTATGAAATATGGAGATATATGAGATTGATATACAAAATGACCGATATATTAATGAAAAGTTACTCAAGGGATAAATTCATGATTATTAAATTATTCAAATAGAAATGAATATATCTCCAAATACACATAATAAGAGAGATACCTCTCCTTAAATAGTGGAATATGAGAATCTGGATAGCTCTAGATCAAGTTGTTCATTCTATATAAATGATAAAGTAAAAGATGGCCATAAGTTCTCACTACTGCAGTAACAGACTCCCACATGTTAAGAACATTATCCAGTACAATAATAGATCAAGATATGGTGGGATATAAAAATATGTCCACATAATCTTATCAATAATTCTCTCTATAGAAGTGACGTGGTCTGAATTGTGGTACCCTTAGAACAAATTGATTCCACTGAATCCGTGTCTCCTCAAATAGAATACGTGGAAGGGCGTGACAGACCATTGCTTACCAAGAAGAAGACATTTCCTAAATGGGTGGATAGAACATTTCCTCCAAAAAAATTTAGAAATACAACATTCTAAACCATTGAAGGAATGTAAAATCCATAAAAAAATCTCAGACACTTTATATCATGATGCGGTTTGATGTTGGGACCTAGAGAGAAACAACAGGTGACCAAGATGATATGTTTTTATAGAAACTAACAGGGACAATATTTTATCGGTAAAAAATGATTTCCGTAAGATCTATTCTAATACTAGAAGTCCATTTTCATTAAATACATAACCATTTTATCCCTATGATAATGAAAACGAAAATTTTCAAACCCACAAAATATAAACATTGTAATAATAAAATTGTTTTTGACATAATGGAAATATGGAATGGATTAACCTATTTTGTCATCATGAATACCCAAAAAATGAAATTGATGGATCTCTATGTACAAAATCATATAAATGATATATAGACCCCATTTATCTAGATGATGTATCCACAAAGATTCTACATATTTTCAAATATGGAAATATATTCGAATGTCTCCATTTAGCAGACTAGAGCTACATATCATTCCATTTCATCAATAGACAAAACAATTATTGGTATGGAAGATTCTATAAACCCGTAGGAGTTCCCTTTCAATAACCCTTGAAGGACAAGAATCATCAAATTCCTCCCATAGAGTGAATAATAAAACAAAATCCCTCTCAACCAAAAGAAAAAAGTGATTGGGATCTCTGAAAATTTTTAGTAAATGATGAATAACTCAAACTCCATTGGAAATGAGAAGGTCCCTAGTTTTTTCCTTGAATATATGGAAATTAAACTACTCAAGATACCACATCCTAGAAAACCCAATTAGGACAGCCTCACTGATCGTCCTGACTAATTCCCTTCCATAGGTGGTTGGGTCACACTATCCCTGATTTATTCATCCACAAATATGTTATCAAAAGCCTTGAGAAATATTGAAAGGTTATGATAGATAATTCATCAGAATATGTGACATGTGTAACCATCACCCAACCAGAAGAAGTGGGTTACTAAAATTCTGTCATAGAAAGGGGTGGCATATGTTTGATAACTGGATGAATCAAAAGATAGTAGACTGTGAACATACCAACCTAAGGATACATCTTCAAAAACTAATTATTATCACATAACTTAGGGTGGTAAAATCAAATAAACATTCTAGATATATACATATTTATTATAAATAGGATGTGATAGAATATAAGGAGTCATATTCATCCCATATGTAAGCGTTGACTTATGAAACCATTAATTACTCAACATCTGGAAAATGGTAGCCACCCACAACCCTAATGAAACTCTTATAGGATAAAGAGCCCATAATTTTTTATATTAACTTAATACAAATTAAACACACCTTATATGATGACTTATTTGTCTCTGGGTATAATTTACCCATCCCAAAAACAGGATCTAGGGTCCAATTTCAAAGGGTACATGTATACAAGGGACAACATGGGTGTGGTTAAACATAATATCTCAGTCACATCCACTCAGAGGACATATATGTAGCCAAGACCCGTGATCGAGCAATATAAAAATCTAAATAGAAAAACATAGGTTTCATAGAGCACTCCAATATTTATTCAATCCTAATCATCATAAAATACTATCTAGTGTGGGTTGGATCACCTAATCATCATAGACATAGAAGAATTTTAGAAAAACCCACACCACTTGCAATAAGCCCTCCTTTTCTCTCTTCTAAGGAACCAGGCTCATCCAACATGATCATCTTAATTCCAAAACCACATAATAGGTAGTATATCTTCAATGTGGTATGTATAAATATGGATTAAAATATGATATTTAAAAAATGTTGTCTTTATCATAGAAAACCTATAAATCATGCATACCCTCAATATTTAAATGGAAATGACAGAGTAACTCATCATATCCATTCGGTTCCCCTAATAATACAGAATTCATTTTATCTATGGTTTATATAGTAGAGATTATTCCCTCATAAATCCATAACACCATCTCAATCACATATTAGTATTAGGGATATGTTATCCATTAATATATTAGACCGTTATATGATTAAGAAATACCCATCAATGTTGACATTTAAGGGATCTAATTGAGAATGGTTTCTAGATCAACCTTATTCCAATTTAGACCATTCAATTTTTTTAAAGTAAATTTATTTTTTCTAAAAAATATATAACTAATTTACATTCGGATATGATTGAGAAAAGGCCTCTCAGAATTACCATGATAATGGCTATGGTTGGAGACTTAACATCAAAGACAATGTTCTTGGTTATCCATAAAGAAACACCATATAATGTACATCGTGGATAACCTTGGCTTCATTTCTATGTGGTGTTACCTTCAGTATTTCATCAATTCATGAAATACCCAATTGATGGGAAGGATGGAATACTACATTGAGGAAATTATCCCTTTGAGTGATATGAAGTCATATATGCCATGGGAGGGATTAATTATATAGGATGAAAAAAACTAATGGTGGATGAAATTATATTATTCATTGACCTGATGTCTTTATAAATACCACTATGAATCTATATTTTATGATCAATGGAAATTATGTGCTACTCATAATCCTGATTGAGGTAGTTGTCTTAATCCCAGATCTACATCCTCATCCTATCTCTAGTGACAACATACATAAAATTAATAAATTAAATAATCTATCTATTATAAATTTTGGAGGTCGAGAAAGATGTAGTATCTTCCCAAGAACAACCTTGTCTTGGATGGGACAGAGATTCCCCAAAAATATCTACTATCTAGGAAAATGTCGTCACTATAACATAGGTGGATGAATAAGAGGATGACCTTAGTAATGACCATCCCACATTTGAGAATGTTTTCTCCAACACCATTTATGAGATCAAGCGGGTAAATTTGGGGATATAAGTAAACAAATGGAAATTTTTGATTAGTTACGCCATATATCTAAAGTTGTAGGATATGATTAACAAATTTCAAAATAATAATCAATAGGTGTTCTCTAAAAATTATTTTAAAATCCCTAGGCTAAAACCTAATGTGGCTTCACAACATCTAGGCTTACTAGATAACCATTTATTATTCAATAAAGCAACCTAGAGAACAAAACACTCCCATGGTTCAAATTTATAATTATATGGTGGCTATTTTATCAATTAAAATTTTTTATTAGATGTGAAATTGCCAAAATTTCTCACCTATATCACACATATAAAGGAAACAACATCCATATTTAGGTATGCATAAAATTCAGAGACCATAAGAAACACTGTCTAGAGGATAAATTCCAATTTATTATCACAAAACTATTGATTGAGTAAATTTATGTATTCCATTCATTTTTCTTCATGTATGGGTATTCATGGTATAATAAAATAAAATAGAAATCTATAGACGACGAGTGAGAAACCATTTTAGTACCTCGGTGGACCTTTTTATATTAGTCCATGCGCGTTGGACTAATAATGATTTTATTACATAAAAATGTTGCATGAATGATATCATTATAGACATATTTATAAGAATTGATGTATTTTATGTCAATAAACTGGTAATATAATATTTACTATAATGTGATCCCCTCACAAATCATAAAAAAACATTAAACAGGTTTGGAGATTTATGTTTTTTAAAGAATCCACTAATATAATATTGTGGTGTATGGTATGGTAAATTCCTATACTTTTTTTCAATGAACTGTCAAATTGAGGTTGACTTAGAAAATAATAGTTCAATACTAGAAATATCACCCCTTTAAATATTAACCAATTGAGGGGGATCTAATGGAAACTCACATAAATTTTGAATTTTAGAGAAAATTTGGATAGAAAAACACTACCATTTACCATGTTAATGAAGATAAGAGTCACCTAACAATGGGATGAGGACTAAAAATAAGTGTTTGAGCGTATAAAAAAGTACATTATTCACCCACCAACATTGATACTATAGGTGGAGGGAATTTCTCTCCTATTAAATATGGAATCCCTAGAACATTCACTCAATTATATCCTCACAAAGAAAAATGATGTAGGTAGTTAGAATAGTATCTACGAACATATTCAAATTATTCTAGGTGATAATTTTAGATATTCGTTTACCAATGAGACCATTGTTTTTCTCGTATTTTCATAATAAAATATGAGGCAAAACATGCAGCATCAAAAATTGCACTTGGTCTCTTTTGTTGACCCACTTATGTAAATCGATGGATGCCCTACGTTTTCTAGAAATTTGTTTTGAAGGATGGTTATTTTTAAAAAATATGACATCATGTTCATTCCAAAAAGGCAGTTGAAATTGAAGGCCATATCTGATTTTCTAGAGGTTCTTCTAGCCCAAAAAAAGTACACTTTTACATCAAATTCCAATCAAATATGTTTTATCTTCAAAGGACAGTCTCAAATATTGGTAGATATATTTTTTATGGTTCCTCTTGATGTATTTAATGGATGAAAATAGAAATACTACATTACATTTATGTTTATATATGGATTATATTTGTTTTCCTAGTGAAATCAATTTTCCATAATCCTACTAACTTTCCAAAGGATGAATTAATAATGGAACTGAATAACACACCCTCATTTCTATTTTATAACTAGACACACTACTATAGATATCCTAAATCAGAAAAAATATTAAATTTTTCATAACATCATTATTAATGATAAGAGGGGCACATTCATTTTCACGAGTAAGTCTTCTGGACCTTTCTCATATAAATATTACAGATAGTCACCAAATGTATATGATGTGCACGATGGATGGGGTATTGTTTATGGTGAAAATTAATTTTGGTGATCTTTGACTTTATATTATGGTGCATATGGAACCATGCTCTCCCTACTAATGAGGAAATCAAAGTAAAGGGTGTCAATATACCTTTCTGTTGTATATTCTCCATAAATCAAAAACCAGAAACAACATGTTATATTATTTTGAATGAAAAAACATATCATTCATCGGGTTTAAATTTGGGGAATTTTTTTGTGGTACAATTTTTTATCCCAAGTATTAGTTATTTCATTCACATTTGGTTTAGTGGGGATAATTGGAATAAATTATAATAGAAGGAAATGGAGGTTTTCATAGACATGATTTGATGGTGCATTTGAGGGGATTAGAATGCAACCCATCATGAATGGGTCAGTAGATAGTAACATCTTCAAGCAATTAAATCCAAATGCCTGGTTGATAATTTGGAACCATTATATAATGGTATAGAGACATCACCATCTCTTCATCACATCATGCATCCTTGTTACCCATTTCATTTAGGATGTATCGTGACAACTCATGGTCACTGGATTCACTAGGATCCCCCCATCTAGTCTTCAACCAAAGGTAGATGGTTCTTGTAGCTCGAAAATTATGTGTGGCATAGGTATAGTACAGAATTATTTCATATTATTGATCTCTACCATTAATGAATATTATTGGTAGATATATCATATTTTAGAAGAGGCATGTTCCATACACAAGGAAATATGGACAAAGAAAAATATTTATCTCACTTCCATCAAAACGGATTATATGGTCATCCATCACTCACATCCAAATAGGATTTCAGTACCCTGATCGATTATTAACCATATATGTAGGTTTAAAGGCCTTATTAAATACCACACTACCAACCATCATTCCTATAGAGAAGAGAATCAAGAAACATACTATCTAACTTTAAGGGTTCATAATGATTTTATATGATCCTCTTCTAGCCTTGGTTCTCTCCCACTTGGAGGTATAGATGTATTTAGGGGTGATGCTCTTGGATTGTGACACTTTAGAACCCATTAACCATCTCCCCCATTTAATTTTATTCTCCATATTAAAATATTTATTTCATTGGTTATTTAATTATAAATATATATTTCTTGAGGGGCAATGGCTAATAAAGCTATGGTTATACATGTTTCTATTATGGATGAGGTAGTATTACACATCATGCCCCAAAAAATAGTCTCATTAGTCATCACCATTTCCATGGAATTAATCAGCTATAGCATCAATTCCATAAATCAAGATGTATAGATATTCATCCCTAGATAGATGGATCAAATAGTCTATTTCCACCAAAATGGGTCTCCTTGATTAGATAATGCGAAAAAAGAAATAGTAAATGATGTTGAGATATATAATTTAACATACAGGGTGGGGAAAAAAGAAAAATATCTATATAAATAGTGATTCTATGGTATCCCCCTTAAATGAGTTAATGAAAGACATATAGATACTATCATGGAAGTAGTCCATGTAGGCTCTTATGATGCTCATCAATATGAGACTACACTATCCCATCAAATCAAGTGTCTCGGATTCTACTAGAAAACAATGATTCAAGACTATGTGGTGGTCACTATGAATTTTTAAACATTATATATTCATGAAAGGGGGAGCGAAGTGGGAGCGGCCACAGCCACCAATCCCTCAGAAATCATTCATTCCCTTCTCAAGCCCTAGATCCCTCCCTGATTTCCTGACAATTTTGTTATGCCCGAAAGTTCCTGATCTTCATCAGGGTGAACCGCAATTGTCTATTTCACCTTTGGAGATCTCTGAAGCTTGAATCCATTTGGAACTTATTCTGGTGGCTTGTTTCTATCGGCAATGACCCTAAGTTCATGATTTTGACCGTTTCATCTTCGGTAAGTGGGATTTGCAAGATCATGATGTCGTTGGGATTCTTGACTATCGCCATTTCATGATTCGGTTTTCCTCGGAGGAGGATTTGACTCGAGCCTGGTCCGATGCCCCTCATAGATGCAACGGATGCCGCTTCTTCCTCCTCTACTGGTCCATTGATCTATGTATGAACCGTGATCCTTCAACCATAGCAACATGGGTTAGTCTCCCTCAACTCCCTCTTCCTTTTCAAAATCCTTCAATAATCCGTATGATTGGGAATATGGTGGGGATATTTCTCTACTCTGATGTTCGGACGTCAACTATTAGCCACCCGATAAATCCCTGTATCTGTGTGGAGGTGGATGTTTCAAGGCCTTCAGTCAACTAGATTTGGCTCACTGTGGGTGAAGAGTTTCGATGGAGGTAGTCTGTGGTATTTGAATCCTGGGTCGACTACTGTAACACATTCTTCCGATTGGGGCATACAGCTTCAAAGTGTCATTCGGAGGTATTAGGAAGAAGAAGTTATGACCCGAGGGAGAGGGTTCTCAAGCCCCACGGGCAGGGTCTGATGCCCGCTGAAGGTGTGGTTTCTGGTATTGCTGGTAGTGTGGAGAACTGGGCTGTAGTGCCCTTGAAGAAGTATGTTGAGATACCTACAAATCCAGTTGTGTCTGCAGTGTTCAGTAGGATTCGACATGATATGCAGTTGGGTGATGGTGTGTTACAGCCTAGTGCAAAGGATGGGTCTAATTCTGGTATAATGGGTATTCCAGCAGGTGTAATTGCAGCTGAGCAGGGCATACATCATGGTTTGTGTGAGAATTTATCTAATGGAAAGGTGGATAATTGGGGCAAGGGAGCAGTGAATATGAATGATGGTATGCTGGATGTGGTTGGCTGTGAGAGTGGTTCTCTGGGGTTATCGGATGCTGTCAATGGAGCACAAGGGATGGCTGTGCATGATGAGGGTGTGGGCTTCACTGCTGCTAGTTCTTAGGTGTTGGGTCAAGTGAATTTAGGGGAAGATATCCCTTTGAATGAATTTCAGAATGGGTCTTCTTCACAGGAGGGTGGAATTGGCTTTAATGCGGTGCAGCCGGGGTCTTTGATTATCTATGATAAGATGGAATAGCCAAGGTGTCTTGCGGTTGACAGCAATGACCATTTCCAGCAGAGTAATGGAGCGGAGGATAATTTCCAGAATGTGATCATCCCTGGGAAATGGGGGGACTGCTATGAGAGTGACAAGGAGAACATTGGTGGTATGATCAAGCCTTCATTTAGTGATTTGGTCCATGGTGGGAGGACGAAGATGGCTGAGACCCAAGAACTCTTGACTGCCCCTCCGCGACACAGATCAAAGAAGGACTACTCCTCTCTGCCGAAGCCGTTGGTCACTAGGTCTTCTGGTGGTAATACTGAGCTATTATATTTGGAGCGGATGAATTTGCGAAGAAAATATTCTAAGGTTCTGAAGCATTATGAAAGCTCGGAATGGGAATCAACTACTGCGGAGGAAGCTTGCTACCAGGGATGTGGAGATGGGTATGGTTCTTATGACATGTAACTCTTTCTTTTGAATTCCACTGTTGTTGACTATCTTTTCTTTTATTTTAATAAATGGTCAGGGGGTTATCCTCTGGATGAGCCTCTCTGGTATATTCATGAAAACATCATCTATCAACCACCATAATTTTTATTTATTTATAAATATTTTACGACATTTCTTGAATTTGAAATGGATATTGAAGGTCTATATCCCCTCCCCCAAGATAAATATTTTTAGTACATATATAATCTATCTACTTATTTTCAAAATGGGATGTGAAAATACCCCCAAAGGATGTCAATATGTATAATATAATTATCTAAATAAATTAAAATATCATAAAAAGGCTTAGAATCCCTCACAAGATATTTATGGACCACAACCCCATCTTCTGTTCTACCGAGTGGATGTAATTGAGCATCGAGAAAAACATATAGTCCAACCATTCATTCCACCACTATGCTATAGAATATGGGAAAATTTAGCCCTTATATATTAATCAATCTAATATAATCCATTATATGGGGGAAAGGGACAAGATTTCAAGTCTGAACAAACTTGTTCATGCTTTATGGGCCTTTGAGATCACTAAACACACTATTTCACAAGTGAGTCCATATTAATTATAGTAGGAAACTCTGAATTTATTTCATAAATAATTTTATATTTCCTCACATATAATATCTATTAATGGAAAACACATAGATGTTTGGAAATCCAAAAAGCATCAACATGAGTTGAAAAGACATGACAAGGTCATGTATTGGGCACAACAAATCCTCAAAGTCAATCTGAATCAGATCACATGAGACTTAAATTAAAATGATCTCCTTTACTCATTTATACAAGGAGATACGGTATTGGAACTCTAAAACCTAATGATACTTGGAAGAAAACACCATATCATGAATGAAAATGGGAGGGGGAATATCACTCAAAAGGCATTTTCCAATACTTCTTACTCATTGGCCATAATGGGTGGGGAGAGCATTACACCCCAAAAAATTGAGAGCGGTATCAGTAAATACATTTTATATAAGCCATCAATCCTCTTGAATCCGAGAAACACCATGGTACACTTAAATAGGAACTTCCTAGATTGAAGATAATAAATAAAATGGAAAACATAATTATTGGAAGATGTTAAGATAAATGATAGATATGTCCTTAAACAATGAAATTAAACTACTTGGAAGAATTTATGGTAGAAAGACTCTAAACTAAACATCATTTGAATTCCTATATGTAATAATTTAAACTACACATCATCCAATTCACATACCATAGGATGATAACATTCATGGTATACATAACTACATGGATGATTCACTTATCTTGAGCTAAATTTTTTAGAAAGAAAAATAAATTAACCACATTCCTATGTGTGATTTAGATTCAAACAGGAAATATCCCAATTCAATAACTATTTTTGTATTTCTTCATGAAATCACTTGATATATATGATATCAAGGTCAAAAATTCATTTTCCTTCTTCAACATATTCATCCGGATTAGAATATATTAAAATGAGTGATAATGTCTTCAACACTTGATGTGAAAATGTAGTATTACCCTTTTTTTAATAAATATGATTCCATGATAATCCATCATAGGAAGAATCATATCATGAAAAAAGGATCCTATCAGTAGATGATTTCCTAAATTCTTGGACAACTATTATAGGGATTCATGCCTTCTTTCTCTCTTCAGGGAACCTACTTTATCACCACATGATGTCAAAATGCATGGTTAAAATCCCTATCATTCAATGATAGATTACTACAAAATTTACATATATATTGATTATAATTTTAAAACTAATATTTATTTTCTAAATATTGAATCATTTTAATGATAATTAACTTTATATTGTTACAAATATAGGATCTATATTTTTTGTGTCCTAGGAAAATTAGGCTCATAAATAACCTTTTCATAAAAAAATATAAATAATTTTTATTACATTGTTATATATTTTTATTAGTATCCATATTATTCTCTATATTAAAATTAATCACATGAGGATATACATAAATTATGGGGGTGAGCTAAAATCCTTGTAAGATGATGAATAAGGGACAGGATTCAATAGAACATGAGTGAGAATAATCATCAACATCCTAACATTAGAATAATATTATAATTAACAACTAGAGGGAATCATTGCAAAAAGGCATGAAATATGGAAATGCATAAAAATGAAACATCAGGTCTTAGTGGTAAAATACCACACATAGTTGTGAACAATTCTTTCATCATGTACACAAATCACATATGTTCCTAAGAAAACCTTTATCTGTATGAACATGGAGAGCCTCATGTAATTTCATATTGAACATTATATAATGAGATACATCACATTACTCAATGAATTGGAAGGAATTATTTTACTAAGACCACCCATAACATTATAAAATTTACATAATGATTCCTGCTAGAGAAATTTTATAACAATTGTAGTTATCAAATAAACTAGGGAAGGAAATCGGTTACATAATATTTTCATAAATCATAAATTCATGAATAAAATTTAGGGTTCCCAAAAGAAAAAGGAAAAACATACTAGGTATCTGAATGAACAATCTTGGATGAAGAAGAAACAACACTAAGAGGAGTAAAGTTGTGTTTTTGAAAGAAGATCAGAAGGAATACCTAGACTGAAATTTGGTATGAATGAGGTATACACAATGATTTGGAGTTGGGTTTGGGAATCCCCTGAAATTTTTTCTATCTTTATTTCTTCACTTTTGTGTCTTATAAATAATAATATCATGTTCACGAAAAAATTGAACCATAAGTAAATTAAATTTATTTATAAATGTATTTTTCAATTATAGTCATTATTTTACTTTTCATTGTTTCTCTTCATGAAATTGAATTATTTTTATCAGGTTTTTAAATTTCTTTTTTTCATTAATTTTTCTATTTTTATAAATGTAGTTTATAAATTATTATAATTATTTCTATAAGATTATAATTAATATAATTAAATTTTTATATATTATATATATATTATAATATCCACCCAAAATTATTGTAATTGTTTTTGACATGGAAATGTTTCCACAGGCTGTTAACTGACATTTGAAGGGACATTGTCGAGAGAGTAGAGGAAGAAGTTTAAAATTTATACATATAGAATTATGATACATAATGTAAGTAAAATAATTACTATATGTAAAATTAATTCCAAAAATATAAAATTTATTAATTTTACTGAATGAATTTGTTGAGGAAAATAACGAGAAGTGGAAGAATAAAAAAAATTGATAATTTTGTTAGAACATATATAATATTCATTATGGCTTAACTTGTATGATACTGACTCATCGATTATTGGGGTTGAATTGCTCTGGAATGTCCCTATATAATATAAGGTTATTGATATTGAGTATTTGGGAAGATATTTGGTTTTTTAATGTGTGGGGGGAGGATTTTCCAAGAAGAGGGATATAGGTTTTTATATATGACGAGATGGGTATGTTTACAATATAATGTTTAATAAAATAATATATCAAAGGTAAAAATTATAATAGATAATTTAGGAAATTAAAAATAATATAAGAATATAATATAATGTGTTTAGGATAGTAAATTACCTTTATGATTCAAATTAATATTCTTATTGAAATGGAATGTAGAAGGAAAGAAAAACTATTATTTTAAGGAATGTCTTTTAACATTAAGATTTTGAATGTTTCTTGGGTTTGTAAATTATGTTTTTCATCTATTAATGAACCAATTATTATATAAAATATATACTACAAGATCCAAAATATCTATATAGTTTTATTTCATTATTAAATCATGAATAATGTACTTTCAAATACATTGGTTTTGTAAAAAAATGTATTTTCACTTTTCAAAGGAAAAGTTAAGTATCTAGAAAAATTTCGAAAACAATTCTATGAAAAATTAAATGTTTTTATTAACTAAATGTTATTAATTTAACACAGATTTATTTTAAACATATATTATATTTATTTTTGATATAAAAATATTGTATTTTACACAAAACATTAAAATACTGTTTATTAAATACATACTAACATATTCATTGAGTATCTTAATCATGGTATTTATTTTTACCTATTATAAAATTTATATTTACTTAAATTAATAACCATAAATATTATATTTATTAAAATTTAATATTTTTATGTAAAATTAATATTTTGACATAGTATTAATCCCAAAAGATAGATTATTATTCACTACTATCATGTTACTTTTCTAATGGTCACATTATTATTTCTACAGTCACATTACATAATATAAATACCTATATATTAAATCATTAGTCATTAAAATGAATTCCTATATAATTTTTATTTTCCAATTACTTATAATATTTCTTAAATTACTATTTTGTTATTTCTATATTGTTTACTAAGGGGTGATGATTCTAGTATATTGAGGAAATTTATATTTTCTAACAATAAATTTCATATTTTATAATTTCTGTCATGTTTTAAGGTTAATAATTTTAATTGGGATTATTCATAATTAATTTAACAATATGTTGTAATAAGATAGTTATATTTTCAATTGATTGATATTTTTAATGTGTTTAAAATTATATAGTATAATACAACATACACTTATTCAGGAAAAATAAATTACTACCAAAAATAGTGAGTCATCAAATTTCCCCCCATATAGTATTATCCCTATAAATTTGGAACTCATATGATCTGTTGAGAATTGATGTGAGTAATTATGGTTCATTATTTCTTATAGTTCCTAATTCACCTCTTCATACTTTTGGCTCCTCCCCAACACCTTCAAAAATTATGTTTTCTTGTTCAGTATAACCCTGTATCTACAGTCTAAGATCATCACTGACTATTTTTCATTTAACGGTTTATTATCAATTAGTGTCACCACCATATATAGTACATGTGAGGAGTCATGTATTTAATTCCTTAGGAGAGAAATTCGGAAAACTCCATGAACATGATCCATATTTAGAGGAATTGAAAACCAATTGGCCAATGCTCTTATATGATCTCAAATCTCAATGGGGACAATGTATCATGGGTTAATATTCCCTTTATTTCCAACCCACATGACTCTCTTCTATGTTGATATTAGAAGGAAATACATTCCTCCATCATTGAACTCCAAGACCCTTTTACAATTTTCATGATCATTAATTTGCAGACATTAAAAATTGTTTTGAATTAAATGAATGTTATCTACCATATATTTTACAAGGTCTAACCCAAGCATTGTTCATTACTCATCTTCATCCCATCATGTAGGTGTTTTACATCACTTCCCATAAAGAGAATCATATGGATCCATTTTAATGATTTAGTGGATCATTTTCATGGGGTATGGTAGTAGTATTGTAGCATGAACTATGCAGTACTATAGAAGGAAATGTTGCAGGCACTGTTTGGCACTGTAGCAGCCAGGAATATTCCCCCATTTGGGTCTTCGGGCCACATATTTGGTCCCCGAGTCCTTAATGTGCTTCGGGCCACCAAGGCCTTCAGTTTTGTGAGGACTTTGGGCCACGTCAAGGTCTTTGGGTGGCCTTAAGTACAGATGCAAACCAGACAACCTACAAGGAACAAGCTTCAGAATGAGGATGAGGAATGATCTTTCACCATAGTAGAATCTAAATGGATTTCCAGAATGAGAGGGTATAACACCTACCATCGATACAATCTTGTGCATCAACAGGAAAGACTAGCGGAACAACCATGCAAAGGTGGAGAGATAATTTCACGATTAAGATGCTGGGGAGGATCAATTCCAAGTAGTTAATATGTGTTTTATGTAATTTTTAAAGCCTAAGGGAAATGAATTCCTCTAAGGCATATGGGACATGTAATACATATTCCTATGAGTCTTGTAAGGGTTCCACCTCATACCCTTGAAAGGTGGATTATCAAAAATAAATAAAAAATGAAGGCCACTGGGACATTGTAGATAGGGGATGATGATCACATCATGCTTGAAATTCTATTTAGCATGCACATTACATGTACTCAAGAGTCTAAATATTCTATTATAATTGGCCATCAGCTTGGGAGTGATAGGACATGATGAAATTCAATTTCATATAAAAATAATGTTAAATACATATCTATAATTTAGATGTGACTCTTGAATCATAATTAGATATGATCAATAGTAGAACCCCAAGAATCCTCACCACTTCCTTCACATATTTATTTTCATGTTTTTCCAGTGACAAAGATTCCTGAACAATGATTATGTGGGTAGTTTTTCTGAGTCAAACTACCACAAACCATATCGTAATGTTTCTTTTGGTTTTTTGGGATACTAGTGAAAAATTCCATAGTGATATTATTTCATTCCCAAATGGGTATAAGCAATGGTTACATCATCCCACTGTACTTCTATCACTCTTCAATAACATGTTAACATTACAAACACCTAGATATGTACTTAACAATCTCCTTCATCATGTTGTCCCGTATAAATATTTCTTGACAATAATGATATATCTTGTTACTTCTAGGATTAATGGAGATATATTATATATGTTAATTATCAAATAGAACTTTCTATTTCACGTGTGATAAAAGAATACAAAGCCTCATTCCCATCTAAATCAAACCATCACCTTTAATTTATAAATCATGAATCTTTCCTTCTATTACAACATTCACATTATTTAGGAGCTCTAGATCAGCCATTTATGCTTTCTTGATATTATGTTTGATTGATGTATGAGGTATCACATGGTAAAGGTATGTTTTATTCCTTGCTATTATGAATTTTAGATCCAAAATTTGACCTTCCATGAAGATAAGGACTTTTACAATCCACATTATAGATAGAGTGGTAGTTTAATTTATGTTATGAGCATAAGATACCTTTTTCACCTTTCTCGGATGGAATTGAATAGAGAAATAGTACACCATGATTAAATATATCCATATTATTTGATGCATGTTGATCTCCTTCAATGGGACTATATACTTTGGAATATTATTATTATTATACATGTCAGACTTCCCACCACATGGATTGTTCCCCTATATTTTCGAGGTAAATATCACAAAAACCATCTCTAGATTCTATTTTGGGTAGTTCTTCCCATGGATATTCAAATACCATTTGGCATTGGCTATCACATTGTAATTATGAATGATTTTCAGACCAAATACTTTCTTCAAATCATCACTTTATATCATAAAACATCAATAGTTCTATGTAGTGTGAGTACATGAGAAGTTATCATCTTCTTATTGAGATCCTTAATTCTATATTCATATTAGTCATACCATATATTAATTACCCCTTTACAGGTTAAATTAGTTAGAGGGAAATAAAATTGTGATAAATTTCTCAAAAAATGTTGGTAAAATCCAGATAATCCATGAAAACTACAGATTTTAATGATAGAAGTGGATCTTATGCATTCCCCAATATCCATGGTTTTCTATGGGTCCATTAAAATTCACATTCTTCTGTTGAAATTCTCAAAAAATGCGACTTTCCATATCCAAAAGTCACACTTAATAAAATTATGTTACATTTTATCCTTCAATAATGTCACTATTACAATCTAAGGATTCTCTTCATGTCATCCATGCCCTTGGAGTAAATAAGAATGTTATCGATAGAAAACACCAAAAAAATCGAGGTAGTCTAGAATGACACTACTCCTTAATTCTATAATTATTTACGTAGAATTGGTACATATGAAGGGAATTATTATGTACTCATAGTGTCCATACCATGAATGGAATGATATATTCTTAACTTTTTCCTTCTTTTCTTTCATTTTATGATATATAGAATAATAATCCACCATTGAGAAGTATTGAGCTCCACTTAGTTGACCGAACATTTCCTTAAAACGTGGTAGAGGATACTTGTTCTTTAGGGTGATACTATTGATCTCTTAATAATCAATAAACAACAACATCAATCCATAATTAATAATTTCACAGAAAACTAGAACACCCCATGGTGATTTATAAGGGTCTATGAACCATTTTTTCAAATACTCTACCAACTGAATTATTAACTCCTCCAACTCAATCGAGCCCATCTTGTAGGGGAATTTTGAGATAATTTTAGAATTCGGTATGAGATATTTTGAGAATTATTGCTCATGATATGGGGGGTGAATGTGTAACTATTAGTGAAATTCACCAATTTTTCCCTAAAAATGAAAAATTATTAAATTTTATACATTTATTAGACTTAGATAGTTGGAAAGGTTAGGTTTCTTCAAAGGGTACTGACACCCACATAATTATGGGCTTTTATAAAGGGCATTCATGAGAATTCATGAATACTATGGAGAAATAGACTATTCGAAATATGAAACAAGTTTTACTTTTCTCAATAGTTGATATGTTCCATATATATTTAGATGAAATTCATTCCTTGTATAGTATTAAATTTCACCATGGGAATTATTACTAAATTATCTAGAAGAATAATCACACAATGATTTCAAGAGAAGTGTCCAACATATGTGTTGTAATGATTGGATGAAAACATGATTTGTGGATAAATATTCTTCAAGGTATTAGATAATAAATTCAATAGTTCTAAAAAACATGCATGACATAATGGAATGTGTCGTACCAGAATAAAATAATGATATTTCTATTCTAGAGAGAATATGATGTATACCTCGTATAACATTATAATAATTATTATTTTCAGTTGTACTAATGGAATAATCATTCAATTTCTTATTTTTATTTGTAGGTTAAAAATTATTATTACACTAAATGACATGGGTTATAGTTATCTGAAAATTATAGTGCCTGTGAACCCTATAGATGAAGCATTAAACCATAGGTGATTTATTAAATGGTGTCATAATTTATTCCATAATCATGCACATATTATTCTTGTGAGATCTACTTCCATTAAATTTGGTTAATTCTCTCCCACACTTGATGTATTTACATATCCCCTTCATAAAATCACCATGATGCTACTTCCCAATTTTTTTTACATTGATGTTATTTTATCCCATTTTTATGGATGTCTTTTAACCCACCATAAAGAAACTAAATTCTTATATTCTTATATATATATATATATATATTCAAGTTACCATTCTCTGAACTACATTGATAAATTTAGAGTGCACCAGAGCAATTCTTTATAACACTCATTGTTTTAGATTGATAGAGCCTTTTGATCGTGATGTTTTAAATATAAAAAGAATCTATCTATTTTTCTTTCATTTTTATAACAATACCTGAGTATTATTATTCAACCATTGTGAAATATTTATCATAATCCATAACAAATTCAGCTTCATTTTTTCTACATCTATATCAATTCTTTATCCATTTTTTCAAATTGTTCGAGATATATAATTTTTAAGGAAATATTTTTTCATGTATTACCCCTATATTCTTTTCATTTCACACATTGACGTTGTTTTATTAATCAACATTCTCCATTGGTTAGTTTCTACATCAAAATGATAAATGAAATGGGTCACCATCTTCATCTCAAAAAAATGGATCACCTATAAGATATTTTCCATTCCATTAACTCACCATTTTGTGAAAAGTTTTTAAGAAGTTACACTAAAATGTAAAGTCAATTCGACATAAATTCCATATAAAGGAATCAGTAGCTAGATAATCCACACTGGTTTAAGGTGGTAATTTATTGTGATATATCATATTATTCAGAGCATGAAATTGATTTATAGGAATTGATATAGTGTTTTGAAACCCACCTCCCATTGCATTCAAAATTTTATTCAGACAATCATTGTATTGTCCCTCACATATTTTTTGGACCTATTTCTCCTAGAAATGTTTTTAACAAAACAAAATTAGGTAAATAATGATTAATTTATTATTTTATTCTTTCAACACAAAAGTCTTTAGATGGGGGATTTTAATGTCTTTATTTTTCTAAAATGTTTTTTATATGATGTTTTTTTCTATATATATAGTTATAATTATGATTTTCAAACATTTATTCTAATAATAATTGCCAAATTAACTAAACTATTCCTTTATAATAACATTATAAACCTTACCTTTTCTTTAATAACTATTAAATAATTTTAAATATGAACAAAATAAGAGCATTTAAAATCCATTATATAAAAAAATTGTGTTTGAGGAAAATTAAACCTATATATAAATGTTTTAAAATAAAAAATAAATATTATTTAATTACATATTCCTTACCTTCTTAGTGGTCCTCACATTTACCACAGTACTAATAATAACCATATGATTTCCATTAGTGAAGGGAGGGTGTTTAAAACACTATAAGATGATTAATAGGGGACATTAATCAATGTTTAATGAGTAAGAATAATAATAATAAACATAACACAACAATTGTATTATCATAAAATTCATGAGGGAAATAATGGATAATATAATGTCTTGTGGCAATTCATAAAAATAGAACATCTTTTCTTAGTGGAAAAATATCACACAATGTTCTAAAATTATCTTTGGCCATGTTCATGAAAAAGATTTGTGAATAATCCTAACACCATAATTGTGAAAAACATTAGTATCATTTACACACCTATTTAGAATTATCTCATGATATACAACACATTAACCAATTCATTGGAGGTATATATAAATATGTACTAACCCATTACATCATGACATTTACACAATCAAGCACACCACACTGAATATTTCAAAATAAAATTCATCAAATAACATGTTGAAAGGAATTGGTTTCATAAGAATATGAGAAATCGTACATTCATTCTTAATATTTGGGGTTCCATAAATAAATTTCAGAAAACATAATATTTATATGAATCATCATTCATGATGGAAAAAATAATCTATCCCATGAATAATCAAGATGAATTTTGGAAGGAAGAGTTATTTAAAAAAATATTTATTTGTTTCATAAAACTAATTTGAAAACATGTATATATTTTGAAATAATATGGAGGAATAAGGAAATTTTATTTATGTATCATCAATGGAATTAAAAAACTAAAATTTAGTATGAATTATGTATAATACATATAAAGGGAGTTGGAATCTAGAATCCTCTTACCATTATTCTCTCATTACATTTTCACTTTAGAGAACCCAGAATAATATTCTTATATATATATAGATATATAATAAAACATTGATGTTAATTATATTCATTTATAAAATTATTTATCAATTCATAGAATTTAATTATATTTCTTAATTTCAATTAATTCAATTGAACCATTTTTATATATTGGTTTTCTGAATCATTTCAAGTTTTCATTGATTTTCTTATTTTTTAAAATGTAATTTATTATTTATTATAATTAATTTGAAAAGATTATATTGAATATAATTAAATTATTATGCATTTTAAATATTATATAATATAAATACCTGATTTTCTAATACTTGTGACATTGAAATATATTGTTTGGTTGTTGACTGACATTTGACGGGACGTCGTTTGCAGAGCTGGGTGTATAATTTTAAAATTTACATATATAGTTGTGTGATAAATAAATTAAGTTACAATAAGTAATATAGTGTTACATTAATTCTTTATTATTTTTAGGAATGTTTTTGAATGGGTCGGTGGTAGAAAAGTAATATAAATTGTGGAAGAAAAAAATTGAAGTTGATCAGAGGGTGACATAATCATCGGTGAAAATTTTGTTGTTAGACACTATAAATCCACAATTATTGGTTTTGGAATAATAAAAATAACCCTATGAATTATAATAGGATTTATTGTAATGATTTTGTCTGAGAATTTTAATTTTAATGAATGTGAGCAGTGGTTATACAAGGGGATGGTGAGGGGTTATTTATACTTGAGTATAAGGATATTTTTTAAATATAATATTCAATAAAATAATATATCAAAGGTAAAAATTATATGAGTGATTTTTCTCAATTAAAAGTCATATATTAATAAAATTTAATTATTGTTAGACCTCTAATAACCATTATACTTACAATTCATTTTTTTTTTAAAAATTAAAGAGGAATGTAATGAAATTGTTTTTTAAAGAATCACTTTTGACATTAGTTTTTGGAAAGTTATTTTTCAGGTTTGGAAATAAATATAATAATATTAAAATAAAAAATTTGTAAAATAAAAAATATATATTTTTTCGAAAATGATGTTCATAAAAATATTATGTCATTATTACAACATGAATGATGTAATTTAAGATACATAAGTTATGTGAAAAGACTGTTTTTTACTATTCTCCCAAACGATTGACATAATTCATTACATTATCAAAATACATCCATTAGAAAATTAAAACATTCTTATATAAACAATAAGATCAATTTTAGAAAAAATATGTTACTAAAATAGTTAATTTTAATTGGTAATATAAAAATAATGGTTTTTTTATAAATTTATATAAAATATTATTGATTAAAAATGTTAATATATTTTTATTCAGTTTCATTGTCATGATATTTTTGTTTTGGAATTTTAAAATTTATATATAGTTAAATTGAAAATATTAAATATTATTTCAAATACTTTTTTTATTTTTATATAAAATTACTCTTCTAACTAGTAGGTTACTATTTGTAATAATGAGGAAACCTTTCCAAACAACCATGTATCTTGTCCCACAATCACATTACAACTCCAATGGTCAAATTACCACATATAAATACTTATACAATAATACATTCATAATTCTAATAAATTACTATAATGGGTTTAAATTCCCATTTTATATAATTTTTATTGTTTTACTAATATTTTGTTTTATTTTTATAGTGTTTTTTTGTAGGGAAATGATTCTAATTGATTGGGGCAACCCAAATATTCCCATTTTTTGCTTTCCTATTTTATATTTTTTGTATAGAAGTAGTGTTTTAATTTTTAATGGGTTTTATATCTATTTAATGTAACATTATTTATTAATGAATAAATTATTTTAGTGTTTTCCTAATATTTTTTATCTGTATAATATTAAATAATATAATACAAAACACATATATTGAGGAAACAAATATTACAAATAAACACTATGTTGTAAAAATTATCATTCCATATATATATATCGGTATTCATGGTCCTATATGTCAGCCTAGCCACTATATGATAAAAAAAATCAATTTTACATTATTTTAAATACATCTATGTTGTATAATAAACATGTTCCATTTCTTATTTCTCACACTGATTATTGATCATGTTGGATTTCGAGTTATGGTAATGGATTCCCCCTATGAATGAGAAATATCTGTTCACGTCTAGGTTTGAATGTTTATGCATTAATGACCATAAAAGGAACTCCTTATCTATTTACCTAATGACATTAAACTATATGGTTTCTATATATTGTTGGTCAGAAAAATGCTCGTTACTATAGTCCTCACCCCAGAATACCACATTCTATAGTGTTGGTTTCCCACCACATATACATAAATGAATTGAGTATAGATTGATTCATATCATTATAAGATATGTAAGGGAAACTGAATATCTTATCCTATATTGATTCAAAATAAAAAATATGAACAATTCCTACCTCTACATATGGGTTAGAACTACAAGGATATTATATCATTATAGCGCTATGTATGGCTAGATTATTATCATAACAAGATACATAGTAATGTATGATTCTCACATATTTGGTATAGACATAATAATAAAAAGGAACAATTCCCCATATGCATATGGGAATGAACTTTTCGGAGAGTTTCCCATTCAATAAATACATGTGTCTTGATTCCTATAATCATAGGATTCATAGTCACACCTAAATCCCTAGGTCCACCAGTAATAATAAAGAGAACAATTCCCCCCTCTGTGTATGTGTCATACCTATTTGTAGTGTATCCCATTATGAACTACATATACTAGACTCTAATCTTTTCATGACACATAGTAATGACCAGATCACAAAAAATGGGTCATGTCACAATAATCAAAGGGAACAACTCCCCCTATGCATATTGGTTATACCTACATAGAGAGTTACCCATTACAGAAATATGTATGGATTTATTCTATTTATCTCAAGAATCAAAGTGACTCCCATATCTCTATTCCAAGGTCCATCTACAACAATTAAAATAATCAATTCCCCACACTTCATATAGGTCAAACCTACGTTGAGAATTTCCCATTCATGAACTACATGTGGCTTGATTCGTATCGTTATAGGATATGTAGTGATGAAAGGGTCTCCAACCCTAGGTCCATAAAAAATAATCAACCAAAACACTTCTCATTATGTATATGGATCATACCCAGTGGATAGTTTCCCATTCAATAACTACATGTGCTTTTATTCCTTTCACCATAGGATATTGTGTGATTATCATTCTCTAATATCAGGTCGAGGGAGATTAATAAAGGGGAATAATTCACCCTCTTCATAAGTTTCTAACCCACATGGAATGTTTCACATTAATTAAATATGCATGGATTTATTCAGGTTATAATATGTTACATAATTACACCAGAATCTCCAATCCTATGTTAAATTATATTATCAATGATAAAATTCACCCCTCCTACAAATATTCTAGACCTGGTCAATGAGAAATTAAAGAACTATGTATATCATCATTACTCCCATTAAAGAATGATAGTACACCAAAATACACTATTTTGTTTATTTCATGTGATACTATAACTCCTGGTAATGTCCATGGCATATGAGTTATATCTACATAGAGGGACCTCCATTAATGATCTTATTATGTCATTATTCCCCCCCCCAACAACGAATATATGGTAATAAGGGAATTAAAAACATAAAAATTTAGTAAAAATTTATTTAAACATGTAATATTTACACAATATCTCTCAATATATGCATTAGTTGATCTACATATGTCATTCTTAAACATATGATAAATCATCTAATGATGGAATATGATGAATGGCTACACCCATATAAGGCTATACACGTATAAATTTTTTTCCCTGTATATTAATTCCACCGAAAAGAAAAAATTGTTCCTAAAGATAACTAGAACAATTTACTGTTGACTCCCTCATCCTTACTTCATGAAATTATAGTTCTATAAAAACATCCTTGTCACGTGAATGTTAACTTCATGAAATATAAAACCCCACTACATGACATTTAAATGTGAATGCCACCTCCCATCATCATTCCCTATTAAAGGAATCTGATAATAAAAACCTAGTCAACATGAGTATGGGGTGTTTCTATTATCATTTATGTCCATCAACCAAGAAATTATAGTTTATGCGTGGGGGTCCTTGGGTTTCCACCAACCATTTATAGAAATGATAATGGAAAAAAATCTATTTTTTACCATGATATAGGTGGATCTACGCATGCTCTCTAACCCACCAACCATAGTCAATGTGGCCCTGTGTGAATGTATTTATGATACTTATGCATCTTGACATAACTTTGGTGGAACTCATCACCTTTGGGTGTTTTGGGTCATCAATGGTATGATTTGCCCATACCATTACTCATTATATGAGAACCTTCAAGCCTGATTTTCAACATTTTCAAAAACCACTCAAATGGATGTTGGTGTACTCTTGACCCTAGGTATACAAATTAGATAGATTTTTAATGTTCCTTAATATTATATCTACATGAATCATGACCTTAAATTGAATACACATTTTTCAAAACAGTGTGACCATAATCATTATCCTTTGATAGTTTAAAAAAATTGATAATGAATGGGGAAAATTCATCAGACTAAAAGCCTGCAAAGGGAATCCTAAGAAAAATGCTTCTCTACTCTAGTGAATCCCATTACTTCTATTTTTGTGGTAAAAGATAGAGAATTAATAAACAATTCATAAATCATAAAGGGAACATTTTGTGGCCCTAGAAAAAGAAGATCTATACTTGTTGGACCTCCTGGTGAAGTATAATTTTTAATTAATGATTTATTATATCTCCCCAAAATTATAATGTATTCCCAAGGTAGCTTCACAATTGTTAGTCTTCTCAAACCCTTATTTAATGTAACACTTTTCATAAACCACCTTAATGTTTTTTATGTAAGAGCTAAGACAACCAGTTCCATTAATTAATATCATTCTCATGGAAACCCATAGAACTTAGTATTCCTTACTTTCAGTTGTTCCATGTACGAAACTGGTAATACGTTCTTGTTCATCCAAATAGACACTTTCGACATAGGATATCACCCCTTAAATATAGGAGTTGTTTTCATGACGATGTGGAAATATATAAGATTCTTTTATTACCAATGGTTGACCTCAACCTATCGATTACCACCGCTATTAAATCATATATTTAGAGAATATGATTTTAAATTATCATAACAAAACTATTAAAGAAAAATTGATATCCTCGATGTAACTTCACAATGTCTTGTATAATTTCTCCACATATGAATGTGACACTCCATTTCGAATTCTTTTTATGGCCCACACCGTGTTACACAAAAAACATGGAAAAGACCCAATATTCCTAACTAAATTCTAAAAATCCATACAGTGATTGAACCATTCCTAATTAGATCTCTTATGCATACTCCACATCAAAGTCAAGAATTTTTAGTCTGCACAAACCATCCATGGACATTCAAATTGATCGAGAAAACATCTATTTTACCATGAATGAAATCCATATATACTCACACATTAGGTATTATGAAAAATCTAATAGATTCATCACTACCATTCATGTACGGAACTCTGATCCTGGTTGATTATTCTTCCCTTATTGTTTTTCTAACCACCAAAACCATCTATAAAAAATCACCCATGGCCCTTGGAAAGGAGTGGGATTCCCCTAACCTAAATATTCATGTAATCCCTATGGGCTCATGCATAAGGTCCTATGACCTGGAAACTAGATGTATCAACACCATTCAAGAAAGGAATTTAAATCCTCTTGATACCTAGAAATACCATGGCCTAACTAAGAATCTTGTTGTGTGTTGGGTTATCCCTATCATGTATTCCGCATTCACATATTTTTTTACATATATTAGGAGAAATAATTTAATCTATATGTCATTTTATGTCCCTACAATATGATATTAAAATGAACAGAAAATACCCTTTTTGGTTTATCTTAAACTAAATAGACGATTTCCCCCCTGTAAGATATTAAAAATCATAGAGAACATATCTTATTGAATGGTACAATATGAGCAATAGAAGGTCCATTTGAGAATACCATAATATACAAAAATATTATGCCTGGCATGAATTTCCTTTTACAATGACATAAAAACTCTCATGTATTTATGTCCTTAGAAAAACTATTGCAAGATATTGAATTACCAAAATGATGAAAACATAAAAAGGGTTCAATTAGGAAATTTTGAGACTCTAAATGTTTTACATGAAGTATGTGTGATCCAAGAAAAATTGAGCACTGAAAAAAATCGACAGAAACACAACTTTTGAGTTCGAAAACCCATAATATGGAAGACAAAGAACAATCTCAGTCCATAGCCAATAAGCATTCCCTATATCAAAATTATTGAATAGTTATGGAAATGTAAAATACAAATGATTCAATGATATGAGAAATTATTAATTATCCCTATAAAAATAAGTATTTTCACACCATTTCCATTCACATCGAAAAATTTAATGTATTCTCTCTCTTTGAGATGTATTTCGTACCCTAATTAATCTTTAAAATTAGGTAATATCAAGTAAACCAGAGTATATTCATCAATTAGCAATATCAATCAGTTGGTATTAAACATAATTTTATATAACAATCTACTTTAATTAAAATATTCATAGAATGAGATGTTGGATTACATGGAATTATACAAAGGACAATAATCCTTGATGATCCATGTGACATCGATTTTGTGAAATTTTATGAACATCATGAAATACCGAATGATGTAAAATGATATGTAATGATCAAAAGTTTTATTCATTTAAAAAGGTCACAAGGAAGAGTAATATCCAAATTATCAAGAATCTCCCATTTTTATATAAAATAACATTTATTATCAATATATTATAAAATTCTATCACCTGAATTTTCCAAATAAGCTAGAGTATATAAAGAACTATCCACTTAGTGTAGATGTTTATTAGACCATACATCATTTTCACTTGGTTGAGGGTGAAGAGTCGTGAGAAACAAGGAAAAATCCCCAACTCTCTTTGGAGTAGTGACCAATAAATTTTATGAAGATGAATGATCAGATGTTGACTGAGGTAGGATCTCTTTGGATTTTTTATATCCTCATGTTTAGGTTAACCATATTAGATGATATCTAAGATATTATTATATGTGTATATTAAATTACATATGAATCATACCGTATTCAGTCAATTATAGGATTCTCAGGATCAAAAACACACAATTACCCCTCAATACAATCTATTTTTTGTTGGGTTTGACCAATTTTTTCCATGATATCATATAACTCAGGGAAATAAAATTTGCATGCCCTCAGATAAAGAAATAGGTGGAGAAGTCATTCTTCATGGACAGTCAACTCTAAAAGTGTGTCTTGGATATCAGAGCATGGATTTGATTCTATATTTTCTTTTATGATATATGGTTCTCTATAACCACTTGGGTGGGCATGTTAGAAGGTGGAATTATTGGCGACACATACAATGACTTAAGAAATTTTTTTTACTGTGATATCTTCTCTATTGATGCATCAAACGATGTGTATATATAATGAACATATTCCTCAACATATACTATCAAACTAATGGGTTGTTTTTTCACTAGGAAATGAATTCTTCACTACAGTCACACCCATGTATTGAATAAACTCTTTTACTATTATAGAAAAGGGTCCAGATGAAGCACATAGTTCTCAACCCAAAAGGCTATTTAATTTAGTAAAACAACAATGGAGGCTCTTTCCCAAGCCTGTTAAAATTCATAAGATAAAAATATAGGTTAATAAACATGGGAAATGATAGTCTCATCATTTTTGTCTCCATGAACCAACATAATCCCAAATTGGTAGATAATCATTGGATGTCATTCTACCAACATTCCATCATAATGGAGAAAAGAAATCCCTTGAACAAATTCAAATTTTAGAGAGAAATTATAAGGGTATAAGATTGAAAAATAATTAGCTCATCTATCAGTAAGAACACCATACCAATGTGAGATTTTATATGACCTCTAATTGAGAGAGCCACATTCATTAAATAAATTAATCCAATTGATGTGTTATTTGGAATGAAAATTAATTTGTCATGATGGATCAACACAACAATAACTTCACTAGGGTATATAAGATTTACCCATCCCCTATAAATATTAAACATCCTATAATGGAATAAATCATAAAGGATCATTGTAGTGTTATTATATCTATAACAATGGAAATTATCTAATACCTAGATGAATAAGAATAGGAAGGGTATTCTAATCACAAAAGTGATGGGTCCTTATTTGATATATACAAGTAGTTGTTAGAGGCCTGTGAGAGTTGGTACAACTATTTTAAGTAGTGGTCCCTTTACAAATCATACTACCATCACCAATGCTTTTAGTCTACTTCCCAAGAGTTTGTAATAATCTAGGAAAATCCAGCCATTCATAAAAATATCTAATACCCCCACCATAAAAATTCATAGGGATTACATCAGTATCAAACATATCATAAAAAGGGAGTCTCCCCAACATCATGGGTTTTCCGAAAATATCCCATAGTATCATGAACCTACTGGAATGGAAATGATTAAGGAATATGTTGGTTAGCTATGTCCTAATATAATAGTGGAATATATTTATCACAGTGTTAAATTAGACAAAAGATCATTGGTTAAACTCTTTCTGAAGTATTTTTATCATGATTTTGAGCATGTTCCATTCCAAGATTTGATTTTATTAGGACAATTGAAATGCCTTCGTTAGGAAGAAACATTTCATATATATCGTAAATATGATATATTTTTCAAGGCTAGTAAATGGAACAATGTCTGATCCCTAATTTTCCATGAGACATATTGATGGAATTAGTTCTATGATACTAATTGATAGACATATATTTTATAATTTCAGACTAATGAGATACAAAAAAATAGAGAAATCCTTGCTACCTCGTAATGATGAAAATCATGAAGTAATAGGAGAGTTCTAAGATGTTATTCCCAACCAATAATGGAAATGAAATTTCATGAGTGATGTTCATGCTTGGTTTAAAGTAATAATTGGATATCCAGTATCTTCTCAATGTATTCATAATAGAGATTATTTTTCTTGAATATCATTGAGAAAGTGTTTAGTGTGAATGATAAATACAATTTTGACCCCTGGGGTAGTTCCGCAATATAATAGATAACCACTTGTGTAGTGAAAAAACAATTAACTGTCCTCTTATTTTTTCCCTCAAATACAGTTAATGGAAGAGGAAACCTATCCAGATGGAATATTGGAACATGATGATCTATTGAAATCAATATGAATTATATTCAACCATAAAAAGAATGTCAGGGTGACATGGGATAAATTTGATTGTTAATATAGAGAGATCCCCTAAAAACATGTTGATGTGGAACATGTGATACCAAGGAAAAAATTTGATTCAACTAAACAATGCACTTATAGATAGCCATAATGGGTGATATATATGGAACTGATGTTTCCTATATGAAAATGAGATGAACACATCAGATGGTGGAATAACCCTGACATAGTTGGTGCATGACTTGGACAACATAAAGTGAATCACATGAACCATACATGGATTCATAGTATCAGGACCGGATATAGTTCTCATAAATCATACAACCCACTACATATATCAAAACCATATAATTGTTTTGGTTTGAGATTCAATCACATGACCTTGAGATGTCCATGTGAACTACGTAATCATTAACAGATCAAATGACGAAACCAGTGAATCATGATATGCCTGAAAGATATCCATGTAGTAGAGGGAATTTTTCAAGGTTCTTAAAAATTCCAAAGATTATATTAATGATTTTTTAACTTTTAATATGTCAATGTAGTCATGTGGGATGATATTTCAAAATACCTTTTCCATGTGATCCTACAATTAGTTCTTGTAGAGAGATCTTATTAAATAGCTCTTGAGATGAGGTTTTTTGAAGGAGTCACCCAATTAAAAGATTAAAAAGGTATCTATAATTAAATTTTAACAAGGGAATGAGACCCCCACCCACATTCTTCCCAATTTATAGGATTATTTGTGGAATATAAATGGTAACTAGGAGGACCAAACATATTCCAAAAACATATTAGAATAATCCATGATAACCTTTCTCTAGAGGGGTGGGGGAATTTATTGATGCATTTGAAATGATATTCAATGAATCATTATCTGATGAAATAACTGAATCATGTATATTATTATCTCCTCCAAAAATGTATCGACTCACATGACTACATGAAGACCATATGGCTGAATCATTTATATCACATAAATTTTAGTGGGACATGGGGTCACATGTCCTATTAAAGGTCATTTGAATATAATATGCACTGTGCACAATCTTTTTATGATAAATGGAAAAATATCTAACTAACCCTTATATTCCTGAAATGGTGTTCATATATCACTGATGGTCATGTGAATTCTTTGAGAAGAGTTCTTCTGATCAATAAATAAATAAATTGAAAGGCTTATAGAAATCATGAAAATCCCTATTTACTATAAAGGATTAAAATATTGAAGCTTCAAGTGATGGTGTTTTACATTGATAATCATGGAACATGATTATGTGATTCACAAGACTCTAAGAAGACCAATAAATAAAAGTAAACATTTTCCCATGAGAGAGTGTGTTAATGTGGAAACTTCTACCTTAAAAAGGACGTTAGAAATTTCCATTTTATTAGGTGTTTCCACTTTTACTCCACAGACAAGAATATAGATATTCAATGGAAATTCTCACACACCATTTCAGGATACAATATTTAATGTTTGACATGTCACTGATAGAAAGAAAAATTATATTTTATAATGCTTGCGTGTGATGACTAGATAGAAAAAAATTGGAATAAGCCAAAAATCTTGTCAAATAAGGAACACTACTGGAAAATTGCCCTATACCCACGGTTCAAAACCGTGGGTATAGCCCCCAAAACCGTGGGTATAGGCTATACCCACGGTTTTGGGAACCGTGGGCTGGAATGGCGTCGGGATAGGGGGGTCACCCTATCCCCACGGTTTAGAGAAACCGTGGGGATAGATTTGAGACAGCGTGGCAAGTGCATGGCCACGCTGGCAAAGCATTGACCCCACGGTTTGAGAACCGTGGGGAATTAATAATCAAAAAATTTCGGCCGCTGGGTATCGAACCCAGCCCCGCGCTTCGCTACGTGAAATCCCGCAGAAACTACACCAACTAAGCCATTCAATTACTCTGTTATATATGCATATATTAAGATATATATATTAATATAAAGTATTTAATTTTTAAAAGAAATCGGCGGGATTCGAACCCGCGTCACCTTAAGGAATCGCGGAGGAGCGCCTATCCAAACCAACTGAGCCGCACTTCACAATTGTTTTTAAAATATATATTATAATACTTATATTAATATAAATTACGCGCTGTATATTAAAAACATTCAACCGAAGGGATTCGAAATGGAGACCTCCACCATACAAACAGAACACACTAACCAACCAAGCTGCAAATTTAATTTGCTTATAAATTTCTATCATCTTATATATATATTAATTCAAATTGTGGGTATAAATTTTCCCGCCAAATTTTTTCTATTTTCCCGCGTCTTTTTTTTCCGCCATAGGCTATCCCCACGGTTTTACAAAACCGTGGGTATAGTCCTTATAAAAAAAATTATCCCCACGGTTCTTCAAAAACCGTAGGGATAGGCCTTGAAATAAATACCTATACCCACGGTTTTACAAAACCGTGGGTATAGGCCTTCGAAATTCACTCTATCCCCACGGTTTTAGAAAAACCGTGGGTATAGGTGACCAATACCCACGGTTTTCCAGAACCGTGGGTATAGGTTCCCCCACTATGCATATACCCACGGTTTTCTTAAACTGTGGGTATAGAGCACCCCTATACCCACGGTTTTTCCCAAAACCGTGGGTATAGGTCTATTTTCCAGTAGTGGAATAAAAAAATAATAAAATATGAAACCTCTCAGCAAGGTAAGATAAATTATTTTATCATGAAATGAGAATAAACCCATCAATTGATTGCCATTAATGATCTGAATACCCTTAAACTTCTTTACTAGTTCTTGAGAGAGTCCAATAATTGGCTATATTGTTCCGTTAGAGTACATTAATTAGAAATCATGACCTTTTGAAAACTCTATGATTGGATGTACTGTTTTCACAAATGAATTCTAATTAGACATCTTCCTCTCATGAAAGCCCTCTGACAAGCCATCTTAATCTTTTATGGGAAACTAGGAAAGTATTATTTAATCATGAAAAATTAATTTCACAAGAGTCTTGATCTCATGAAGAATTTCAAATATGTCGAATCGATGGTAAAAAGAAAATTTTACATGTTAACATGATTATATGGAATCCCAATTGTGATACATGGGTCCACTAAATACTATTATGAAGGAGTGCTATCATGTTTGTTATTAATCATGAAATTCCAAAGATGAACTATGGTGGGATGAAAAGAAGGACATTATGGGATAATACCTCCATTTAAAAAGCTAATATCTATAATATACATGATTTTCAAGGTGGTGTATAACTAGGTCTTCATGTCAATTGAACCCAATATATTTTGTATAATAAACATTTCACAAAATCTACAGTGTATACCCATGGGAGTTGATAATTGAATAATTCTATGAGTGAAATTCCTCACAATCACTTGGGTATTCTACTTGTCATAAATATGGGTAATAACCTAAGGGATCATGAAACATGAATCGATTATTTTCAAGTTCTCTAAATAAATCACACAGAAAACATCTAGTAGCTCATACATATTACACCACAGTGATTCCAAAAATTTTCTTGGTATGAAGAATCATCTACATGAAAATTCATTATGAACCGTATGACACATAATCTATAAATACAAAAAAAAAGAAATAAGATGATTTTGAAGGGATAAAACACTTTTCATGTCCTATAAATATCAATTTACTATGCCCTTATATGTCACCAATGTTTTGTGATGTCCTAATGAAACATCAAACATGCCTAATTAGGTCATTCTAAAATTTCTTACATGTAACACGATACCCTTTGGATATTCCCAATATTGATCATGTGACACCCTCAAACGTGGCTATGTTGACAATGGGAATACCCTCAGATGCGTCAAATATGTGATGTGACTGTCTTCCAGACATGTATTCCAAATAATGAACCTATATCCTATCATGTCCTCCTCAATCATGTGAATGGCCATAAGATATTCCATCCATTTTAGAGTGTCACTTTCAGCATGTCAATTAGGAACTCAAGAAAAGTTATGAAGACAACCTAGGATATGATAACCTTGTATATAAGAAATATTTCCACATACCCTAGATTGAACAATGATAACTCATATCCCTTCTCAATTAAAACATGTATAATTAATTCCTATGTACCGTGATCAAATGGAAATCCACCTTAGTGTATGAAGATAAATTTCTCACACACTCTAACCTGTTGGTCCCAAACTCTTCAATTGAATCATCATTCTTCCTAATCCATTAGTCAATTAAGAACTTAACCAAACTATGAGAACTCAGATTCATACAATAAACATGAAATCCAATATTCCTTCATTTGGACAAAGATCCAAATAAAAAAACCCCTTTATTGACATCTCCATTCTTATGTCTTGTATACATATTCATTGAGTTTGATCTCTTGTTATCCCTTGTTTCTCACACCAACCGTGTATCGTGTGGTTATAGATATTTTAAATGATTATATCACTCACATAATAAATATCCCATATATAAGGAAATCGTAGGGTATAATCCCCATTCGGTGACAATATTTGATTTCCCCCCATGAAAGGGAATCAACCTCAATGAAAGACACTATGTAATTACAATATTAGTAAACTATGATGCAATAACCCTCATGGAAATAAATTATCTGTCACTACAAAGTAGTGTGTTAGGGGAAGATTAAACTATGATTACTTTAATTATTTTTCTAAGAATGATATATATGATAACTTTCTGAGGAATTATCTCAATACCATGTTATTATTTTCCCTCGAATATTTTATTTATATAATTCATTAAACAACCCTATCTAAACAAACTACACGGGATTGGATACCACATAATCACATGATACATCGGATACCTTGTGAAGGTTACATCCCATCCTTGAAATATCAATTTTCTCCCTTAATATGTGTAAACTCTTGATTTCATAGTTATATGTCATAAAAATATAAAAAATAACCCATTTATATGAATGAATAGATAACATATGAGGAACCTTCTATGTGTACAAATGGTCTCAATAATAGAATCCCCATCACAAGAAAAATGATTCGACACCAGATTATTTCATTTTGGTATATGGGATTGTACCTTGGTTTGGATGATATTATACAACATATTATACATTTATAAGATAATACCTATGTAAAAAATAATTCCACCCAAAAGGGAAATACAAGACCAACATCCCATACTATCGACTAATGTGAGTTCCAATGTTCTATTGGATCTGAAAACCAAAATTGTTGTTTTCCATTATTATTAAGTTATGTACCTTTTCATGGATGTGGGAACCATTAGATTATTCAAAGAGATAATTGTTATGAAGAATGTGTAAATTATTCTGAAACCATACATAAACCACCACAATCATTCATGAAGAAGGAAAAAAATGGAAATCCTGGTCTGAATGCATCTAATGATAGAATAACTATGTTATTATAGGGATCAAAAACCGTATCACCATAACCCTGTGAACCAAATAATTTTAGATTGAAGCAAAATTTTATAATAAAATTGGCATATTGATTTTTTATTCACTATATCAAAACTATATTTTAATGAAAACATGTGATAACTATGAAGTGATTAATTTGTAACTGATTTGTAGGAAATAAAAATTTCTAATGAAAAATGACCTTCCATTTCTAGAATTTAAAAAGTTATATATTGTTTTAAAGTGGATTAAAAGTTAAATCAGATCAATTATATTATTAATATTCCAATTAATATACTTTGAATAAATTTATTTGTGATTTTGGTATTAAATAAATCTACACATAAGATGATATTTTTATGGTAAACCAAATTTTCATCACATTATGCATGTTTAATTTATAGTTACATTCATAAATTTATATGACCATCATTTTTTGAAACAGAATCAACATTTGGAATCATTATATTTAATATAATTTAAATGGCCAACTGAATTTTAGGTCATTATGAATAGTGATAATGGTAATTATTTTTCATCATGTTTAAAATGGTTAGATTGCATTTAAACCATGGGTCAAACATTAAAATTTCTATAAATAATTAATTTTTACTATTATACTAATGGTTTTCAACAAAATTTATTTATAATGTGTTAGAAAATTTATCTTAATGCATTATTTGGAATTTGGGACCCCCAGATCGAAATTTGTTAAGATAAGTTTTATTTTATTAAATTTTTTTTAAAAAAACATGGGTCTTTTTGTTGACTGGAATTGGTGGAAATGATATTGATTTTTTTATTTCCTAGAAAATATAAAAAATAAATTCTTTTTTGTTACCAAACCCAATAAATTAAGGGAAAAATTAATTTTAAAAGTATTTTTTACTCTTAACATGGGTATTTTAATAAAAATATATTTTTATGAATTATTTGTTCTTATATTAAAAGTAATTTTTTCCTCCAAAAAAATTAAAAATTAAAAAATCAGTAAAAAAATTTGATTCCAAATGAATTTTTTTTTATAATTTAAATTATATTTTGGAACATATAATTACTTAATCATGGTAAATTTTTTAGTTACGATGTTTAATGTTAAAATGAGATTCAAGTTGCTTAACATGAAGAGAAAACCTATAATATATAGTTCACATGTACGAATGAGATTATTTATGTTTATTTACACCCTAACACATATTATCTTTTAATTTTTATTGATCTGGTTAAAAATAATATTATTATGATATATATTTTAAGTAATTCCAATTGTGTCCATTCCTACCCTCATAAAAGGATACTAATAATCATATCGTATCCACACTATATGAGACTTATATATCTTCCATGAACAAAGATAATTACTTCATATAATCCTTAAACATTTATTAGGTCTTATTTACTTCCAAAATATTATCTTATCAATGTATAGTCTGTAATCTACAATAGGTTTCTCAATAAAGATGTATAACATTTAATCGATCAATTTAAATTTAATTTATTCATATAATTAATCTAGATTTATTTTATCCACAACAAAATAATGAAAAAATTAAAATCAATAAATTTAATATTTATTTTGATGAAGTAATAACCACCAAAATTCCTCTTTATATCCCATAAGAAGAGGAAACATCACTCATGCTTGTGTATGACTTAACATCTCCACGTAGTGATGAAATTTATTTTCGATCAAAAACTTTTTTGGATAGTTATAGTTTTGGACATAATAATTATATATTTTTTACCTTTTTATAAAAATTATTTAAAATGTGAATTATTATGTATCTTTCTATTCATTAAATCATCAAAAAAGGAAAAAATATTTCGAGCATATATGTGGTCCACCACCATCATAAATAATGAAATACAATTTTCTATATCTAAATTTTATTGGTGAGAATTAATATATATTTAGTTGATATATATGATATTATTATAAATAGTAATATTCATTATGGGATGTAATCATGATCAATATACAATTACCAATACATCTTAACAAAATAATGTGGGAAAATTGAAGCAGTTATCACCTAGAAATGTGATTTTAATAATTATTTTTTATTAGATGGTTGAAAATATTATATAAATAAATAATATATGATATGATATATATGATTATAGTTATATAATAGATTTATAGAAAATATATATTGGTTATATTGTTGGTTTTAACACATGAGAAGAAAGATTGGTCTTGAGGTAAGGGGTTTCTCATATTACTTTTAATTCCATGATACATCTAGCAGATTCACTGCAAATTTACAGTATGAGGAGTATATATTTATCCATTAAATTTCATAACATTATTATAATTAATTTAATTATATTTAATATCTCATTTAATTTTATTTTTACAATATTCTTATTATTGAAAATTTAACAAATTTCTATCAAATATATGTTACAATCTAATCGTTTATCAGGATGGTTTATGACTATATTTATAACTAACAAAATTTCATGATACATCAATCAAAAATATCATGAGTACCATTACAATATATTTATTTCAACATATTAAATCTTTTCCTTAAATTTTTCTAAATTTAATTACAAAATAAACTGAATGATTGTTTTAATGGAAAACATTATTTTTTATTTGATTTAAAATGCATATTCAACAATATGCATGTCTTCAAAATGCTTTTCAATAATACTTTTACTAATATAAATTTATTTTTCGATAAAAAAATAAAACATATTTACTTATTTAAAATTTTATTTTCATAAATCATCTTATTATTTTATGAATGAGTTCATTTCTAGTTTTTACCCAAATGAAATGTTATCTTAGTTTTAATGTACACAACATGAACGTAATTTCCCCCATCATGAAATCCCAATGTTTCAAATACTTTATTACTAGTTAATAATATTAATTTCAATGAGAATGATTCCCACTAAATATTTTGGATTTTTGGATATTAAATAAGTCATTTAATTTGATTATTTAAATTAGGAAATAATACATTTGATCTGTAGAGTTATGTTCATCTTGGACGACCTCATTTGTTGTTAAATATTATTTATCAATGATTTAGCCTCATGTAAATATACATATTAATTTATTATATGCTCTATAACTATGATGATGACATTTTTATGAAAACCTTTTATATTCCATGGGTTATGTTATGATAAAAGTTTTATATTTTTATGAATCCCTTGTCAATTCCACATGTAATAATATATGATGAAAGATTTACATTATAGTGGAAAAATAGGAATGGAGTATTTTTATCTTTTGGATGAGCCTAGAAATATGAAACCCTATATTGAAATTGGTAAATATGTATATGTCAATAAGATAAATGATATTGGAATGTGGATTGAAACCATTTTAGTATGACACTCTCTCCATAATTGTAATATGGGGAGTGAACATTGACGAGTTATATTTTGGAATGGGGAGTGAAATAAATCCATCGTCATTTTCTAATATATGATTTTTACTATTTAATTGTTTTAAAATGTAATTTTCGGTGATAAAACGTAGGTCCTATGAAAATATTGTTTATCATGGATCATGTTCATTTATTCATTTTTGATTCATGAATTATAAATTACCAAGATTAATTCCATAACTAAAGATTATAATCATTGACATGTAAGGAATGTATTTCAAATTTAACAACTTGACATCACATGATTATGATCATGTTGTTTTTTTAATTTCATTATTATATACATTGTTTACCCTTACTGAGCATCATAACACACACTTTCTTATGTTTTTTTGAAACAGTTATAAAGCATGGTTTTTAATTTCTTATGTCAATGAAAGATTAATGTTTTGATGAACACAATGGTAGATGATATATATCTATTATGAAAATACGTTTTTATCCATTATTCCCAATAAAAAAATCTTTTTTTATTATAGAAGATATCCTAATATTATTTATTTAATATACAAAAAATATTGTGTAATAATTATATATGAAAGTTATAAGTCATTATAGTTTTCCATAGAGAATGGATTTATTACCTTTAAAAATTTTGATGAACTTTTCATAATGATAACCCATAGGATAATCCTATGTATATGAGAATATACTATGTTATTGTAATTAATGTTGTTTGGTTTTTCTATAAAACAAAATTTTTTAGATTATAAAAGAATATTTGGTTTTGTAATAGATTCATATAGGTGTAAAAATCCTGAAAATAGATGATTGATTATATATCAACAATAATTATAGTGTAAGGTGAGTGTTACCTTATATTGGTTGACACTCCCAAGGGTTGTTCTTGGTATAATATTAATTTACATTATAAATATTTATAATGGATTTGAGTAGATGATAATATTGGATTACCTAGAGTAAACCTATGTTTTTATGTAATGAATAAAATTTTTCAACATTTAGACCTAATCAGAATGATTTAAATCTATTAATAACATTGAATAATGTTTATTGACTTCCATTTTCAACAGTTTGTATTTAAAGATTGAATCATTATATAAATATAAAGGTGAGGTAGTAACATGTATAATAAAATATTGAGGATCCACATTTGGTATTATTTATATTGATTCATATAAATCATAATAAGTATAAAGACATGATAATTCATAATATTAATTAATAGATGTTTAATTAGAGGTGAAAAAATATAATAGTATGTTGATCACATATCGTTTGCATGATTATTCTCCAATGGAATTTTGTTGGAATCTGATTCATAAAAAACATATAATTCTCCCTATTGTTTAATTTACTATTATCTTAGACATGGATTAGATTTCATTACAAAAAAACAGATATATTAATGTGGATGGTAATTTATTATAGATATTCTAAACCAAAATATAAATGGATATAACTCCATTGAAAAATAATAAAATTAATTTAAAATTACCTCCACTATATGGTTCTTAATTTTTATTCATAAGAGGTGTTTTCCTAAGATGGTTGGACAGAAAATCCACTTTAATGATAAACCAATTTTATAAATATTCAAACGACTCCAGATAGAATATCCTCTTACAGAGTTCCATATATTAAAGAATCTACTATAGGAGAATCATGAAAAATGATTATTTCCTCAATGTGCATCACTATGGGGTGACCATTGTTTTTTAATAATATAGATCCATGTTATTATAACATTATTTTTGGAAGTATACCAAGTTCACTACCCAGAACTAGTATCTCCATACACATACTGATGTGTTTTAGCCGATTGTTTAGAGCTCAATACTTATCCATGATTGACCTATGTTTTTTATACCACGAATTTATGGATAATAAGAGGGACATAAGCCAAAAATAATTCAATAAAAACTATCAATGCTATAAATTTATAGTGATAAAATTTGGGCATATTAATGTTCCCATTATGTGTTTTTATTTAATTAATTAAATCGTTAGAAATTACCTTAATATGTTTTTTATATGGTTTATATATGATATTCTTATAAATAAAATGGCAATAAAAGAGCATGGTGACCACTTGAGGATTCTGTATAAGAACATAATGAAGTAGATGATTTATGAAAAATTTATAAACTGTTAATTTTACCAATATGAAGTTTCATTTTTGGGTCATCTAATCTCAAGAGTCGGTGTATTAGTGGATCCATCAAAGACTAATGTTATTGAATTTTGGAATATATCAACCATGGTGATTTATACCTCATGAATATTTTTTTTGGATATGTATTATATGATATTTTTTTAAAATTTATCACAGATGATTAGTCTAGTCACCATGTGAAATTAGATGTGTTTTATGTTCCATTAAATAGATAGATGTGAGAAATATTTCAATTAATTTATATGTAGGATATTTAGGTCACCTATTCTAAAATATTCCTATATTTGAGAAGGGTTTCTAATATATAGTTATCTATAAATTAAGGTACATGGATGTTTCATAATGTATAATGATATGGTTATAAATTATACAATCTGAAAATTGAAGTTTCCTGAAAAAAATATTACACAACAAAATATTTTAATATATCTATAGAATTTTATTCAATATATATATGGATGAATTATATTTCTTGAGAGACATTTAATATATATTCTGATAAAAATATGTAATGTATATATTTAATATGTATGATAAAAATATAAAAAAAGAAGATAACTATAGTTGACTAATGATTACGATTACTAAATTTATCACCACTCATGTAAGGAAAAGTGGGTGGATTATAATCATAGTAGGAAGGGATATTCTAGTTTTTCCCACATTATGATTGAAAAATATAAAATATTTCCTTAATTTCAAAACATGGACATGAAAATCTTTATGGAAGGGAATAAATATTTTCTTGCTCAAATCAGTGTTAAACCATCAATCAATGGTAGGATTAAAGTGTCCCAAAATAAATATGCTTAACTAAAATATAATATCATATATGTTATTAAATTCAATATTTACATTGAAGGAATTAAATGGTTCAAGAATAGTGTATATGTTTGATCAACAAGAGTCTCAAAGAAGTAGTCATTGGATAAAGAACGTTCATTGCCATTTTTTATTTATCATAGATGTAAAATAACACACACACACACATATATATATATATCTATCTAAAAATAGAATTTGGGTTGGAAAACATGAATATAGATATTAATGATTACGTATCTCAATGTACAGTCGGCCAATGGACTCCCCAAAACACTTATATCCATTAACACCATTTGTGTTGTTGTCTTTCTCCCTATGAATTCATCACACTTTATATCCATTTAAAAATATTTTTATTTTATTAGTTGTCCAAATATATATTAAAATAAATTTAAGGTTTCATGGTGTAACACATTCTATTATATCTATCAATATCATTGGTTTATCTAAAATTTCATTTAAATTATTCATTTGGACCTATATATATTGTAGAGTTTTAATGTTGTTTATCATTATAAAATAATATTTTTGTTATAGGGAACTATTCAAATCATAGAATAAAATTGATATCTTACTCAATGTATTTCAATGTAAATTTTGATCAACAACTTCCTATATCATATAATCCAAAAGACAATATATTTTTCACTATACATAATTTGGATATTTAGACATTCCTATATATAAAGCAGTGTGTTACTCCAATGTTCTGGGGTAATTTTTTTGAAAAAATGATATTAGGACCTCCTCTAACATAAGTATTTATATAAAAATTCAAAACCATTCAGTACCACATCAAGGAATCATAGAGTTGAGAAAATTTATTCAGGAAATAATTGGAGAAATAAATAATTAAATGTGGGAGAGAATATATTTCATTGAATTAACCTATGTAAATAGGTTATTAGAAACATAAAATAGGTAAATATGAGATCCATGTATATTTTTACATCTTAATTTTTAATGATATGTGGATGGAAGATTGCCTTTTGGCATTTCCAACAAACCACTCTCTAGTTCAAGATGTGTTCCGTGTATATTTCAAGAGGAGTTACATACATAATCCTTCACATGTTTTAAAATCATAGGTTTTACCACTGGATAATTATATGTACAGTGAATAAAATAATATATTACTCTAGGATAATATAAAAATAGTGGTACAAAACAACACAACTAACCGTGTTATTATTCTCTAAAGGAATCATAAATCCTATGAAGCAAAATGGAACCCGATATAATATTTAAATATAATTATTTTAAAATGAATATTATAACCTAAAAACTAGAATTTATTATAAGAATTGGATGAATATGCAATGACTTAGGATTTGACCAAAAAGGATTCATAATATTTTAGGGAATATTTTGAGAGTCATGCGCTAAATCAGCACTAGAAGTTGGGACCCAAAGAGCCTAAGAGTGGTAGTATTAAAAACAACATTAAATATATTTGGCTCTACACATTCATTTTTTCCTTACACATAAATAAACAACATTTATAGTCATGGATCTGATTTATGTGATCGTTGTATAGTTTGAAAATTCAGGTCTATCCTAATTGTAGCTTATGGTCCGATATACCTGGTGATTAGATTATGGGTGTTTTTGTTACTGGGCGTTATGAGGTGGATTAAATTAGTTTGATGAATATTTAATTTAAAATATTAACTAAAGAAAACACACCCCTCATGATGAAGTGCACAACCAAATAGGCCACATTGTCCCCTCCCTCTCCTCTTCTCCCATTTGGTAGTGAAAGAAACAGACGCCAAATCAACAATGTGAAGATCTAATGATCTTCATTTCTGATAAAAATCATCATCAGATCATGAAAAAGTATGATCTAGGAATAATTATTCATCGAAATCATTTTTTCTTCTCCAGAAAGGTAGGAATATCTGAGTTTTGGTATTAATGATTTCGTTAGGCACTGTTTTAAGGATATAGAGGCCAAATAATACTGTTATTGATCCCTACAAGATTGATCTATGGGTTTGGGGTAAAACAAGAAAAATCAAAGAAAATGTATAGGTTATTCATGATAATAATTAATGTCTAAATGACATTTATTATAGTTACACATTCCAGGTATCTTTTCCCCTTTGGGAAGATAATCTTTAGGACTACATGTCATCTACTGGGGTTACAAATAATGTAATTTCTTAAACTCTATGATCATCGGACATGGCTATGGTAAGCCATGTGAAACTACATGGATATTTACTAAAACATTACCAATGTACATGGAAATGTGGTCCATTACATGAAAAGGGAAGACTACATCCGAATGGTCATCGATTAGCCAGAACATGTTTTGTAGTAGGGGATACATGACATGTAAGGGAAAGAGTTGAATGGTCCGTGAAGAAAATAAACACAGCCTTGGGATGTGTGATGAGGGACACAACATGTTCCTCCTTTTCTTAATGTGTACCCATACATGGGATGGTAAATTTTTTAAACAATATTCACAACCAATTACTTAACAAGGATCACAAGCCATGTGTGCATCGGTGCACACAATGTACTCATATAAGATTCTTTTTAATCACCCATCTTCCACCTCAAATTCTATGGAATTTAGATTTAGTATTTTTAGTATCCTATCCTAAGTGATTTTTTGTATAGAATAAAATTGTGGACTACATTGTGGAATATTAGATATGAGGTGACATAAATCTATCAATACGCACATGAATCTATATTGATCCATCGTTAGAGATCAATGTTGTTCGTGGAGAGAGATACTGGGACCAGTACTCCTATTTTCCATCAGTGTGCAGGTTTCCCATACCACAATAAATAGGTAGATATAGTACTCCCCATGGTGTGGGGTGAGTTTGTTAACTTTTCGTAGTTTTCTATGGGGCTGTTTCTCCACTCTTGGACAAGGGTGTTGGTTTCCCCATTATTTTCATAAATATGTATAATACTCTAATATTGGACCAGGTCATGGGTGCACCACATATAATATATTAATTGAATGGGTACTCCTCCAACTTGTTATGGAGAAGATCCTCTTTCTCAGAAGACGATACTCCCATGTTGTTCCACAGCAAGAGTCCTCCGTACATGTTGTTCGATCATAGTCGACACTCACCTTCTATTCTAAAGATCGTGTTATCTAGAATGAGGTCAGTACTCTCCTATCATATCAGGGTGTAGGTCCCCCATAGTGAATGATCTGTCAGAGTCATTACTACCCTGTGCCACCAGTTTGCGAGTCTTCTTGCAACTGATTAATACTCCCTTATAGGGTAAGGGAGTCGGTCCTCGATCTATGGAGTTGTACTCCACTATAATAACAAGGAGAATGTTCTCTCTTTTTTTAGTGGCACTCCTTTGTCGGTTCATGGTGGGGTATTTCATTTTGGATTAGTACTCCACCATATCTGAGTAAGAGTGGGGAGTGGGTCCTCGATAGAAGTTGTCGATACCTTGATTGTGGGATTCATTTAATAGGAGTGACCCCCTCCACTTGATATGGATCATACCTAGATTGAAGTTAGTTATCTTTAGACTGACTAAGGTAGAGAATAATCCATATAGGAGAAAAAATGGTTTCCTAGATAAGTCATGAGTTATACTCCCTCGACTGTGGGGTAGTGGGGAGGCATAGGTCCTTCTGTACTCTCATTTTAGAGAGAATTCACATAGTTCATTGGCTAGGGAAGTATTCCCCCAACTATTTGAAGTTGTGAGGAGAGGGCGTCTTTAAAAAAAAATTGTTAGCTTTCACTGGGAACATGGTGATTATGATAGGACCTCTGGGGTTAGGCGCTAGAGATAGACATAGTAAGATGTTCCCAATTGAGAATGTCCTATAATATGTACCATTAAGAATGGTAAAGTTTTCCCCCATGTACATTATCTCTCTAATGGGTTCTATATGGGATTGATTCTCTTGTGGGGTTTGTTATCATTATTTCTTTTTATGGTCAATGAATACCAAGAGCCTCACGATTCTTGATATGTGGTTGGAACCTCATGTGACATGGATTATTAGATGAGTATATATGGGTGATTTCTGGGAGTCCTTGTATTGTTGTAACATGTTTGGTTTTACAACCCTTGTTCACCGAGATGACATGTCATGTATAGCTGACGATGGTCTGAGATGGAGTTACTCTCTCGATTGGGGTTCCCTATTACAAGGTCAGGCATATTTTCTACATTAATTTTATATCTTTTTATTTAGTATTTTTTTGGGATCATATTGAAAAATTTAACACTCACCCTTGTATGGTATTTTTATATGTTTTTTATGTCTTGTGAAGACCACATGAATTTATATGGGTCCCACATAGGACTTGATGAAGACAATGAATAGTGAGGTATGAAAACTGAGTTGTGTACGAGAGCAGGACTGAGAATCCATTTTGTAGATTCATTTGAAAGTGATCCCATAATTCTCTGTAGATTGGACACATTTATTTTTTTCATTGTTGGGAGTTATTTTTTCCCTCATTCTCATTCAGTACTTCTTCTATACATTGTTTTTCTAATATATATGATTTCAAGAAATGGTTACATTGTGTTTCTTGTTTCATTTCATAATTTTATAAGCATGATGATGTGTCCCTATGTATATGAAGATATTAAATTCCTCTTGTATTACTGATATGTATACTCGACGCGTGTTTCCGTCCCATGATCTATTGGAGGAGATCATGGTGAGTTGCGTACGAAGAACCATTAGGTCGATCATGATAGATTGGTATAAGAGGAGTTCAGTTCCACATTGGGACCACAGTGTCATGAGAAATTCATGAGTTCACAGTGATTGTGTTAGGATGCTTCATGTTTGGATCTCAGGACATATGTTTTAGTGTTGGTACAAAAACCAATGTATCCATTAACAAGGACCATGATAACCTTATTTTATACTCATTACATTAAAACACTGGTCATTTGGAAATAAATGGTACATTTTTCATATAAGAATGGGATTGGGTATTTACTGTCCTTCATGATTCATCTACCCAGATATACTCTTTCAGCATATTACTTCTTGATTATATATTTATAATTCATCACCAATGATATCCATAATGGAATATATGATGTGAATGTGATGCAAATCTACCCCATGACGAGGTTTCATGGAAACGAACTAGTTCAAAAGTGTTACCTCCAAGTGGTGTGCAATTTTTAACCTCCTGTTTAGAATTAGGTTTTATCGGTTCTACCAAATGAGAATGTGTGATGGATGAGGGAACTACATGAGTTTCAAATTTAGAGAACTCAGAGGTACCAGGAAGATCCAGACCCTAGGAAAAAGATGAATGGCTTGAGGTAGTCACTTGAGTTATCTACATTGTGAGAAAACCTACTATTTAGATGGTTATCGAAGCATCAATCCTTCCACGGGCTCCAACTGGGTTATGGTGGAGATTGGCGATACAATCTCGTGATGAGGGGATGATCACTTGGGTGGAATTATAGGGACTATTTAGTGATGTTTTTTCACCTAACCACATTGAGATCTGTGTATATCTAGGAGCTTATATAACAACGGAAAAGGTAAAATGACAATGGAAGAGTTTTGGGTGATGTTCAAAGACATATCATGATACTACATGGACAAGCATAAGGATCCATTTTTAAGAACACAATCTTTTGAGCATAGAAATAATTAACAGATGTAGATATATGTGAATTCAATGTTTATTCCAACCAGTGCGAGATTATTTGAGAGATCTATTGTTGTTGTAAATTTTATGGCTGAGGAATATGGAGATGTGACCCACAAAATTGGTCACGAGGGTAAGGTACAAGTAGAAGCTATTAGGAAAATGGGGACAAGATCCCGACATAAGAGTCATACACATTACAATACATAGGCATGTGGGCCTATATCCCAATATCATCATGGGGTATCTGGTCAGACATAAGAGTTGAACTGTTACATTTTCCCTATCAAGGGACATCTCATTAAAGAATTTACGACCGACCATGCTGCTGATAGGGAGCTAGAAAACAATAATTCATGGTAGAACAAACTCATGACGAAAGTAGTTATACATGTTTGTGGGTGAGGTGGAGGAGCTATATGAGGGGTAGGAGGTGGCTGAAAGTAAGAGGAGTTTCTAGCACCACCCCCATGTGGTCAGTGCCAGGCTCTGGGAGCTAGAGGACATTGGAAAAGAGAACTGCATTCCATAGAGACCATTGACATGGAGGCTATGAGGATGAATAGAGGTATTCCTTGTGTCCATTTTTAGTTCAAAAATATATATTGTTAGACACAATATTGAGGTACACTTTTCATTATTCTTCTTACTCGATGGTAAATATGTGTGACACAAGGCATTAGTAGCCCGTTAGTTTTTTTGAGTAAACTATTGTGTTTGGATTCATCTTTGTATGCAACATGATGTAAGTGGATGTAGAGTAGTATGATATAGCTTTGAACTCATGAGGAATAGGGACACATTCCCCATAGAGACATATTTTCTTACGCGAACAAAACAATGCATTCGAGTTAGTTTCGCCCAATGCAGATAGTATCGAGGAGTGGTGGATGAGTTTCTTAGACTTGTGTTTTCAGGGTGAGGTTATGTGATAGATTGTCGGAGAAGGTCTTGGCCATACCAAAAGAGTTTCCCTGCTTAACCCCTTTTTATTGATGGCTCTAGGAGAGTTGGATTCGTGCATAGAATTAGTCCGTAGTAGTAGAGTTAGACCCTATGATGTATTCATAGTATGGATTTCTATCATACCATCAATACTGAGATGGAATGTGACTAGTTAGTGGGGCAGTATTTTTTTTGGGGTGAGCTATGTTATAGATGGATGTTTGTAGAAGATGGGTTGGTTAATACCTAATGTTTACTCTTGGGTAGCCCTATTTTGTTCATGAATACCCACACATGGTTGGATTCATACTTGAATGAAAAAAACATGAGTAAGATGGTGTACATTCCATCTTGGTTTTAATTTGAACTGTGGGGATACATTAATATCTTTGGAAGGATATCGAGGTGGTTTACTATTAGATCCCATGACTATAGATGGACCATAGTGTTTGGTTCATTCCCACCAATCATAGTTAATGATACATGTTCCTGATTGTTTCTAAATGTTGTCCAAGTAGATGTTGGACATGATAGTGGTTTGACCTTGGTGGTTCCTCTCTGTGAATTATTTTAAGTAGAAGAAGTAACCTTGGTGATATTGCTTGATTGAGAGTTCAGTCAAGAGCTCAATTTCTTCCCTTCTGGTTAGGCGTACACTCCAATAGTGGGGAGAATGTAATGATATGTTATTTTACCCCAAATAATTCAGAATATTTTGGAGTATATTTTTGAAGCTGAGTTATATGTTGGCACAGGATGCAAGGGCCTCGGGAGCTATAGTTAATTTGTATTAAAAAAATTTAAATATTTTTTTGTGCATTTAGTTTTTCATGAAATATAAATAAATCTTTTTCAGATTCTCACATCAGATTTATAAGGTTTTTGAGTCTATAATTCCATGTTTACCCTTTGCAGTACTAAAGGATATGCCTGTTGGGAGATTTGATCAAGGGTTTTTTGGTTATAAGGAGTTATGAGGTGTATTAAATTAAATGATTATAAATTTAATTAAATAAATATCCTCAAAAAAGCCCTCCACTCCCATTTGATCAAAAAACCAAGGTGGTCACATGTACTTATCACTCCTCTATTCTCCCCTTGGGCGATAAATGAAATTGACACCAAATCGATGAGGTGAGGTTCCACTGATCACTATTTATAACACTGATCCCCATCATATCAAGTTGAAACATGATTCAGGTGTCGTTCTTCTTCATAATAGTCAGTGTTTCACCAAAAGGGAAGGAGGATTTGAATTTTTATGCTTTAATACTTTGTTAGGAATTGTTTTATGGTTCTAGAGCCCATATATGAATGACATTGATATCATTCTAGGTATATCATTGTTTTCGTGAAGAACTGGAAGAATAACATTGTTTAATAGGTAATTACCAACTGAAATTTCCATATAATTGGTGTTTAGTATACTGACACATTCCATGTATCTCTTACTATTTAGGGAATATGGATCACTGAAACTACATGCCACATACCAGGGTTACACACTGTGTATTTCCATAAACCGTGTGATCATGGGTCACAACTAGGATTAGTCATGTGAAACTACATGGATTTGTATTAACACATAGTAAAAGTTCAGAGACATGGGGTTTGGTAAACATACATGGGAAAACTGCATAGGTAGGTGTATTTTTATCCGGAATATACCATGTTGTATGTGATCAAAGCATGTATGGGACATGGTTTGGTAGTCCATGTAGAAGAGGAACACAACCAGTGGTTGAGTGATGAGGGATGAAATTTGTACCTCATTTACATGTCGTTTACCCTTACATGGGTTAGTAAACCATGTAGGTAGAATTCATGACCTGATGATTAGAATAGATCACATGTTGTGGGTTACCTTTTGCACGTCATTTACTCATAAGTGATTACCCTAGAATCTAGAGTCTCCCATTAAGTCTTCTCTATGATTCAAATTTAGGATTGTGAGAACCCTATACTATGTTAATTTTTTTTCATATAATTAAATGGTATCATCCATTATGTATAAGGAGATATGAGGTGGTGTAAATAGAGCTACATGATCTTGAAGCTGAAATGATATGATGTTGGAGATCAATGTTTTTCAGGAATAATAACACTAGGATCTGGGATCTAATCTTTCTTTAAGTAATGTGGTCCCACTCCTATCTACTTTGGTTGTGTCAAGACATCTCATGTTGTGGGAATTAGTTCGTTTCAATTGGATTGTTTTCTTATGTGGGTGTTACTTCCCTAATGGATTAGCTTGTGAGTTTCTTCGTGATACTCGTAATGATGAACAATATTCCCCTATTAGACCAGGTAATGAGTCCACCGATATGACATATAAATAGAATGGTTAATTCCCTACGATGTTATGGTGAATTTCCATTATACTAGAAGTTGGTACTCATCGGTTGTTATAGGGAAAGAGTACTCCATACGTGTTGTTCCAGCAATTTTTTAACTCCCCTACCATGATAGAGAGTGGTACATCAAGCCTAGGGTATGTAGGTCCCTTCTATATGGGGGTGTGCATCACCAAGAATGACTGAGTTGGAAGATTCTATACATCAATATCCTACCATTTTATGGGACTTTTTTCCACTGAGTGGTACTCCCCTACTAGGTTACGGTGCAATTCCTCATTCCACGGAGTGGTACTCCCCTTTCGCATGAGGTTTCATTACCACAATTCTCAGACCGGAACCCCCCTATTGGATCATGGAGTAGGTCAACACATTCATATTAGAACTCCCCCATTTACAATTAGTAGCTAGGAAAATATCTTCCATTTGAGATGGATCTCCCTAAACAATGGTATACAATTTTGATGAGAGGTCCCCTCCACTTGATGCGAATTGTTCCTAGATAGGAGTTAGTTCTCCCGTGACATACTGAGGTTTCGGTTACTTCATAGGTGAGTGACATTGGTTTCATAAATTAATTAGGAGAAGTATTCCCTTGACAGTGTGGTGGTGGAGAGGTGTATGTCCCTCCATTATCTATTGTTAGATAGAATGCACATAGTGTATAGGCTAGAGTAGTGTTCCATCAACCATGTGGAGTGGTGAGGAGTGGGCTTCTTCATTTGGGTTTATTTTCCATACACTTGAAAAAAGGAGAAGCTGAAGGACCTATGTTGCTGTGAACTTCAGATGGTCCTAGTAAGGTGTCCCTGAGAGAGCATTTTTTCCTGGACATACAATTAAGAATAGTAGATTTGTTCTTAAGGGAGTGTATCTCTCAGATGGGTTCCATATAGGATGGAGGAGATCATGGAGTGTGTTCATCTTGTCTTTTGTTGCATTTGGAGGCGAAGAAAAGAATCTTATTGCTCTCTATGAGGTTGGAACCTCATGAGACTAAATGTCTGAGAAAACTATATATAGGTGTTTTCTGGGACTCCTAGTGGTGTTGTCACATGTTTGGGATAAAACCCCATGTAGACCGAAATGACATGTCATGTACAACCGAAAATAGTTCGAGTTGGAGATTATCTCTTGATTGGGGTAACCTATTGCTTGGTTGAGTGGACTATTTAGTTTCAGTGGCACCCTTTTTCATTGTAATTTGGGGGCACCTACTGAGTATTTTTATTTTCACCCCAAAACGGTATTTTTCCACAACAGATTTGTGTCTTCCACAGACCAAAGGGTTTTTATGGGGTCTACAGAGGACCCATGTAAGATTGAACATAGTGAGGTATATTGACTGGGGTGTTTACCGGATTTGGGATGAGGAAAATCCTAGTAGTTTTAGTTGACAATGATTTCCTCCTTCTTATTATTTTGGTAACATATAAATTTCTCTTTGGTAGGATTTTTTCATACATTCACTTTCAATGTGTTAGTTTTGCTACAGTTTTGGAATATATATGTATTCATGAATTGGTTACTTAATGGTTTTTGTCATTTTATCCTTTTTTGTGCTTCAAGATGTGTTTGTGTGTTCATATACATAGGCAATGTTTCCCATTTTAGTGATATGACAACTCGAGTCTTGTATGCAACCCTTATTACTTTTAATGTGGGCTCGGTGAGTTGCGGCCAAAGCCCCAATAGGTCGGTTCATGATTGAATCACATTATAAAAAATATTTATGAATTTTTAAAATAATTTAAAAAAATTTATTAATGTATTATAAATATGTACTCAATTTTTATTGAAAATGTAATTTATGAATCAGAAATATGTTTACTTTTAAAAAAGAAATTTTGGCATTTTCTATGTGAATATTATGATTTACATGTACAAAAATTAGAAATTTTACACAAAAAATGGATATAATTTTGGTTTCAGAATATCAAATTTAACTTGTAACTAAATTTTTGTATTTATCTTAAAATATTATTTTTTAGTTATCAGTAGACAATTCATATTTTTGTGGAAAACATTTTTCCCATACAAATATTTATGAACATATATTTCATTTTAAAACAACTTCAATGTAAAATTATTTTTTTATTGTTATTAATAATACTATTATGGTTATTGTAATAAATATTATTCATTATTTTTGTACAAAAAAATTTATACATAAGTGATCCTTTCATATGGAAAAATATATTTATGTCATGTGTTTTCATTTTTAATTTAAAATTTAATTCAACCAATTATTTTAGTTGAAATTGAAAAAATGGATTATACATTTTGAATATAAATATATAATATAATTTAATATGGTCAAAATAATTTTTTTCATTTTGAAAAGTGTCCATGAATAATATTTTTCAGCTAAAAAAAGTGATAAAATTTAGTTTAAACGATATGCTGAAACATAAAAATATCCTTCACAGGTGACATAATCCATTACTAAGTGTTTTACTGGTCCAATCATATTATCATGGACAAAAATAATTTTCTTTTCAAACATTTTATTGAAATTAGGAACCCAATAATGTCTTTTGTTACGATAAGTCATATTTAATTTTATTGAAAACAACATTGGGACTTTGGATTAAATGGCGTGGTTTGAAGATGGATGATGGGTTTTGATATCCATAAATGTAAAAAAACACAATTTTTATTATTTAATATAAAATAATAATGTAGAACAATTTATTACATTATTTTATTATTAAAAAAATTCACTCTTAAATCTAGGATTTTCCCAAAAATATCAAAACATTTGTTTTCTAATATTAAATATTATTTATACCACTAATATAAAGTAAAAATTATACAATGGATTCAAAATTTGAAAATATATTTTGAATATTTATATATAATGTCCAATTATTGGGTCATATATTTATGATATAATGGTAAACAATTAAATTATCACGAATAAGGTTAAAATGAATTTAAAGTGGTTTAATAATAAGATAAGTCAAAAAAATATATCCAAAAATATTCCAAATGTAATTTTTTCAGTTTATTTATATCATATTAAATCATATATATTAGTTTGGGGTTCCTTGGTACCACTTTTCAGGATTATGATGTTTATATTATTTGTTTTTTTCAGGTTTGAAGTGTTTTCTTTTTTATATATTAAATGATATCACATATCCTCTATTATACATAATTAATTAGACTTATGTATTTTCCATTCAGTAAAATAATAAATTCTATGATATCATCCACATGTCCTAGTTTTTTTTCCTTTCCAAAATTGTATCCTTTTGAGACATATTTATTAAGACAAAAAGGATTTCTCAATGAATACGTTTGACGCATAACTGAATATTTTAAAATTATTCCTTATAATATGTACTCTAAATCAATAAAATATTATATATTAATAAATCATTAATAATAAATATTATTTATTATTTTTACTATAATGGAACTATCATTATCCACCATTTTTCTATCTAAGATAAATTTAAAATGCCAATCGTGTGTACGTATGTCTTACCATTTCAATATAGTACTGTAATTCATTTTTCATTACCTAATTACATCGATGGTAATAAAGAATAATTTAATTAAAATATATGATATTTATAATATAGTAATGATTCTATTACGGTGAATTAATTTATACATTTCCTTCATAACATTCATCGAAATTTGAAAGCAACGTTCATACATATGTACAGCCTACCACCTTCATGAATATAGTAATTCATTTTTTATCATTACATTGAATGGAATACTGTAATGTGTAAATAATAAATATAAATGATACATATATCATTTAAAAATATTATATAATCAAACAATGATAAATGTAAAATTAAAAGGACTGCCAAATCGAAACATGAATAAAAATGAAGTAGTTATCAGGCACAAAGGCTATTTTAGTGAAGAATTTACAATAAAAGGGGAAAACATTATTTATGTAATATATGATATTATATATATCATTACAGTAATATATTATGTTTTTAATAAATTTATACATGTTGTAAATAATGAATGAACACATATGATGGAGGACAAGGTGTGATGTATGGAGTTTCAAATCTCATATTTATTTCCTTGGGACACATATCATAATCTATTATTACTTACTTTGTGATGTGAATATAAGCCCACTTTACCTGATATAATTCATTATATGTATTTAATTATATATACTATTTCTTGGGAATTTACTCTTATATGTGTTTTATGATTTAAAATTTTCCAATTTGGTAAGGTATTTATGTTATAATCTCATCATTTATTGGGATTTTTTATGATCAAGAAACCTTGAATAAATTACACGATCAATCTCTCAAGAATTTGATTATTTTTATTATAATATACATATTTATGGAGATTACATGCAATATTTTTTATTTCACTCACCTTATGAACTCATACTATGAAATGAATGTTATTAAGGAAAATTAATTTTATTTATCTATCCGTTCAGAAATCCTCTTTATTCTATATAAATGTTCTGTAAAAAGGTTCAATGAATGATTTTAATAATATAAAAGGTTTTAAAATAAATTTATAACCATTTTTTTCTTTTTATAATATTTTTTAAATGTTATATTATTGTTAATTTTTAATTAGTTACTTTTGTAATTTTAACAAAAATGTTATTGGAAAAAAATTCTAATATACAAGACATGAAAAGAATTTCCTTCCATAATGACTAATCAATTATTTTATGAATACATTTGTATTGTAAAAGAATATTTTCAATGAAATTATTCCACAAAATAATTTATTGGATTTGTTTTAGATTTAAATGAATTAACATTACATTAAAAGGCAAGTTTCATCAAGAATTATTATAAGTTATCTTTTAAATGTAATACCATATAAGATGATATCATTTATTTCTAATTTATAATTATAGTGGATATAATGCAATGATTTCTTATTTATTATATATCTATATGTCTTATAATCATGACAATTAGCTGTCATTGAAACTTATTTATTTTTTATTGGTTATGTTAAAACAAAATATTTCATGGTTTCTAAATCATGTTTTCTTTCAATGGATCATCATATTTAATGAATTATTTATAATATTTTGGAACACATATGAATAGATTATGATTATTTTATATGATGGAAAATAATTATATATTCACCATATTTATTAAAAAAATATGGATAACTCGTTAGTAGATAAGGACAAGAATGGGGAGAGAGCCTAGTTTAGTAAGGGGCTATATCCACTATGATAGTCTTGCGTGTAAAACATGACATGTATTATAATAGAATGGGGAGTTAAAAGAATCCATTATGATAATATTAATAGTGATCCTAAACTAATGAGACTATTTTCTATGATATGTGTATCCCAAAAACTTATTTATTATTCCAATTTTATTGTCTCATTGTTCATGTTCATTGATTATTTTATGATTCATGTCATATGAAAAAATAGGGTCTATACAATGAATTATAATTACGATTTTTTATATGATGGTTATTAATTTTAAATGTTAATAATTGGTATTTCTACCCATATTCTCTTGTTATGTTTTTGTAATCATTTTTATCTAACTTATTTACCCTTTATGAGTAGTAGAGCTCATTATTTCTTATGTTTCCATTCCCAGAGTAATGTAGAATGGTTTTGTGTATATAATGTATAATAATGATGCTAGTTTTTATTATCATTTTTGAATATTGTGTGTATATCTTATTAATATGTTTTTTGTATTCATGATTCCAAAGACTATAAAACTATATGATCATGGTAGAGACCATAAAATTATATATTGAACATTCATCTAATAAGAAGGTATATTTATGAATGTAATTTAATGTTCATTTTAATGTTTAATGAAAAGACATCTAAATTTACATTGAATATAATTTTTGGAATGTATATATTTTGGAGGATTTATTATTTAAGATAAGACACATTATAATGATTAGAGTTAACATAATGATAAATTAAATAGAAAACTTTCATCCATGGATTAGAATGATTAAGATTAAAAATATATTGAATCCCTGGTGATTTTTTGGGAATAAATATAAGGATAATATAATAATGTCATCTAAGTATCATTTTGAGAACATGTTTATAAATTATTTTTGTAATTGGTCAATCGATAAGAATAAAAGACTTTATAATAAATGATCTACACATAATTATGAACAAAATTATAATTCTGTTGATAATGTATTAAAATTTATAATTTATATAAATAATAACTTATTATATATAATGGGAAAAGGGATTGAGGAACCTATTAGTTCATATTTATAATTACAAGAATGAGGTTGAGATCAACTAAATATTCTTAATAGGGAATTTGATGAAAAAGTAAAATAATAGGGATATAAAATCAATTATCTAAAATTGAAGATGATTAGTTTGGATGTAATGTCATACAATGGTGAAATATCATTATAACTAAATTAGACATAATATTTTCAAATTTATTATTTATCAATGACTGCTGATACTATTGAATTTGTGGGAAAAAAATTTATAATAAAATAACACATGGTGATTGATATATCATCATCTAATTACATCATAGATTCAATTGTAAACCGAAATCATAAAATTAAGGGATTTTTTAATCAAAATAATGGATTAGAATATATTTTTTATATAAATATATGTTTATATTATTCAATAAATTTTTATAATATAAGTAATTTTGATGATTCCATTGATATGATTTAAAATTTTAAAGAAAATTGAAATTTTAATTCTATATTCAATATTAAATAATAAACAATACTTGTTATTTTAATTTTTATCATTCTATCTATGAACTTGGTTGATTCAATAACTTATTAAATATGGTTGAAATTCTATTCCCGTATAATTGAAATCAAATAACACTGTTATAGGTGTATTCTTTTGTTGTGGATGGGATTCTTATAAGACTAAACAACATGTAAGGAAATTTGTTGGAACGACTCTATAGAATTTGTTAATGAGAAAAAGATGTGATAATCAAAATACAATATGCTATTAATTTTATTTAAAAGGATATATTATTGATTACTTTTATATGAATTTTTTTATTGAAAAAAATAAGTTCAATGAATTATAGATTCTTGTGATATTACAATAGACATAAAAATCATCACAAATTGGGAATTCTATTGAATGGTGTGGAAATTTCACTATGATTTTTTTTATATATATTAACCATTATCATATGGATTGATACATATTTAATATAGGTAATGTGAATTACTAGAATAGATTATATAATTATTTTAAATGTCAGAAAGTTGAATGAGGAATTGAAAATTATTTTTTACATAAAGAAAAAATTCCAGGATTTGAATGAAATTGATGAAGAAAAAAATAGTGAGTAAATATAGTTAAAAATTTATTTTAGTCACATAAAAATTATTTGAGTGAAATGAATCAATCATAAATAGAAATTATCAATTGAGAATTTTCTCATTTTTATGTTGATGTTATGGAATAAGGATGATTTAGTGGTTTAATTAGAACAACTCTAATGCAAGAGTTGAATTCTAGAGGTGTTTTAATTTGTTAGAGAAATAAGTATAAAAGTTAATGAAGACATGGTGAATGATAGAATGAGACTTATATTAGTGATATTAATCCAAAAAGGATGATGAAAAAATTTATAGAGAAGTAATAATTCATATTCAATCATTTGGAATGAAGTTTGTTTATTTGGTCTTACATTTTGTGGTATTTGGACGAAAACTAAATCAAATTAGTCATCTTTTAATAGAAAAACACAATCATATACGAGAGGATATTAGAGGTTATCCATTTGATAATATACTTAATTTTAATATTTTATTATATGAATGAAGTATGATTATGGGATATGAAATATACATGGGTTAGATGAACTAAAATGAAGATCAATGCATTGAAATGTCATGTATATAGTATATGCAACTTCATTGTTCATGAGTATATAATTTTTATTAATTATAAAAGAATTACTATATGATATCAATGATAAACTTTTTTTCACATAATTTTGGTTCATTAGTGTTGATAAGAAATGATAGAGAATATTTTTATGGAATCTGGAAATATATAAGGGGCATATGATTCAATTGGATTCAATAAACATACATATTGAAATGGGAAATATAACATAATCCAAAATATTAATCAGTTGATATATTTTAGCTATCCAACCATAGTTAACCATAACAGTCAACTAAGTCATCCCATTACCATGCGGGGGTAAAAAAGAAAAAAAATATTCACATATATATAGAAACAATTACATTTAACAAAGTACCATGAGGAAACAATATGAGATACAACAGACCCAAAATGGCCGACACATAATGAGAGAAAATTATAGATATAAAATACCTCCATGTGACCAGATATCACCTCCAAACAATTCCATAATAAAACATCAAAGTTAAGGTAAGCCTACATGATATACAATTGTCAATCCATTAACATGAATCCTAAAAAACATGTTCCAAATATACCAACTATTAAAATTTGGTTGTGAGAAATAGAGAGCAGTATGACACCACAAAGAGATCTAGAACAGTTCTAAAATAGAAATTCACAAGTCCAAGCTTAGAAAAAGTGGATTTATATGAACATTTTAAAATAAACTTTTTGGATAACATTATCAACTAATCCTTTATTTTTCACTTTTTATTTTCATATATTCCAAATATATTAAAAATTCGAGAAAATATATTGAAATATAAATATTTATATGATCCAACATCTATTAAATAAACTATCATATAATAAAAAACTAGAGATAATAGTGTACCTCATAGTTGGGCTCTTTCCTATGGGACAGTACGCAATAGACACACACAAGCCTAAAATATCATATGGTTCGATCCAACTAACATCAAGACTTACACAATCCATTGACATATATGAGGATAACTTTTAGGGGTGTCAAAAAAACTAATAATACCCATCCATATTTCTAAGTGTACCCACGTTTCCATCTATGAAATATTTAATATTATGTATTTTAAAATCATTGTTTTAATTTCATAAAACTATTTAAAATTCAAGACAATATTCTTCATGGCTTGGAAAAGATTTTTCAAAAACAAAACATGGAAATTAAATTATTAATGAAGACCCCTTATGAAAAATGAACCCACAACCCTTTCATTTTCAAATCATGAAAAATAAACTTAAAATATAAAGAAATAAATATAAAAACATAAAATTCTTGAAATTATAATAATTTAATAGATCAACAAACATAAATAGAATATAACAAACACTTCTATTTTACAAACTTGGATTAAAAACCACGGGACCTATATTCAGAAGGCAATTCATGACTAAAGACTGAAAAAGGATTGATAAAAAAAATCATTACCAACTATAATAAAAAAGGAACCTCAACATCAAACATGATTGAAAGCAAAACATAGTATTATCTAGAAATAAAAATCACTAAACCATACTAAAAAATTATTTAACTAATCAATTTGAGTGGAATGAATTTACACATAAAAACTTACAGTAATATCTGTAGTTGAGAGGAGTAGAATTGAAAATATAATTGAGCCTCAAACACTCACAAAACACCCTAATAACATCATCGTTAGGAATTACATGTAGATTAATATTTTACATATCGTGATCCATTTTAATTGATAGTATGATGTATAACATGTAACTTTTTTAATTAGGAAATGGATTTTTCTTTTACATGATGTGTATCTATTACACTTCTTATATATTCTCACATTGTGATTTCAACTCATGGGATGTGTCAGGGCATCTTTACACACTATAAAACACAATTAAACATCATGTAATATAACAAAGAACAATAGAAACAGAAGGATTAGGGTGAAAATCCAAAAAATCATTGAGGTCACCCTTGTATGTATCCCCCAATTAAAAATAGAATATAACTTCCCAATGAGAAATGAAAAAAAACAGATATTACAATATACCTAACTAAAATGTTATACAACATTGCAGTCTCCCCACTATAAAAGATTTATATCCCTAGAAAGTGATCATGATCCTGCATCTGCAATATGGTAATGCCATTTTTTCATCATCAATGACTCCCTCTCCCACATATCATGGAAAAAATTTACATGCATCTATACTAAAGGTACCGGGTGGATCATAGTACTGTATCCTATAAATCCATAATCTGAACTGGAAAATCCACCAAAGTTGTATTAGGATCATGAACAACATACCACTATCTAATCCCATGGGGATGATATGTTATATAGCTCCATGACTAGAAATCATGGAATACATCTTAGATATATGTCAACGTATGAGGAAAATGCAATACACATGAAAACTACCCCAGTCGTCAATGGATCTCAAAGAGACCCAAAACTCTCAGTGCCAACATACACTTCTTACCCCACTGATGGTGTATCAACCGAGGTAAACTCTAATAAAGACCTGATCAGCAACAACAAACTCTAGAGGAAAATTTTAAAAGTGTGTTTAAGATTTCAGATGATTTTTTCTATGATCAAACCTTTCAATATCTTCTGAACCACCTCTGTTTTCTCATGAACAACACTTGGAACTACTGAGGGCACTACTCCCAACTCTTCCAATCAAAAGGTAGATCAACATGGAAGACCACAAAAATCAATAAATATCTCCATCATGATCTAATACTGATTACTATAAAAATATGAAAAGACAAAAAATTGAAATTTTCAACACTTGTATCCATTGAAATCAATCACAGAAGCCCATATAATATCCTCAAGAACCTGGATAAGTAAATATGTATTTCCATCCTTCAGTGGATGGTAAGCCATTATAAATTTCATATGAGAACCCTTTGCCTAGTACAAAACATAATTGAATATATATATGATCAAAAAGTCCCCACTATTAACAACTATATGTGGAACCCCGTGAATATTCACAATATTCCAAACATACAAATCCCTATGTTGTTTTAATTTTTTCATTTCCTTCATTGGAAATAAGTTCACCAATTTACTGAGTATGTAAAATATCACCCAAATCACATCCTCTCTAACAGTATTCATTAGAAACCCAATCATTTTATCCATGTAATTCCCATCCCACTTTCATACTAGAATGGTGAAATGATGTAAAACATGTTGGTACCAGGGTATTTATATTACCTATTTCGTAAGTGAGACACTACAATACTAAATATGAAACTAATCATCACATCCCAGGACACCAATACTGATGTCTCAAATCATGTTAAATCATAATATCTCCACAGTTGAATGAAAAAACAGGACCAATTTCCACTATCTAGTAACTTCTATTTCATTGATATCCAAAACAAACAAAATTCCCCAAAAGCACTAACCTCCACTATGAGACCAATATAACTCACACATGTTCAACCCAAAATTTAGTAGTTCTCATATGGACACACTATTTATATCTATCATTTTATCTAGTTGAACATTATAATTAATATATGTTTCAAATTTAATCGAATCCACAAACACTTTTCCACCAACCTCTTCCAATCTGAATCTCATTTCAATAATAAAACTCATAAAAAACAACTATTAAACTATGTAATACCTAGCTTGTGTTTGTAATTTTATAATGAAAAAATCGTAATCCATATTCCATTTCCCATTGGTTTATACAATATCCAGGTTAGTGTTATAAAGATAATAAAACTAGCATCTATGTCACATGTTCAGATCCCTCTGAGAGAAAATATACTTCATGCTTTTGTGATTATAATACACCATAATTTTTTCTCCAAATAGATCATGATGCCAAATTGTGAGAGCTTACAAAATGTATTCTAGCTAATGATCATGGGTAGGGTAGTTATTCTCATGAGGGTGTAACTAGAGTGATATATATGGAACAAACTATTTCCCCTTCATCAATAAAATTCAAAAACTAATAACATAAGAATATAAAAATACATCGTATCCTGAACTATATTATAAGAAATTCCAAACTATATTTGAATTCAACATCTTCTTCATATCCTCAATATATATCAAACACCTTTGATTCTATAAAAAATTTACACCCTTACATGTTCAATTATTCATTGAAGATGCAATCTTGGAGAATTCAATAACAAACCATATGTAGTAACCTACAAATCCATAGAATCCTCAAATATCAAACACATTTCTAGAATTATCCTAATATATAATGACCTTCACCTTCTGAGGGTGAACTGAGACACCCCTCTTAGATAACACAAACCTAGAATATTTAAATCCCTAATCAAAAACTCATAATTATCATGATTACAATACAAAAAATTCTCCCTCAATGTTTGAATAATGATATCGAAATGGTATTTCTACTCCTACTCTATCATGGATTACACCATGATATATTTAACGAACATAATAATAAAATATACTATTTACCATTGAAATATTTTGTTTATAAAAGAAATGAATATCATAGTAGTGTTAGTGAGTCTGAATGGAATAACGAGAATCACAAAATTTATATAACAAATCCAAAACGTTGTTTTGGGTATATCATCCACTCAAACCATCAACTGGTGATACCCGGATCATCAGTCAATCATAGAAAACCCCAAATATCCCCTCAAAAAATCATATAGAAAATAAATTCTATGTAATGGATACATCAACATAACCATCACAAGTTTCAACCTCTAAAAGTAAATATAAATTATAAGACTTTTGAATGAATTATTATCAATGACTCCAAGAAAATCCTATTATGAAATTCAAGGATGAATTAAAAAAATTATCTCCATTTCACCAAGAAGGATTTTATGTTCCACAAACTCTGTAGGTTCCATTCGATATGATCACATAGAAACGAAAATCTATCCAAGAAATAGGAAAATAGTAAACTAAAACTATTTCAATTTTAGAAAACATAATAAATAATCCGACATGGCCTTAGGGTATGAAAAAATCAATATATTGTACCTGACCACCAAAGAATAAGTTACCTAAATTAGAAAACATTTATGAAAACTAGAATGAGATTAAACTATTATAATGAACAACCAACCCTTCCATTACTGATATGGAGTCCCACACACCCTGGAAAATAGGAGTGACCCCATCGGTATATTATAGTTGTGCCTAATAGAGATAACATTTATCAAGGCCTTTACACTAATCATTTAATAAATGTAAATGATCAAATCAATGTTCTCATGATCAATCAAAATGAAATCACAAACCACATCAAAGTCATCAATCACCACATGACATGCAGGGCATTGGAAATCTTGTTTGGACAACTTCCCCAAAGGACCATAAATATCCAACAAGAACCACATAACCTCTAAATTAAAAAACAAAACATCAATAAAATTTGGTTATATAAATTTATGATTTGAACTTATATCAAACAATGATAGAAATATAGAATATTAAATAAACACCGTACCTCAAATAGTATCTCTCTCGGAATCAGATTCCTTTAGCGCACAATATTCATCATAATTATGTCTAGAATTATCATCATAGACACCCCCTTCATATGAGAATGACACCCACCACCCATATATGTATCAAAATGAACCTCTGACCACTTAGTGAAAGTGGATTCCACCTTACTTATATGGGACAACTTGTCCTAGGAACACTTCATATGGATAGATTATCCAAAAATATGACATATTATAAGAACCTCCATATACTAAGTCAGAGTATGTACAAATCAGAACAATAGTAGAAAAAACCTATTGTTTCCATATATAATCTGTTGAATGTGTAAATACTAAAAACTAAACACCGTAGATCATTCCTTTATTACAATAATAATTACCCATGTTAACTACCATACCTAATGAAGCTCTACCCAAGACTATCCTTCTAGATATGTCTGATTCTAGAATTTATTATCCATACACTACCCCCATTATTTTTGTAGGGAACAAAATAAGAATCATTGGATAAATATAGGACCTCATATTCATTATGAAACTATAAGCTTTTTGGTAATTATTGGTGGAAACCCCAGTTACCCTTTTCACCAACTCATCAAATATGATAGAGTGTTCATAATATAATTATACCCCTACTCCAATGAAAAAAACAACCTGGTATTTTTTTCATGTAATGTCCTAGGCTAAAACTACTGAAACAATATCCTTATGATATAAAACCATATATGAGATTCCTATAACAGATCTTTCAATATTAAATACCACTATCTTTTTCCTGGTCCGTCGAGCATATATATAGAAAACCCAAAATCTGAATCCTCAGTGGTCAAAAAAATTTGAAGATCCTTTCAATTATATGAAGACACTCCTCTAACTCATCTGGTCCTTGGTAACAATAGATGACATGTGGGTTCTTCTTGTTAAATTATGAGCCATGACTCACTACCCATCCCATGTTCACTATGCCCACTGATTATATAGTCTAAATGGTATAAATACATACTTAAACCAATGAAGGCCCCAATAGAGGATTCTCCTACAAAACCTTCCTAGAAAAATCCCAACATTTATATGGAAGATTCAATCTAAGAGTAATGTCCATTTAAATACAACCAAATAACTCTGAAAAGGGTTCACTGGGATAAACCTGATCATCACCTTGTAGACGAAAATGAGCCTTAACACACACATATTCTTACAATCTAATGAGATACACATTGAATAATACAAATTTTTTTTACAAATAATTATGATGGATTTTTAAACTATAGATATTTAAAAATAAATTGTGTTTATGACAATAATAATTATCTATCCATAAATTTTCATTTTTTGTTATGGATTTCAGTTGTTTTGGGAATTTAAATAAATTTTAATAGTGATATACTCTCATCTAGTGTATTATTTCATTTTGAAACTAATCCTAGATTATGCAATGGGAAAATAATAAATTCACGTAATCAAATTGGTAAGAATTATCTTTTCATTGATATGATTAAGTCACTATTTATAAGGGAACTATCCTTTCAAATATTCTCATCTAATGAGGATATATTATCATGTTCTAACTAAATTAGGATACAAATATATGTGTATTAAGTATTTGAAGGAAATAAAGAGAAGAATAGAATGAAATAAAAAAATATGCTTAAAAGAATGAGGAGAAAGAAAAAATTTCTCCCATGTGATAGTTGTTGGATGAAACATCTTGGTACATGCATAAAAGAAAAATTCTTTTTCTTCATGTGTGTTGATAAGAACTTCCACATTCATGATTAAAATAGAAATAAAATGTGTTTCCAATTTTCTATGATTACATAATAAGGAAATAGTGAACTATGGAAATTAATTCACCATGAATAAATAGACTATAACTCAAAAGAATCTGTTGGATAGTGGGTAATCTTATGCTATTAACCAAAAATATGGGGAATGATTAATGTGATTGTGTTTAGATTCAATTATTATGTATTTTGAGTATTTTATCAATGATCTCATGGATATATTAATTGTGAAAATCAAATGTATTGTATTTAGTTACTTCCCTATTAAGGACATGAAGGAATTTGTTTAATTTTAATAATGACCACGAAAAATGTTTCAGTGGATATGTTATGTTATTACAGAAATCATGATTGAGGGAAATATTTCCCAAAATATATTCATAAAGTTAAGATAATGATTTTAGGATACTAATATGATTGATATGGATAATGTAAATTAGACAGTACTAAAAAACATAGAACTGATTAAATATTTGTTGAGAAATTATATAATTCTATCATTTATGGGGTTAAATGAATTTTTAGTTTAGGGAATATGTCTCATATATCTATTTTACTTAAGAAATATGGAATAATTCATTTTTTCAATATATTTATTTGGTTATTAATGTTATTAACATGTTCTATAAGATTTCATGATGATGTTATTAGCAATTTTTTTATGTGATAACTATGAAGTACATAGTTTTGATTAAGGGGTTAATTGAGAATTTCTATTTGGGAATTTAGGGACCTTATTTATAAATGATTTGATATTAATCTATTATAAGGGTTTTAAGAAATAAAAATTTACAAAATTGATTATGTTGAAATTTGGATGTGGTTTTAGAAAATAATTTATTATATTGGATAACTTCTACCAACCATAATAGTTTTAGAAAATAGTTTGAGACATATCAAAAAACATTTGACTCCTTTATGGATCTCATGATCATTTACACGTTAATATTCGCGCTTCATGTAATAAAATTCATTTTTGGTTCTTGATTTTTTATACTAAGGTATAAATATGATATTTTATAATGTATAACCGAAGTATGAGATTGTTCTTATGGACTATAATAAAAGAATGTAAGTATAATATCTCATGAAAGTCTATCAACATTAGTAAATGGATTATGAAACATAAAATTTACCATACTAAAATCATATATAAAGAATTAGATTCTATTTTAAGTCATCACATATTTATGTTCTATAGGCCTTCAACCATACATTGATCATACACATTGTGATGATTAAGAAACTCTATCACTCTCTATAATTATTCAAACTATTCTTTCATGTCCATAAATTCAAACACCAGTAATGTTCTCCTATATATATATATCTAGTTATATGATGTTTTTAATTCTATATTTACCATATTGACTACTTGTTTTTGTAATTCCTTTTATGATGAGGCATATTCCATTATGGAATTTCCAAATATCAAATCACAGAATGCTATGATGAAGTTTAAATTGTGAGGAAACAATTTATATTAGATGGTTTTAATGAAAATGAATTTTATATTAAAATTATAACATCGAATTTCATATCATTTGTCCCATGTAATACTTATTTTATCTTGAATTACAAACAATAGTAAATTATTCTTTCAATTATAATGACCAATTTTTTTATAAATAAAATTCCACTTCTTGTTTTAAAAAAATGAATATTAATGTAATATGGATACAGAAAACACATTCTTTATTTTTTTCTGTTTCCAATTTAATTTAAATGAAAGCAATGTGTCATTCATATTGATAACATATCCATTGTAAAGTGATAACATGATTAGTTTAAATATAGGGTTTTATGAAATCCAACTGACATAGACAAAGATTGTGACAACCTCCACTATATGGATCATATCCTATGAATCCTATTTATCATATTTTTTATTATAGATAAAAATTTGGGGTTTTCCCTTGACTGATCCCAAGCCGAGATCTAACAACATAATTATAAGAGAAACCATATTCCAGAGAGGTTCCAGATCATTGATATGACGGCCCAAACCAAGTTTGTTGAACCACCCCCACAAAATTCCCACCATCATAAACCTTACTCTTAGGAAGTTTTCTATTGTATTATACTGATTTGTATCAATACCCCAGAAATAATAATATGTAAACTTTTTTTATAGAATAATTAATATATTTTCATCCCATTATTGTTTATTTGTAAGTGATTATTATTTTGAAAAAATAAAGAATAAATTGTATTTTTTGTTAGTATTCAAATTAAAATAATTAAATTATGAAATAATTTTTTTAAATAAATAATATTTTAAAATATTTATAAAACAATTAACATCAAATTAAAATGATCATATAATTATTAAGAAATCAAAAGTAATTTTTACCAAGGTCTAATAACCCTTATTTTCAAAAACCAAACATTTCTTAATAAATGTTGATTTGGTTTTAAAATTGAAAATTACCATATTTGGAAAACTGTATAGATAATTTTTTTTATTTTTTTATAATCATAACATCAAAATTATAGTACACTGATGGTTCATAATTTTCTAAGACAATTGAATTTTTTGGTAAAAATTAAATATCTTACAAATTATTATTGTGTTTTATGACGTCAGAATGACTAAAAAATGAAATGTAATAATTACATTAAATGGGATTTATGACCAAATAAATTTTTTCCTTTCATGTAATACAAATTAATATTTTTTTATTAATTTTATACATCCATTATAAATCTAAAAAAACTTATGATATATTTAATGGTTTTAGAATCATTTCCTAAAGAGTATGACTCACCTAAATATAAAAAAGGTAATTATTTTAATATTTTATACCCTTGGACTCATGAACAAATAAAATCCACTCTTATTTGTATGAAACCATGTCAAAAAACTGGATATGGTTTTTGGTTTTGGATATTTCATTGTGTGGAGTCCTAAACCATAATAATAAAGAAATCACCCTATTTTTAATTGTAAACACCTTAAATAACCCAATTATATTCACTAAATATCATTGTAGAATGTCCCTACTCAACCATAGACTCACTAGTGTGCCCCCCAAAGGATCCTCAAGGCTCTCAAGAATCCCCTCCCAATCATTTGGAGTCACATACTCATGTAAGGGATCTGCACCATCCTCTCCTCCTTTTAATTGAAGCACCCCCTTTGCAATTTTCTTTATTAATTTAATTTTATTAAGATATAATTTACCTATAAACATCCCAAACTATCCAATTTATGTTAACTTAATGATATATCATTTATCCTATCTCATTTAGATCTTCACCTAAGGCGTTACTTTGCTGAAACTCCAAAAGGGGTTTTTCTCTTCACACTTCAGTTCAAGCACTACATTAATGATATTCTCCTTAGTTTCAATTTTTTCATGATGTAATATGATATTACATATTCTCCTCTCTTTTCATTTAATTTATAAATTATGATATCATCACCTTTCACTCTCATTTAGATTCCCATGATCCTTATGTACAACTGTCAACAGGCTAAAACTAGGCAGGTTCCTTCTATATATAAATGTTTCATTATGAATTTATGAATTTTATTTCCAATTATTAATTTTTAAACATGTATTTAAATATAACTATTATTTACCATTTTAATTTAATACTATGAGAGATCCATTTCTCTTTCATGAACTCATTTTATTATTTTTTATGTAATTTTGTTATGCTACCTAAATATATCTATCATTATCCACGCAAAACCAATTGTGTAGTGAATACTATACCCATTTCATATAAAGTATCAGAAACATTGTCAAAATTACTATTTTATTGGGGACTAACATGTAATTTTTCCACACTCCTTTATCAGGAAAAAAATTATGATGATGAATGAATACATGTTCTGTGATCTATGTGGCACACTTAAGCAGGGGAATGATATGAATACAACAAGTGATCCTATAGTTATTTAGCACTCCAATGAATTGGGTAATGTTTAGTTTCAAGTTTAATTATTTTGGGATAGATAGTGAACTTGATTCCTTATTGTTATATTATCCAGCATGACGCATCGGTAGTTTATCATTTACCAATATTTATGATGTAGTGTTTTATGTCGTTGTCAAACATCCAAAGTTATGATTATCATGATATATCAAACCTTATTATTTATTTTGTTTTTTATGATATATTTATATGAATTTTTTTTAACATGTATTATCTTATTCATGTTATTCATTTTTTATTTCCATACTGGACATAATATCTCACCCCATTCATATGATTTTTCCCAGGTTACCCCATGCAATTTCAAATGCCATGGAATTTATGTACTATATTAAATAAGCATTCAATAATGTTGTTGTATCCCATGTTTAATATGGAATTATATATACCTAATTTCAAAGGAAACTAGACTTCTTAATATTTACATTTTTATTAAGTGTAATAATATTTAATAAACTTGGAATTAAAATTTAATACAGAGTAAGTTTTTTATTGTTGGTATTAGGGGAAATGTTAATTGATTTTTAGGATTATGATAAGAAAACACTAAATAATGGCTTATGGATATACTATTTATTATAAAAAATCCCTAAATTTTTGTTTTTATATAGTTTTTTGTTTATCAAGAAAATACATCCCTATCTACGTACTAAAAGTAGACATGGATCAAGAATAGATGTTACTAGGGGTAACCACTTTGAAAAGTTGTCCCAGTCTTGAATTAGGCTAACTTGGTACATGAAAACAAGGCTCGCTACGCATCTTTTTAGATACATACAAGGTGTATTATTAGGTATTTGTTTTTATTATTATAATTAATTATTATTTGAACAAAAAAATCCATAAAAATATATGTTTGGAAATAGATCATGGATAACATAAATTAAAGCCTGGAAATTAATAAGTAAATAAAACTAATGTAATTTATTTTTTATCCATTTAATGTCATTGGATTCCCTTTTATTTGTGTCATAGTTTAAACTAATCATCCTTAAATTTTATTTTATTTAATATAATGGATGGAAATAAGAATAATTAGTGAAGCAATCAATGTGACGGGAAATGTTTTAACTCCACTTATGAGATTCCCACCCCGAATGGGAGAAGGAATAAAAATGGTTGTCACTGTACTCTCTAAATTGAATTATCTTCATAATAGAATGTTGGATCTTGGGGAGTGTCCAAATGCCCCTAATAGAGTAAAATATTTAATTTAGAGCTTTGTGAGATAGAGGTCTCCATAATTCAATCGATCATTTAATCCCCCAATCACAGAATAATGGATCAACTACATTGAGAATATATTCTCTACACTTTTATGTTCTTAGAAATAGAATGTTCTACTAGTATTTCATCATATGGATATTGATACTCATTAGTTGGAAACATGGATCAAGAATACGAATCTTGTGGAAGAGATCGATGTAATGTGGAGGAAGGATTTATCGAAAACGGTTTTCAAGAAATATTTTCCTTGCACTCTCAAACGTAAAATGTAAAAGAATTTAATGATCCTCAAGAAAACAAATGAATAATTTATCGAGGCATAGGTGATAAATTTTAAATTACATGAAAAATACACTTCTATCTTTTTCATTACCTCTAATTTCATGTTTGAATGCTTCTATGGTTGGTTAAAAGAAATTATTTGAAAACCATGGTGATCTATGATGTTGATAACTATGAATAACTTTTATGATGTTCACCCAAATTCAAAATGGAGATAGAATAATCCCAATGGTATCATGGAGGTTGGAAGTTGATATGGGATATTAATTATGGATATATAATAAGGAAATCTAACAGTGCCTATAAATTTCATTATCTCACTTATCAATGGTGTTGAAAGAAGCACAACATAAATTTCCTAATAGGGTGAAGAAATAATTTATGTGTGGGAATGAAGGGAACCTAGATAACAATTGGTGATAACTTAACACCACTAATTTGATGGAGGAAATGAATTCTTTGGAAAACAACCTGTTCATATTCAATTGATCAAATTAAATGAACTGGGAACTTTTCAAACCAATTCCCAAAGCCAATGGTTTTTAGAGATAAAAAAAATAATATCTTAGGTAGCAATGGAGATATGTTTCAATCACATCTATCAGGGTAGATCCAAAAAAAAGATATGGTGGAAGGTAGACTAGTTATTAATTTAATAATAGGGAACAAAATTTCTGATTTTTGTAGTATTAATTCAATCATAACATGAAATATTAGTATAATTATCCAAAAACCCCCATAAAGAATTAAAGTAGTGTTGTTAATGAAAATAGAAAATGGGGAAATTATTACATCTTGATTATATATTTGTAATCATTTCATAATTTATGGGAATAAAATTTCAGCTATCCATTTTAGACTCTATTTGGTGCTATTTTATGCAATTTAGGGAATGGATTGGATTACCCTATATAAAGACAACATAAATTTCATCGAGAACGAAATCACTTTCCATGTTGTGAATTGACCCCTAATTCTATACAAGTACTAGTAGAGGTTGTATCTTCTTTAGAAAAAACATAACATGAATGGTTATTATTTATATTTGAGAAAAACAGTCTATCTAAAATTTTTGAGTTTATGTAATGAACCATCCTCGAATACATGCATATTATGAGGGATTACCTTGATAAGTTTTTTGATGACTTTCGTAGTTTTCCTATATCTGAAATTCTTATATTTTAATAATGCTTATACATGGGGAATTCCCTTTATCTAAGCCACTATATATAATGAATATTGTGGAACACGAAGATCTATGGAAAAAACTAAAAGATAATATTGATAATGGGTTCATATAACTGAGTTCCTCACCATTGGGTGCACCAGACCTCTTCATGAAGAAGAATGAGGGGTCAACGAATCATTTCATTGTTTATCGTGAGCTAGAAAATGATCACAATAATGAACAATTGTCCTCCAACACATATTTATGACTAGTTCGATAAACTATGTTGGGCACAATAATTCCCCATGGAGGTTCTATTTTAGGGATATTACGATGTTCAGGTGATGATAGAGGATATCCCCAAGATAACTTTTCAAAATGGTATCAGCACTATGAGTTAATAGTATTTCCTTACGGGCCCACTAATTGAAATGAACCAGGTCGGCATACCATCCAACACAACTTATGAACCATTATTTTGCATGGACTAATATTTTTTCATGATACCCTTAGGTTGGAATCCAGTTATGGGAATTAAAAAAATTAAATTTGAAACTATTTCATCCAAATGAATATCCAGGATCAAATAAATAAACTAAACACACTGATCTTATAGATAACCCATATATGATTCTCAAATTTTTATCCAAACAGATTCAGTTACAAGATACAATGGGAAAATCATAAAAAACACAACAATGACCAAACCTGTACTAACATGATATCATTGTGACCCCAATGTTGCCACTATCTACAATACCAAAACTCTCTAAGAGTGAATTAAAACAAGAAACATGAAAATGCTGCTGAACCTCTAAAACAACTTGGTTCTACCAACAATGTATGTATTAATTAAGGTGTGAGATAAATAACTCTTTAAAAAGATACCAATGAATCCATATGATACCTTTCCCATATAATAGTCTGTTAACACCTATTTGACAATATAGGTAAAAATAGGTTGTTTAAATTTTAATAAATAATCACATTTTTCCTTTTTAAAAATAAAACAAAATAACCTTTTTATTTTTTAAGAATACATCATTTTATAATCCAAATACCAACCCAACATCCTATAGAAATAATACCTGTTTGTGCTGATAATACATTAGGTATCAAATATGCGAATAAAATATAACCTTAAATAATCAAGAAAAAATAATTTAGTAACCATGGGAATTTCCTAAACATCCCTAGAGAGATCCCTAGATGTACTATGTTGGAACCACCTGCGTGTGTTTGGTGAATCTCCCTAGTAAATAAAAAACTAGCCCCCCTAAACAAACCAATCCAGTTGAACCTACCATGGGTCTTCTAAACAAATACATGGGTACCAAGTCATCTAAAAGGGGTTGATCAATAACATTCACTCGACCCTCTAAATAATAGCTAGGAACCCCAGGGTAAAAGTATACTATGTAAGTAAGAGGCCCTCATATGCCAGACTCACCTTATCTGATATCACATCACTATCCTACCCAAAATAAACCCACCTATATGATAACCCATATAGGGAAATCCTTATTAGGTGTTCCCACCATTCAATAAGTCATTCATAATTTCCAATAAGGTCGTCACATCACATAATCTTATAAAAACATTTCTCAATCATTTCTTGATGCCAACAATGAATTTACATTTTAAAAACCACATAACATTTCCAAGATGAAATAATTTGCTAACCGAGCCTTATATCAAGTCCATCTAAAATAAAAAATCAAAACATTAATCAACCATTTTAAAAATTAAGACAAACAACCACTTTAAAGAGAACAATGCCAAACATGACTTTATTACAAATCCTAAATTATTTAAAGTTTATGAGGAAAACACAAAACACAATTCATGATTCCAAACAGGCTCTAATATCATTTAGAAATGAATTAATTATTTATCAAATACCAAATAAATTATAAAATCATACATAAATTGTATAAACATCATTGGTTCATTTGGAATCAACATAAGTTTAGTTAAACACCATGTGTTTTAATGAGACACCCAATTGTTTTGAAAACCAGTTTGATGCTTAAACAAGGAAATAATCCCTTCTGCTCCAATCCATTTGTAAAATTTTGATTACTTGTTTTTTCCCACATCCAATAGAGTTCCACCAGTAAAATTTCTAGAAAACATCAATAATAAAAAGATTATGCTTTCAAACTACCACAATAAACCACATTATAAAAAATCCCCACTTTCTACAAAAAGGTCCAAAAATAATCAAATCATTTTATTAAAACATTTATAAGGTAAAACACCACTCAAATCATCAAATTTTACTTTAAATTGTTCAACCAACATTTTATGGAACACATTTGGAGTATATAAACATAGATATAATGTAAATGATACATTGAAACCTATATTAAAAAGTTTTTATCGACAAGAAAACACCATGATAAACAATATATGTGCATTATAAATATGGGAATCAAGTTTAAAAATTAATTTCAAGAACCCAGGCATCATATATATGACAAAAGAAATGAAACATGCAAAAAACTACCTCAATGGTGTGTGAACCCAATGAAACTATTGGGAAATGAAAATTAGGGAACAAAGGATGATATATACACCCAATATCCAAAAATACAACCCAATCACAAAAACATTCCATTGGAGTTTAGAAAAGAGTGAAATCAAAAAAGGAAAACCAAAAAATCAAGAGGGTACAATGTAATGGGGAGAAAATGGACAAAACCCCTAAAAACATACTTTGGAATCAAAGGACATGCACCAAGGAGGGTGGAGATCCAAATGAAGAGGGTTCTTGGGTCCCCATTGTGCACCAAATTTGACCAAGAGTGAGTGGATACTTAAGGGTAAATAGAAGGAGGGTAGAATAAAGCTTTTAACTTTTAAATGTTTTTGGAATCTTGCACATTTGGGCTGCATGGTTTACCAAATCAAATGCAAACCATGTGGTAGGAACTGAATGATAAATAGAATGAATACACAACTAACCCTCGTGGTTTGGAATACTATGAACAGACCATGTGATAGCTTCTTCTTAAGAGATTACTGACCAAAAAACCATCCAAAACGGTTAGTGATCTTGTGCTCAAATTGTGTTGTAGTTTCCACACAATAGTCAAACCTTCCACATGGGTACCTAGGTTGGGCTATGTAGTTTCCACTAATGGTGTGTTTCCTATGACGTGGTTCATAATTAAAAATTACATACAAAAGATGAATAATTTTTTAATGGTTCAACCCAAACCTAAACCAAGATGATCCATGGTCAAGAAGAGAATATGTAAAAAAGTATCCAAGGATTGGGGTGACAATTATTTCTAAAATAGATAGATTCTTCCCCCATTATTCACCCATGTGAGAGATAATGAAAACATGAATCAAATACCATTAAAAACCAATAGAAACCACAAATATTGGGGTGTACCTTTACTCCACTTGTTTCACCTGACCAATCATGAAGAAATAACATCATTGGAATGAGGGAAGAATATGAAGGGGATATCCCAACAAAAACAACTCAACTAGAAAGAGAACATTAAAATCCAAAAAATGGTACCAATTCCTCAAAAAAGGAAACCCACTATGACTAAAAACTTTAATGGGGACTCCTAACCCCAAAAAAATAAACCCCATATGCACGAGCGAGGAAATACTAACCCCTATTTAAAAATTCCCCACGCAAGTTATACCTTCAAAACAAAGGGAAATATCCTAAAAGAAATTCAAGAAAAATTTTTTACCTAGACTCTATCAGTGGACATCAATTTAAACATAGAACTTACATCCTAAATGATCACAAGTAAAACTACAACCATCCCATGAAAGGGCTGAACACAGTCACCAAAAAATGAATGACTCTAAAAGCCACATTCAGATGAATACAACTTATTAGACCACGAAATAAAAGGTTCATTCAACTTTTAATTTAGTAATATTACATCCCAAAATACTAAAAAACAATAATAGGAATCCTTAAACTCTTTCTCTCCAACATGGGGAATAAAACTACGCTAAGGTTTCACACAACCCCGACAACTCTTGACTATGTGCGAGCTTCACTCGATGGCCTCTAGCTAGAGCCCTTATGAATAAAGAATCTACTACCACACTGCCATGAGCTCACAGTATCCAATCACAACATCTTTTTAGGGTGATGTTTCCTATAAAACATATCTAGATGACCCAGATAGTCACAACGATGAAATGATTATGGAGGATTATGACATGATGAATTTGACGTCCAAGACTAGCAACACTCTTGGAATAAAAACAATTTTGGTGAATTAGTAGCTAAAAACAACCATGGAAACTGAATTTGGACAAGATCATATGGTATGAACTCTTTCATAGATGGGGATCCTTCGTGATCAATTGGAGAAACTGGATTTCCAACTACCTTCACTATGGAAACTGACTAACCTAGAAACGCATACTACAGCAGCTTATCAGTGTTACGGTCTATAGAATAAATGACACACTCCAAGGTATTTGGAAAAAGATCCCCAAAGAAAATAAAATCCTTTGTTAGATCCTATGAGTCCACCTGTGGAGGAAAGAAAACTGCTACATGAAGTTTTCATCATAGGCCTTCACTATCCGCTAGACTTCACGAATAGTCATGACCTCTCCCATTTTATTCTTCTTTACCTAATAAAGTATAATATATTATAAAAATATATATTTATCTAATTACCAATTCATAAAAACTTGCATCAATGGTAGGGAAAACATCTCTTGTTCATCCAATGAAAGACCTTCACATAAAACTATAACAACACTAACTCTAACGGCTTTTGGTCATCCCAATGATATGATGATTTTATCTACTACTTCCATCCACTCATATATGTCTAACCAACTATAATCACAACATGGAATATGAAACACTCGAGAATAACTACTATCTTTTCATGACTCATGTAAGGACCCGACCCCAATTTCCCGGAGATGGAGCCTTGTTTGAGTATGATGGAATACATACAATGAATATAAATACCAAAGGATGGACTAGTTTAGTATTATTGGAAACAATATTCATACATAAGTTCAATAATTACAACTTGAAGAGAAATACAACATGGATACTCCTTAGACTACACCCATAACTTATAGGTTATTTCGGTATGTCATTAATAATAAAATTCTTCATGTATTGAAATAAATGATACATAAGAAAGGGGTGAGATCAAATTCTCAGTAAGAGTATGAAATATAGTGGAAGATTGTGTAAACATAAGACATGGTGAATAATTGAAAACACATGCCTTTAATAATAAACCTGAACACGTTATGGCAGGAAAATGAGCTGAGTAAATAATGCCATAATAAAACATAATCATGGGTATTCTACTAATAGAATAACCATATGGTATATCAAAATCTGAACTCATAATGATGGAATGAATAATTCTGGAAATTCTAAAACATTTTTTCAAGCCCTCGTCCAAGACGTCTAATGATTAAGGCCTTGTCCAAAATCAGTATCACATTGGGAAATGCCTCAGCCAATTCCCTGTCAAGTTGTCTCATGAGACTAAACGATGCATCGAGGGGCTATAGAGGGCCCCAAACATCACATAATAAGTCCAATTAATTCCTCATATGATCTGGGATAAACATAAATAACAGATACATTCATATTGAAACTATCATATGAAATGTAACTATCATTCCCCAATCATTAAACAGAAAACACTAACCATTCTGAAAAATGTGGTGAATGGTTTTCAGATAGATCATCCACAATAGAGTTAGTCATAAACCATTAAATAAAATATTTTACATGAATTCATAAATTATTAAACCCAATAATACCATGTAATCAACAAGAGTGTTGAATTAGACAAAAACACTCTTATAAAATCATTAGGCAATTCTTGAGATAAATACAATTTTATTTTGAAAAGAAGAGTATTTTGGAAAAATATTTGTATAAAAGATGAGTGAATTAAGGTAGTATTTTAATAATAAAATTAGTGATTTTATAAGGATAATGGTTCCCAAAAATATATTATAGAGGTCCCTTGAAAATAGATAAAAATTTGAGAAATTTGCTTGAATCGGGCTTGTATTTTAGAAACAGTTTTGAAATTTTCTTTTAAAACATGTAACTATCCCTAAAATAAGGAAGTATTATGGTTTGTAAAAATATATATTATACTCAAACATAACATATGATTAGTACATAACAATACTTAAGAATTACATTGAGGTAATTAGACAATGAAAGTATCCCGAATGAAAATGAATGTTCAGGTGGAAAAAACCTTACCTTAACTCCGAACGTGTTCCAATATCGAACTTAAGCTCCTGGAATATGAAATTATATTTATCAATAACTTACATAAGAAATTATTATACATTCATTTAGTTTATCATAAATCTGTTTAGTTCATTTATGCTCTTATTGATAAGTTATTGTATCGAATTTCGTCTCTTCGGAATGATTATTTTCGTTATTTTAATCTTCAGTTCACTTGTTTTTAAGTATGTGGAATTAATGTAAATATCCAGAATTGAAATTATATATTATTTATGAACATAAATAAGTTTTATTAGTCATTTATATAACTTGGTTACATTTAATGAGGATGCATTATCATATTGAACTTTAATGATAATTGTTTCGTTTAATTTTTGGGTTTTGATTACAACGAAAACATTTTTGTTTATAAATAAATACCATTTGTACAAAGGGATTACGTAATCTTAAATAGGATGTATTATATATTATAATATGGTTCAAAAATAACAAGAACAGTTTCATGACCATAATAGAGATTGATAACAGAAATAGAAAGTCCATCATCCTTGAATGTGTAAAATTGATAAATCTCAGATGGTGTTCTTGCCACTAGTATAAAAGAAGGTAAAAGGGGGAGATGATAATAACTTATTCCACTATCATGAAAACATTATAGTATATATAAGGTACTGGAGTCATAAAAAATTTGGATAAATAGAGGTAATAGAAAAAGAAAAAAAATTAACTTGAAAGGAAAGACAATGAATTGAAAAGAGGAATTTTCCTCTTGAACCAAACATCCTAGAGAACCTCCTTAAGGGAAAGGTTTTGGAATTTTTATGAGACCAAAACCTACTGGATGTGGGACAAGATCTTGGGAGGGTATTGGGACAGAATTTTGAGAAGGCACAAGTCTTGAAAGGATTGAATGGAAGGGTGGGGTGAGATGGGGTTTTTATAGTGGAGGAGAGAGGAAATTTCTTAATATAAAACTCATTAATTTATTATTTCTTCACAAGAAAAGTAATAGTAAGTATTAAATGAAAAATAATAGTAATTTTATCATGTGTATTGGGATTAATGGTGGTTACATCATCCATGATGCTAGGATTAGTCTATTTAGCTTATAATGTATATATACAGTAAATTACTGTATTTTACTATTCATAAAAAAATCTTGTATTTCAGAAAAATCCCAAAAATTCACCCTAACCATTTATCGACGTGTAGATTCCAAAAATGATCTCCATTTTTTGAAAGTAATTTTCTAAATATTATTAATTTAATTTTTAATTAAAATCATAATTTATTATCAAAAACCAGTTTTAAAACATTCATTAACTTATTCTAAAATATAGGTATATCATACTTTCAACATGAATATTATTTATATATTATCATAGATAAGGTTACTATTCATTAAGGCATATCACTTTTCATAAGGTTATGTTACTTTTCATAAGGGTAGGTTACTATTCACCAAAAATTTTGTTTTCTTATTGGACTCTAAATAACTTACTGATCGCGACTGTGTATGTCAGATTATTGAAATTCACATCACAGAAGTGAAAAAATTATTTTTAAGGGTCCCATAGTACACAGTAGATAATGTGATTATGATATATTTATAAGAAAGTAATTTCCTTTAAAAATATATTGTGTCATTAAATTCTCCCCTCCTTACAAAAATTTCACCCTCGAAATTTCATTTACAATCTAGGCCAAGAACAGGTGGGGGTACTTCTCCTTCATTGATTCCTCCTGTTCCCAACTTGCCTCTTTGTACTTATGGTTTCTCCATAGTACCTTGACCAGATGAGTACACTTATTGCGTAGAACTTTGTCTCTACGATCCACAATTTTCACCGGATTCTACTGATAGGAAAGATCATCCTCTAACTATACCACCTCTGAAGAGAGTACATGTGAAGGGTATGGTATGTACTTTCTTAAGAGGGATACATGAAAGACATCATGTACCTTTAACAAGGATGGTGGAAGTTTCAGTCAATATGCCACATCTCTCACTCAATCAAGGATCTCCAAGGGGCCGATATACCTAGGACTTAGCATTCTTTTCTTCCCAAACCACATTACCTTATTCCATGGAGATATGTGTAGAAATACCAAGTCTCCTACTTTGAACTACAGGTCTCGTCAATGATTATCCGCATTACTCTTCTATCGAATTTGGGCTACCTTGATTTTCTGCTGAATGGTTTTCACCTTCTCCCCCATTTCCTCAACCAATTCAGGTCCTAGCAGCTTTCGGTCAAGGACTTCATCCCAACACGCCGGTGTTCTACCCCTTTTCCCATAAAGGGTTTCATATGGTTCCATACGGATGCTCGATTGTAAACTATTGTTATAGAAGAATTCAACTAGTTGAAGATGTTGGTCCCATCCTCCATTGAATTCCATAGAACATTCCCTAAACATGTCTTCCAGTGTCTGAATAGTCCACTCGTATTGGCCTTCAGTTTGAGGATGATAGGTCGTACTGAAGTTCAGTTCAGTGCTTAAAGCATGTTGGAGACTTTTCCAGAACATATAGGTGAATCTAGGATCACAGCCAGATACAATAGAGAGTGGTACTCCTTGCAGCCTTACCACTTATTTGATATAAGATTCGTCCAGGTTCATCCATTGAGAAGTCCTCTCGAATCTCTATGAAGTGAGATGTCTTTGTAAGATGATCCACAATGACCCATATAGCATTGTTTCCTCTAGATTTCCTTTGGAGTCCAGTGAAAGAGTCCATAGTAATGTTCTCCCACTTTCATCATGGTATGGGTAGTGGTTGCATCATCTCTTTAGACTTTTTCCTCTCAGCCTTCACTTTTTTACATAGCAGTCACTTTGATGTATATTCCGAAATCTCTATTTTCATATTGTTCCACCAAAACATCCCTCGTAGATCTCGATACATCTTTGTGCTACAATGATGTATAGAGAAATTAGAGCTATGAGCTTCATCCAACAGTTCTCTCTTTATCTCATGAATAAAGGGAACACAAAGCCTCTTCCCGAATTTCAAAATGCCATCTTCATATGAGAAGTCAGTCACCGTACCATCATTTATTTATTTAATTTTCTTTTGAAACACCTCATCATCAGCATGAGAACTTTTCATCCCCTCTAGTAATGAATTTTGTGCAACCATTTGAAAAAGTAGTGATGTGATACCTTCCTTAATAAATCCATATCTGTCTTTACTAGATCCATAAATACAGGATCCCTTTAAACACTCATCTTGTTCATAATTCCATGGCCTTTTCTACGCAATACATCTGTTACCTTATTTCCATTCCCTGGGTGGTAGAGTATTGTGCAATCGTAATCTTTGAGTATCTCAATCCACCTCCTTTGTCTCATGTTGTGTTCTTTCTGTGAGAAAATATACTTCAAACTCTTGTGATTAGTATAAATCTCACATTTTTCACTACAGAGATAATGTCTCCATATCTACCAAGAAAATATTACAATAGCTGACTCAAGATCATGAGTAGGATATTTTTTCTCATGAATTTTCAGCTGTCGTGATGCATAAGCAATAACCCTATCCTTTTGTATATGGACACAACCAAGTCCTTTCATTGAGGCATCACTATAAATACCAAACTAGTCATCACCTGATGGTAGAGTAAATATAGTAGCTTTGACTAATATTATCTTCAGTTCTTCGAAACATTGTTCACAATCTTTTTTCCAAACAAATTTAACCCCTTTACGTGTGAGCATTATTACTAGGTTAGCCGGTCGGGAAAAATTCTGTACGAAATGCCAATAGTAACTTGCTAAGCCAATAAAACTGCGTACCTCAGTTATGTTTGTTGGCGTGGGAAAATCCTAGATTTTCTTTGTCTTTGCAGATCAACTAGGATTCCATCCTTAGAGACAATATGGCCATGAAATGAAATCTACTGAAGATAGAATTCAAACATGCTAAACTTCCCGTATATTTCATGTCTTCTAAGAGTCTTCAGGATAATGTATATGTGATTTTCATGATCTTCGTAGATTTTAGAGTATAACAAGATGTCATTAATCAATACCACTGCAAAATCATCAAGATATTCCTTGAAAACACTATTCATTAGATCCATGAAGAAAGAGGGTGCATTGGTCAATCCAAAAGGCATTACTGTAAACTCATAATGCCTATACCTGGTTCAAAATGTTGTTTTCGTAATTTCGTTCTTCTTCGCACTCAACTGATGATATTCAGATCGATGGTCAATCTTTGAAAAGTATTGAGCTCCATGTAGTTGATCAAATAAATAATCAATGTGAGGTAGGGGATACTTCTTCTACATTGTTATAGCATTAATCTCCCTGTAGTCGATACAAAACCTCATAGATCCATCTTTCTTCTTAACAAAAAAGTCAAGGGCTCCCCATGGAGAAACACTAGGTCGAATAAATCATTTTTCACTCAATTCTTCTAGTTCCTTTTTTTCATACACTATCTTCACCGTGGACATTCTGCAACAGGTCTTTGATATGTGTCTTGAAATAGGAATTAAGTCAATGGAAAACACAATTTCCAGCTCTAGAGGATGTCCAGGTAAATCCTCTAGAAAGACATCAATATACTCTTGCACAATAGGTACATCGTCTATTTGAACATTCTTTTCCTCACCCATAGTTATTTCATACTATTTGTCCCTGATAATTGAATTTAGTTGAGCTACTGTCAGAGGAACAAGATAAGAATCATGTGGTGAATTTTCTGCTCTAAAGATAAAGTACTCCTTATCATCATCATCAAAAATCATAACCTCCTTCTTTTTATAATAAATTTTTGCATCATGATCCAAATTTCAATCCATACTGAGGATTATATCGAATTTAATCATGGGAATGACGATGATATCATCATATAAAGAACATATGTATGCCTTAATGGGAACAGATTGACAGAACATTGTAGCAATGATACTTCCCTTAGGAGTTTTGACTGAAAACTCCCTTGTTAAATCAAATTAGAAATAAGTAATATTTCTAGCCAATTGGTAATATATGAAACAATGCGATGATCCAGAATCAAATAAATCATTGTCTAAGCTTGATGAAACGATCTAAGTACCTGAAACCACATAACGAGGAACTTCAACCTCTGCAGTTGTGATCGCATATGCATGTCCTTGCTCCCTTGGCCTCTTCTGTTGCATATTTCCTCAAAGTTTTGGACAATCATTAGCATAGTGCCCCATCTCCTGACAATTATAGCATCGATCATCATTAGATTCCTTCTTTCCTTTACAATGACCAGAAAAATGGCCTTCCTGGCCACATTTGTAGCACAATCCTTTTCCTTTTAACAAAGCACTGTGGTGTTTCCTTCCACAATTATCACGTGGTGGAAATTAAACTCTTCCCTTATTCCCTATTTTCGTATTTCCTTTCCCAAGTTTTTCAGCATCCCTCTACTTTTATCAATTTCCATTAAACACATAAGACTTAGAGGACTCTTTTTCGGTCTTGATAGCACATGAAATTGTGTCCTCATATGATTAAAAATTTTGGGAGACCAGTGCCCGCCGGAGGAATATATTTAGAACATCAAAGAATCAATTTATTTTTCTACTTGGATTTCGTATTTAGTCCATAGCATGTCTTGCCAACATTGTAAAGTTGGCTTCATACTTGGCAATAATTTCATCTTCCTTTTTCCTCAGATTCAAGAATTTCCTCTCCATATCTGCTCTTTGTTCACGAGGGAAATATTTTTCTAAAAATATTTACTTAAAATCCCTCCATTAAAAATATTCTATTTCTTACTCTTCCTTTTTGTTTTGGATTAATGTCCACCATTGATCTGTATCTCCATATAGACGATATACTACCAGGACAACCTTCTCTCTTTAATTACATCCCAAAGAGTGAAATATCTTCTCAAGGGAATATATCCAATGCTCTGCTACAAAAGGGATTGTAGTCCCATTGAATGATGGAGGCTATTGTCGCATAAAGCGACCTAGCATAGCTCTTCCACATAGTGGATCCGGATTCTCCATACCTGTAAGGTTATTATTCATAACTTGAGTAACATTTCCCAATATAGTTATGAGTTTATCAGCACTAGTCACAGCACGAGATCCAATATCATTATCTTCCATCGGAGGAAAATCCCTACAAGGTACACGTGTGTTCATGCGGTTTCCATTCCTTATACATGAAACCATCTCTAGATAATGGAATAAACTAGATTAGGTTATGAATCATAATGTATAATCATAACATAACAATATACATAGAAAAAAAGATTGAGATCTTACAAATGGCTTATCCCATATTCACAAATATGGTTTCTTTGATGAATATTATACATTTCAATCCTTCATATTTTCTTGTAAAGAAAATTTGAATTTTCCTAAGTATTTCCCTCTAGAGTTTCGTAACCAAGAGTGCAGCAAGGCCTATTGTCGTGCACCAGTTCCAGTTCAAGTCTTTCTCAAAGTGGTGTTTTCGGGTTTTACCCCTAGATATATTTGTGCCAGAGCAGCCTCTACCTGCTCATATCTAGAGAGGGGTTTATTGCTTGAAAGATCCACATAATCTATTCCTTACCAAAATACCAGGACGTTATTGTATGTATATCCTCAAAGAATAACTAAGGGAATCTTCCCTAATTCTACATTTTCTAAATCTAGTTTCCATGTATTCTACTAAACTTCCTCTCATACCAACTGTAAGGACCCGACCCCAGTTACCCGGAGCTGGTGCCTTTTTTGAGTACGATAGCATACATACAATGATTACGAATCCCAAAGGACCGAGTAGTTTAGTATTATTGGAAACAATATTCGTACATAAGTTCAATAATTAACACTTGAACAGAAATACAACATGGAAACTCTTTAGACAACACCCATAACTCCTAGGTTATTTTAGCATGTCATTCATAATAAACATCTTCATGTCCAGAAATAAATGATACATAAGAAAGGGGTGAGCTCAAATGCTCTGTAATAGTGAGAAATATAGTCGAAGATTATATAAACATAAGACTTGGTGCATAATTGATAACACAATCCTTTAATAAAAATCATTAACACATTATGGATGGAAAATGAGTTGAGTAAATAATGCCATAATATAACAAAATCATGGGTATTCTACTAATCGAATAACCATATGGAATATCAATTGAAAAACTCATAATGATTGAATACATAATTCCAGACATTCTGAAACATTTTTCAAGGCCTCAGCCAAGACGTCAAATGATTAAGGCCTCATCAAAAATCCATATCACATTGGGAAAGGCCTCGGCCAATTCCCTATCTAGATGTATCATGAGACCTACCAATGCATCAAGGGGCTATAGTAGGACCCACCCGTCACTTAATAAGACCAATGAATTCCTTATATGAGTGGGGGAAAACATAAATAACAAATACATTCATATTGAAGCTATCTTTTGAAATGTAACTATCTTTCACCAATCATTAAACATAAAACACTAACCATTCGGAATAATATGGTGAATGGATTTAAGATAGATCATCCAAAATAGAGTTAGACATAAACCATTAAGTCAAATATTGTAGATTAATTTATATATGATTAAACCCAATAATACCATGGAATCAACAAGAGTGTTTAATTAGATGAAAACACTCTTATAAAATCATTAAGCAATTCTTGAGATAAATACTCTTTTATTTTAAAAAGAAGAGTTGTTTTGGGAAAATCTTTGTATAAAACCAAACATGAATTAAGATTTTATTTTCATAATAAAAGTAATGATTTTATAAGGATAATGGGTCCCAAAAAATGATTATAGAGTTACATTGAAAATAGATAAGAATTTGAGAAATTCCCTTGAATCGGGCTTGTATTTTGGAAACAGTTTTGAATGTTCCAATTAAAACATGTAACGATCCATAAAATAAGGAAGGGTTCAAGTTTCTAAACATATATATGATACTCACACACAACATATGATGACTTCATAACAATACATTAGAATTACATTGAGGTAATTAGACAATGAAAGTAACCCGAATGAAAATGGATGTTCGGGTGGAAAAACCCTTACCTTAAATCCGAACGTGTTCCACTCTCAAACGTAAACTCCTGGAATATGAAATTATACATATTAATGACATAATTATGAACTTATTATACATTAATTTAGTCAATTATAAATATGGTTAGTTCATTTATGGTCTTATTTATAAGTTATTGAATCGAATTCTGTCGCTTCAGAATGTTCATTTTCATTATTTTAATCGTCAGTTCACTTGTTTTTAAGTATGTGGAATGAATGTAAATATCCAGAATTGAAATTATATATGATTTATGAACATAAATAGTTGTTAATGTTCATTTAAATAACTTGGTTACATGGAATCAGTATGCATTATCATATAGAAACTTAATGATAATTGTTTCGGTTAATTTGTGGGTTTTGATTAAAACGAACTCATTTTTCTTTATAACATAATACCATTTGTACAAAGGTATTACATAATAATAAATAGGTTATATAATATATAATAATATAGTTCAAACATAAAAAGAATGGTTTCTTGACCATAATTGAGATTGATAATAGAAATCGAATGTCCATCGTCCTTGAATGTGTAAAATTTACACATCTCGGATGGTGTTCTTGCCACTAGTATAAAAGTAGGTAAAAGGGGGTAGATGATCATAACTTATTCCAATATTATGAAAACATTTATGTACATATATTTTACTGAACTCATCACAAAATTTGGATAAAGAGAGGTAATAGAAAAATAAATCAAATGAACTTGAAAGGAAAGACAAAGAATTGAAAAGAGGAATTTACCTCTTGAACCAAACTTCCTTGAGAACATCATTAAGGGAGTTGTTTTGGTCTTTTTCTGAGGCCAAAGCTTTCTGGAAATGGGAGTAGTGGTTGGTAGGGTATTTGGACATAATTTTTAGAAGTCACAAGTCTTGATAGGAGTTAATGGAAGGGGGCGGTGAGAGGAGGTTTTTATAGTGGAGGAGAGAAAGAATTTCTTGATATTAAACTCATTAATTTATTATTTCTTCTCAAGACAAGTAATAGTAAGTATTCCTTGACCAGGAATTGTAATTTTATCATGTGAATTCGGATTAAGGGTGGTGACATCAGCCATGTTTCTGGTAATAATCTATTTAGCTTATAATGTATATATACTGAAAATTACCGTATTTTTCTATTAATCAAAAAAATCATGTATTTCAGAAAAATAACAAAACATCACCCTAACCATTTTTCAACGTGAAGAATATAAAAATGAATTCCATTTTTTATAAATTATTTTCCAAATATTATTAATTTAATATTTAATAAAAATCATATTTTTTTTCAAAAACCAGTTTTAAAACATTCATTAACTTATTCTCAAATATAGGTATATCGTACATTCAACTTGAATATTATTTATATATTATCATAGGTAAGGTTACTATTCATTAGGGTATATCACTATTCATAAGGGTATGTTACTATTCATAAGGGTAGGTTACTAATAAACAAAAATTATGTTTTCCTTATTGGTCTCTAAATAACTTACTGATCGCGATTGTGTGTGTCGGATTTTTAAAATTCACATTACAGAAGTGACAAACTTATGTTTTAAGGGTCTTATAGATCTTAGTAGTTAACATGATTATGACATATTTATAACAAATTAATTTCCTTTAATAAAAATATTGGGACATTACAACTCAATAGATACATTGGATGAATTTTTTGGTGGAATCTTTTGCTCAGCATCAAAACAGAAATCCAAAAATAAACCTTCAACCAAAAAAAATTCAACAGAATCTCTCCAGCCAAAACAAAAATATTAGAATCCAAAAAAATACAACCACATCTGAAAAACTCTCTTTTCAAAAATCCCATTCCCATTTAAATTTTCAAAAACACCATATTCCAAGGCCACATTTCACAATAATTCCCCGATCTAAAACAAAGACTAATTTCTGAAGTAGTTTTGATCATTATAAATTACTTTTAAAAGAACATGGATAATGATTTGATCTCAAATAAACACACATGTCATCCTATAAAATAAAAAATGTGTGCCCACCCATTTCCATCAACAATTTCCAACATGCACTATCCACACATAACAACACACATGAAACCGTCTATAAAGAACACTAAGGGTCGCATCCAACTTTCCCCTATTGTCATCATTCAATCAAAAATAAATGAAGACAATAAAAGGGATCAATTCCTAGACAAATCCTAGTAACTCGAGGATCTTAATGAAAAGGGATTCATGATTTACTTCTTGTACCTACCTCTAAATTCCTAACAGTTGTAAATTAAAACAAATAGAAACCCCAGATAATAAAGACCCTCCTCTAATACCATTATATTATGAACCGAGATCGAATTCCATCCCATCAGAAATCCATCCTATTATAGAGCATTTCATAAAGAGTGTTCCTGATCCCCATGGGATGTAAATTACTACCATAAATCAAATAAAATTAATGCTAGAATTATTTCATCACATATAATAACTAGGATGGAATTATGAAAGAAAACAAACTGAGTAATTAGATAACTAACAACTGAATGTTAATTAAATTAACAAACTAATTCAGTAACATGATACAATTGGACAATCAGAAAAAAAAATAAAGACCAAACTTCTACCAATATGATCTCCATGTGACCTCAATGTTACCATTTTCCACAAGTCTAAACTGCTCCAGGAGACAACTCGAACTTGAAAACCATAATAATAAGCTAAGACAAAAAAATACTCTGTTCTACCAAAAAAGAATTGTACAAGTATGGTTTGAGCTAAAATTCATTGTATGATACCACCAATGATTCCATATGATTCCCATACTAAAAATAGTCTATCAGTGCAATTTAAAAAATACAGTTGAATAATAGGGTTTTCACATTTTAATAAATAATCACATTTATCATTTTTTTAAAATAGTTCACAAAACAATTTTTATATTCAAAGAATCCAAAATTTTAGAAGTAAAATCCCTAGAAAAATGAAAATATAAACAATATGAGTTTATTCTAGAAATAAATAAGCAATGTAGGATGTGAATAAAATATTATATAAAATAATCATGCATAAACAATTTAGTAACCATTATAATTTCCTAAACATCTCTAGAGTGATCCGAGGAAATATTTTTTTGAAAGCACCTACTAGTGTATGCTGAAGCTCCGTAGTCAATTACCAACTAGATTCCATAAACTAATCAATCGAGTATCACGTTCTACCTATACTCACAATAAATCCATGGGGTACCGACCCATGTAATCAGGGTTGATCAGAAACCATCACTTGACCCTCTAAAATACTCTTAGGAAAAACATTGTAAAATCAAAATTCTTAATTAGAAGTCCCTTGTATGCATAACTCCCCATACATACTTTTACCACACTTGATTCTCACAAACATTCCCAACACTTATACAATAACCCATATAGGGAAATTTAAATAGGTGTGCAAAGAACATAACAAGTACTTTATATGATCCAATCGGGCCACCACGTTACAATAGTTTATTAAAAAATTTAGCAAACATTTAAATATGGCAACCATGAATTCACATTTTCATAACCACATTTCATTTACAAGATGAAATAAGGTGCCCACTTGTCCTTATATCATGTTTATCTCAAATAAACTATTAATAATTTCTAAACCATTTTCAAAATTACCACAAATAACCACTTTAAGGAGCCCAATTCCAAACAAAACATTATTCAAATTCCAACTTTAGGTTATGACCAAAATGAAAACAAGAAAACACAACTAATGATTCCAAACGGTCTCCCATATAATTTAGAACCCAAAGACCATTTTAGAATATAATGAACGAGATATAATATTAAACATAACATGTAAAAACATCCTAGGTTCATTTGGTAACAATGAGAGTTTACATAGACACCACGAGTTGCAAAGAGACACCCAAGGGTTTTGCAAACCAATTTGAAGGTAAAATAGGACCGTCATCAATTATGTTCCCATCCATGTGTGTACTCTGGTACACATTGTTATGCCCAAATCCTATGTCATGGCACAGGTAGAATGTCACAATCCATCTCCAAAAATCAATTTATTTGTTCTAACTAGAAAAATAAAAAACATTATAATAATAACCTGATGTTTCACCAAGTGGTCCGAAACATAATCCAATCAATTTAATAAAACAATTCTAAGGAAGAACACCACTCAAATAATACAATTTATTCACTAAAGGTTCAACTCACAATTTATAAAACACATTTGGATTACATACACACAAACATAAATTAAGAGATACTTCAAAACATATTTTGAACAATTTATATCGATATGTAAGCACCAAGATAAATAAACCATCATCATTACAATGAAGCAAGTCATGTTTAAAAATTAGTTTCATACCCGAATAATTATAATTATTTCATTATAAATTAAAATAACTGAAACTCCAACCTCGACAATCTAAAATTGTGAAGAAACTCTCATAGAAAGAAGATTATGGGTCGAAGGATGATCTGAACATCGTAGATCCAAAGAAACACAACCAACACATAGACCACATCCATTTGAATTTTTCAAGAGGATATATTATTAGGAAAACCAAAGGATCACGATACGAGAAGGAAAAGGAAATAAAAATAGAAAAAGCATAAAAACATACCTTGGAATCGAAGGAGAGGAAACAATAAAGAAGGAGAAACAAAATCAGATGGGAGTAGGGAACCTTTCGTGATCCTATTTCTACCAAGATGGAGGGGGATATTTTGGGTAAATAAGAAAAGATAGTAGAATATGGTTTTAACTTTTATCATTTTGGGGAAGCAAGAATGGTTTGGACACATGGTTAACCAAACCGTGAGGTAGTAGCTGTCTATAAAGATAAAAACTGCATGAATAACCCACATGGGTTGTCATATCATGTACAAATTGTGTGGTTGCATATTTATAAGAGAGGACATATTGTACAAACATGTGACATGATTTATGAAACCATTCTTAAATGATGTGGTAGCTTCTATCCAACATTGGGACCTTCCACATGAGTTCCTAGGCTAAGCCTCAAGATTTCACCTAACCATGCACTGCCCATGAACATGTTTTAAATTCTCTTGTTCTTCCGAAATTTGAATATTTTAATAGGGGTTGAACCCAAACTTCATCCAAAAGGATCCAAGAACTAGAAATGATTAAAATAATTGAGTATCCATGGTTTGGATGTGACACTAATTTTATAAAAATATTCAAGGACATGATGAATATAGTTTTTAGATATTACCATTTGAAATTTATGGTGGTATTTATAAATGAAACCCCAATATAATCTAAATTAAATGAAGATCATGACGATCATTTGCAAACTATGCTAAAAGAACCTATGAAAGTAGAATCTTTACTTTAAGTATATCAAATGTCAGTTTTGGTTGAAGGAAGCCTATTTCGAGTGGCATATCATTATAATGAATAAGTTATATATGGACACTTCAAGGACATATGAAATTAATGGAAGGCCGATTCCATCATTTCTAACTATTATCTATAGTTTCGAAGAGATAGCATGGTATTATCTTGAAATTGGGAGAGGTTTATCAGGACTTTCAATCCCTCTTACCATGATTTCTTAGAATGGATTAATGTTTTTATGGAAGGGTAAATGTGATGAATGATTTAATGATATCAAAAAATGTCCTATAACTATAGAAGTTCTAACATTACAAACAAGTGGGGAACTATTTGTGGTTAAGATATTGTTTAAAGATTATATTAGGTTGTGTACTTATGAAAAATGATAAAGTTATTTCTTACACCTCATGTATGATGAAAATTCATCAACAAAAAACCCCATACTTGATTTGGAATAGTTACATGTGATCTTTCCCTAAAAATTTAAAAAAAATCTCTATAGGGATTGGTGTGAGGTATATTCTAATAACAAGGGCATCATATATATATTCACATAGATTGAGATTAATATGAACCAGTGATTATGGTCAGAGCTCATCAAGTATTACCAATACTTAATCCACTACCATCGTTGTAAACCAAATATGGTTTCATATTCTATATGATTAAACAATCTTGCTTATTTATCAGTGATGAGAATTGGGATGGAACCAATCATAATAGATATGTAGTGGATAATAATGGGAATCATTAAAGAAGATATAACATCAACCATTATAAAATTATTACACAACCATCCATCTTGAAAAAATTGAAGGATACTAAAACAAACATTGTGGAAATTCAGTAGATGGTGGAAGCCATGAGAGATGGAAAATTTTCATACTATAAAATTGAAAATGAATGCATTTTGGGAATTGGGTCATTACTATGTGTGACATCAAATCCTACGTTAATGAACTAAATGGTAGATGATGAATATAGTTCTACTTCCTCCATTTACCCTAGAAGCATACAGATATATCAATATCTCCAAGAACACTGTTGGTTGGACAATATGATGATGTAGATTGGTGAATATACATCAATGTTCCTCGGTTTACCGGATGTAAAGGATTCAATAAAGATGTATAAGTGGATGATTCTACCATTACCCATACCAACGAGTAAATGGGATTACATCACCCGAGACATTATTAGAAGACGTCTAAAGACATCTAGGATAAATAATTTTATATGTGTTTTGGTGGACCGTCTTATAAATACATATCACCTTATTAAAATTATAGTGGACTTATCACCAGATCAACTAGAATGGATATACAATAGGGAATTGGTAAGGCTTCATGAGGTACCACTAATGAATGTGTCTAAAAAGATCTGAGATTCACCTCCATGTCGATGAGAAGTATCTAACATGATCTAACACAATGTTTAAGATCAGTTTGGCCTATCATATTCAAATTGATGTCTAATATAAGAGGCCTTTTCAGATATTGGATGATGTATTTCAATCAAGTTATATGGATTATAAAGGAAAATGGGAAAAATGTCATCCTTTGGTAGATTTCTTTTACAACAATAGTCTACACACTGTCAACCAAGTGGCTCCATATGAAGCCATTTATGGAGAAAGGTGCATAACACATATATGTTGAGAGGGTGATGGGAAAAAATTCCTTGGTACAGATATGGTTGAGGAAATGGTTGGAATGTTTATGACTATTTAGAAACACATCAAGGCTGCTCAGAGTCCATAGAAGAGTTTTGCAGATAGTCATATATGTGACATATATATTTATGTATTGAGGAAAGTTATTCATTATCATATATCATTGGAATAAATTAATGATATTTTGTTAGAAGGTAATAGTATACAATTTTTAATAATCCCTTATTGAGATCCTTGATCATATCAGAGTTTTGGCATGCCAACCAGTACACTGATAGATCCTATATCAGGTTAATAATGTATTTCATGTATCACTATTTAGAATGTGCACACCAGACTCCAAATTTGTACACAATTTTTATGAAGTACCATTGTTGATTGACCATTCCTTTGAGGAGAATTTGATGAAGATCTTAGATCAGATAGAAACATTAATATGAAATAAGTCAATGCACCTTGACAATGTATTGTGGAGGAACCAAAAGTATGAAGTAGAATTATGAGAACCAGAAGAGTTGATGAACCCGAGTTATCCTCATCAGTTATATTGTATGAAATTAAAATTTCAAGGCAATAATTTCTTAATGGGGAAATAATTTATTGACCAAAATAGTTATATATAAAATTCCCATTTTAGTTTTCATTGAATATATTATTAAGTAAAATTGTTATAGAAAACCCGTGCAATTATTTTGATTTATTTTATCTAATTTTATTGAAATTCTCATTAAATATCATTATTGTTTATAATATAATAGATGAACAGTTATAAAATGAGAATAATATTTATATGGGTTTGAAAAAATCCATTTGACAAAAACAAAGTAAGTGATGGTCACAATCTATAGGATAGTACTCTATGAAGCCCATTTATCTGTGTTTATAAGGGAGATAATATTTATGGGATTTTCCCTTAACCAAGCCCAAGTTTTTATACAAATTCATAATCATGAGAAATCCTATTTTTAGGAGATGTTTCAGCTCATCAAGATCACCACCCAAACCATGTTCTCCAAAAAACCCCATGAGAGTCTCACCATCATCTACCTTATTCATATAGTGATTTTTGACGTTTTTAATTGATATGTATCAACTACATAGAAAAATGAACATGTTCACTATTTCTTATATAATAATGAATATATTTTCATCCTATTGTTGTTTTATTCTATGTGATTTTTATTTCGACAAAATAGTGCAAAGAATTTATTTTTGTCCAAAATTCATATTTAGTTAATAAATTTATGAATTAATTTATTTTATAAAAAATAATATTATAATTTAATTATGAAATAATATTTATCAAAAAATCATCATATAATTATTATGATGATAATTGTAATTCTTATTAGTGTTTGAGAAAAGTAATTTTTAGAAACACAACTTTTATTAATAAATGAATAATTTATTTTGAATGTGAAACTTGACAAATATAGAAAATTATTTATATGAAATAATTTTATTTGGGAATCCAAATGTTAAAATTATCCATTTGGAATGTTTTCCTAGCTTAATGAGATAGAAGATTTTTCTGGAAAAGGGTAAATATCGAAAAAAATATAGTTTGTGTTTTGTGACATCATAATGACCCAAAATATATTTAATAATAACTACAAATGGGATTCATGACCAAATAAATGTATTAAATTTTAAATAATTGTAATTTATTTTTATTTAATTCCTAGTGTAAGGACATTATGATTCCCCCAAATCCTATCTTATTATTTAAGGATTTAAAATCATTTCATTAAGTTGGTGACTCACCTCTACAAAAGCTATAGAATTATTTCAATAACAAAAGATATGGCCTTATAAAACAATAAAAACCACTCCCATTTGGTAGAAGCCACGGTAAAAACCCATAGGATGGTTTGTGCTTGGGATATTTTATTATGTAGAGTCCCAGACCAAAATAATAATAAAATCCACCTCATTTCCTATATACACCCACCCAATATCCCAATTATCCTTACAAAAACTCCATGAAACACATACATAACATTCTCTTAACTACAAAGAGTCCCCAAGGTTCCACAAATCTCAATTGAATTGCCTACTAGTATTTTAGAGTCACATTCTCAAGTATGGTATCCCCACATTCCTCTTCTCTTTTCAATTCAAGCAGCTCCTTTAGAATTTTTTAATTTGAAATTTTTATTATTTAATTTATTTGTAAACATGATCTAATGTCTAATTTATATTGTTTTAATTAGATATAATTTATAATATCTCATTTTCGTTCGTACATATTTTGTTATTATGCTGGAATTCTGTAATGGATTTCTTTCTTCTCATTTCCATTCAATCTCTTCCTTTTTGATATATTCCTAATTTTATATTTTTTTAATGATTGGATATGATCACAAAAATTTAAATTTCATTAAAAATGATTTATAGATAATTATATCCCCTCTTTTATCTGTAATTTTGTCCCTCATGTTACTTTACATACAACCGTTAACATGCCAAAATTTTGTATGGGTTATTCTCATTGATAATGTCTATTTAGGATATTATGCCTTCAGTATATTATTCTCAACATTGGATCATTTCATTACATGTACCTATTAAATTCAATTTTATTTAAAAAAATATAGGAGACCCCTTTCTCTCACCTGAAAACATTTTATTTATTTTATGTAATGTTGTTATGCTACAAAAAAATCATCACGATTATCCATGCCAAACCAATTGTGTAGTGAATATCATAACAATTTCTTATCAAGGATGTTCAGAATTGTTACTATATACTTCTGGATTGGGGATGTACATATCTGTATGACACCCAATGTGAATGTTGAATAAATAATGATGATCAATGTATCCATGTATTATGATCAATGATAAACACTTAAGAATGAGAATGAAATGAATGTGATGGGTGCACCAAAAATAATATAGAGATCCAATTCATTGAGTAATGTTAATTATCATGATACAAAATGTCGTGATTCAAAGAGAACCAGATTATATTATTGTACATATTCAACCAGGATTACTTTTTAGTTTTTTCTTAACATATGTTTACAATTCATTGTTTTAATTTGTTTTCACATTTACCATGTTTTGATTATCATATAATATCAATATTCATTATTCATGAACCTTTTATGATCATATTGATATGACAACTGTATAAAATGTATCATATTATTCATGTTATTCCTTGATTATTCCATTATTGAGAATTATATTTGACATATTTATGATGTTTTCTAGAAAGTAATCCTCTATAATATTAAAAACCATTGAATTGAAGAAAAATGTTATCGATATTTTCAATAATGTTCTTGTATCCCATGATCAAGTTGTTATGTTATGTTCCTAATTCCAATACATGATAGGCTTATCAATATTTAGGGTTGTATTAATTAAAATATTATGTGATAAATTATGAACAAATGTGTAATTAATATTAGGGTTATTATACAATTACCCAATAATATATGTTGTGTTGTGTTACATAAATCACAAAGTTTAGCTTGCATCACTCACAACAACGAGTTTATATGAAATGTTTATTATTATTAAAATACTATTATATAATATGATAGTTATAACCACTATATTAAATTTTATATATTAATATAACTAAATATATTTTGTAAAATATGGTTACTTATTTATTAGTATTTAAATAATACACCATAAATAAAAAATTGATGTATTTTGAAATACAATATTTTATCTGAAAGGCAGATAAGATATTCATGGAGAACAAAACATAAAACTAATTTTTACCATATTTATAAATTTTATATGAATAAATGATATCTATTTTTTAATTCATAATATTAAAATTATCTTTGTCTGAATTTTTGATATTTTTCTAAATAATTTTATTTTTTCATGAATAGGGAAAAAATCTCAAATTTTGATTGAAAAATGCCTTATTGTTTAATTAATATATATTGTGAGATTATATTTTTTATTTTTTATAAATTATTATTAGTTATATATTAAATAAATAATAAAATTTAGGGAATTAGAGTAGTTTTCATGTTTAATTCATTTATCAAAATTTTGTAAACTTCTGAACATTTTCACATAAAAATAGGCTTTACCATCACGTCTATGGGGTTAAATATAAATTAATTACCACCAATTCGTGGATTTTAATTTTTATAAATTAATTCCATATTACTTATAATAAAAATTTCTAAATTCATACTATTTTAAAGAGAATTTTTGACCAAAAAGAATAGTTAAAGTAGTTAAAATTATTTATCATGGTTGTAGTAAAAATGGGTTTTCCATAGGGTTAAACTAAAAAGAGAAGGGTAAAAATGACCGTAAAACTCATAAAAAGTATACTTTCCCATATTTAAACCATTATGCCTATTTTTTATAAAATATTATAATTTTATCTTTTTGGATATGAGTAACGTGATAGTACTCAATTATTTTCATATAAACAAAGTGTGTTCTCTCCACCACTTTTAACAGACCACCCATCTCCATTATTTTTCCTTGCAAATTTGTAACAATTTTTTGATATTTAACCTGTTCAAATGACATTAGAATTTCTCTCATCTCATCAAATATGAATTACATTGGTTATGAAACTAATCTATGAGGGATTTAGTTCAAGACAAAGGAGGATAACTGAAGAGGAGGCAATATTCTTCCACTAGCGTCATTATTTTTTTCCCTTATCCTAATAATTAAATAATAATTCATACTAGATGATATAATAAACAAATTATATTATATATATTGATTTTTTTAAATAAGATAGGTACCTACAACCAACTACTCTTCCATTTAATGAATTAGAAATTCATAGTTCATGTGCACACTCGACTACCGTCTCATGAACCGATTACATTAGTTCTTCCGTGACCCCCATTCAAGGTTGGGTATAAAGAGAGATATAATATATATATATATAACATATTCATACCTCTCAATTTATTATATCATATATATCGTTCTTTACTATTCATTCCATATGGGATACTATTACATTGCTCTGGTGTATGATGATATACCACCTTGTAAAGTGACATGATGTTAGTGTTCAATAACACTTTACATAGAATGTAATAAGGATAATGTTAAAGATTATATGTGATATAGAATACATAGTTATAATATAAATTTAATATTTATTACTTTTGAAAGATAATGTATTTCATTTTATTTCATACCTTTTTAGACACATTAATATAGTAACATCATTAATGTTCATGTGGAATATTTACATCAAAATGAAATTTGTCACAAAACGGTGATTATTTATTAAAATTTAATATTTTATTTTATTTTCTTTTGTTCATGTTTCATGTTGAGTTACAAAATAAAATATTTCATTTTTTATGTTTTATTGATAGTTTATGGGCCTATTAAATGTCTGAAAATGGTTACACAATGTGTGAATCCTGAACATATGGGGTTCACGTAGTTTTATTATAGTTAAATTGACTATATAGCCTAAGGGTGAATAGGTATATAGTAATGATTTATGGTTATTCTAACCAGGTGGTTGAAGTATGTAGCCTATGAAACTTTTTAACATTGCGGAATTTCCCTATTTGCACATAGTTTGTTTAACCATTTGAGATAACCATACAACCCACCCTAAGAGGTTTTTTTTCTATTTTCTATATTTTTTATTTGGTTTTACTCCAATGGGCTCCCCATTTGGTTTCATCTAACTTTTAAGCCTTCTATAGTGTATTTTTTTTCTACAAATCTCTTTAAAGGTGATTTCTTGTTGTTTTTATGGTGATTCTTCACCCAGTGCAAAAAGGCAATGCTTCCTTATTGTTTTTCTATTATTTTAATCTATTTTAATCTTATCCACTTACCTTATTTGATCCAATTAAATAAGAAATGTAATGGGGATGTAATGGGTGCTCCCTCCCTAGGGTTTCTCATCATTGACGTCGCCTTCCTCCTCGGGTCGGCTCGGCTCATCCTCTCCTCGCTCGGCGATCAAGGTGGCGGTTCCCCTGCTGTGGTGGCGTGCTTCATGAGCTAGTCCATTTCAGGCATTTCTCATCATTGTCGACTTGTTCCTCTCTCAACTCCCATATGATGGATAGGGCATCTTAGTGGCACAATGTTGGCCCAACGGACGAGTTCCCTACGTTCACGGTTTGTGTAATTTCTACTCTCCCTCTGTTGTGTGTGCGGGCTGGTAATCGTGTCTCCTCGAGAGATCAGGTTGGTGGCGATGGGATTTTGGTTCTGGTTTAATGAAAGGTTGCTGATTTGGCGATGTGTTTCTTGATTCTGATGTTTGAACATGATTACAAGGTGATGCGTAGATGGAGTCCATGGATCCAAGGATGTCGATGGATTCTGCATTTGATTTTTTGCGTGTTGTTTTTACTGATTTTGGTTTTGGTTCTTCTTCTTTTGATTCTCTCTGGCATGGTGATCTACTATTTGATATTGTATTTGTGGTTTATTTCATTTTGTTGGCCGCTTCAGATGAGTTCGACAACGTTCTGGCTTTTGGATGTTTGCATGAATGATGTTGAAATCTCCTTTTGTTTTGAAGGTGACGATGAACGTCGGTGAAGCTCGTCGGTGATTCAGGTGCCGAATTTCCCAGTAATTTCGGGTGTGTTTCGAGGCTGACCATGGTTTGAGGCAATGCAGAAATCGAGGGATCCCGTGTTTCGAGGCTTCCGCATGGGTTCGTGGATCGAGGTGGTGAGCGGTTTATTTTTTCATGTTCAATTTTAATTTGAATGTGTGATATAGTGACTGTTTGGACTGTACGTGGTTTGGATTCTTGTATTTGGGTACCTGATACACTTAAAATGGATTTTTGAAAAAGAAAAAAAATTCCACTTACCTAATTTTCTAATTTTGGTTGATTTGGATTCCAGGAGTGGTGTAAAATTTGGACCTTTTTCATTCTTATAGTTGTGAGTCATGGTAGGAATGTCTTTGTGATGGATTTTGTCAAAGGCAACAAGATTCTTCCATATAAGGTAGGTGTTTCCATTATTTTATTTTTCTGAACATAAAATATTATTCATGAGTGTTTATAATTTATTTATAAATTTGTTTCTCGACTTTGGATATGTTGGTGTGATTTTTTTTGAGTATTTCATGTTTGAAATACATTGAATAAACGTTTTTGTAAATGGTTTTCATGACATAAAAAATGTGTAGTAATGGTGTGTTATGAAATTACATTTTTATTTTTTGTTGAAATTAGATTTTTTGGGATATTTTTATCCTTGATTAATCATTGGTATTTTTTAAGATTAAATTGGAGTGTGTATTTTTCTGTATTTTCATTGTTTGGTGCTTGTGTGGCAACTTTTAGAAACTTGTGGAACTGTAATTGGTGAATTATGAAATTGAATTGTTGGGTGGATTAAGTGGCCGAGCAAATATTTGAATTTTAATGTGGTTACATGCTTTTAGGAATGAGGTTCACCAAATAATGGGCTTAAAAATAATGTTGTCTTACTAAAATAATGTTCACCTTAAATCCTACATTTCAAAAAATGAGTCATACATCCTTCTCATTTTACCTTACCCACCACATTTAATATGGTTTCATATAAATTCACTTGTATATTAGGATATTCCATGGTTTATAAATGTCTACATGATTTTCAAATGAATTCATGGGTGGTTTCAAGTTTATTTTATATGGCTTGGCTCGTTTGACATTTGGGAATGTGATTTGGATCTTAAATGGTATAAGGTCCAATTTTGACAATTTGTATGCTTTTTTATGCTTTATAGTAGGTTTTATATAATGGGTTTTAAATGGAATTACATTTGAAATGTATAGGTCAAGTAGATACACTCAGGTGTTCTATAAAGATGATTGAAACTATTGTATTGTGAACGGTCAGTTAGCAGTTTATAATGTTTGAGAAAAGGGTTTGGAAACTCATAGGATATGATCACCAGTTTGAAAATTTTTAATGTGTTTTTGGGATATCAGAAACTTAATTTTGGATCCTATTAAGAGTGGTTCTTCACATAGATGGTGTCAGTGTTTGGGCTATCCAAGAAAAATGGTTTGGGGTTTTTAGTATGAGCCAAATTTGTAAGGACCACCCCATTCAACATGTTCTACTGTTGTTGGATTTATGGAAATTATCTACTGAGTCATGTTATGGTTTCTTATTAACCCTACTTAGAGAGTTTTGAACCCTTTTGAATAACTGAGATTCCTGGTGGTATGTTCCCATGAATTTTATAATTTTCATCATCAGGTAGGTTATTAACAGTGGTGATCCATCATATGCCGACAAGTTAGTCCAAATAGATTTTGAGATTATTTTATTATATAGATGTTCTTGAAATTCCCATGACTGAATATATGTTTTTCTTTCTTGTTTATTTTTTCATTGGTTACTAGTTTTACTATTATCTTCTTTCTTGTTTTTGTCCTATTTTTCTTGTATTTGTCTTTCTTGTTTTATTTCAATTGATTTTCAACCCCGCACTCTTCATATCCTATTATGGATTATTATTTAAGTGTTTTTATGAAACTATTATGATTTAAAATGGAAACTAGTTTAAAAAATTAATGTGGTGTGTTATTTAGAAAAGTGAATTTTCTAGAAATATTTATTTATATTTTGGAAAGGTAAATCCTATTTTCTATTCATATTTCAAAATAGTGTTTGCACACAAGTTTTGGAATGGAAATGTATAGTTTCAGTGGTTTTTACCTATATATTTGTTTATGATCACACCCAAATTGTACCATTCATCATCCGTAGAATCTGGCTTTTTGGCAGATTGAGGTTTCTAGTTTTGTTTCTTATAGAGTGGGCTAGTTTGGGGGATATTTATGGACAATAGGTCACATGGAGTTCTTATTGGGTCTCATTTCAGTTGCATATTGTTTTATTTTTTATTTTTTTAATATAATACTTGTATCAAATTTTATTTATATATTTATTTAGATCTATGTGTTTCTAGTTTATGATTTTTACATAATATTGGTTATTTGATTTCGTTAGATTTTTTAAATCATCCCCTCTTGTATTATAATTATCACCTAAAACTTGTCGCTAGCCCATGAAGATTGAAAACCCCTATTTGGCCTTGTCTCAAACTGATCGGGTGTTAAGTATAATTGAACATTAAACAGGTTCATGAAAAAATTTTATCAAAGTAGCCCTTTGTTTTTTGGGGCATCAAGTTGACAACAGATTAGGACTGTGAGGGCACAGGTTGTAGGTGTAGGAAGTGAGTCGTGAATTCATGCTCATTCTGATACTCATCTTTCACGGGGAAGTTATGGTTTGGATTATTTCCTATGGTTTTGGGTGAGTGGAAGGGGGATTATAATGTATGTGGAAAAGCGTCCCATGATGGGATTAGGTGTTGTAGTGGCACATGTGGAGCCTGCTAGAATCATTGACTATAATATTAGATATGAGTTATTTAATGGGGTAGGTCCTGCTAAACCATGAGGCTGAGTATTTCACGATCACTAGTTCCTTATTCTAGGTGTATCAATATGAGTCTTCAGTTGGTTTGGATTTGGTTGGTGTGGATCATTTTTTCTAAAGAATAGTGGTTTTTTTAAAAACTTTTTCAATGGAAAATTGTTTTTGTACGGTTTTTGTATTAAATATTTGATTTTGTATTTGAAATTGGATTCATAAATAGGTTTGGGGGTTTTGTAAGGTATCTTTGCCCAGATAGTGGTTTCTAAATTCATATTAAATTGTTGGAATTAAAAAGAGGATTCTGATTTTGTTCAAAATGTTTTGATTATAAACTTGTTCTTTTCTAGAGGTGTTTTTTCTATTAATTTTTGAATAAATTTTAGGTTTGTTGATGTTTATTTGTGTTTTGTGATTTCTTTGAACTTATATTATGCCTCTGAGAAAAGAATCAAAGGTTTCTGGTTAGTATATTCTAGTTTTTGTCTCTATAAAGGCTCTAGTGGGGTGTAAGAGTCAATTTTATCTCACTTTTTCATGTATGTCATGGTGATTGAGGTCTGTTAGAGAATTCAAGATGTCTTGTTAATGTCGAATGAATCCTCAAGTTGTTGGGAACCCCCAGATCACAGAGGGTTCAAGCAATATCGGTATTATTTGATGATTTGGATTTGGATTGGTGGAATGTGATCTTATAGACATCAATAAAATTTGTGGTGTATTGGGAATCATTTAAGAAAATATTCATTCAATGGTTTACTCTTGAGGGTGTGATGAAGCATAAGGTGAAAGAGATAATGAATATTCTGAAATGTCAGTAGATAGTGATGTCCTTTGTTGACCACTTCATGTAAATTGTCTTCATTTCCCTAGAGGTATCATTGTATGATTAGTTGAATGGTCCAATTTTTTTGTTTTCTTAATCTCTAGATCCTGTAAAAATTTCCCTCATTTATAGAATTATGATTTGAGAATCGACTTGATAAAGTGTTCTTAGAGGTGTTTGTTTCCTTGGCACATGTAGTTGGCAATCTGATAAGCCATGAAACTCTTGATGGTTCCCCATATGGCATGTTGTTTTTTCAAGAGGAACACATTATTGAGTAATCTCCTTCAACATATATGGAATCTCACTAATTGGAAAAGTCATTTATGTTCTTTTAGAGTGTCTAGTTTGTGTATATGAGGTCATATTATTGTAATAATCTGAATCCTTTTCATAGAGTGTCCATTTGGCCACCTGGATATATTATTTAAGAAGAATGTTTAGAAGAGGATGTCTCGATTGGAGGATGTTAGCACTTAACTATGGGGTATTGGATGATTCAATCATCATGGCACCATACATAGGCCTCATAGTGAAGCATTCGGGCAGTCAAGAATTATTGGACGTGGATTTTTGGCCCAACTTGTTGACTTCGTTGTCTTAAAAGAATGGATTACATCTTTATTTTCAGTTATCAAGTCTATTGAATGTTATCATTATTATAAATTTCCTTGGGTTTCCATTTTCATTGTAATTATATATAGTTTTTAAGGATATGGTTTTCTAAATGGTTACATTTTTTATCTTCCCCAGTTTCAAGTTCTTCTCATTGTCAAGATGTGATCATATTATAGAAATAATGAATTTTTCTCCAAATATAGGTTTTTCAATTGTATTGGTTCATTCCATCTTTGAATTAATTTCTTTCATTAGGAAACGATGGATCATTGTTGTATTAGTTGTATATATTCAGAATCCTCTATGGATTATCATTTTTTCAGGGATCTTTGGTTCATGTTAAATGTTCCCCTGTTGGTTCCATGGAGTGGGTTGATCATTTTGGTGGGGAGAACATTTCTATTATTCTTTATTTCTTTTTTAGTTTTTCCATTAAACAAGTGGAATTTTACTTGTGGAGTGAAGGGTCACCCTGAATACCATGGTTCCATTTTTCATCATTGATCATGGATAATATGCTTTTGTTCTCATTTATAGTAGGGACATTTAAGGGGAAATAATTTTTGGGGTAGGGGGAACTATCAGACCTCAACCATGGATTCTCAAATATATTATTATTTTATTGTTGTTTTTATTTTGTTTTTGGTTTGGATCATTTATCTTGTGAAAATGTATTATTTTGTATTGGTTTTTATGATGTTTTATGGGTATGTGTAATGTTTTTGAATGGTTTGAGCACGGTTTAGAAAATTGTACAACTTAGATAGATCATGATCACATAGTTCGATCATTTTTCTACTAAGTGGGAATCCCATGTGGGAACATGTTTTATGGTTATGTTTCATTGTAAAACTAACCACATAGCCTAATTATGCAACCCTTGAAACTCTTCATTGTGAGGAATTTCACAATTTTTTCACAATTGTTTTTACCATTTCGGAAACCCATGGATCCAGCCGAATGAATTGTATTAATTTCTCCATTTAATATTATTTATGTTGTGTTTAATCACTCAGACTCCCACATAATTTCCCCTAGTTTAATCCCTTTGGTGGAGGATTTCCTTTCACCAAAGCTCTTAGAATGTGATTTCATGGAGTTATCTTGTTGATTCTTCAAACAGTTTAAAAGGATAGAAATTACTTCTCATTCTTCCTTGGTATTCATAAATATTCCCCTACTGATATAACTATATTGGCCATGTTGGGGTGATTTGGATACCATGGGTGGTCAAAATTAGTGTTTTTTCTTTCTTACGGTTGGGATCTATGGTCGGAGTGTCTTTCTAATGGATTTCATCAAATGTGATAACATTATTCCACTTGAGGTAGGTATTTCTATTAGTTTTCATTTTGAAACAAACCACATTATTCTTAAGAGTGTAAAATTATTTTATAATACTATTTCACATGATATAGATGTGTTGGTGTGAATGTTTGAGGGGATTTATTATTGTAAATTTGATGAAATAATGGGTCTTTAAAGGGATTTATTTACTACACCTTTTTATATTTACGTATGATTGATATTCATTGAAATTCAATTTGTATATTTTTGAAAAAATTATATTTTTTTTGATGTTTATCCTAGGATAATAAATCGTATTGGTATTATTTGTAATTTGGTCTTACTATGTGTCTTCTTGAGCCTTTTATGGGTTATTTCTTGTGTGTTGACTTCTTGAAATTGGTGGTAACAGAATTTTTCACTATATAAATTTCTTTCTTAGGCATTTTAAATGGATTAAAAGATCTGTTTGGTATATGTTTGGTCATAAAATTGGAAACATTTTCACAATTTAATGTGAACACAAATGATAGTAGATTATTAATATTATATTCACCTTAAATCAATTATTTCATAACACAATTTCTTAAAATATTTTATTTTACCTTACCCACCTATTTTCAAATGGTTTCTTGAAAATAAAAATGTCTTCATGATCATTCCATGGATTCTAAATGGTCAGTTGGTTTTTAAATGAATTCAATGGGGGGTTTCATGTTTATATTCTATGGTATGTCATCCTTTACACATTGGAATTAGATTCTGTTCCTTAATGATATAAAGGCCTCATTGGAACCCTTTTAAGCATGTTTTATGATTTATAATTACTTTGTGGAATGGGTTTATAATAGAATTTGTATTAAAATATAGAGGATGGGTTTGAACATTTAGGTGTTATAGAATGTGGATGTGAAATCATGTGATGTGAATTCCCAATTGGTATATAATAGTTTTTTTGGAAAGTGGTTTTGAATCTCGTATAATTTAATTGCCCGACTAGTAGTTCTAAATGGATTGTTGTGAGATGGGGACCTCAAGTGTGGATCCTACAAAGAGAGAGTTATCACAATGGTGGAGTTATTGATTAGGCTTGGAAATAATTATTGATATGGGTTATTAATTTATGAAATTATTTTGAAGACCTCCCTCTTAACCATATATGACTTTCATTGGATTCCTGGGAATCATCTAGCGGTCGAGTGTTGATTTATTAACAACACTGATTAGACCTGTTAGTATCCCCTATATTTGCTGATAGGAAAAGAGGAAAGATATAATTTTTTTTTTATTTCAGGGAGTCCTATTAGTTATTTTCTATATAGTATCACCATATTCAAAAAGGTGATCTTGAACCTAGTACTTCTAAGGATTACCAATATAGATGTTTCAGAAATTACTATGATTTTCTATTTTTATGTCCATCATTATTTTTTTTGCATGGTTACAAGTTTGAGTAATAAAATATTTCTTATATAAATAGATTATTTCTAGTATATCACATGCATTTTATATTTCTAGTAATTTTCAGCACAACCCTCTATTTTTACTGGTTTTTATTCTTCTTTGGTTTTGGTTATGAAATATTTATTATTTAAAATGGAAATTTTTTTAAAAATGATAGTGTTGTGTTGTTTAAAATGTCATTTTTTTATTGAAATAGGTTTTTTATTTTTAAATGATGTATCTTATTTCTTATATGTATTAAAAATTCATTCTTGTGGAATTTTTTGAGAATGTAAATGTATGGATTCTATTATGCATAACTACTAAGATATTTATGCAAAAAATACTATTTGTTCCACTTGGTTTTGGAAGATACAAAATGTATTACAGGTTTGTGTTTTTGGTTTGGTTGAATGATGAGTGGGAGGGTTTTCTTGATGGTGGTGACTAAGAGGTCTCAGGGAGTTCAAATTGGGTTTCATTTCAGTTTTGGTTTATTTTAGTTTTCAGTTTCTATGTGTTTTTAGTTTATGTTTCATACTCTATTTTGTTCATTAGGTCATTATCTTTTATTGGGTTAAATCACCCACATTATATTTATAATGACCCGTACTTTACATACATTGTTATTACTTCAGAATTGAAGCACACTTATTACAACATATAATAAAACCAGGAAAGGATCGTATAGGTATAGTGTCTTTAGAAACTAGGAAACATAAACAACTGGTTCATAAAGCATCTACTTTGCCTCCCATTTATTTATTCATATATAGAGTCCCTTTTTGGCATATCCAACTTAATAACCTTCTTCCTGACCTGGGTAAATAAAACATACCAAAGGGTGAGCTCAAGAGCTCAGTAAGGGTAAACAAAAGAAATATCAATCACATCATATTCATAAGAACATAACATTTTGGAAATCTTAACCTACAAAAGAGTTCATAATATCATAACATGGGATAAATCATAGAAGTGAAATGTAATCCCAATAATCATAACTTAAAAGATGAAACTTTTTGTAATACACACATAATCATACAGAATCATTTTTTATTAGTCAAGACTCATTTTCGAGACTATCTTCGTGGACAAAGTCCATTACTGAACCGAGTTAACTCCTCGTTTCCATCCTGTTTCACTGAACCTGTTTAACCTGCCATTCCATCCATGTCTATCTCATGAGATATGAAATCTTTACCCAATTAATTGGAGGTAGATATAGGTCCCACCCATCTTATAATGATACCATTCTTATGTGTGCCACAAAATCATAAACCATACATCATAGCATAACCCATGTAATAAAAATGGGATTCTTAAACAACATGACATCATAAAACAATTCATATAAGATAAAGGAATTCATAAAAATCATTCCATCACAACATAATCAAATAAATTTAATAATAGGGATATAAACAAAAACCTATATTATCTTAAATGGAAAATAATTTTGATAAAGCACTTGAACTCCATTCTTGAGGAAAATATCCTTTCTACTTAAAAAACATTTTTCCTTTCTTAACATGTCATATGATTCAAAACTAAAAGAATTTCATTAAAAATAAACTTGACAACTTTTAAAGAAATCTTCTTAGAAATAATGTTTTAAAAATTCATTCATGTCGTATAAGTTAAAAAAACATTCTTCTCGTACATTTGTAGGAAAAGTCAAAAAATACCTCGTACGAAAAATGACAAAAGATTCCTTTCATATCTTTTACTAAAAAATCATTGAAGGGTAAAATTGGATATAAACTATTGTAGAAGGATATTACATATTGAGGAAACAGGGATGTGGATGATAAAATACACCCCAGTAAATACCAAAGTATAAACAATCTCGGATAAAAATGAGATTGTGATATTTCCCTTACATTAGGTCTGATTTGCTTCGTAAGTGTCCGAACCTCTTGTATAATGATTTAAATAATGTTATTGACTTATTCCAGAATCATACTTATTTTTATGATATCATATATGGTCATATTCTTAGCTTCTTATTAGTAATATTTCATTACTACTTGTTATTCGGGTGTTTATTACTTTTTGTTCTTATGCGTGTTTTGTCAAATAAATTCTTAATTTTCCTTTTAGGTTATAGATACCTCATTTCCAGAATTTTATTACTGTAATATATATCATATCAATTCATTCAATTCATTTATATAATAATTATGCAATGAAGATCATGTAGAACAAGTCACATCACATCATGGAGACGGTATTCTGTACGTACGCATGATCGATGATATCGTTCCCATGATCATGGAATTGTATTGGAGTGTATGTATACTATTTCAGAATCAATATAACTTTTCAATAATCATACATAGTCATTATTTACACCATTATACCCATCCAAGTAATGTGGTGGCGGAAAATATATTACACCACGGCGTGGAGACGGTATTCGGTACGTACGCACGCACAGTGATTTCATTTTCCGTAGGTTGGATAGATGGTGAAATAGGGTTGTTTCATACTTATAATAACATATCCGTATATGAGTGATACTGATGTTATTACTTAATAATGAAACAACTAAATAAGAAGAAGTGGAAGAAGAAATAAATATGAAAGAATCGGTAACGGACATTACCTCTTCTTTGAAGTGCTTCTTTGAGACCTCCTTTTAGGGCACTAAAATTGGACTTTGAAGAAGACCAGGACCTCTAAGATGTCTCTAGGGAAGTGGAGAGGGGAAAGTGACAGGGGTTGGCCGATCTTGAAGTCTCAAAGTGGTGTGAGGAAGAGGGGGAGGATGTGCCCTTTTATAAGGGAGGAGAGGGGCTCTTTTGGAAAAACAAAAAATATTATTTTATTATAAAGTAAATTTAGGTTTTAAATAGCTCCAAATTGATATATTTCGAATCTAAGGTGGGTATTGGTCGAAATCCTCTCATCCAATAGAATTTAGACAAGTTTAGGTTCCTATTTTAACCTTATCATTTAGATTTAACATTAAGTTAAATAATTTTACGTTTACCGTGTCATCTTGTGTTCTTATACTATAAGGTTAATAAACATACAATAAGCAGCCAAACGAACCCAACATGTTTATTATTAATATATAAACCTTATATAAGTCATTTGGCCTAATAATAAATTTTTAGGAATAAAATATTAATTATTAATATAATATTTGTTTTAAAAACTATTTTATGTCAATTTTGACACTATTTAGTAATTGATTTTTGTGAAACTCATAACAGAATTATTATTTCGAAAAAAGTTAATTAAATCAATAATAACATGTCATATTAACCTATAAAATTTGTTGAATTCATAAAAAGTCTCAAATTACATTTATTTTGGTATTTATAACATGAATTATGTCAATATTTCATTAATAAGATAATTATTGCGTCATCTTTGTGCCATAAATAAATTAAATTATTTAAAGTCTAAAAATTACAAATAAAACACCATTATGTAGGAAATCTTTTTATCTTTATAATGAATATTTATAGTCGAATTTATATAATGTATATGCTTATATTGAAAATTATTTACTTATTAAACGTTGATTTTAACTATTTTAACCCTTATTTAAATAAATGTCCTAATCTAATCCAAGTGGGCCTAAATGGTCATGTTTTATTCCTAAGATTGTTTTTGGTCAAATTTCACTTATCCAATAGAATTAGGACATGTGTTAGGGTAATAATAATATCATTTTTACCCTTAATTACCATATTTACTTTTAATCGTGGTAAATAAAAGTAAAAAGTTACTATTCACCAAAAATTATTTTCATCTCATTGAACCACATTTTTCTTACTGAAATCAACCGTGTCTCTCGGATTTTTGAAATTCCACTCACAGAAGTAGTAAAATTAAGTTTTATGAAAAATTTAGTTTTTTTATCTACCACTTAGTGGTTTCACTATTCATCAAAAATTGAAAGTTTTTAGAAAAATACCAAAATTTCACCCTAAGCTAATTTCGATATTCCGAATCCTAAAATGAAGTCCATTTGGAAAAATAATATTTAAAAAATTTCAAAAAGTGTTTATTACTATTCATAACGGCTAGTTTTAATAATATTTTAATAGTATATCATTGTTTAGGGAAACTCGGTATTGCGTATGACGCAAGCTATCGAGGAAGGTCGCGATTGCGTGTAAAGCAAGCCAAGAAAGTGAAAGATTTCATTGATGATTTATATAATATAAAAGTCTTGGGTGTTACATTATACCCCCCATAAAATTAATTTCTCCCTCGAAATTCGTCACTTTGTAACAAACAGATGAGGATACCTTTCCCTCATCATATCCTCAAGCTCCCATTTAGCTTCTTCTAATTAGTGGTTCCTCCATAAAACTTTCACCAATCGAGTGGTCTTGTTTTGTAGGACTTTTTCCCTACGATCCAGAATCTCTATCGGTTGTTCTTCATAAGAAAGATCTTGCTCTAGCGGTACAACTTCTGAGTTGAGTACATGTGAAGGATTAGGTATGTACTTTCTCAGGAGAGATACATGGAACACATCATGAACTTAAGAGAGATTCAGTGGAAGCTCCAATCGGTAAGTTACCTTCCCAACATGATCCAGTATTTCGAAAGGACCGATATATCTAGGGCTTAACTTCCCCATCTTTCCAAATCTCATGACCCTCTTCCAGGGTGATATTCGTAAGAACACTTTATCACCCACTTCAAACTCTAGGTCTTTTCTTTGGTTGTCGGCAAAACTTTTCTGTCGATTCTGATATGGTCTTATGTGTTGTTCAATATATCTGACCTTTTCTTCCATTTCATCAACGGGATCACGTCCTAATAGCTTTCTTTCCCCAACTTCATCCCAGCAAGTTGGAGTCCTGCATTTCTTTCCATAGAGAGCTTCAGAAGGATCCATATGAATACTGGAGTGAAAGCTATTATTATAAGAAAACTACACCAAAGGTAGGTGTTGATCCCAACCACCTTTTAAATCCATAGAGCAAGCTCTAAACTTATCCTCTAGCGATTGAATTGTTCTCTCAGACTGACCGTCTGTCTGAGGATGATAAGAAGTGCTGAAACTCAACTCGGTATCCAGAGTATGCTGAATACTTCGCCAGAACTTTGAGGTAAATCTTGGATCCCGATCAGATATAATAGAAAGTGGTACTCCTTGCAATCATAACACTTCCTTCACATATATCCTGGCAAGATGATCCAGAGAGAAATCCTCTCTAATAGCGATGAAGTGTGCAGACCTTGTAAGATGATCAACTATGACCCAGATAGCATTATTGCCTTTGGATGTTTTAGGAAGTCCGGTGACAAATTCCATAGTGATGTTTTCCCATTTCCATTCAGGTATGGGTAATGGTTGTAACATCCCCTTAGACTTCTGTCCCTCAGCTTTAACTTGCTAACAAACCAAGCATCGAGAGACATATTCAGCAACATCTCTTTTCATGTCATCCCAGCAGAAGTACTCTTTTAGGTCCCTATACATCTTTGTGCTTCCAGGATGAATAGAGAATGAAGAACTATGAGTCTCATCCAGCAGCTCCTTCTTTAATTCGGGGATGGTAGGAACACAAACCCGATTCCTGAACTTTATTATCCCATCACAATCAAGGTTGAATTCAGGAACATTTCTCACCTTTTTTATTAACTCTACATATTCTTTTTGTGCCTCTTTAATCTTCCCATGTATATATGGTTGAACATTCATTTGAGAAAGATACGATTTTCCCCTTTCATTATAATTCCAATATCCATCCTTTGTAAATCCATAAATATTGGATCTTTTGTGATAATCATCATGGATAAACTGGCATGGTCTTGTTGACTTAATGCATCTGCCACCTTGTTTGCTTTCCCAGGGTGGTAATGAATTGAGCAGTCGTAATCCTTAATCAGCTCCAACCATCTTCTTTGGCGCATATTCAGCTCCTTTTGTGTGAAAATATACTTTAAACATTTATGATCAGTATAAATATCACACCTTTCACCATAAAGATAATGCCTCCAAATCTTTAATGCAAATATTTCTGCCGCTAACTCCAAATCATGAGTTGGGTAATTTCGCTCATGGATTTTCAACTGTCGTGAGGCATAAGCTATCACCATATCATTTTTCATAAGAACACACCCTAAACCCTTATTGGATGCATCACTGTAGATCACAAACCATTCTCCACTACAAGGCAGTGTGAGCATCGGTGCACTAACTAACCTTCTTTTCAACTCCTTGAAATTCTCTTCACATTCCTCCGTCCAAACAAACTTAACTCCTTTCCGAGTCAACTTGGTGAGTGGATTAGATAATCATGAAAAATAATTCACAAAACGTTGATAATATCCATCCTAACAAAGAAAAATTAGGATCTCAGTCACTGTTGTTGGTCTCGACCATCTTTCGATAACCTCTGTTTTTGCTGGATCCACAGATATCCCCTCTTTTGAGATTATGTGACCCAAAAATGCAACTTTTTTTAGCCGAAATTCACACTTGGTAAATTTTCCATAAAGCTTCTCCTTTCTCATGGTATTTAATATAATTCTCAAGTGATCTTCATGTTCTTCCTTGATCTTTGAATATACAAGAATATCATCTATAAAGACTACCACAAACTAATCAAGATAGTCTCTAAAGACTCTATTCATCATATCCATGAAGATAGCAGGGGAATTAGTAAGACCAAATGGAATCACTATAAATTCATAGTGTCCATACCTTGTACGGAAAGCCGTCATTGGTATACCCTCCCTTTTGACCCTTAATTGATGATACCCTGAACGAAGATCAATCCTAGAAAAGTATTAAGCTCCGCGTATTTGGTCAAATAGGTCATCAATGCGCAGGAGAGGATATTTGTTCTTGATAGTGATCTTGTTAAGTTTTCAATAATCAATGTAGAGTCTCATTGATCCATCTTTCTTCTTAACAAATAGAACAGGTGCTCCCCAAGGTGATGCACTAGGGCGTATGAACCCCTTATCAAGATTCTCTTGGTGTTGCTTCATCAATTCCTGCAACTCAATTGGGGCCATTCTATAAGGTGTCTTTGAAATAGGCAAAGCACCCGGTATGAGTTCTATTGAAAACTCAACTTCACGATTTGGTGGAAGACCTGGTAATTCCTCCGGAAAGACATCATCAAACTCTCGTACAATGGGAATATTCTTAATCGTGAGTTTCTCACCAACCATTTGAGATAAATAACCTTCAATATGTGGAATCAAGTCCCTTAAGATGGAAGAAATTTCCAATGGAAGGTTATGTTCATCCTTGCATCGATAGACGATCATAGATTGATCTGGAATATGAAATGTGACTTCCCTTATTTGGCAATTGATATGATCTCCATATAAATAAAGTCAATCCATGCCAAGAATCACATCAAATTCCACTATAGGAAGGATCAAAAGATTTGCAGGAAGCACTTTCCCACAAACTTCAATCGGAGAAGAATTATAAACTTTTGATGCGACTGTTGTTCCATTAGGGGTTGTCACAGCTAACTCAACGTCTAATTATTGAGGTAATATGGTGATATCCTTAGAAAAATCTTCAGAAATAAAAGAGTGGTGGATCCAGAATCAAATAAAACATTTTCTACTTTAGAGTGGATGGTAAGTGTACCTTTCACCACATCGTTATCGTACTCCACATTGCTGATAGAAATTGCATGTGACTTTCCATTATCTTTATCCTTAAGAGTTTGTTGATGTCGACCATCATCATCAACCCCTGGATTTGGGCATTGATTGGCATAATTCCCCATCTCCTTGCACTTGAAACATTGAAGAGTAGTAGGTACATTTTGTGCATCCCTTCCTTTTTTTGCATCACTAGACATCTTCTTCCCACCATTGCGGCATTAAAATGCACTATGACCTTCCTTTCCACATTTTAAACATTTACTTGTCCCTTTAAGACAACTCCCTCCATGTTTTTTTCCACACATTGATCATAAGGGAAAGCTCATCTTCTTTTCAGTGTGCTCTTTAGATTTTCCTTTGAATTCCATTTTTCTCCTCTTATAAAACCCATATGACTGATGGGTTAATCCAATATCTATCTTGACATTAAGAGCACATTGAATGATTTCCTCGTAGCTATTGAAGTCCCTTATGGCTAACACCCTTCAAAGACTTGTTTTTAAGCCACTAAAGAATCGATCGATCTTACTCACAGGTTGGATAATAATACCAGAAGCATACCTTGCATGTCTCGTAAAATTTGCTTCATAGGTACCAATAGATTCATCATCCTTTTGCTTTAGTTCAAGAAACTCCTTCTCCATATTTGTTCGGAGAATACTAGGGAAGTACTTACTGGAAAATAAGTTCTTGAACTCGTATCATTCCATGGACTCAATTTCATCTCTTTGCCTCGTATTTTTGATAAGATTCCACCATTGATCAGCATCACCTTCTAGATGATACACGGCTAAGATGAATTTATCATGTTCAGAACATTGATGAACAGAAAATATCTTTTCCGTAGTACAAATCCATTGTTCAGCAACTAATGAATCAGTAGACCCTTGGAAAGAAGGAGGACACTACCTCATGAAAGATTCAACAGAATTTTGCTCCTTCTTTTGCTCGTTTGGAAGTCCTGCATGATTCATAGCTTGAGAAAGTTGTGTGAGCATGGCTACAAGATTTTGCATTCCAGCTCCCATAACGTTTGGTTGCTCAGGGGGAAAATCATTGCATTGTCCGTCGCATTCTGCATTAACACGGTTCCTTCGGGTTCCAGCCATTGACTAAAACCAAGAAGAATAGTGTGAGCAACACTAATTATAATAGGAAAACCACATAATCAAGAATAAAATTTCACACATAAGATCTTATCCTATGTTATTCATGGACATTTCTAAAACACTATGATTGTGTTCTATGCTTAGACTTATCCTTAGGGTTCTTACTAATGCTTTTACATCCTAATTTCCAAAGGTTGACTATACATTTCCTCTGATACCAACTATAATGACCCGTACTTTAAATACATTTTTATTACATCAGAATTGAATCACACTTATTACAACACATAAAAAAACAGGAAAGGACCATATAGGTATAGTGTCTTTAGAAACTGGGAAACATAAACAACTGCTTCATAAAGCATCTACTTTGCCTTCCATTTATTTCATCATATCTAGAGTCCCTTTTTCGAATATCCTACTTAATAACCTTCTTCCTAACCTAGGGAAATAAAACATACAAAAGGGTGAGCTCAAAAGCTCAGTAAAGGTAAACAAAAGAAATAGAAATCACGTCATATTCATAAGATCATAACATTTTGGAAATCTTAACCTGCAAAAGAGATCATAATATCATAACATGGGATAAATCATAGTAGTGAAATGTAATCCCAATAATCATAACTTAAAACATGAAACTTTGTGGAATACACACATAATCATATAGAATCATTTCTTATTAGTCAAGACTCATTTGTCGAAAATATCTTAGTGGACAAAGTCCATTTCTGAACCAAGTTCACTCCTCGTTTCAGTCCTGTTTCACTAAACCAGTTTAACCTGCCGTTCCAGCCATGTCTATCTCATGAGATATAAAATCTTTACCCAATGCATTGGAGGGAGATTTAGGTCCCACCAATCTCATAATTATACCATTCTTATGTGTGCCACAAAATCATAAACCATACATCATAGCATAACCCATGTAATAAAAATGGGATTCTTAAACAACATGACATCATAAAACAATTCATATAAGATAAAGGAATTCATACAAATAATTCCATCACAACATAATCAAATCAATGTAATAATAGGGATATAAAAAGAACCCTGTATTATCTTAGATGAAAAATAAATTTGATAAATCACTTGAACTCCATTCTTGAGGAAAATATCCTTTCTACTTCAAAAACATTTTTCCTTTCTTAACATGTCATACGATTATAAACTAAAAGAAGTTGATTAAAAATAAACATGAAAATATGTAAAGTAAGCTTCTTGGAAATAATGTTTTAAAAATCCATTCATGCAGTATAAGTTAAAAAAACATTCTTCTTGTACTTTTTTCGGAAAAGTCCAAAAATACCTCGTACAAGAAATGACAAAATATTCCATTAATATCTTTTACTAAAAACTCATAGAAGTGTAAAATTGGATATAAACTATTGTAGAAGGATATTACATATTGAAGAAACATGGATGTGGATGATAAAATACACCCCAGTAAATAGCAAAGTATAAACAATCTCGGATAAAAATGAGATTGTGATATTTCCCTTACCTTAGGTCTGATTTGCTTCGTAAGTGTCTGAACCTCCTGTATAATGATTCAAATAATTTTATTGACTTATTCCAGAATCATACTTATTTTTATTATATCATATATGGTCATATTATTATCTTCTTATTAGTAATATTTCATTACTACTTGTTATTCGGGTGTTTATTACTTTTTTTTCTTATGCGTGTTTTGTCAAATAAATTCTTCTTTTTCATTTTAGGTTATAGATACATCATTTCCATAATATTATTAGTGTAATATATATCATATTAATTCATTAAATTCATTTATATAATCATTATGCATTTAAGATCATGTAGAATGAGTCGCATCACATCGTGGAGACGGTATTCCGTACCTACGCACGAGCGATTATATCATTCCCATGATCATGGAATTGTATTGGAGTGTATGTATACTATTTCAGAATCAATATCACTTTACAATAATCATATATAGTCATTATTTACACCATTATACACATCAAAATAAGGTGGTGGTGGAAAATAGATTACACCACGGCGTGGAGACGGTATTCCGTACGTACGCACGCGTGGTGATTTCATTTTCCGTAGGATGGATAGATGGTGAAATAGGGTTGTTTCATACTTATAATAACATATCATTATATGATTGATACTGATGTTATTACTTCATAGTAAAACAACTAAATAAGAAGAAGTGGAAGAAGAAATAAAGATGAAAGAATTGGTAACGAACATTACCTCTTCTTTGAATTGCTTCTTTGAGACCTCCTTTTAGGGCACTAAAATTGGTCTTTGAAGAAGACCAAGACCTCTAGGATGTCTCTAGGTAAGTGTAGAGGAGAAAGTGTCAGGTGTTGGCCGTGCATGAAGGCTCAAAGTGGTGTGCGGAAGAGGGGGAGGAGGTGCCCTTTTATAAGGGAGGAGAGGGGCTCTTTTGAAAAAACTAAACATATTATTTTATTATAAAGTAAAGTTCGGTTTTAAATAACTCCAAATTGATATATTTAGAAGCTAAGGTGAGTATGGGTCGAAATCATCTCATCCAATATAATTTAGACAAGTTTAGGTTCCTATTTTAACCTTATCATTTAGATTTAACATTAAGTTAAATAATTTTACTTTTACCGTGTCTTCTTGTGTTCTTATAATATAAGGTTAATAAACATACTATAAGAAACCAAAAGAACCCCAAATTGTTTATTATTAATATATATAACCATATCTAAGTCATTTTGCCGAGCCTTAGATTTTTAGGAATAAAATAATAATTAATAATATAATATTTGTTTTAAAAACTATTTTATGTCAATTTTGACACTATTTAGTAATTGATTTTTGTGAAAATTATAACAGAATTATTAGTTCAAAAAAAGTTACTTAAATCAATAATAATATGTCATATTAACCAATAAAATTAGTTGAATTCATAAAAAGTCTCAAATTACATTTATTTTGGTATTTATAACATCAAGTATGTCAATATTTCATTACTAAGATAATTACTCCATCATCTTTGTGTCATAAATAAATTAAATTATTTAATGCCTAAAAATTACAAATAAAATACCATTATGTAAGAAATATTTTTATCTTTCTAATGAATATTTATAATTTAATTTATCTTATGTATAATCTTATATTAAAAATTATTTACTTATTAAAATTTGATTTTAACTATTTTAACCCTTCTTTAAATAAATTAATAATAAATGTCCTAATCTAATCCAAGTGGGCCTAAATGGTCATATTTTATTCCTAAGTTTGTTTTTAGTTGAATTAAACTTATCCAATAGAATTAGGACTTGTGTTAGGGTAATAATAATATCATTTTTACCCTTAATTACCCTATTTACTTTTAACCGTGGTAAAAAAAAGTAAAAAGTTACTATTCACCAAAAATTATTTTCATCTCATTGAACCACATTTTACTTACTGACATCAACTGTGTCTCTTGAATTTTTGAAATTACACTCACAGAATTTGTAAAATTATGTTTTATGAAAAAATCAGTTTTTTTAACTACCACTTAGTGGTTTCACTATTCATCAAAAATTGAAAGTTTTCAGAAAAATACCAAAATTTCACCCTAAGATAATTTTGATATTCCGAATCCAAAAATGAAGTCCATTTTGAAAAATAAAATTTATAAAATTTCAAAAAGTGTTTATTACTATTTATAACGGCTAGTTTTAATAATATTTTAATAGTATATCGTTGTTTAGTGAAACTCGGTATTGCGTACGACGCAAGCTATCGAGGAAGGTCGTGATTGCATGTAAAGAAAGTCCAGAAATTGAAATATTCCGTTGATGATTTATATAACATAAAAGTCTCGGGTGTTACAGTATTGACATTTACACCCCATAATAAGATTCTATACAATAGGATCATGACCACATCATGAGAATTTTCTCATGCAAGTTTGGGTGTCATGTTGGATTAGAGTATAGCATGGATCATGAAAAAATGGTATCAAGTCCGCCCTTTATTATTTGGGGTGTCAAATTGACTGGAGATTAGGACTATTATTAATCAAGAGGTAGGTGTGGAAAGGGCATCACAAACACTTAATCAATTTTTTCAATCAGTTTCTTGTGGAATTATAGGTATTTAGTCAGTATTTTGGTTTTGGGTGAGTGGAATGATAATGAAAATAGATTTGAAATAGGTTTTCATTGTGGGATTTCATAGAGTAGTGACACAGATGACGATTTAGGTAATAGTTCAGGATACTTATAGTTATTGGTTCTTTGGTGTAGAATGGTCAACTAAACCATGTAGCTGTGTATTTAATTGTCACTAGTTATCTATTTTTCTTATTTTCATTTGAGTAGTATTATGGCTTGTATTTATTTGTGGTGGGTAAATTTTTCAAAGAAAAATGGATTTTTAGATAAGATGTTTTTTAATAAAAAAAGGTTTTGGAAAGGATTAAATTTTAATGTGGGGTTTTGTGTTTAATATAGGATATTAAAATTGGGTTTGGGTATTTGAATGGTGGCTTGGGATTCATAGTGGTTTGGAAATTTGGGTGAAATGGTGGATCATGAAAAGGGGATTCAAGTTTACTTCATGACATTTGGATTGTGTGTTTTTCTTTTATCATGAGGTCGTCCTTTTGGTTTATTTTTAATTAGATTTTACATTTGGTTTATGTTTGTTTTGGTTATGTGATTTCTTTCTACTAAGTGTCTTACACACAGAACGGTCACATAGGTTTCATGTGTGTCTTTTCTAATTTTTGATGCTTCCCATACACTATGTCAGGTTGAATAATTGAATAAAATAATGGTTTTCCCCAACATCATAGTGATTGTGGTATGTTTGAGGAAATATGATTCCATGATAATGTAAAAATAATCTTCATGTTTTTGGGAACACCTGAAGTGGTATGATTTGAGAAATCATAGTAATGTTTAAATGATTGTTTTTATATCATTGAATGGTGATCTTACCAATAAAATTGAATGGTGGGATGTCCAGGGAAGAGTTTAAGAACACTCTCATCTGAAGGTTTGTAGATAAGGATTTGAAAACCAATAGGGTATAATATCTGATGAATGTTTGATTAGGTTAGTTGAAATGAAGATTAATGGTGACCACCTCAAAGAGATGGGTTCATTTTCTATAGATGTATCATCACAAGATTAGCTGAAATATAATATTTTCATTTAGGGTATTCAATTAGAGATTATGGAATAAATACCCTTTTAATATGAAGTATGATTTTTGATGTGTGTTGATGAAGCATTCCAACTGAGTTGGTTTCCGTATCAAATTCAGGTGTAAATCTACTATCTCTTTCCACTCATGAAGTTTGGAAATCTGGTAAGATTTGTGTACTATAGGAACCCATTTGTGGGTAGTCCCTTTTTTCATATTCGTCTTCTTTCTCAACAAACAAGTCATTTGTGTGATTTATGTGTGGCCAGTTTGGTATGTTGAAGCCTTCATTTCATAATTACTTGAAGCATTGTTATAGATGTGTCCGCTAGGGTCATCTATAGAAATTCTATATGAAGTATGTTTAGAAGAGTAACACTCTTTCAAAGGTTATAGTGTATGAATATGTGGTACTAGATGCTTCATTATTTAGTTACAGATCTATAGGTCACAAAATTGTACCTTCATATAGTTGGAAACCATTTTATGTGGGGTTGTTTCCATGATTTTGGTCATTGATGTTGGAATGGAACGGTTTAAGTCCTCATTTTTAGTTCACCATCATGTTGTAAATATAATTTTTTTTAAAGGGCTTGGTGGTTCAATTTACTTATTAATTTTTTGGTTATGTTTTTGTATTTGGGTTTTAAAGGGATATCATTGTGCATTGGTCAGGGTTCCTTGTAGTTCCCATTCTGACAATATGTGCATCTTTTGGAAATAATGGATAATATTACATCTCATGGTTTGGAATCGACATATAGTCATGCTCTCTTGGTATACATGTGTTTCTTGAGTGTATGATGTATCATTCCTAGGATTTTTGTTTGTATGGAGAAACCATTGTGGGTTTCCATTGTGTAGGGGGTGTTTTTTGTGTTGGGGGTTCCAGTCTTGGTGACATGGGGTGTGTTGATATTTGTGGTGGGAGAAAATTTTCCTTCTCCATATTGTTAATTTATTAATGTAATTTTCTCTATAATTATTTTTGGGTGACATTCAGAGTAAAGGGTCACAAAATATTTTGGGGTACAATTTGGAATCGTTCGCTTATGAGTTTGAGTTTTGTTTATCATTAATCTTGGTGAATTTCTGGGGGTATATTATTTTCATGGTGGGGAGAATATTCACACCCTTAACTTGTTTCTTATTTTATTTTACTTTTTTTTATATTGGTTCCTTTTTTATGTTTAGTTCATGTTCATAGTAAAAATATTTTATTTTATGGAGTTTTTTTAAAGGATTCTATCATGTTCAAGATTTGTGCCTGATTTTTTCATGGATTGACAATAGATGCGGCCTAAAAAGAATGGGATGACATGGGTTGCTCATGGTAACTCTTTGTGTGAGTGATACTTGTAAAATGGTCACACGGTCATGGTTCACGGTTAAAATAACCATGAATCCTATGTTTTCTCTCGTGAAACTCCGGACATTGTGGAATTTCGTTTTTTTGTACATGTTTGATTTAACCATATGAGCTTATGGTTAAAACCTCACAAAGATATTTTTTCTATTTCAATTATTTTTATGTGTGATTTTTTCCATTGGACTCCACAATCAAGTTCACCCAAAATATGATTCCATTCTTCGGGTATTTTACATCTCTAAATCTTCTTTAATATAATTTATTGGTGATTCTTCACTTATTTCAAAAGCTGTGGGATTTATTCTCCATACTCCTAGGTTTTCATCTATTTTCCTATCCTTTGATAACTATAGATCCCATGTATTGAAAATTTAAATACATAGGGTTGTTAGAAAATGGGGTTTTATCATTCTTAGTGTTGTGGTCCATGGTTTGAGGGTTTTTCTTGTGTATTTCATCAAAGGAAACATGATTCTTACACGTGATGAAGGTGTTTTAACTATATTCCTTTCCAAAACATTTCATTTGATGCTTTAGTATTTCTAATTAATTTATAAAATTATTTACTATTCATTTGATGTGTTTGTGGGTATTTCTGTGGAGGTTTCATATTATAAATAAGATGAATATTGGGTCTTTAAATTGTTTATCAACTATATATAAATATATGTATGCATATTGTTCAATAAAATTCCATTAGAAATTTTATGTATAAATTGGATGTTTTGGGTTATTTTTATCCTTTGTTAAGCATTGGTATTTGGTTTATTTGGAATTTTATCTTACTTTGTGTGTTTCTAGTGTCATTGGTTGGCTTTGTGCGTGTGTGGTGAGTCGTTGATATTTGTAACTTCCTAAATTGTTTTCTTTTGTGTTTTACAAGGTTCACAAAATTAGTGTCCTTGGATGTGGTCATTTCCATGTCATAAATGGGTCTACACATACATGGTCACAAAAATGATGATGGATTAATAAAATACTGCTCACATTAATTCAAAGATTTTAAAATACCTCCTTCATTATTGATTTAGATTACCCAACTCATTTCTAATGGTTTTTCCTAAATTAAAATTTATTCAAAATGGTTCATTTTTTTTCTAATTGGTAACATGGATTAAAAATAAATTTATGTGTAGTTTTAACTATATTTCACATGGCTTGGCTTGTTTGACACTTTGAATTTTTATTTTGTTATTATATCTTATAAATGCTCATTTGGAAACTATTTAATAATGATGTATTGTTTTGACTTGATTTAGGGAATTATTTGTAAATTGAAGTGGATATTATATATAGGTACCCGATTATATCTTATAGGCGTTCTATAAAATGGTTTCAACCCTGTGTGATGTGTATATCTCGATAGAAAATTATAATGTTTGGGAAATTGGTTTTGAAAATCATATGACAATATTTCCCATTTGGCTCTTTTGAATAGATTTTTGTGAGATAGGAACCTTAATAGAGGATCCTCCAATGACGGTGTCACCACATAAGTCATATAGGTGATAGGGTTGGAATGCATGGTTATTTTGGGTACTGGTTTAATCCACACATGTGAAGAACTCACCATTGAATATCTACTAATATATTTGCATTTTCGTTTTTCATATAGAGGGTTGTGTGACTATTAATTATTCACTCCAATAATTGGGCATGGTACATTTCGATTATGGGAGATTCCGTGTGTGAGGTGTCACTAGATTAGCTATTTTAGAGGATCCAATTGGTTATTTACCATGAGGCAACACAATATGTTGGCATGTGATCCCTAACAGAGTAAATACATGGATTTATTTTATATAAGTTTAGAAAATTCCCATGACTATCAATCTATATGTTCATGAATTTTGTTTTTTGTTCATAGTTTCTTTTTTACAAGAATCTTCTTGCTACTTTCTATAAAAGTTTTCTACATTTACACTAGATTGTTTTTATTCAATTCATTTTCAATATATCCCTCTTTATTACATTTTGTTTATTTTTTTGGGGTTTTGTTATGAAACTATTATGATTTAAAATGGAATCATTTTTTAGAAAGTGAATTGGTGTGTTTTTTAGAAATGTATATTTTTTTGGAGACATTTTTTTCATTTAGAAAAAATAATACCTATTTTCTATAAATATTTTAATGTAGTTTTTTTACTATATTGGAATAGGAAATGTATGGATGTGGTGGCTCTTACCTGATTATCTATTTATGCTCTCACCCAACTTGTTCTCTTATGGTGTCATTTGGAATGATATATTTTTTAGGTTTATGATTGTAGTTAATTTCCCTATATAGTGGAATGGTTTTGATGAGGATGCTAACCAAGAGGTCATGTAGAGATTACATTGGGTTTCCATTCAGTTTTATTGTTCTAGATTTCAATTTTCATCTAATAAAGTTGTATCTAATTCTACTTATATATTTATTGAGATTCATGAGTTTCTAGTTTCATCATTATACACAATTTCTATTATTTTATATTGTTAATTTTTTGGGAGAAATTTTTTTCCCATATATTATCATTTTTTCCCAGTTCTTGTAACCAACTTGAGGGGATTGGGAATGTATATCAGGCCTTGTCTCAGCCTAGGTCAAGTATCGAGTTGGATGGAAGCCTAAGTAGTTTGTGATATTTTGTATGTAACACCCCAAAAATTCATAGTACAATATTTCTTCAATGTAATGGAATAGCTTGATACACTGAGTTCAAGCGCACCACGACTTACCAAACTACTTGATCAAAAGTGGTTATTAATAGTATTAAATGAATTTTGAATGTTATCTAATCCTTATAATTTTAAAATCCATATTATGTGTTTCTTAGACATAATGTAGGAACAAAATAATTTTTTTAGATAAAAGAATTATTTTTTTAAAAATACCATTTATCGCCTTTTAATGGAGAACCCTTTTTAAATCCAATATTTGATACTTTTATATATTTAGTTGGAAAAATAAACTTTCTCTTTATAATTGGGACAAAATAATTTAGTTTCAATAAATTTTTGTTGTTTTTAGGATAACGTTCATTTTTGGGTGAATAGTGAAAAATACTATATTTTAACTGAAAACAACGTTTTAATCAAAATATTTTATAGTGTTGAGTTATAAATTTGAATGGTTTTGAAGTATAATTAGATTATATTTTTACCATTTAATCCAATATTGGTCATTATAAGTAATTTCACGTTGAAATTGAACAGAAACAAGTGTCAATCTTTTGATTGTTATTATTTCTTAAAAATACGCTTTTCAGTTTCTACAACGAGAATTAATTAATAAGTAATTATTGCAACTTCAATTTTTTGAAATTAGTAAAATAGAATTAATTTTTGAATTCGGAATATCAAAAATAACTTAGGGTGGTTTTATGGTATTTTTCTGAAAACTTTCAATTTTTGATGAATAGTGAAAAAAATGTGAGTTATTGTTTAAAACCGAATATTTATTTAAATAATTATTTATTTTATTAAAATTTATTTTAGGACAAAATATATACATAATACCTATATTAGTTCAGTGTAATTCATTGGATTCAGTTTATAATAATTTTAGATATATAAAAATATTATTGAACTTTTTATCGTCTTTTACCCACCTCCTAGGAACATTTGCAAAATTACATAAAGCTTACTTTTAACGCTTATATGAGTATAATTTCAATAATCCACGAAGAATGGTTTATATCTGTATGTAAAATTTGGTTCAATTAGATAAAAATAATTTTTGGTGAATAGTAACTTTTTTACTTTTATTAACCATGGTTAAAAGTAAATAGGGTAATTAAGGGTAAAAATGATATTATTATTACCATAAAACATGGAAAAATTATATTGGATAAGTGTAATTTGAAAAATAAAACATAAGGAATAAATTATGACCCTTTGGGTCCACATGGATTTTATTAGGACATTTATTATTATTTAATTCATAGAAGAGCAAAAAGTGTTAAATTCTATTTTTAATAATTAAATCATTTTTAATATTGGGATAAACATAAGATAAATTAGACTATAAATATTCATTAGAAAGATAATAATATTTCATAAATAATGGTATTTTATTTATTTATTTTAAAAATTAAATATTTTAATTTATTAATGACACAATGATGATGCAGTAATTAACTAATTAATGAAATATTAAATTAATTGATATTATAAATATCCAAATAGATGTAATTTTGGACTTTTTAATAATTCCACTAAACCTTTAAGTTACTGTGAAATGTTATGGTTGGTTAGATGAATTTTTTTCGAAGTAATAATGCTGTTATGAATTTAGAAAAAACAAAATATCAAATAGTGTTAAAATTAACAGAAAAGAGTTTAAAAAAATATTATATTATTAATTGATATTCTACTCCTAAAAAACTAAGGTTCGGCCAAAAGACTTATATAATTATAGTTGTATTTTTAGTGAATCAATTGGAGTTCTCTTGGAAGTATACATTAAGTTTATTAACAAATTAATATTAAAATACAAAGATACATGGTAAATGTCAAACTATTTAACTATGAGTTAAATCTAAATGATAAGGTTAATATAGTGACTCAACCGTGTCTAAAACCTATTGGTTGAGTGTTTTTAGACCAACACCCACGTTATCCTTTAAATAATTCATTTTCATCCACACGAAACTGAAATTGATTTTATTATAAAATAATATTTATAGCTTTTTCTAAGGTTCCCCTCACCCCTCTTATAAAAGGGACCTCCCCCTTCTCTCTAATCCACACCTTCAAATCCATTTAGATCTGCCAAACCCTTCACAAATACCCTCTAAACATTCCTCCATTAATCTTATAGGACTACCATTACTCAAAAAACCATCCAAAGGATCCCTTTTGATCAAATAAAAAGAAGAACCTGAAGAAGAGGTCAATATTTCATCACCTATTTCAAGTTGCTTTCTTCTTACACTTCCTCTTTCATTATTGTTTCCATTATAAAATAATCAATCTAGTATATTATATATACTGTGATGTTATTATAAATATTGTACAACCATATTCATTATTCTATCCATCTGTTGAATGACATGTCACCATACGTGCGTACGTACGGCTTACCGTCTCTACGTCGTGGTGTAATTGTTATTCAATACATTGTTATTTGGATGGGCATAATAATAATGTTTTACTGATGTAAATAATACATATAACATGATAATGATTCCTTATATATGATATACCATCCCATTATATTTTATTTTAATATCAAAAGAATGATATTGTCGCTCGTGCGTACATACAGAATATCGTCTCAACGAACGCGATGAGATTCAATCACCATCGTATCCATTCAAGACTAATTTTCATTTGATGATTAAAAATAATGTTTAAATACTTGATATAATCCTATATATGAATAGGATACATCCCATCCATAACAAATACGACTCACATAACAAATAATATAAAGAAAAAAAAATCCTTTTACACCTGAAATGACGAAAATACCAAGATGTTATTATAAATCCAATGTTAAAAGATCATATATGATATCACATTAAGTTATATGATTAATTTATAATTTAATAACAATTATTTCACCATTATACAAGAGTTTAACTTACCATCGACCAAGGAAAAGTACAAGTTAAGGGATAATTTCACAATATCATCATTATCTAAGGTTGTTTATACGTAATTATCTACTGGGACCTCTTTATCATCCGCATCCATGTTTCTCAAAAATGTATTTCAAAAAATTATTACTATTTTATAGACTTTGGAATAAAGTAATTTATACATTTTTTTGAATTATACAATATGTTTAGAAAGGAATATTTATGTCGTTTTCCAAACAATGACCATTATAACCTTTACGACAAAATTGAGGTAAGAATTTCTTTTTAACCATATAGCAGGTGCGGCTATTTTCCACCGTTATAACATATTCAATGTTTCCCGTAAAATATTATAAGAATATTTCAAATATAAATGTTTTCTTAAATGATTTCAAAATAAATATAGATATTTCTCAAAAAAGGGTTTGATTTAATCTATATAAACAACCTTTGTTGGATTTTAAACATATTTGATGTTGATTTATTATGATACAAAACATCCATATTGTATTTAAGGTTTTGTGATATGTTTGACTGTGGATGTGTTATATTTACACCACTCATTTTTTATGGATAAATTATTGGCATTTTATATGCTAGTTTTAATACGAATGTTTATGTTATGTTTAAACCTATTCATATGAGGAATTCATTGGACTTAGTGTGGGATGGGTGGAGCTCACTATAGCTCCTTGATTCATCGGTAGGTCTCATGAGATGAACTAGTGTCTTGGCACAAGGCCTTTACAAAATATGTTTTGTAGTATTGGAACAAGGCCTTGACTATGTAGTTATGAAAGTCTGGCATTATGCATTTCACCATTATGAATGTCACTATTGATATTGCATGTGATTATTCAACTAGTAGAATATCTATTTGAATAAGTAAATGGAATTATTTTATATTTATCTTTTCTATATTATTATGATGTTCATTTTTAGAATGATTTTATTTTAGTCCTATACATTGCCTTAAATTTTTATTCTTATTTATGAAAGTTTCCACTATAATGTTATCTTTACTGAGAATCTGAACTCACCCCTTTCTATGTTTTATTTTTCCAATGATGTGAAGAAATATATTATGACTGACTTATAGGGATAGTATATGGGATCTCTGTGTTGTCTATGGAAACTATGTTGTTGTAGATTTCCATTTTATGATGTAATGTAAACCTTATAAATGTATCTACTACTTCTGAGGCTATTAATATAATATTTCTTTCAAGACGTGATCTTTTGTGATCATTCCAATGATAAGTAATAATGCAACGACTTTGGGTAACTAGGGTCAAGCAGTTTCAATTTGAATCATGGGAATTTTAGTACAAAACTTGGAAACTAGATTTAGATAAACTCTGATTAGAGAACATTTCCCTAAGATAGACTTTGTGTGTTAGTATGGAAGAACTCCCTAGAATTTTGGTATTGTAGAAATTTTTTGAGTTTTCCATGAAATACATCCTTGTCTAGATACAAGAATGTAGAGGAGGATCTGGAACAGATTTACCTAGGGGTAAAACCAGAAAACACAGCTTTGAGCTAGACTCGAACTAGAACTGGTGCACAATAATGCGCCTTGCTGCACTCTTGGTTACGACACTCCCGGGGGATATTCTTAGGATAATTCTCATTTTCATTACAAATCATTATGAATGATTTATGAGTATATAACACCTAAAAGAAAATATTTTTATGATTATGGATTATATCTATATATTGTTCAATTAATGTGAGGTATTTTACATGTTTGGAATTATTCATTGCAATTCATAAACTAACCAACTGTATACCATTGTATAGAAATGGCACAGAGTAGAAGAATTGTGACCTCCAGAAATACGTATGATCCAAGGAGTAAGAAGGATCATATCTCTCATGGTATTAATCCAACATTAAAAGGGAAATAGTCTCCTTGTATTCTCAACATATGAAGAAATAGAATCATTTGTTAATAAAATAAGTAAATAATTCTCTGAGTCCTACGGCTTTGAAGGGATGAAAGAGAAGAAAACAATGTAAGAGAGAAAGATAGATAAAGGGAAGAGGTAAATGAAGGATTTTCCCATATCTGATCACTTTGAAAGAATCACCTTGGTAAATGAATGAAGGAAATGTGAGTTTGTTATATGTGTGGACAAAAAGAACACCAAGTACATGATTGGAAGGGTAAGAAAAACATTTAAATGTGCAATGCTTCATCTATAAGGTTTTGGGACACTACTCGCATCAATTACCCAGTCATCAGAGTATACCTTAAATGATGATATTGGATAATAATCAAGTTATGATACTACCTCAGATGAAGAGGAATCACTAGTGTTCTTGTGTTGTTATTATAGAATCATTTCATTTGAGTGTTGTATCAACAATATAGTGGTTATATGAATTATATAGATAAATAAGGATTATACTACACTAATATTTTTTGTTTATTTGAGATTATATGGTTCTATGAAAAGTGACTTAATAGTAAGCTACACTTTTTGGACAAATATATGGTTGATTGAAATGTTATCCTTAATATAGTCTTAATAATGAGGAAGTTATAAAGGAATAAGAGATGGTTGATTTGGATAAATTATATTGGATATTTGTGAACTCCTTGGAACTGATTAATAGTTTTTTTATTTCATCATTGTTAGAATATTCATTATTTTTGGATATAAGGAATATATATAGTATTATATAAAGGATAAGGGATCATGAATGTAATCAAAAATGTTTTATGGTAAGATTATAGTTGGAATGGATTAATTTTTATGTTGGATACTATTTTAAATATTATTTTTGGATTTTTAATAAAAAGGAAAACATGCATTCCATGTGACAAATCATCGCATCAAACAAAGCTACGGGAATCGAACCCACAACCATAGTGTGATTGGGATTTATTGCATACCAATGGACTATGCGAAGTCCCTAGATTGTATAATGTAGTTTATTTTTTTAATGGTTCTGATAGGTGAATTATAAATTCATTTTTTTGGAACCCTATAAGAATAGGATAAATAGAATAATTTTTAAGTTCTATTATCTTTTAGAGTGAAGGATGTGCTTGTGGTAGAAATTTGTTAATTGGTGGAACACTACTTGTCAAGTATATATTTTTCTTCTCTTTTTCTATGATGAAATTAATTCATAAACATTAGGTATGGGATCTAAAAAATAAATATTTGTTATCATAATACCTTATGTATTGTTGAATCAATGATATTTTAAATCATCATTGATTGATGGCTTTGAGGCCCTAAATTCTACAATTGTTTGTGACTAATGACCACTATCACGCCCTATAAATATTTATGCTTTCTCTCCAATTATGTGTCTCTAATTTCCAACATTGTTCTTCAAATCGAGATCATAATTTGGTGGTGACTTTTTCATTACCCTTTTCCTCTTATTAAGACTAAATTTTATTAACCCAATTTCTGATGTGGTTTTTCCCACAAAGGTATTTTCTATTTACAACCTTTTAATTTTGAAGAACAATTTAAAATTTCAAGGATGCAATTTATAGAATGAGGGAATATTTTAACACCCCATTATTTCATAGTACGTTATTTCTTTAAAGTAATGCAATAACTTGCAACACAATGTTCAAGCGCACCACGACTTACCAAACTAGTAATTCAAAAGCGGTTATGAATAGTAATAACAAAAATTTGATCTTTATATAATCCTTGTAATTTTAGAATCTATATTATGAGTTTCTTAGAAATAATGTAAGAACAAATTACTCTTTTCAGTGAAAAGAATTATTTTAAAAAAATGCAATTTTACGGCCTTTTAATGGAAAGAACTTTTTAAATCCTATATTTGAAATATTTATATATTTAATTTGATAAAATAAAAATTCTCTTTAAAATCAGGACATATGAATTTAGTTTCATTAACTTTTTGGTGTTTTTCTAATAACTATTATATTTTGGTGAATAGTGAAAAATACTATATTTTAACTAAAAATAACTTTTTTAATCAAAATAATTTATAGTGTTGAATTATAAAATTTAATGGTTTGGTAGTATAATTAGATTATATTTTTACCATTTAATCCAATGATTATCATTGTAAGTAATTTCACTTTGAAATTGGACATAAACAAGTGTCAATCTTTTGATAGTTATTATTTCTTAAAAATATTGTTTCTGGTTTGGAAAACGGGAAATAATTTTAAATTAATTAATTCAACATTTATGTTTTCAAATTGGTAAAATAGAAATCATTTATGAATTCTGAATATCAAAATTAGATTACGGTGATTTTTTGGTATTTTTCTGAAAACATTCAATTTTTGATAAACAATGAATAACAATAAGTTATAGTTTAAGACCAAATTTTTATTTAAATAATTATTTATTGTATTTAAATTTATTTTATTTCAAAATAGATACATAATACTTTTATAAGTTCAATTTAATTCATTAGATTCCTTTTATAATAAATTTTTATATATAATAATTTTATTGAACTTTTTACCATATTTTTTCCACCTCTAGTAGCATTTACAAATTTACATAAAACAGAATTTTACCACATATTTGTGTTTAATTTCAAAAATAATAGTGACAAGGTTTATATCATTAATTAATATGTTGTTCAATATGATAAAAATAATTTTTTTGAACAGTACTTTTATTCTTTTATTTTCCATGGTTAAAAGTAAGTATGGTAATTAAGGGTAAAAATGATATTATTATTACCCTAACACATTTCCTAATTCTATGGGATAAGTTTAATTCGACCAAAAACAACCTTAAGAATAAAATATGACCCTTTATATCCACTTGGATTAGATTAGGACATCTATTATTATTTAATTCAAAGAAGAGTTAAAAGTGTTAAATTCAATGTTTAATAACTAAAACATTTTTAATATAGGGTTACACATAATATAAATTCAACTATAAATATTCAATAGAAAGTTAAAACGATTTCCTACATATTTTTATTTTATTTATATTTTTTATACAATAAATTAATTAATTTATTTATGACACAATGATGATGCAGTAAATAACTAATTAATGAAATATTTTAATATTGATATTATAAATTACCAAATAAATCTAATTTCTTACTTTCTATTAATTCCAACAATTTTATAGGTTAATATGACATGTTAGGTTTCGTTAGATATATTCTTTTCGAAGTAATAATGTTGTTATAAATTTAGCAAAAAAATACCAAATAGTGTCCAAAATGACATAAAAGTGTTTTTAAAAAAATATTATATTATAAATTGATATTCTTTTCAAAAAAAACTGAATATCAGTCAAAAGACTTATGTAATAATAGTTTTATCATTAATGAACCACATGGGGTTTGATTGGAATTATATAGTATGTTTACTAACCATATTATATAAAAATACAATGAGACATGGTAAATGATAAACTATTTAAATAAGAGTTAAATCTTAAAGATAAGGTTAATATAGTGGCCCAAAACTCTATAAAACCTATTGGTTGAGTGGTTTTTGACCCAGCCCCACCTTATCCTAAAATAAATAATTTTTTAGCCATTAGAAAACAATATTATTTTATTATAAAATAATATTTCTAGCTTTTCCGAAGGTGCCCCTCACCCCCTTATAAAAGGGCACTCCCCCTTCATCCTAATTCATACCATCAAAGCCATTTGGATTGGCCAAAACCTACCCAAATACCCTCTAAGTTGTCCTCCATTAATTCTAGAGGCCTTACTTTAGTCAGAAATCCATCCTAAAGAGCCCTTTTAATCAAATCAAATGGAGAACCCGAAGAAGAGGTAAATATTTTATCAACTCTTTCAAGTTCCATTCTTCTTCCACTTATTTTTTATTTGTTGATTCCATTATAAAATATTAACTCTAGTATCTTCTATATACTGTGATGTTATTATAAATATGTTGAAACCATATTCATTATTCTATTCATCCTTTGAATGACATGTCACCATACGTGTGTACGTACCACTTACTGTACCCACGTCGTGGTGTAATTATTATTCAATACATTATTATTTGGATGGGAATAATAATGATGTGTAATTGATGTAAATGATAATTATAACATAATAATTATCCACTATATATGATATACCATCCAATTATATATTATTTTAATTTTAAAAGAATGATATTGTCGCTTCTGTGTACTTACGGGTTACCGTCTCCACGAACATGATGAGATTGATTGACCATCGTAACCATTGAAGACTAATTTTCATTTGATGATTAAAAATAATTTTTAAAGACTTTATATCATTATGGATATGGATAATATATGTCCCATCCATAACAAATATAAATCAAAAAAAATAATATAATTAAAAATGAATCTGTTAACACCGGAAACGATTATAATACTAAGATATTATTAACGAAGAAATGTTAAAAGATCATATATGATATCATATTAATGTATATAAATATATTATAATTTAACATCAATTATTTTACTATTATATAGGAGGTTAAACTACCCTCTACCAAGGAAAAGTACACGGTAAGGGTAAATTTCATAATCTCTTCATTATTTGAGGTTGTTTATAAGTAATTATCTACTACGACCTCTTTATCATCCACATCAATGTTTCTGAAAAATATATTTCAAAACATTCTTATTATTTTATTGACTATGGGTTAAATCTATTTATACCTTTTTTGACTTTTATAAGATGTTTATAACGGAATCTTTCTGTCATTTTCCAAACATGGTCCTTTATAACCTTTTCCGAAAAATTAAGGTATGAAGGTTTTTTTAACTTATATTGCGGGTGCGGCTATCTTCCACCATTACAAGGTCATCAAAGCTTCCCTTACCACCTTATAATAATATTTCAAAAACAAATTTTTTCATAAAATATTTCAAAATATACAGAGATATTTCTCTAAAAAAAGGTTTTGATTTCATCTATGTCAACATCCATTGATGGATTTTAAGCTTATTTGAAGTTGATTTATTATGATACAAAACTTCAATATTGTATTAAAGGTTTTTTGACATGTTTGACTGTGGATGTGTTATTGTTACACCATTCATGGTTTATGGATAATGTATTGACATTTTGTTTGCTAGTTTTAATTCAAATGTTTATGTGATGTTTAAACCTTTTCATATAAGAAATGCATTGAACTTAGTAAGTAACGAGTGGAGCCCTCTATAGCTCCTCGATGCATCGGTAGGTCTCATGAGACAAACTAATTTCTTGGCACAAGGCCATGAAAAAATCGTATTTGTAGTCATGGAACAAGGCCTTGACTATGTGGTAATAAAAGTCTAGAATTATGTATCCCATTATTTTGAAAGTTGTTATTGATATTGCATGTGATTATTCGACTAGTAGAATATCCATATGAATAAGAAAATGGCATTATTGGATTTTTATCTTTTCCATATTATGCTTATGTTCAGGTTTTAAAAGCTTTTGTTTTAGTCATATGCATTTCCTTAAATGATTATGGTTATTTATGAAAGTTTCAGGTATATTTTTATCCTTACTGAGCATCTAAGCTCACCCATTTCTATGTTTTATTTTTTCCAGGATGTGAAAAGTATATTATGACTGACCTACAGGGATAGTCTATGGGATCTCAGTGTTGTATATGGAAATAATGTTATTGTTGTTTTCAATTTTATGATGTAATGTAAACCTTATGAATGTATCTAGTACTTCCAAGGCTACTAAACTAACATGTCTTTTGAGACTTGATATTTTGTGATCATGCCAATGATATGTAATAATGCACTGACTCTGGGTAACGAGGGTTGGGGAGTTACATTGTAACTCTATTTTCTTCATCACACCAATAGTATGATATATATATATATGTAGGAATATAATATGGTAAAATTTATATTGTGACTACATTGGAAATCTATATTATTACTCTCATCCTTTCCAAAATGATCATTAGAAAACAGAAACATTACTCATACGTATGTACGACCTACTATATCCTGGATCGAAACACCCATTAGTTCTAAAAAAAGTAATTACTGATATATAAAAATATATAATTGATATATAAAAATAATTATTATGTAATTATTATATAATTATTATTATTAAATAGGTGATATAATTATATAATTTTTAAAGGAAATGGATCTTCTAATATGAAAAATGCATGCGAAAAATGGAAATTAATACCCAAAATAATGAGGATAGTGAATGATTATTAAATAATGGGTAACAAGATGTTCAAATGGAATCATATATGATAATATATATTTTAATATGGATCTGGTTTAATTTAATATCACATTTAAAACTATTATGCATGAGGTTAAATAATGTTCAATCGATATGTAGTGCAAGGTAAGTGATTTCTTAACACAATTTAAGTTCATTAGGTTAAACTTCAACATTATTGATTATTTAAATCTCTAATTATGTATGTAATGAAATTTGATAATATTTTTGTTTTAATTACACTTTCATAGGTGATTTTATATTTGAAACACATAATCAGTTTGTTGATCAATTATTACTTCAATTTTATGATCATGGTAGTGGTCAATTTAATAATCTGATTCTATTCAAGATTTTTTAATCTTGAATTCTAATTGAACTAAATAATTATATCATTTTATAAAAAATATATATAAAATTACTCCCCTCTATTTTTTCGTGTAATTTCCAAGTAATTATACTATATTTAAACTCTTCGATAAGAAAAATAATTGATAAAAAGTTTTATGAAAATATTATGTCATTTCTCCCTTCGATCAATTTTTTTTCCTCCAAAACCATGTTTAGATAACATGTTTCCAAAAATATTTTCTTAATTGTTCAAAATTATTTTTAAAATAAATTATCATTCATTTTAACTATCATAAAAAAAATTCATTGGAAAATTATGGAATTTTTAAACAAATCATGTTTGTATTTTCGTAAAAATATAAAAGGGTGTTCTTGTTGTTTTCCAAAAAAGGAACTTAGATACTATTTTATAGTGGAAAATGATTGTTATTTTTTTATCTTAGAACATGAATGGAATTAGTCTCCACCATGAAAAACTATTTAGTGATGCTTCATCTTCATGTTAAAGTAGAAATGTTTAATAAAATGTTCATGGAATGATTTTTTCAATGAAAAGTATTTTAAAAACTGTTTTATGTATTTTAAAAGTTGTTTTTAAAATTAAAAGGATATTATCTATAATATTTTTTATTAATTTTCACATTAATTCTATTAGTCAATGTCATACACACATTAGTTTACTTATAATCTATTTGGGACATATTTTATTGATATAGTGTCTATTTTTTATTTAGATGGTTTAGGTTCATTTTAAATGTAGATGTTCAATTTTGAAACAATTGTCCATAATACTCGAGATGGATTATGTTTATGTTTATTGATTTTGTATGTTATTAACATTTCATGTGATAGTTTTTGAATATTAATTTTGATGGTTTTTATTTTTCTCCCCTTTATATTAATAATTCAATAGACAATGTGTGTGAATTTGGGGCATATGTTAACGTTATCCCCTTGATGCCTTGACGAGTCTCATGTAATGGCCCAAAAATTTATAAATGGAATTTATCCCTTATTATGGTATTATAGTAGAATATAAATCTCATAAAAACACTTATAGACCATAATATATAATTTAAAAATGAATATTTAATTAAATAAAATGTATTTCTATAAGTTAAAGAACCAATACCATTGAGATAATAACCTGACCGTATCAATAGTATTATTACACTTATGAATAGTAAAAAGACATACTAATACTATAATCACACATAATAGTGTAATTAAAATATTACAATCCTATAAATGAAATCACTATATAATTATATTATATTCGATGTATATAATTGTTTTAATAATTAATAACTTTGTGTTGTTATTTTTAAGTTAAAAATATTTAATTAAACTATTATGATGAAATTAATAATTTAAAAGTAAATTTGTTTTCATAAACTGTATTTATCAGTTAATATTTATATTTTTAATTATTTTAATATAATTTTATGTGACTTTATGTAAATTATCAGAGTTTTATAAAATTAGATATAATTTAAAAACATGTATTTTGCAAGTAAATGACGATTTTAATTTTAAATTAAATTAATCATATTTATAAAAATATTTTAATAAAATGGAGTTCATTTATTAATTATACACATCAAAAAATTGTTTGGGTTCTTTGTTTTTATTTTTCTAAAAAATGTTAATTTCTTATAAATAGTAAAATATGTTACTTTCTTATAAATGATAAATTCATGAATTTCTTAGTCATTTTTTATGTAAGGATTATTTATGTACTTTAATGTATAAAAATAATTCATAATTTTAATGAAATTATAGATATTTATAGAAATACTTATAATCTTGAGTCAAAATAACATACTAATGAATATAACATTGAGAAAACACACATGTACTCTATTACAAATACCATCAGTCACCCCCTCATCTCCCAACACATCTCAATATATGATCATTTACTATATTCTACCCATTACTCTTCCCTATCCCCTTCCCCACATCCATGTGATCCTATTCTCACCAAAATTCCAAGCCTATATGATTTTAAGAGGATCTCAGGTGGAGAATTAAGGAGGTAAATCCTCCATCTTTTTCAATTTAATTTTTTTCTAGTTTCATTTCATTTATTCTAATCTCATCAACATATCTTATCAAAATTACATGATAACTCCTAAATTTAAGATTTACATGAATTATATCAGGATAATAGAATATTCATCATTAACCTCTTCCCCTACATTTTATTCAAATAATGAAATTTTCATCATGCTGTGTCAATTTACTAACATCGTGGGTGATACACATTCATTTTCCATTAATACCTTCAAATATTTCAGTAAAAAATTAAATGGTTGAAAAATGATTTTTATGGGTATTTTATAACCCATTTTATTTTCAATAACTAACATATATACATAATACTAAATGATAAAAAAAAATGAGTTCATCGTTATCGAAAACTGCCATAATTAACCTAAAATAATCATCATATATTTTTATTTAATGATTCAACCTCGTTAGATAAGGAAAAATTATTATTAAGACCATTAAAACATATATAATACCATTAATAAACCATAATAAAAACTTGGGATATTTATCAACATTTTAAACAAACTCCCATTTAGTCATACAAGTGAACTTATCATGAAATCCACTAAAACGAATGCTACTGAATAATGTAATTCAACCCTATAACTCATCTATTAGCCCATAAATGAACTTAATGAAACAATAATGAATCAAATTAATGTATTTAAGGTTATTTATTTTATAATTAAGGTATATAATGTGTTTATATATGATATTAAAGTGAAATAAGCATTCAAAATCATGGTAAGGGGAATTCTCAAACCCAACTCTCTTTCTTTAGGTTTTACCTCTTTCACCCCATTTTCTCTACAGATGTTCCATAAATATATTTTAATCATAATAATATCTCATTTTCTATGAAATAAATTTTTTATACCTGATTTTATGAGAAAAACAACGTTTTCCAAAATAACTATTCTTCAAGAACACACCTTTTACTTATCATGATTATTGAATTTTTAGTCATGGTTGACAAATCAAGTATGGTATTCCTTATTTTAATTGGGAACACAATTATTATGGATTTATTCATATAAAATTAGACCCATTACTTTAAATGGGTTATTTTACCCTCAATATTGATAAATTTTCTATGGGGAATTCATGATAATGTAAATGTTGTGATGTGATAGGTTTACCATGATTTATATAGAACAATAAAAATGTTTGGATGTGACAGATGTTCCCAGAATTATATAAATTCCCAATGCATTGATTAATGGGATCTATCTTATGAGAAAAGTTAAATATGTATGGACATGATTCTATATTTTTTTCATATCTATGTGTTGTAGTTGACCACTACGACATGATGTATCGTTTTTATGCATTACCACATCCCATAACATTATGTAATTCCTCTTATCATGATTATTATTATGATGTTATGATTATGATAACCCCATGATATATTGAATCATTTTCAAATCTATATTATTATGGGGCTACTCTCTCACCTCATTTTAATGTATATCCTCAGGTGACAGCTTGTACTAAAGAGATTTCAAGAGGCCATTAGAAGATGTATAATTAGGAATTAAATAAATGGTATTGTTTGATTTTTTAAATTTCATGCATGGTCCTAATTTACCCAGGACACTAAACCGTTGGATCATAGTTGGTAATTATATTATTTTTTCTGCTAAAATTATGTCATGGTAATGTAAGAAAAATTGGGGTCTTTATAGTTGGTATTAGTGGATGGTTTTTTTAATTTGGGAATTTGGATTAGAGAAAATTAGTGAAAACCCTTGGTATGAAACTACATAAAATTGAGTTCCATGTTGATTTGTTTTATAAAATTATAATCATATGGATCTCAAAAGATATGACTTTAGAGTTATATGTACAACGAAATATATTACATATTGAATTAATTTTAGTTCTATCATTTTCTATTTTATAAAATGGTTGAAACTTAGAGAAACCAGACCAACAACCAGTGTGACGAACAATGTACTAATTTCTCAAAAAACAATCCAAATTTTTAGGGAGGTGGACTTAAAAATTTGATGGAAATTTTTACCCACCTATCTAAGGTTAGGAATAATATTCTAAGTAAATTAGAATGTTTTAATTCACATAATAGGGAGAAATGGCTATCTAGTGTTTTATAATGCAATTTCCTCCACTGTTAGTAGATCTTCAGATCTACTAGTTATAGAAGTGTTGGTCAACTCAATGGAGGTGGTCATTTCTATTCATCACTATTCTGGAGATGGATAAGTCGAATCACTCTATTTTTCATCTTCATGTAGAGGTCAATAAGTGATGGGATTTTATAATGAACACCAATACCATTGATGAAATTGAAGAGATGGAGTTTGGAGAATTCTGGACAGTATTTCATAATACGTGTTTCCCTTGAACACTACATAAAAATATGGAGTGATAATTCATACAGATAAATGAAAGGTTAGGAGACTCTATCTTGTACTATGAAGTAATTATAAGAAGAATTTCAACCAACACTTTAGGTTTTATTATAAAAAATTATAGAAAAAATGATAGAAAAAATGATAGATTATTTATGGGTTTAAGACCACACCATTGAAAGGATTATGAAACTTGAGACATTGGGAGTTATGAAAAAGTGTATTGACATCCTATAAATGTAGAGATGGATTTTATAAAAATTACACAAAGCTAATATAGTAAGAAACTAAAGATGAAGTTTCATGATGGAGGATCTAATGAAAAAAGAAAGATAGAATAATGAACCACCTACATGTCAAAAATTTGGGTAGAATAGTCACGGGAACTACCTCCAAGTTATGAGGAAATGATTCATGTTTGGGAGAGAGGGCCCCTAATCTCATGAATGTCAAAATTACATGAGGAAGAAGGAAAATGTGGTGGAGGAAAGGAGATCACCACCCATGGTCTAATGCTACAACTCTAGGGAGAATGTGTATTATGAAAGAGAGTTCACTGAGCCTCGAGTTGTCTAGGGTAATTAGCATCATCACCCACTAAATACAAAGGTGAAATGGAAGGCTTATGCCATCAATGCCATGGAAGTGGTGTAAGTCTATGAAGTCATACAAGGTACACATCCTACTCACATCATAATGGAAATATCTTATTTGATTCTGGTCCTATGAATTCTGTTATATTTGGAATGTTTTCCAGAACTATTGAATCAATGCCCCAAAACCGTGAAGTTGAGATATCTAAAAAAACACTAAGTGGTGAAATCATTGCAACCAAAAGTGTTCAATGCTTATTCTATTTAAGTATGTTGGAGGATTATTTTATAAAATATCATACAAATTCCATTGGTGGAAATCAATGCTATAATGGGGATGGATTGGATCTCGTTTTATAGAGCACATATCAACTATGACGAAGTGGAAATATCATTTTCTATTCAGAACTATCCCATGCTCCTCTACAACTGCAAGGGGGTTCATGAATATACTTTGGAAAATCCATCAGTGGTTTTAGTGTCTATTTCTTTTAAAGAATCATATATCACTCAAATGGTTGAACGAAAATAAAGTGTCAACCAAGAAGATGTTCCCATAATCTCGGTAATACAACGATGTATTTTCATAAGATTTACCCAAAATTCCCCCAGATCATGAGTTATAGTTCTCAATATAACTCATAATGAGATCTACACTTATCTTATCGTGTCCATATGGGATGGATACTATAAAACTGGAGGAGTAAAAGAAGTAGTTGCAAAATCATATTGACAAAGGGTTCATATGACAAAGTGCATCACCATAGGGTGTGACAGTGGTCCTTATTATAAATAAGGATGAATCTATGAGGATGTGTATAGATTTTCATGAAATTGATATGATCGCCATAAAGAACATATATCCACTTCCAAGGAATGATGTCTTATTTGATTAGCTATGTGGATCTCAGTACTTCTCAAAGTTTGATCGTTTTTCTAGATATGATTAGATATAGGTAAAGAAGGTTGATATTTAGAAGATTTCCTTACCTTGAAGGTATGGGAACTATTAGTTTCTAGTGATTCCCTTTGGAAATACTAATGGACTTGAAATCATTGTGGATTTGATTAATATATAATTTTAAAATTATCTTGACAATATTTTGGTATTGTTTTTAAATGATATTCTAATCTACTCTAAGAGTGAGGATGAACATGAAGAATACAAAAGGATTATGTTGGAGACATTAAAGAATGAAAATTAGTGCTCCATGTTTAGCAAGTGTAACTTTTGGATGTAGAAAATCATAGTCTTGGGATATGTGATCAAAAGTGAGGGAATTTTTGTGGACCCTTCAAAACCAATTGCGATTGAGTAATATCTTAGACCCTCTACTGTCACAGAAATCTGTTTTTTTCATGGTTAATAGTGTATTATCTATAATTTGTGAGAAATTTATCATGATTTTCAAGAGTTCTAACTATGTTAATCTATAAAGGGGTATAGTTTGTTTGGACATAAGAATATGAGGAATGATTCAATGAGCTAAAGGTACAGCTTATCACTACACCTATAATTACATTAGTGAAAATTGATGAATTTTTCGTGATAAGTAGTGATTAATCATATAATGGCTTGTCTTGTGTACTAATGAAAAATGATGATTTCATATCCTATGCTTCATGATAGTTTAAGATCCATGAGTTGAAATACCCAATTCATGATCTGGAGCTACAAGTTCAGATTTTTAACTTCAAACTCTACAAGAACTACCTCTACGTTGAGACGTGTGACATATATAGACATATAATAGCATAATATATATTTTCACACAAATGGAGATAGAAATGCATGAAAATATATTTGATGGGACAATCAAATACTACCATTGAACAATTCATTGTAATACTGGGAAAGAAAAGAGGGTAGATGATGGTCTATGAAGAAATGAACCCACTACTATATCTACGATGAAGATTGAGAAAGATCCTATCTTCATGGACATATTAAAAATGGATTTGGAAATCATTATGGAATTCAATATATCCAACCTGGACAAAATGATTTCCAAACCATCTATCTAAGAAAAGATTAAAGAAGCACAATGGGATGATTTTGAGTTAGAAAATTAGGTGAATACTGTAAAGGGAAGGAAAATTAAATAGTTCTGCATTAATGATGATGGTGGGTTCCATTTCAAATTAAGGATTTGTGTTCCTTAATTACCTAGAATAAATAAAGAGTTATTAGACATCAGACATATCTCTACATTCATTATCCATTCTGGGAGGACCATGATCTATTGTGACCTCTAATAACACTTCCAGTGGGATAGCATGAAGAACGAGTTTACAACATATATCTCACGGTGCATGGGATGTTAGCATGAAAAAGGTGAGTGATTGAAAACCAAAAGGGTCAAAGAAATCATTTCCCATTACTATGTACAAATGGGAGAATGTCATTGTTGACTTTGTCATAGGCCTTCTGAAGACATCCAAAGAAAATGATGTGATATGGGTTGTGGTGGAAGGGTTCACCAAGATAGTCCACATTACCTATATTCTGGAAGATATCTCACATGAACTAGTTGAAATGATATACATGATGGATGTACTGAGACTTCATAAGGATCCACTCTCGATGGTCTATAATCATGATCCTAGGTTCACAACTAAATTCATCATGGGTATTCTACTTAATTTGAGTACTAAATTAAATTTCATCATGGTTTGTCACCCCCAAACTGATGTCCAATATGAAATAACTATTAAAACACTCGAAGATACTCAAATATCATCTTTAGAATTATTTATATAATGGGATTAACATCTCCGATTAGTTTACTTATAATACGAAAACAACTTCCAACAAGTAATAAAATGGATCCATATGATGTTCTATATGGAATGAAATGTTGAACACCAACCTATTGTGATGAAGTTGGTGAAATTAGGCTATGTGGGAATGATCTTGGTAAAGAAAGGACACATAAAGTTCAAGCCATCTAGAAAAATATAAATATTTCTCCAAGTCCAAAAAATTGCTCTACTAACAACCATCAAAGGGTTTATGACTTTGATTTTGGAGAAACATTTTTTCTTTAAATATCACCATGGAAGGGTGTCATGCTATTTGGAAAGAAAAGGATTCTAAGAACAAGGTACATTGGCCAATTTTGGATCATTGAACACATAAAAGTTATAACATATTTGCTTTCACTACCATCAATTATGGTTTAATTTCATGATGTCTTCCAATATCAACCTGAGGAATTACATATGATATATCTCACATGTACTGAACTCAGAGGTGATATAGTTGGAAGATGATGTCTCATATGAGGATTAACCAGAAATGTTTATAAAAAAAGAGAAATGGTTCTATAAAACAAGGTATTCCACTTTTTCAAGGTGTTTTAGATGAACCATTAGTATGAGGAATAAACTTGGGAACTATAGGAGGATATAAAGGATAAGTACACACACCAGTTTATGTAAAATGAAATCACATGGGTGAAATTTCAATTAGGGGAAGAATATAATGACCATACTTTTATCAAGCGAATTCATCAATTCTTAGGGTAATTTCATATAGTATAAATCACATAATAAACTAATTGACTATAATAAAGTATTTATAACTTAATAATTAATGAAATAAGAGGTATTTCTAAAAGACAATGAATGAATACTGATGAAATAGTTAGTTGACTGTTGAATAGTAATATGACCCTTATGAATAATAAACTAACAAAATGAATTATGTTCAAACCCATTAAAGTATATATAATATTTCTGAATCTTATAAATCAACATATTGTACAATGTTAACACAATCTAAGTAAATAAATGTTAAAAAATTATTATTTCAGTGTTAGAATTATTATATGTTTAAAATATTTAATTATAATTTAATTATTAATTTAGTAAATATAACCAAAATTTTGTTTTCTTGAAATTAATTTATATATTAATATATTAAGTTATTATGAATTTTAGATAATTTAACGAGACCTTGGGTTCCTTATCAATATCTTGTAAAATCAGTTCTAATATTCAAATATATATATTCCAATTAAATAATAATTCTAAATAAAAAAATTACTCATATTTAGAGAATTGTTTTTTTAAATGGATTTAATTTATAAATTATACACATCCATAAATGGTAGGTTTGAAATTTTATTATTTTTATAAATAATTGATTTTGTGATGAATAGTAAAATATGATAATTTTTTAAATTCTGAATACATGAATTTTTAGTTTTTATTGACATAAGGTTGTTGTAAGTAACATAATACAGGATCATCCTTAATTGGTTAAATATATTTTTACATTATTATCAAACTATTCATATTCATTATACAAAATACCATACTAATGATTATAATAATGAAAAAAAACCCTTCTACACCACTATAAATATCACCCCTCACCCCCTCTTTTCATCACTGATATCATGTTTTGATCCAATCCTAAATATTTTCCAAAACGATTACCTAGACCATTACAAACATCTATATGCTCATTTTTTAATCAAAAGACCAATATTATGTTCCTTAAGGGGAATCTGGTGATTATAATTAAAGAGGTAAATCCACTCTCTTTTTATTTTAATTTCTTTTCTATTTTATTTATTTTATTCTATTATCCTCAACTTCTCTAATAATAATAGTGTGATAAGTCTAATTTGTTTTATATATTATAATTAAATCATGTTAATGGAATATTTTTTTTAAAAAAATCATCATTCTCTCTCTTTTATTATATATAAGAAATCGCCACTATGATGTGTCAATTTACCGACATCATGGGTGATGCAATTCCATTTTACTTTAACACCTTAGAGGATATAAACAACACCATTTAGTGGTTAAAAAAATATTCATGTGTATGTTACAACCCAATTTATGTTTTGGAGCTATTATATATAAATAATACTAAATGATGAAAACAAACGTGTTCGTCGTGATCAAAAACAGTCCAAATTATCCTAAAGTGTTCATCATTAATTTTTATCTAATGATTCATACTGATGCAAAATTACCAAACAGTTTATATAACCATAAAAATATTCATAATATCATTAATAACATACAATAATATTTTTCCCCAAATTTACCTTAACATCAATTCATGTATAAAAGTGAACTGATCATGAAGAAAAATAAAACGAATTCTCCCAAATAATGAAATAAAACTATTTAACTCATCCAAACCCCATAAATGAATTTAATTAAACCATAAAAAACATCATTTATTAAAGGTTTTTTTTTTATAATTATTTAAGCTAATGTGAATATATTGTATATTAATGTGATAGAAGCATTCATACTCTTGGAAAAGGAGATTCTAAAAACTCACTCTCTTTCTATATGTTCCCCCTATTTCAACCCATTTTAAGTATGGATATTCCATAAATATCATTTCATGGTCACTATATTACCTTTTATGGAATACAAATATTTTCTACCTGAGTTTATGGAAAAAAAATGTTTTTCGAAAGAACTCTTCATTAAAAAATGTGCATTATTTACTTCTTGAGATTCATTCCTCTTCACTCATGGTTAGTGATTCACGTATTTTATTCCCTATTTCAATTGGGAGCCATATGTTTATGAATTTATTCTAATCAAATGAAAAAATTTCTTTCTCATGAGATGTTTTAAAATAAATATCGAAATATTTTTTATGTGGAATTCATGATAAAGTAAATGTTGTAATGTGATGGGTGTGCCCAGAATTATAAAGCACAGTAGAAATTTTATGATGTAACAGGTCCACCTAGAATTATGTTGTGCTCCAATTAATTTGTAAATTTGATGTATCTAATGAGAAAAGTGAAATATATATAAAAATGATGCTATATTTATTCATAATTATGTGTGGTAATTGATCACTAAGACATGATGTTTCATTTTTATGAATAGTTACATTTCATGAAATTATCTAATGCTTCCTCCCATTATTATGATTATGATTTTATGACTATTCTTATACAATGTTATATTATATCATGTTCTAATATATCCTATTAATTGTCTTTTTTCTCACCGATTTTTGATATATATCCTCAGAAGATGAGTTGTACAAGGAGAACTCAAGGGCTTATAAGAAGCTAGAGAAGAAGGAATTAAATAAATGATTATGTTATATTGTTTAAATTTTATTTATGGTCAAAATGTTCACATGAAAATAAACATTTGGATCTTAATAGTGTAATTATATTTTCCCTTTAAATGATGTAATTTTAAATTAAGAAATTATAGTTTCACTATAGATCATGGGATAAATCATTTAGCTAAATAATATTGGTTAATATAATGATATTTAAAATATATTTAGGATTGATGTTGACAGTAACCAGTTTGAGTATATATTTTGACATTTTATATTTCTAGGATTATTCTTTAAAAAATTATAAATTATATTATTAATATTTCATTTGATTATTCAAATATTTATAATATCCATGGTTGACTTTTCAATCTCATGTGATTATTTATATTGAATTTTTTCATTATCATTAATTCCTATATATTATTCTCATGTTGTCAAATAAATGAAATTTTTGTAGTTATATACAATTCAATATTTATTATTATTAATTATTAATGATACCATTAACTATAATTGTCCCTTAATGAGTATTTTATCATACATAAATTTTTTCTCCTCTATGTAAAAACCATTAAGTCTACCATGTTTGATATGTAAGGATATTACTAAAGGCATAATGTTATTATCGAAGAGAAAAATATGTTTCAATTTATAAACTTAAATTTATTTAAATAATTATGTATTTATCTATTTTTCAATTGATACTAAACTATTAATTTTTTTAGGATGGGATTTTCTCTATATTATACGAATGTAATGTTTTAGGAACCGGCTCTCAGCTACTAGAGTTGGGGGTTTTACAAAAATCATTTATTTCAAACATCACGATATATAAAAAAACTATCCATAATAGGAAAATGTTAGTATGGGTATAGTAACCAACCAAATATAAATATATTCATTGTTTTATTCACACTGATATGTCAAGATGAACATGAATCACTTATGAGTTAACATAGTTAATGGATTTGTTTTTTTGAAATATTTCTCAACAAATTATAATTTTTTCATATAAAATATATAACATTTACGTATATTTGTTACAATGGATGTTATAATCCACTATATAGTCACATATTTGTTTTATGGACCCACTCATATACCTTGAATTATTTTCAATTGAAATTGGAATGATATATTATGTTACAGAATAAACATTATAAAAAATTAGCATATACAATTTCTTTTTAAAAAGAGTTAAAAAATTCTAAAATAATATTACTTATCTTCCCCAATAATGTTATATATTAGAATATAATCTACAAAGAACAATATAAATTTATCACTAGAATATCTATATAATTTTTTCAACAAATCCATGAAGATTGTCAGTTAATTTAGAAGTTCAAATGACATCACTATGAAAAAATATTATCTGTGACATAGATGATGGGGTTTTAGTGATATATATTCACATTTCATCTTTAATTAACTATATGAAGATCCAAATATTTTTCTCATAACAATATCATTAACATAGTGGATTGAACATGACATCAAAATATGGTACAAGATATTTGTTAATGATCATGACTTTGTTGAGATAATGAAAACTAATATAGAGACTCGTCGATATATAATTCTTCTAAAAAAAGAACTTATAAATAAATAATTAAAAAATATAGAATATAAAATCTTATCAAGATTCATTATTAATTTCTTTATCAATTCCATATATTAAAATATATCAATTTTATAAGGATTCATTAATATTTCAAAACACCATGTGTTCAATTGAAAACTCAACCTCGCTATTTTGGATAATAAAAAACTATTTTATAAATATATTAATATATTCCTACACAATATTCACATATAATATATTTATTTTTTCAGAACCTTTTCAGGTAAACATACCATATTATTAGGTAATAAGACTTATACAAGGGACGTAACTTCTGGAGGGACTACATATTCATAATTCTAATGATAATAAATCATGGATATATTTGGGATATGAAATGTCACTTCTATAACATGTAAAAATATATGTGATTATTATATATAGAGTCTACCTACACCTAAAATAAATTCTCATTTGAATAAATTTTTAATAATAGTATTTTCAGGAAGAATATCCCCCACAAATTTGAATTAGGTTGGATTTATATTTGTGGGTTAAAATAACATTTTTAGAAACATTTCCCAAACTTGATTCAAAGACTAATAATTAGGGTGGTGAATTGTTCCTTAAAGAAAATCTCACACTTAAAAATGTTTTTGTGTATCGAGATAATTTAATAAATTTATAATGATTTGGTGGATTATGAGTAATCATTTCACCAAATCATTTTTAGGACCCACATCAATCGTCATATTTCATAGTTTTTCTTATTCTATACTAGACATTGGGTTTGATGTTTTTAATTATTGAATTAAAAATTTGTTGGATGAATAGTTTGAATAATTTTTATACTCTCTATAAAGTAATATTTAATATTTTTTACTAGTTGGATATTTATATTTATCAATTTCATTGGTAGGTCTCTTTATAGATCTTGAATAATAATATTATTGGTAACCTTATCATATACTCTTTTAAATTATCCCCATCACATTAATACAATAATTTCCATATTTTATAATATTTTTTAGGCATGTTGGAAGATGTATTTTCATTTGTCTATTTTTTTATTTAAGTGTTTAAAAACTCCATTTTTACTTATTTTCTAAAAATCAATAATATTAATTGGAGTCTCAACATTACATTTTCACCTTGAGGGAACATAAATATATATATCCATAGGTACCAATGTCCCATATAAATATATCCTTTTTGAAATATGGTTTTAAGAAACTATATTTTTTTAGAATTCTTTATTCAATAACAAAAATAAAAAAGCACAATGATTCTATAATGATATGAAATTATAGGTAAAAATTGATTCACCCTAATTTCCTTTACATCATCTAATACAACATACATTTTAGTGAAAAATTTTTATGGAAAATATTTATTTTGAATATATCATCATAAATTCTTCACCTTCCATGGTTTATATTTCTTCATAAGGACTTATATAATTTATAAGCGTCCCCTAATAACTAGAATTATTTTCAATGTAAAACATATATGAAACAAATATTTCATTCTATGAATAATGAATATTATAAAATATGGTTTTAGTTATGTAAATCCATTTCACCATAATTATATTATTACAAGACCACCAAAATGATGGTGTTATTTTCATCTTGAAGGAATCAAAAGAGGGTTTTTATTATCCAATAATTTTTTTGGAGTTTAACATGGTTTGTTTTATTAATCATATCATGAAATATTTGGTTGTGCATATAGATTAGTATTTTCACTCCATTTCCCATTCAATTCATTTATAAATTCCAAAAATTATTGATTGGCTAATTACATTAATTTTTTACTTAGTTTCAACTAGATATGTAAAAAAACTAAAATGTGCATTATGAGTATCATTTAATAACCACTAGTGTAATAAATCAAATATTAATGAACATAAATTAAAATATTTACAACATTTTGTAAATTTTATTTCATGCCCTAAAATTTTTGGTTCATACCACATCACATTATTTTCAACATAGTATTTTTTTATGTTATATCCATTATTAATTTAAAAATCCCAAAGAATAAATAACCCCATTTTTGATACCAAATTAATATGACACACTAGTATAACTCATAAGTATTAAATAATTTTATATAAATATTTGTCACATATCATAGTGAATCCCACCTCATAGCATATATGTTTAGTATATTTCTTGAATATAAGGAAAACTAATTTAATTTATATAAATTATAAAATATCTCTAATAAATATTATTAAAAAAATGATACCCAAACGGACCAATCCTATTTAATATTAATATTCCCTAAATGGGTAATGTTAGCATAAAATAGGGGTATCATTGTAACTCTGTATGTGGTGAACATAATATAAATGAATTTAATATCAGAATTAGTCGAAATGATATTATGTTTGAGTAAAACATAAGGAAATAATAAAATATATAACATAGATCAGAATACATGAATCTAGACATATGATTTTCAAAATAACTTCTCAAAAGAGGAATATAAATGATGAATCATGGGTTAAATATCAAAATATAAGGATAATTAACAAAGAAATATGGAAAAAGATAGAAATTTTGTATAGGTATGTGACACTTACATAATTATAAAAAATGATTTTTCCTGTCATGTCCTATTATGAAGACCCACATTACTTAATCGATATAGTCACCTATTAGATTAGGTTCACTACAAATTTATATAATATTACTTTAGAGGGTTTTCTAATGAGTTTTATACATTTCTAATCATGAGATATAAAGGTTTATCCAATTCATGGAAGAGCTATATAATGTATTTCTCACCCATAACATAATGAAAAAATACATATGTTTTTCAATTGATTATTAACACATCCAAAAATCACCCAAGGCATACATTTTCCTTTGAGAAATAATGGGTTTAATGTATGGTATTATTTGATATGATCAAATAACATCAAGAAAATTAGGTGGATAGTATCATTAGAGAATATTTTCATTAAATTAGAAGAAAAAACCAAGGACATTTGTGTAGATGAAACACGGATTATAATATCATTTGAATATTTCATTGATAATGTATAAGAAATGAAATTAATTTTCTATTTATGTTTTTTCGAAAAAAATTAATTATAAAATAATAGTATTGTAGAAATAAATGTAATTAAAAAAATATGACTTGGAAGATTTATGAAATATTTGATTGGAATCTTCAATAAAAACATGGAAAACAAAGGGAAAACAGACTATGCATGAAATATTTACAAATATCCTTTCAAACATCCACAAATATATGAACATTTGTTATACATTGAGCATAAAAACTATATAATTATTTATCATGGTATTAATAATATAATAATAATAATGTAGGCATATAGGGGAGTGATTCCTTATTGAAATTAAGCGATGAGGATGGCTCCAAATAGAGGAATCCTTTATTTTAAATCATTATCCAAAGAGACATGAAATACTAACTGCGTTTTTAAAATCCAAAAATAAATTTTGGTGAAAAAGTTCATTTCATTTTAGAGTTAAATACAATATATTTGTGGTAAATGGAAATATATCAGCAAACAACTACCATTTCAAAGTTATATTATAAATTAAATGATTTCACTTATACAAAAACCAATAAAGTCGATTTTCCTTTTGTTATAATAATAATGACCACATGACGAACTATTTTCATAAATATATATATATATATATATATATATATATTACATAATATAATTCAGATCTATAATAATTATTTATAAATATATTATTAATATATTATTTATTTTCATTATTACATGTTACTAATTTTGATGATTGCGTACATGTTTTACAATTGTGATGTTGATACTTGTTTTATCCATAAAATATTATCATTCTAGGATAATTCAATGAAGGAGAATAATTTTGTTTCAATAATGATTTAGTCTGATGTTCATGATATGAATGTTAATGGAATGATTTATGAAAAAAAAATTATATTTAACATGTATTATTAAATTTAGGGAAAATAAAAATATAATATATAATGAATATTAATTTTTTCTATTACACAAACACAAAAATATTTACAATTTAGATAAATATTTAATACCATATATTATATGTATTAATTTATACACACTAATTCATGTTGGAAGTAGTAAATATAATATATCATTGTTATTTTTGCTAGTCTAACTATCGTAAACTATATCATGATATGGAATTTATGGGTAAGATCATAGAGTAATATAACGGAAATATAATATTTTAAAAATAATAGTGTTTTTAATATGACAATAGTATCATGGATGATTTTATTTTTAAAGAATTGATATGATAATGTAATTTAATGATATAGGGAATAACTACACACTTACGTAAATGATTTCAATCCATCCTGATATGTATTCCTTCATAATGAATTATTTATGAATCATTCTTAGTATCAAAAGATACAAAATGAATACTAATGCATAATTAATTGTAATTTGGATTTTTATTAATGGGTGACTAGAAAAAATAATCAATTATCAAGGGATAGATGAAATCATTTTTATTAGTTTATTTTTTGTGGAATTTTCTAAAATAACCATTTCATATGGTAAAAGGTAGTTGTTCTAAATTCCTTATTAATCTAAAGTTGAAATATATTTGATTTGGTTCCCCAATACCCTCCTACAGAAACTAATATGATCTTATTAGAATATAAATATTTTATAAATTTCATCTTTTTAAATCTATTATAAAATTCCATTATTCAAAGATTAAAAATTAAATTTAATTCTAATCCCACTAAATTGGGGGGAAAGTGGGGTTTTAAAGTGAAAATGATCCAAAATCCATTATGTTTCAAAATATAAAAAATAAAAATAAAAATGATTTTAATGACCTAAAATGGATAAATATATTTATAATTAATCTATTGTGACTTTAAAACAAATTTAAAATATAATATATTATTAATTACTATTTAAATATTAAGTTAGTTTTCAATAGAAATGAAACATCTCAGAAAAATAACAAAAAATATCCCTAGGATAATTTTTAAAAAATGAATTAAAAAAATTAGTTTATTTTGAAAAATAAAATTTATATACTAAAAAGAATGTTTAACTACGATATGTATACTAGTAAATGGTTTCAATACCACTATTCAAAAAATACATCATTTTAATTCATAAAACATGAATTGTTCTTATCATATGTTTATCCAATATAATGGACGAATTTTAAAATAGTCAATAATATATCATAATGTACTGTAATGTTATATACAATTCTATGATTGGTCTTTTGAGTCTTATATTTTATTAAAGTGTATTTTTATTTTTCATGACACAATCCAATATAGTGTTTCATATAAAACAAGCTAGTAAAAATTAAAATTTATTATAAAAGAAAAATACAATAATGTAATGATTTTTTACATTCTCCCCACATTAAATAATTTACATCCTATCAATTGAAATATTATCTTGATAATAGAGTGTTAGATACTTTAATGTAATATTGTTGAATATAACACATCATAAATTGGGTTAATAACATATCTTCTTAATAATAGGGAAATGAAAAATGTGAATGTTTACAAAAAGCTATGCTTTATAATGGGATAAAATTAGTGACAAAATGACATTAATGAAAAATCTAACTATCGTGTTTTGAAGAAGAGTGATAAATAACATGTTCAGGAGAATGTTTTAGTCAACAATTATATACACCAGAGGTCTTAAAATTGTCATTGACATCATAAAATATTATTATAATAGAATAAATTTTTTAAAGACCCTACTCCAAGAGTTAATTAATTATTTTAGTGTCTTGTAATATATGAAAATATACATATATAAAACAAACATGTTTCATAAACACAATCATATTACATGGTTTTAAATTGAATTATTTATACATAATTGTTTTATGGATGGGTTTATTATATACTGATTTAATTAATTAATATTTAAATCCTTTTTAAAATAACAACATAAAACATTTCATAAATTGTTTACTTTTTCAAATAATTATAATCCAAAACATTATAATAATTTTATGAGATGATTATACTATACAATTTATTTTTTTAAAATAAATTAACTCATTATTCAATCATCATTATCTCATTTTCTCGAAAATATTAATGGTTATCTTTCTCTAAAACATATGTTTCACAGTTTGTTCAACATATCAGTGAATCATTTTTCCTGGTCATTGATACCAATCAACATACACTTTTAAAACCATAAAAAAGTAATCCAATAAAATCATCATATATTACATAATTATTATAACCATTAAATAATTGTTAAAGTACTCAAATAACTTGATTCTCAAATAAAAACAAAAGAAAATTAGTTATTCTTATTCACATGTGGTAATATAATAAGCTTGACCATTATTCATTATCATTATTTAAGGTATATTATCTATAAACATGGTTTTTCTTCCATTCCTTATTTCACTATATTTGAAACCCTAAATATTATAATTTTCATTCATTAATTTTCATTTTCTTCATGGTGATATTTTCCTCTTCACATATAAAAAAATCCAATTCCATTCATGAATGTATAAGGTTATTTCATTCCATAATAATCTCATGTGGGAAAATATTTTTTTCTCTTATGTTCTTTATGTAAATTTTTATAGCTATGTTATTTATCTCATGATTCCATCTAATGACTAAATAATGAGACAATTGTTTCAATAAATAAATAGCTTATGATGATAGGTCATCATATGATTATAATTCTTGGGAGACTAGTTCCCATCGACACGTTGGATTAAGACCATAAAAGTTATCATCATTCTTACTATTTTATTTTAGTTCATCAGTAAGGTTCACATTCATTATACTAATTCCATTTATAAATAAAAACATATAATAGGTTAGGTCAATTTTTTTTAAACTTATATAACATCAATTAACTAGTAAAATTCTTAACAAAAATTAAAAAAATTATTTTTATATGGTCCCATTATCAAATTTTCTTATTTCGATACTCTCTTATAATTATCCTTAAATGATTTAATATGGTTATTCTATAAAATATACATTATTCTTACTATATTTTCCATGTTTATTACTAAAATTTCATTGATATCATATATAAAACCTCACCACTAGAATCCTGGAGCCGATGCCTTACATTATTAAATTTTTATGATTAAAATGAATCATTTATTGAAGGACTAATCAGTTTATCAGTTCTAGATAACCATATTACATACATGATAACCATTTTAAATTAGTAAAAGAAAATACAAAATTATAATAAATAAATACAAATAAATTACATCCATTATAATTATTCAATGAATTGATATTCATATCATGGAGAAATGAGAAAAATAAATGGTGAGATAAATTTCCCAGTAAGGGAATGTTTACAATAGAAGTAATCATGAATCATTAAGAATAATAAATATGGATAGGTAAATAAAATATAACACATTCCATTTATGAAAATGAATAAGGAATAAATAATATGACAAGTTATATAAGTAAACTAAAATCCATTAATTAATTAACTGAGAATAAAATTAATCTATAGATAAATTCAAATAAAAATATCTTCGATAAATAATAATTGAATCTAAATTCATGAAATTCATGATAATTGGATTCCATGTTTCATCGTTATATGTAACTTTTACTTTCTATATCTATTCCCAATACATTTTAAACTTCTCTAATTTGGTCAACCAATTCATCTCATGAGCACTTATCAATTCATTAAGGGGATAATAATATTTGTGCCAACCCATGTAATACTAGTAAAATTAATTTATATTGCATCAAATATTATATTTAATTAATAAAAAACATTATTTATAATCAAATAATCATATTTAATAAGTTATACATATTTATCAAAAATTATCTAGTAAATTAAATAACATTCAATGTAGAAAACATATGTAAAAATAAAATAACATTAAAAAAAGTAACCATATCCATCAAACCGTAATATAGGTATTTAATGGATATTAATTTCGAAGGAAAATTATTAAATTAAATCAAATTTTCTAAGAGAAATTTTATAATCACAAAAGGGTGTATGATTTCAAAATAGTCATTACCCCATAGAAATTTTAAAATTAAAACACCATGGATGGGATAATTAAATTTAAAACCATAAATTCCTTTAATATTAGAGTATTTATGATATAATATATCAATAGGGATAGTATATACAATATATAAAATATGTAAGGGTTGAGTATCACATTTATCTCAAAAGTATAAAAAGTTATATGAAAAATACTAACCATACAATCCCTTTTGGATGAAAAATATTACAAAGAATTTATAATGGTATTTATAATGTTATTAGCAGATACTATAACCAGATTCATATTAATGATATCATATATTATCCCCTTAAAACATATTAGTACCTATTTGTTAATAGTCTATATTTGTTATTATTGTTTTGGATATTAATTTACTTTTTTGGTGTATATTTTTACTGGTAATGTTTTATCACTATCACAAAGATAAATATTTTAAAAGTATCTCCTCATTACCATTCTATTCAAAATATTGAATATCAATTTTACGTGTGATTACCACACTTATTCACATTTTATTGTTTTTATAATCTTATTACCACAATTAGTTTCCTGGAGAAAAATATTTTTTATTCACAATATGGAAGTCCCAGAAATACTATAAAATTATATATATTAAATCATACTAAAATATATTTTCTAATCTATGGATTTATTTCAATGGGTATAATAATAGTTAATTTAGACACTACTGAATCAGGACCAACATCCATCTACATGAATTTATTGAAAATTTAAATTCTCAATGAATAAATTATACATTAATTAAAAATAAATAATCATCATTATTTATTCAAATTTCGATTCTATATAAATCATAGTAAATAATGGATAGTATAAAAAATAATCCATCACTTTTTACATGATAATCCTAATGTATGATGAATTTTTTTATAATTAATTTTCTCTTTTGGTGTGATCATCAAATGAAAAAACAAGAAAAAAATATATCATTGAATTTAGTGAAATATAAAAAAAAATTTCTTATAATGCTCTATATATTCTTCATTTATATTTGAATATTTATAATCCTAAAAAGAAAATATAAATTATAATTCTCCATAAAATCCTTCCATTGTAAAGTATTATTATTACAATATTTTGAGTAGTAATTAAACAATGACAGCATTTTTGTACAACATACAAATTTTAGAATTCATCTTATATTGATAATATATTAACTTCCAGAATCTAGATATCAAATTATAATTTCACTTTATCAACCTACTAATCCATGTGATTAGGCTTAAAAAGAAAATATAACACATTAAAAATTCTATAATTCACTTTATAAATTCCAAACTAGACATATAATGTATATCAATTGTATGAATTAAACTATTTCAAATTATGAAGGACAAAATTCAACATTAAAATTTATTATTAAAATTATGATTTTATTTATACCCAATATATAATGTTTTATTTCCACCTTATAGAGCCTTGTAAAGTCAATATTATTAGAGGGTGTATCAATGAAATATCTATAAATTTTTTCTCCTCTATTCTTTTTAAATTTAAGAATTTATCAATTTAAAATAATTCTTACCACTAATTATTTTATAAGAATTCATCTATAAGACATCCAAAACACATTAAGAGTCCATTAACTATTATTTAGAAGACTACAGAGGTTGTCTTGTAGATTTATTCATTCTCATTAAAAAAAATTTACAAAAAATTACAAGAATATTTTTTTAACAAAATAAATCAAAATTTATTATTCTTGAATTAGAAGAAAAAGAGTGGGGTTTTAGTTAGCATAGAAATAGAATAAATGTTATAGTTCATTTCTACTGATAATTATATAAACATCTAAAAAATACTTGCAATTATTTTTTGTTGAAGGTTCTCTAATATTTTTCAATAAAAATATATTTCATTATATTTGTATGGGAGAACATTACACATATAAGAGAAATTTTTATAACAACTATCCTTAGATATTAAATTGTAATTTAACACCAAATATTTAAATTATTGGACTTTATAATACCCTATAAATCAATAACATGAGAAGGTATATGTATTGTTTTTGAGAAGTAAACATTGTGAAACGTGTTTTTTTATTTTTTTTTTGTTCGTTTATGTTCTTGTTGGAGAAACAATAAGTAACCGTAAAATTTTGAGATGGTAGTTTATTTAAGAAGTAATTAAATTGATTGACTAGAAACCATCATACTGGTTTTTAGTAGTAATTTGGGTCCTTTAATGTGTTATTAAATCTTTTTTCCTTTGACTTATAATCTTATATATGATTCGTGAAGATTTATAGTTCAATTAAATAAAGAAATTATCTTTCATTTTATACAATGAATATATAAATAAATAATTTTTTTTGTAAAAAAGGGATACCCAATTTTAATTGAAAAAACTATTAGATATATAAATATAACATTCAAGAATATTTATTCTGAATTATATTAGATGTATTAAAGAATGTTATTGATATATTTATTACTCATGATCATGTTATTTATATGAAAAAAAGAAATGTAAGATCGTGGATAATGATTGAATTCTTTAAAATTCCATTGAGGAATGTTTTTTATTAAATGATAAAAGGTTTTAATATAGAAATGGGTATATAGGATAAATTGGATTATATTAATGAAGTCAATTGAAAAGTGAAATGGGATAAAATTAAGGTTTTTATAATGAACATTTCAGACAAACAATTGACAAATGAAAAAGATAATATTTTTCATTCACTCAACCTAGTGAATTAGTCAGCAAATTAAATTTGTTATGGTTAAAAAGAGATAGATAGAATCATTTTTAAGAAGATATGATGAATTTTTTATAAAATGAATTATTTTAATTTTTCAGGAGGTTAAAAGTGTTATTCAGACACAAAAATTCTATATGATTAACATAATAATAAAATATTATATTGGATATAAAATGGAAGATTCTTTATAAATATAATAAATTATTACAAGGAAATTTATTTTAATCCCTTAGTAAAAGAGAAATATAAGATAAAAAATCTGTTTGGATAATGAAGACTCTAATAAATAATAATATACTAAGGATTATTTTAAGAAAATCATTTCAATCATCTCATTATTTTTTTATGATGAAAAATAACGTTTAATGGAAATATTCTACTACTGAGTTTCATATTAATATGAATTACACATTTTTTTAGTAAACTGTGATTTTGAGAATGGGAAGATGAATATATAATATATTAAAAATGAAATGAAACTAAAAAATAATTTTTTTATTAAAAAGGACTGATTTTGTAATTTTTTTAAAATAAATTTGGAAAATATTTTAATCATTGATAGAATTAATTGATATCAGTGATAAAGTATAGGTAATTGATGCATAAAGTGATATTGATGAGAAACTAATTGTTGAAAAATCCAATGAGGATAACATAAAAAATGATGAAGTTAAAAATTATTAGAGTGGATATTTGGCAAAAATGAAGATGATTTGGAATAATTATCATAATAAATGTCTTAATTGAGAAATACATTTAGTGAAGGCTTACAAAAATTTAATGAAACAGAATATCATTTCAATAAAAATTGATTCTGATCATGTTGATATAGAGTATAGAATTATAAATGGGATTGATGGATTTAATAAAATATTTATTAAATTTAATAAATTATATAATCTTTGTAACAAATAATTAATATAATGGAAAATTGTTCTTATGATTATTCAATGAAATATTATGATTTTTGAAATGTAATTAGAAATAAAAATATCCAATTATAGAAATAAGATTTCTTGGTGATGGAGAAATATTTACTAACAAATAGTTGAAATAGTTACAATTTTATAGAATGAGATGATTTGATTCAACCAGAGAATAAATTATTCAAATGATGATAATGACCATGTGAATGAAAATAGGTAGTCTAATTCTATGTCACGTGTGAGGATGGACACATTTTTGTAAATACAAGATGATTTCCAATAATCTAAAATTTACTAAAATTGAATGTTGATATTAAATATTCAAACATGATGTGATGTAATACTATTGTGTGATGGATGATTTTTGGCACCAAATGAAATTTTTAGTTTATGAAAAGTTTCATGATTTATGGAAAATACAAGGTAGATTTGTAGGTGTCAACATCTACATATGAATCGGTTTATAAAAGGAAGTATGTCCATTATTTATATCAATTGAATGATTGGATAATTTAACATAATGAATGTTTTTCTAATATTCTATATTATTATAATAATATAATTATCTAGAGTGAAGGTATTTGGTTGAGATATCCCTCTAAATAGAAAAAAAATATTATACGCCATGAAAAATTACAAACAAAATGATGATTACAAATTTTAATTATATTTATTTCACGATTATTTTCATAAATCAGAATAATTTTATTGGAAATGTATAATTTCATGATGTCATGAAAATTTCACCCATTTTTGTTTATTTTTCAATTTATACTTCACCTATTTACACAAAATGAAACTAGAATATTTCAGTCATGATGCACTAACAGATCATGAGATAAATGATAAGCCATCCCATTTTTCATTAGTATTATAAACACATAATTTCTAGAATAAGATATCAAATATAAATAGTTCCTCATGTGGTGAGATAATACTATAATATCACAAATGTCATCAAATATTTAACTAAAACATTCTATATATGGTTTACCATATAACCCTTCCAAAATTAGAATATCCAAAACATTATAATAAAGGTCACTATATCATCATAACATTGATACCGAGTATATCATAAAGTATCTATTTTTGGTCGTATTCCAGACATGGTAATACCCTAATCGTATTTCTTCTTGAAAAATGGTCATAACTAGGATTACCATAAATACATTTTAAAAACATGCATGCATCCATATTACAATGATTACATGATATATTCATTGAATCCAAGAAGATGTAAAATTCATCCATGATAATGTAGACCAAATGGATACTAAATCATGTATCGATTCTAATATTATAAACACTATCTTGTTGAATATATCCATCTCATAAACACTATATGCTTGTAAAATCTTAGTTTATTATCCCCATGAACATGTCAAGGGTTACCTTCCCATAATATAACCACCCCATTAAATTAAATTACTATGTTATCAGTATCATTTAACACATTATTTATAATTATTAACGTAAAACATCCATAAAAATCCATATATACTTCTCGATTCATGTAACTTAAAATTCGAATTCCAAAACATATACACATCAATAATCAATCATTATTCTTAAATCATTACTAATGGTTCATAAAAATATTCCTTTATATATCATTCCTAGAATACTGAATATAAAACATTCTATAAGGTTCCCCAACCTTTAACTAATCATTCTTTATTTATTTAATGGAAATTTTTTTATAAAAATATTATATAGCTAACACATGTCTTTTTTTATCTCCATATCATCAGATTTATAACCAATACACATATTACCTTCCTAATTATCATAATTAGGATTCCACAGGGGGCATGGATTTTTAAAATTCCCATACTTTTCCAATATAAAATATTCAATTTTAACCTTTTACTTTCTAGATCATGCTATTAATAATGACTTGAAAGAATCAAGTGATAAATAATTATCATAGTAGAAAACTACATAATTCTGAAAATATTATGACAGAATATATAAATAATGACACCTACTTATTTAATCTGCGACACCATAGGTTCATCCTATGTTATTAAATTTTAAATAATATTTAAATCATTCATGATGGATTGAAAATTGTTTAATAATTACTAAAGAATATCACCTGGGTGTGTCAATCCTAGTGTGTTGTATGGCATGTTATTATATTTTAGGTTATAGTCTAGCCCGGCCCAATGCACCAAGTCATTGTTTTAACTTCTAGGTACATCAAGTACAATTCCAAGTATATATATAGTACCAAGACATGGATGTATTTCTTGGAAACTAGTTTATATGTCATTTATAAAAATTCTAAGACATTATTGTGAACATTAAATCAACTATAGAATTATCCATAGAGACACTCCTACTAATATCCTTAAAAGTATCCCAAGTGGTCTCACTAATGTTTTATAATCATAGTTATCAATGTTTGACTTAACCTATATTTTGATACCATATTTAATGACACATGCATAACATACATGTATATTATATCATTTTAGATTAATATTTAGAACATTATGAAAATAATTTATTTAGGGTTGTAATATTTTAGTGTATTTGGAAAAATGGAGCGCATCCTACTAGTTTGGTGAAATATATTCCAAAATGTCCTTATATATCTTATACTTTAATACAACTACATTACATTATTCGTAATAATATAGGGAATAAAAAAATAAGTATAAGGTAACCATTGATGGACAGTAAATATAATTAAAGGAAATACATAATCAAAAATTGAATATAAGGGTAAAAGAACTCGAGTATATCCTTTGAAGATCATACACTACATAAAAATATTATTTTCATAAGACCTAGAATAATGATTCGAATTACATTGGACATGAATCATATGAAAAAAATATTATAAAAAATGTGAGAATATTAAAGGTATATTACATAGAATTTTTGGAAGATACATAATTATGTAACATAAATCCTTATAAGTCAATGCACACTGAAAAAAAAAGTATTAGGGTACTTCATGGATACAACACCTACTAGGTGGGACACACCATCATCCAAAATCATTTTATTTTCCAAGTAATGGACTAGGATTACTCATATTCTAATAGTGGATTGGGTTTCCCCATATTCCCATAGCAGTTCATGAATCCCCATCAACCATTAGTTGATCAAGTCACACAAGTATACCATTTTGGATCGTGACACACATGAATCCCAGTTTAGTTCAATCTAGTAAACATATTTCCCATTATTATCTCAATAGACATAAATCATTATCGAATGCTTTAGAGGGAGATATAGGCGCCACCAATATCATAATGAATTCATACATAAGTGTTCTAAAAAAATATAAGTAATCATATCATAACCCATTAAATGAAATTGGTTTCATAAATATGCAATCATATCTTAACCTATTGAAAAAGATAATTTTCATAATATTTTTCATCAAATAATAACACATGAAAAGAATCGGGTATCATAAGCATATAACATGTGAAAGAGAAACATGTATTATAAACATATAAAGTTTGAAAGAGAGACTGGTTTTATAAATATAAAAACTATTAAAGAGAAAAAATTATCATAAACATAATTCCATCAAAACATAAACCCTTCAACAATTAATATATATGGTTTTGTTGGATCATATCCCCAGTAAAGAGTAAACTAAAACAAATAATTTCATTTTAGATGGATAATTATTTTTAGAGATGACATAGAACATTAATTTTGGTAAATATAAATTTAGTAAACAGAATTTTTATAAATCAATTTGAAAATTCTTTTCATTTTACGATATAATTACCATTTCATCTAAATAATTTTTCGGGGAAAATATCCCATCTTTATTGAAAATTTATTTTTAAAACAAAAAACCTATTGACGAAATATTTTATTGAAAATAAAAATGAAAACTTATGAAGGAAGCATTTAATAAATTTTGATAAAATATTTCATTGAAAAAATGAAAGTAAAATATCAAAAATTTTTGAAAATAATTTTTTTAAAACATATAATTGAAGATTGAATATATTATGAAAAAAATTTCATTGAAAATATATTTAAAAATTATAAGGAAATATTTAAAACTATTTCAAAAACCTTTCCTTTAAAAATAAATTTAAAAATTATAAATTAATATTTGAAATCATTGAAATACATATCTTTTAAAACCACATTTTGAAAAAACATAATAAGATATATGAAAATAATTTAAAACACTTGTTTAATCAAAAAAAATTATGAAAAAAAAATTATTTTAAAATACCATTAAAACAACCTATGTTCATAATATTTGGTATTTTTTTTAAAATTTTAAAATTTTATCATTGTAACAGAAGATTCAAATAAATTATCTTCCTTGTGGGGAATAACTATATACTAGAAAAACATTCTTTTTATGTCTTAAAATTCTTTGAAAAGTGATCTGACAAAAACATGACAGATGATTGAATTTTTACAAGTGAGAAAACATAGTAAAAATATATTTTTAAATAATAAGATAATGATATCATAATAATGTAAACATTTCTAGAAAACATGTTATTTGAATAACATATATTTTTGACCGAAAGGATAAATAATGTTGGATTTTCATAAAATCATTTTCTTAATTAATGTATGTTATAATATAAGGACGCTACCTTGTAACCTTAATATATCTAAATTTTTAGTAAAGAACTAATATACTTTCATGTTGTGGATCCTTTTTGTTTTATATTTTTATATTTTTTGGGTATAATACATAAATATAATTCCACCTTCATATATAGAAGATATTGCATAAATAGTATCTATTTAATCCAAAATATAATACTTTTCAAATAAACCATGATTTCTTTGAAAAATAATTATAATAATTCAATTGGATTTCGTAATTTCATTAAAAATAATTATAACATGATACAATAATTTAGAATCTTCAAATAATCACAAAAATCACATTAAGGGGTATAAGAAATAGGAATGAAAACATTAGTCCATGATTACTTGTAACGTATAAAATCATTTTCAAAATAGACACAACTGTTACCCATATAAACAAACATGGTTAAACAAGAAATTTACATTATATTTACACAAAACATATGGAAAAAATATTAAATCATAATGATATCTTGGGGAATTACATATATAATCTTGTAACCCTCTTGACTACATTATAATTGGTAACCCCCACGACTACCTTATAATTTGTGTAACTATGATAGTTACAATTGGTGTAAAGATACAGACAACCTCCAACATACACATTCATAATTAATTCGACGGAGATATATGACCCGCACATCATCATAAAAAATGACCACATAACAAAAAACATAATCATAAAATATAAAAAATTTCATAAAAACAATACTTTTGAATCTTGAAAAACAGAATTTGAAAAGAGGATTTTAAAAGAAAATACGCATAAAAATATCATATAATTGAAGTGATACTTAATATAGTGGATTTATAATTTATATAAACTGTAAATACACATAATATAACATAATATAAAAAAATTCATCCAAAGAAAACATTTTTAATACCACGTAAAAATTGAGGTTGAATGTTAACCCCAAGAATGAAATTCAGGATATGAATTCCATTAAGTCAGGGTTTTATTACATAAAAATGAATTAAAACTCAAGTATAATGGTTAAATGTGTGTTATTAGTACCTTATAGAAACTTATTCATGTTAATAATGCCTTATATAATAATTTTATAACATCATTGTACCCTTTAATTGTTAGTATTTGTTCGTTCCACTGTTTTTGGTGCGTTCTTTACACGATTTCCATGGCCAGTTTGTAATTGATTTCTTGTCATTTGGAAATAGAATTAAAGAAGATTAATGAAATGGAATTCAAATAATTTTATATTATATAATGATACCATAATTAATTTTTTTATCATATATGATGATTTTTCAATAGATAAATATTACTTATATTTGTTTGAATCATTTTGGTGGTTCCTCGATAATCATGAACTTGTTTGATTATATAATTTAATTCCATGCATAAAAGATCATTCAAAATCATAAAATATGTTACAAAGTACAAAATAAATTCTATTTTAACCATTATAATGGGTTTATGATCATATTTGAAGGATGTAATGGAATTCAGAAACACATCATCCACAATTTTGGTAAATCGGAACATCATGTGGGTGTTTTTATTTTTAGAAAAAGAGGTGGAGGAGAGGAAGGATGATTTTGAATATTTTACATGAACATGGAAACATACATAATATATACTATTTTTTGGACTTTATACATATTGGATATGTTTATTTGAATATAGTATAAGAAAATAATGTAAAATAAAAGAAATCCCAGGAAAATTGAAGAGGGTTCTAACCTCTTGAACTCTTCTCTTTGAGATCCCCCTTAAAGGCCTTGGATTGGACTTTTTGGTCTGTCCCATATGTCTTGGACATGGGGAATATCATTAATGATTTCATTTGGTAGAATATTGGAAAATATAATGGGGTAATATGTGTTAAAGGAATAAGGGGATGAGGGTGTTATTTATAGTGGAGGAGATGAGGGATTTTACATTATTTTAATAATTGGTTTAATATTTTTTCTCAATACTATGAATAGTCACTATTCATGTGTTATAAATAGTAAATAGTGAATGTGAGTTCTATATAAGTTGGATTACATACCATATGATGTTAAAAATATTGTTTCTAATTACTAATTTGAATATATGATATTTTACCATATTTCAATATTTATAAAAAATTCAGGAATTTCATAAAAATCCCAAAAGATCACCCTGAAGATTTTTCGACATTTAGAATTCAAAATTGAACTCCATTTTTCAAAAATTAATTTCTAAATATTAATAATATAATTTTTTAATAAAATCATAATTTATTCATAAATAACAATTCTAATTCTAAAACTCTTTTTTAAAAAATTGAGAAATTAATCATGTTTTCATTATCTTATCGACATAAGAATGTAAAATAAGAATACCATTTAATATTAATTAGGTTCATAATAATATTCATTAGGGTATCTTTCCATTCACTAAAAATCAATTTGGTTCCATTAGACTCCAAATAATATACTGATCAAAATTAGAGATGACCATATTTTGAAATTCAAAACAGAGAAGAGGAAAATTAATATTTAACGGTTAGTTATAAATATCACCCTAAAAAAATTCATTAATTTCAATTTTATTTTAAAACCATGGGGTGTTACATTATTTCCACCTTTTGTAAATTTCATCCTCAAAATTTTTTTTACTTAATAAACAAGTTAGGGTACATTTCCCTCATAGCATGTTCGGATTCCCATGTTTCTTTTCAACCCTGTGGTTTCTCTAAAAAACACATACGAGGTGGTTTACATATTATTCAATTCATATTCCCTTTGATCAATAATCATAACTTTTTTTCTTCATAATATTGGTTTTATTATAGCTGATCCACTTTTGGGATCAAGACATTAGCTGAATCTGAAACATACATTCCCAACATCGAAACATGAAAAACATTGTGTAACTAAGACAAATTTAGAGGCAAAGCTACTCAGTATGTTACTGGTCCAACATTCACCATAATATCATAAGGTTTATGGAATTTTGGATATGGATTTCCTTTCTTACCAAAATGCATAATACTTTTCAATAGTGAGATTCTAATAAAAATAAGATCACCTAACTCAAAAAAGTGTTTCCTCTTATTCTATGCATAACTTTATGTATTATATGAGATTTAATCACGTTTTTTCTGGTTCATATTCACCTTCTCAACCACTTCCCATAAAAATTCTAGTCCCATAATTTTCTTTCCCTGACATTATCCCAAAAATCTGGAGTTCTGCAATGCTTCACTTACAATGCCCCAAAAATTTCTAGCTGTATACTCGAATAAAATTGTTATTATATGAAAACTTAACTAAAGAGAGATGATTATCCCAAAATCCCTTGTAGTACACTGAAAAAGCTCAAATAATATCATTTAATGTTAAAATTTTTTGTTCTTACTTCCCATCTGATTGGGGATGAAAATATATACAAAAATTTAATTCTCGGCCCAACAGCTTCTGATGGCCCTTCCTAAAGTTAGTAGTGAACCTAAGATCATGATTAGGTATTATATAAATAGTAACACCATGTATCCTATAAATAACTTTCAGGTGTAGTCATGAATTTTGATCCAAAGACATTGTATTTCGAATAGAAACAAAATGTACAGATTTTGTCTGTCATTCAACAATAACCAATATTGCATCGTTACTTCGAAATGTCTTTGGGGTTCCAAAAATGAATTCTATTGATATATTCTCTCATTTCCAATCTTGTACTGAAAAAGGATGAATCATCCCCTTCGAAAACTACTACTATTATTTAATCAATTGACATGTCAACCATTTTCTAATAAATTATGTAGTATCTATTTTTATTTTATCTCACAAATAAAACTTGTGATGTTCTCTGTACATGATTGTACTTCTAGGATGAACTGAAACTGGAGAACTATGAGCTTGACACAACAAATATTTATTCAATAGGGAATCATAAGGCATGCAGAACCTTTTAAAAAATCTTAAAACATAATCTTTTTCAATGATAAATTTTATAATCTTACCTATTTTAAGAAATTCATCATTTTTGTATCTCACATTCTTCCTTCTGCGCTTTCTTAATTCTATCTTATAATGATGAATTCACTGAAACCTGAACAAAAGAAGATGTATTTCCTTCACCTACAACTTCTATGACCAAATTCATCAAATCATGAATCAAGGGATAATGTTCCAAACATAACAGGGTTAATGATGCATCATGTTTTCAAATCAGGGCATCCCCTACTTTATTTGGTTTTCCTAGGTTGAAATTTATTGTGAAATCATAATCCTTTATCAGTTAACACCATATTCTATGCCTTATTATAAATTCCTTCAGAGTGAATATATACATCAATCATTTAGGGTCAGTATATATTTGACAATTTAGATCTGTATAAATGATGCCACTAAATTTTCAATGAAAAAACCATAGAATCGAAATCCGAATCATGTGTGGAATAATTTAACTCATTCGGTTTCAATTTCCTTTATGTATAAGAAATTACATAATCATTATGAATCAAAACACAACCATTTCTCTTCAATGAATCATCAATGTGGATGTAAAACTCACCATTTTGGGAAGGAAAGGTCAAAACTAGTGCATTCACCAATCTCATCTATAGTTCATCAAAATAAGCATCTCATATTTTTTCAAAAAAAAATTAACCCCTATTTTCTTTAACATAGTTAGTATGATAGATAACTGTGAATTTTTAAAAAAAACCCATGGTAATAACCGACTAATATAATAAAACTATGAATATTTGTTACATTTGTAGGTCTTATCCATTCATCAATCACTTTTTTTGGCATTATAAGTTATTATTCTATACTTATTTACAATTTTCCTATGAAAATAATTTGTTGTAACCAAAAATAACACTTGATGAATTTTCCATATAGTTTTTTTTTCTTTTATAGTTTTTTAAATAAAACTTATAAGTTTTTCATGATCTTATTTATTTATATAAAATTAAGGAATTTCATCAATAATCACAACCATAAACTCATCCATGAACTCAAGAAATATTCTATTCAAAAAATACATGAATGCATTAGGAGCATTAGTTAACCCAAATGTTAGAACATCAAAATCATAATGCCCATATATTGTACAAAATTTTATTTTTGGGATTTCATCCTCCTTCACATTAAACTTATAGTATTCTTTTGTCAACTAAATATTTGAAAAAAACTTAGCACCATGGAGCTGATCATGAAAGTCATTTATATGAGAAAAATGATACTTTTTTTAACAGTGATGTTATTCAAAGCTCTATATTCAATGGAATGTACCATGGAACCATCTTTATTTTTTTAAAAAAAATATGGTCTCCCCAAGGTGAAATGCAAGGATGAACGAAGCCTTTATAAAGAAAATCCTGCAACTGATTTTTCAATTCATGAAGTTCAATTTGAGCCATTCGATATAGTGGCTTTGACCTTTTCTAAGCATCAGTAACTAAGTCAATTTTGAAATTAACTTCATTATTAGGTATGACATTAGGTAACTCATTAAAAAACATAATTTTATTAATTTTACTACAATAACATCATTAAAATGAATAGGTCCCCTGTTTACAACAATATGGTCAAGATAACATTCATATCCATCTTTCAATAGTTTCTCATCTTCCTTATATGTTATCAATTGTGTGGGTTATTTCTTATATAAAATATGAAACTATTTCTAAAAAAACTTCATATATCTTTAGTCAATCATAGCATGATAAACATAAACCCAATCCATTCCCAAGATGACAATAAACTCTAATAAGGGAACTAGACAAGGTTTGCAGTTAATGTGTTTCTATAGACCACAATAAAAACATTCTTATAATTCCACATTGATATAATATTTCTCTATTGTTTATTAACAATAAGTTCTGGACTCATTTTTTGAGGTGAAATTTCAAATTCACCCAAAAATTCGACAGAAACAAAGGAATGTGTACACCCCGTATCAAACAAAAAAATAGAATAATCTCATTAAATAAACAAGGTACCTAATACAAATTCATTGGATGGCTCGACGTCTTCATACATAGTCACAATGGATCTCATTAAACATTCCTTCTTATAGTCTGGATTCTTTGGATCATTCAGATCTCTCTATAGGATGACATTTCCATAATGACCAATCTATCCACATTTAAAACACATAGTATTGTCTTATCAGGATTAGTCATATGAGCATCTTCATAAAAATATCAGGCCATATGTCCAAATTCACCACATAGAAAACACTTATCAGTTTTAATAAGGCATTCCCCCGGGTTCTTTTTTCCACACATTTCACAAACTAGAAACATGAGTTTCTTCCCAGAGTATTTTTTCTGTTGATTCTCACCCATCTCTTGCTATATGGGTTCCTTCTTCTTATTATTATAAATGTTAATTTAATGATAATAAAAAAACATATCTACCCTCTCAGCACATCAAATATGTTTCACATAACATATAAATTCACGGGAGTCCAACTCCCTTTGATACATTGGCTTTAATCATAGGTAAAAACTATTGATATTACTGTCATGATTGAGAATAAGATTTGGACCATACCACACTAGTAAGGTGACGTTTTCTTCATAAAATGCTACTTAATATTCCTACATTTTCATCAATTCAAGTAATTCCATCTCCATACAATGTTCCACCACATTATGAAAATATTTTACAAAGAAAACACTTCTAAATTTATCACACTCTATTGAATCAATCTTCACTCTATACCTAATATTTTTGACCATTGACTACCACGGATCTGCTTCACCTTCAAAATGATAAATGGAAAGACCTACCTTTTGATGATACGAAAAGACCATATGATTGAATGTGTTTTCATGGCCCATAATCCATACTTCAGCTGCTATAGGGTTAGAATATCATTTGAAATTTGGAGGGAATTTCCCCGTAAAATGTTCCACTATGACCATGATTCATTGTGGCACCTCTGGTTTTTCTCTTGAATGGATTCCCCAATCATTGTTTGCCTATGTCATCTAACACATTATTGTCACAAACTTCTCAGTTCCAATCCCTACCATTCCAGGCTTCAGATTTGGAAGGATATCATTTTTTGGTGTCTCTCTCCTTCAGCATCCCTATTTCTTCTATGAAGAACCATTTTGAAATAACAAATTTTAGTTCATAAAACATTGTAATATTTAAAATATATATAATTTAAATTTAACCATAAAGTAATAATAATTTATGGTTTGTTATTAACATCATCCTAACCCATGATGTTATGTAAACCATCTTCTGATGCCAACTATAAGTACCTGACTTTAATACATTACATAGTCTTGAATTTTAGTTTAGAACCCAAAAAAATCATGTTAAGGATATTTTCATGTTTTGAGTTTTAGATTCTTTTGATATAATACATATATAACATTACATATTCATATAAATAATATACCACATAAACAGTATCCATTTCATCCATAATATATTACTTTTAAAATAAAACATGATTTCCTTCACAAACATTCATAACATTTAACTTGGATTACGTAATTATCATAAATATACTTATTATATTTGAAAATAATTTAAAATATTGGGACAAGAACCAAAATACTAGTATGTAATGTAATAAGAAGGAACGAAAACATAAGTCCTTGAATATATATAATGCATGAAATCATTTTCAAAAAAGACAAAATTGTTTCCCATATAAATATACACTGTGAATGTTCTGATTTCAATATGTTTTCAACGAAAAATACAGAACATAAATAGAACGTTAAAGGTATCTTGGGGAATTACATACATAATATTGTGACCCTCTCACATACCTTATAATTTGTAACCTGCACAGTTACCTTACAAACTATGTAACCATCATAGTTATACATGGAGTGAACATATTGTGAACCTCAAACATACACTCACCCAATGCATTGTACAGATATATAAGTACCACCCTTAATAAGAAACAAATCCCAATAACCAAAATATAATCATATAATATGAAAATTTACATAAAAACATTTCTTTTGAATCTTGTAAAATAAAATTTTAAAAGATGATTTTAAAATAAAGTCCCTTACAAATGACATATAGTTGAAGTGATACTTTCTAGAGTGGATGGAAAATGTATATAAACTATAAATACACCAAATTTAACATAATTTAATCAAAATTTATCACACAAAATATTTTAATATCACATAAAAAATGAGGCAGAATGTTAACCTAAGGAATAGAAATCGGGTTAAGAATTCCCTTACCTTGGGTTTTTCATACATCAAACTCATTTTAAACTCATTTATAATGGTTAAAAGAGTGTTATTAATATCTTATAGAAACATATTCAAGAATATAATACCTTATATGATCATTTCATAACATCAGTTTACCATTTATTTGTTTGAATTTTGTTCCTTCAATTTTTTTGGGTGCGTTCTTTACATGATTTCAATAGCTGGGTTGTAAATTATTATCATTTCATATTGAAATGAAATTATATAAGTGGAATTAAATTGAATTCATATGTTTTCAGATTATATAATGATACCATAAATAATTTTGTTATCATATATGATGATGTTACCTTAGATTAAATATTATAAATACTAGTTTAGATCATTTTTTGATGTTTCTCGATAATCATGAACTTTTTTCAGTATATAATTTAATTTCATGAATATAATTTCTTTCCAAAACATTAAATTTGTTAAAAGATACGATTTATATTATGTTTCAACAATTAAAATGGTTTTATGATCAGATTTTAAGAATGTAATTAAAATTGGAAACACATCATTGACAATTTTGGTAAATCGGTACATTGGGGGGGGTGTTGTTATTTTTAGTTCAAGAAGGAGTGTTTAAGAATGAATATGATTAATAGTTTACAAGAAAATGGTAACATATATAATATATATAATTCAGGACATTCTATACCTCCTGGATAAGTGTATGGGTATTGAGTAAAATAAAGGAATGGAAATGAACAGAAAACACATGAAAAATGAAGAGGGTTCTAACTTATTGATATCTTCTCCCTTAGATCCCCATTAAGGCCTTTTGTTTTCAATTTTTTGGGAGACCATATGGACATGGACGTGGTGAAGATCCTTGGGGAGGTTTTGTAGCATAACATAGGGAATTTTCTTGGCTTTAGAGGTGTGAGAGGAAGAGGGGAATGAAGGTCTCATTTATAGTGGAGAAGAGGCCGGATTTTACCTTATTTTAATCATTAGTTAAATAAATTTTCTCAAGACTATGAATAGTATTGATTCATGTGATAGAAATAGTAAAGAGAGTATGTGATTTTCAAAAAAGTGGTAAAACATCACATATGATGTCATAACTGATTATTTAACTATTAATTAGAAAATACGGTATTTTACTATATTTCATTATTCATATAAAATTCATGAATTTCAGAAAAATTCCTAAAATTCACCGTAACAATTTCTCAACATGTAGAATTTCAAAATGGTCTGTATTATTTTAAAATAGTTTTCTATATATTATTATATTTATTTTTACAAAAAAATTAATTTTTTATGAAATAAAAATTTCAAATTTATAACCCATTTTAACACTTTGAAATATTAATAAACTTCCATTATCTTAAAGAATTATGAACTAAAATAATAATAAAATTTAGAATTCATTAGGGTTATATTAATATTAATAAGGGTATGCAATTATTCACCAAAAATAAGGTTGGTTCTATTAGACTCCATATAAAATCATAATCATAATTGTAGATGACCGTTTATCAAAATTCAAAACATTGAGGAGGAAAATAAATTTTTAAAGGGTAGTTATAAATATCTACATAAAAAAGATTCATGCATTTCAATTAAATTAAAAATTGTGGGGTGTTACAAATAATTAGTTGTAAAATAGAAATAATTTATGTATAAATCATGATTATATAGAGGGAAATAATAAATCATGAGTGTTATTGAGATTTTAATTAAACTATTTCATCAATGGAAGCAAAATCATGAATAATTTCCTTAATCAATGAGATTGTTTCAACAAACTCTTATAACATGTTTACATTTATTTATTTTTTCGATATATGAAAATTAAATAAAATTATTACATAAATATATTGAAAATGAAATTTCTTGTGATAAAACTTGTCGAATGGATGTATGTACACATTTTAAAAGAATACAGATGCATAAAAAGGGTTATGTCTCAATGAATAAACATTTGAGAAAATTTACATTACCTATTTGGTAAATTATAAGGCATAATTTCCATGTAATAAATATCTTAAAAAATAAATTTAAAAACCCATATATTTATTTATAATGATCATTGAATACATACCTAGGTATAAAAACATCATATATAGAAATAGGTTGTGTACATGCCTTGAGTCTGGAAGAAAATAATATTTAGATGAGAAAACCCCTACCATAAGACTTGAATATCATTATACTCATTAAAAAATAAATTATAATAAATATAAGTTTCTTATACATCGATTGAATACCATATTATCATATATAATACCATATATTTTTTATGACTTTAAATTTCCGGTTTATTAACTACCCAATGTTAATAGAATGTTTAGGGTAATAATCATTTTTCTCTTGTGTTATGATGTGTTGTACTTTTTTCACATGGTTATATATTGATTTCCATAATATAAACCATGATATAAATATTTTATATAATTATTATATAATTATTTATATTATTGACTAAAATTTAAAAAATAATTACAGAAATACATTGTTCGTTGACACAGTAGGTCTTACTTATACTTGAGCAGTATATTAGTTTTGCTTTCATATTTAAAGAAAGAATGTAAATTAAATTTATGTATATATATAATATTACGGTAGTATAATTATTATGTTATATTTATAATATTCTTTTATTAAACCCATCTTTAATTCATTCCATGTAATGTTTGAATGATTCACATTACTTGGAGAAGGTGATAGTCCACACTTCCAAAAACAAAGCTATTATATTTACACAATATTGTAAGCATGAAGGTAAATTTTAAATAAAAATTAAAAAGGCATAAATAATGAATTAATATAATATATGTCTTATAAAACATATTGTGCATCATAATTTCCATTCATTAAAGGAGGTAAAGGGGAGCATGAAAAATATCATGTCATAAAACGATAGTTCTCCAAACCCAATAATGGCACATCCATTACCTATGAGATAGAAGTTTGTGTTAGTGAAGATTAAACCATTTGAATAAAAAAATATCATTATACTACTGATAATGGTTTTATTATATAATCATAGGATAATGGGAATTTATGTAATGGAGAAAAAATAAAACTAAAGTGATTATTGAATGATATTATCTATTTTGGAGTAACTCGTTTGGGACGCCACCAAAGGACTTTTTTGGATCCTTTTATGACTGATGTTAGTCTTCTAGGGTAAGGGTTTTTATGTTGGGATCCTATTTGAGATTTTATTTAATAAAAATGGATTTATATGTTTTAATTATTTGGATGGTTGAGCTCCTATTTATAATGGAGGAAGAGTAAAATTATTGTATATTTTTGAAATCAGAATTCCACCCATGGTTTTCCTTTGAAAAGTTTATCTAATAAATAAAAAATAGAGAAAATATAATATATGGTAGAAATTTATCCCCAAGATGTATTTTTATATGTTTTAGGTCATTTAATCTTTATGTGTAAGGTTTTGTCTTTTTTTAATCTAATTTTATTCTTAATCAATGTAAATAATTTTAATCTCAGTAACTAATATTTTTGTAAAAAACTAAGTTGAAAAATTTATTAATTAAAACAATATTTTGATACCAATTATTGAATCCAATTTTTAAAATTCTAATCATTGAAGTAGAATAAATTAATTTTATTTTAATAACCTAGAGAGGATGACCTGGAGGGTTTTTATAGTAAGATTGTTCAAATGATTCATTAGTTTTTATATACAATTTCACAGTAAAATTGATTCACATGAAATAAATTTTATTAATTGATGTATGGTTTATATAATTTTACATTAAAACTAATTAAAAACATAATTTAACATTATTAAAAAATTAGATGAAAATGTAGTTTGTAATTAAAATTTAATATTATTCATTATTCCACAAAATTGAATATTTACGAAAAATACCAATAATTTTCCCTAATATAATTTTTATGTTCTTATTTCAAAAATAAAGTTCATTTGGTTAAATAAGTACTATAAATGTTTAAAATATCATCTTTAAAATAGGTTCACTAATAAATTGAGGTAAAATTACCTTGAATTAAATTACATATTTTTATTCCTAAAACATTATTTATTCTTATCTAATACCAATGAAATATATTTGGTGAGTATAGAAATATGGATTTAATATAAATTATATAATTTTTTAAAACATTTATCAGAATTTTTTTGTGTGTGTTATTTAGATAAAATTGTGTTTTTCTGTAGGGAAATAATTTTCTTAGAAAAGTAATTTCTTTATTTTCATATAGTTATTATATTGACACCTACTAATTTCCAACTGAAGATTCATTTTATGTACATGTTAAAATAATATTTTCTCAATTAATATAATCATATTTATAATGTATATTATAATGGGTAAGTGTTATATAATATAATTAATTTACAATAATAACAATAATATCTTTTAGTTTATTAAAACATGACCTTTCATATAACATAAGTGATCATAGGGACTTCGTATGTTGTGTTACATAAGGGAATCATAGTGTTTCAAGTACAAGAAACTAATCTCAGTGTATCTTGTAGAGATATATGAACTTGGTATTTCATATAATTCATGATACACTTAGTGCTTTCATATAAAAAATATATATTATGTGTACTATTAAATAAGAAGTACCAAATAATTAAAGGATTTGGAAGAAAATAATTCACAAAATATCTTGGTGTTTTAGACTTCATGTAGTCATCCTAAAACAAAAAATATATAATATTGTCAAAAGATTATATCTGGGGAGTTGAAAAAAGTAGTACATTGAAATCACAACTAATTAGTATATGATCCATTTACAAAAAAATACATACGACTAATGATTACATGTTCTGAGTTGAATGTAATGTGATCAGATACCTCTTGTAGAAATACATCAGTCGACACACTAACACTGGATTCCATGGGCTAAATTCCAATCATGAAACCCAAAATAATATTTCCCCATACCAAACTCACTAAATCCTTACCTAAGGTAGAACTAAGTGGTCTAATTATACTATGTCGTGAATTGACCTATTAAGCTCTGACCCATGACTAACCCAATCCCACATGGAATTTGTTGGGGTCTGGAAAGCAGTTCTGAGTGGCCATATCTCACAACTGGGATGCATTGCCCTAATGTACCAGTACACACACACATCTTCAAGCCCATATAATAATGAAATGAAAACATCAAAAACAATTATTCTATATATCTATGATCCCATAATGAAGTATGGTAGTAAAGTACTGAAAGAATAAAATGGGGAAATTAAAAGACCAACTAAAAACTATAAATTTCTCTAACTGGTTCAATGGTGATGGCTAAATAAAATGAAAGTCTCCATTAAAACCCATCCATCTAACATGAAATAACTATACTTTAATTTCTATATATCCTTCCAAGACACTTTCAAATGTGTTGTCCTCTACATAGGACATGACACGTGTTGGAAAATCCCATTCAGAAGTGATTGTAACTATACTCAACAGGAAACCCCTAATACATAAAACATAAAGAACCAAATATAGTCATATAAATAAATGATATATAAATCACTGCATAATTAAAACAATTATATATACTTGGAAAGGAACCACCCCACTATGTGTTCATAAACAACAGAAAACTTCACGAGTCTTCTCAAAACAAGGATCAATCCAAGAGAATCAACTCTAAGTGTCTTTCTACCACCATAGAAACATGATGAATATGTATAGCTCATTAGGCCCCTCCATAGAAAGATTAGTGGTCGAATAATACCCTGATAAAATGATAATGGATTCTTGTTTAAAACTGTGGGGGAAAACCACAAAACCATTCTAGGTCAACCTACAATGTAGGGGATCATATTTCAAAGATTCCAAAACCATACATATACATAATTCTACATAAATGATCAAATCCCTTATTAGAGAGGAAATTATAATTCCTAAAAACCACCTTGGGAATAATGGACTATATTGGATCACACTCAAGTCACATAGAGTGACACCACACTCTGTCTATGAATGTAACTCTATAGGGGATCACAATCCTGTGATGTGGATGAAATTCTTCACTACACCCTCATGGTAATAGAACAAGGAAACACACATGAACTATAATAATTAAAATAAGTACAATTAAGATATAATAACACTCTTGAATGGGGTAGGTGGCATGTATCAGGGGGTATACGATGTGTACATCTGTCCCCATGTCTACTCTAGTGGAAAAGTCTCACACAGTATGTAGTCAAAATATACATGGAATTTTGAAGAAGTAAACATCATGTAGAGACACGTGGTATCCTAAAAGTTCCTTCTAGATATGTTTATGTATGATAATTGTGTCTACATATTGGTTATATTCACATGTACTAGCAAGTGTACCCCAATCTGTGTTCATGTTCATGTACAAGGCATTCCCTAAGGGCATGTGCATTTTTATACATTAGTGTACTCAGTGAAGTACATGCTGAACCTCCTAGAAAGGTTAACACCCAATGTGAAAGGGGTCACATTCCATGTGATAGGGTTAACATTCCATTTGATCATTATCTTTAGCTAGAACCCTAGGGTCGCTGCCCAAGCGTTCCACACTCTATGTAATGATGTATTACATGCCTTGTTCATCGTGTTCTGCAAATCTATTTAGAGTTAGTTCTATGCATGATGGAGGCACTGTAATTGAGAGAACATAGAGATTGTGGTTAATATAAGACTCTGGAAACTAGATCTTAGGATTTATGGTTCTGATCTCATTTGGAAAATGATCCATCAGGAAAAACATCAGCGTTCATCAAATCTGGGAACTATGACAACCTAAAATCTATCTGTTCCATTCCCAATCATCCACATCTATCTTTTCACCATGAGTGCAATATAAAACACTAGGACAACCCATTGTTTTGTTCCATTTCACTAAATAAAAATCGTGCAATGATTGAATACTTTATATTATTCGAATTATAGGATAAAAGAAAACCCCAACAATGAATATGAAATGAATGGATGAGAAATACATTATCTATAAACATGGGGAACAAACCTAAACCATTTTTCATTTTCCCTCAATTATATAACCTTTAATAGATGAAAATATATGGTTAAATCAATGAACAACTAAAATATTACATCAATATAATTCAACTAATGATGGACATATCAATTATTTTGGTGGAATTTGTACTCCTACATCCAAGATTAATTAAAAATATTTAAATAAGAAAAGATCCTACCTATAGTATGGATTGATTTTTGGAAATAAATAGCTATGTTTCTATCATTGTTGAGATCCACTAACTCTGTTAGTGCAACGATCTATGATATGGTCCCTTTATATCATAATGCACAAATAAAATATCTCCAATGGTTGTCCAAAAAGACATGGTCTCGAGATTCCATCACTAATGATTTCATATAATCATATATTTAATGGATAAGAATTCATTGCATCAAAAATAAACCATATAAATAAATTAACTAGATTATTTCACTTCATTACTCATGTGATGACCTTTTCACAAATGGTTTCCACTAATGAAAATTATGTTGCACCTCCGGTAAAACCCGTGTTCTGAACATATTGGTGTACTTTGATTTATGATCTGAGTCTGCATTTGGTTGTTATTCCAATTTTTCAAGAAATATTTGTGCACATACTATGTAATATAGTTAATACATTTCAGAAACATACTCAGGAGACATCGAGTATCGAAAATACACATTTTCTCTGCAACTGGTCTAATATTTAATTCTTACAACATAAAAAAATAATACCATGAAATATGTGACATTATATTGTGGATTTCACTCCATAAGGGAAGCTTATACTTTCCCTTTCTTCTATTAATTTATAAGTATCTTATACAATTATGAATTTAAATCTTTTTTTTATTTAAACTATGCAAAAATCAATTTATATTTTGGGTATTCTTTTACAATATCTCCCTCCATCGATTAATGATGCATAATAAAAAATGATAAATTTAAAATTCTTGGGATATGTAAGAGTATAGTATCATTATTTATTTATAACATTTTTCTATCTATCATAGAATACATAAACAATTTTTTTTGTCATTCACCAATATGTACATTGTATATACAAATTGATAAATTATATATCCAAATTCTCATAATCATAGTGATATACCACATTAATTTTTTTCTATAACACCTTTTCCATTTTCAAAAACCCCTTTAATAGGTTTTTTTAAATATTTAATGAATATAGAATATGATATATTATTTAATGTGCCATCATATTATCATTATCAATAAAATCCTTATTATAATAAATACATCATTTATGTCATGTTTATAAGAAATCACAACATTTAGTAATTGAAATCTCAAAATAATGACAATGAATAATATTTTTTATAACATCATAAACAACATCCTTCTAAAATATTAAATTATCAAAATTTTCATCCAACCCATAAAAAAGCAAAAATTTATTCAATGTTATTTGAAAATTTTATTCATTTCTAAAATTCAATTTACTGTAATATATTTTATCTAAATATTTAATCAAATATTATTACCCTGTCAATAATAATCTTCAACTAATTATTTGATATATCTTCAGTCTTTTTAATTTATAACACACAATAAACATGAAAACTCTTACTATTTTATTTCATAAATTATACATCCAAATACGGTAAATGGATTAGAATTAGTGATTTGGATTAATAAGGAAATAATTATACTATGTATCAAAATTTAATAAATTTAAATGTGTTAAAAAATAATGCACAATATTAAATTAATTAAAAAATTTAGAAATTAAGATTTTATAATAGTAGTAAAATATAAAACTCATATTTGAAAATTATTAGAAATAACATTAAAATTAATTTAATAGAAATTGAATAAATAAATATTAAATAATAATAAAATAATAAGTTCAAACACCTCCAAACACATAAATTGAATAAATCACATTAATTAAGAAAATCATACTCACTTTCATAAAAATCATAATTGAAAAAATAAATAGTGTTTCAGAACGTATATATGAACTGATTTTAACAATCAATAAAACCATGTGATATATCATTATACTAATTATTATCCCTCATGAAATACTTCCTTATATCCATCTGATTTTTATTTAACTTCTAAAAAAATTTGATGATGTTTTAATACCACAATAGTTATCAAATATAACAAGAACATGAAAAAATTGAAACAATTATCTTCAAATGTGTGTCTTATCCAGAATATTTGAAAATAAAATATTTCATTTTCCCAATACCATGCATATTTATTAAACAAGAAATGATATATTTTTCATTAATAAATAATTAAAATAAAAAATTACCAAGAACACTCATGTTTTATACATAATATTATATTTTAATTTAAAAAATTAAATTCTTTCATCAAGGTAAGACATTGAGTGAAAACGGTTTTATGAGAATATAAAAAATCAATAAATTTGTTATCAAAAACAATATATAAATTTTTTAATCATTTAAATTTACCCATTTGAGTATTAATATAATATTTATATATGGAATTCATAAAACATGTTATCTAACATTCAATCTATAATATGTACTAACCTATTAATTATACCCCTATATAACATTCCTTTAACTGGATTAACAAAAATGTCGATGAAAGCCACTAATTTGTAGTATTAATTTTCCTTTTATGATATCAATGACTTATCATATCCCAAAAAATATTCTTCATAAATAATATATCTAAATGAACATTGGTTTATATAATTAATTGGGTAAGATATACTAGAAAATGAATTGAATAATAGTAGAGAAATATGTTTTTATAATTTCATAAGGGATATAATGAATAAAACAACAATTTTGTAATTATTACCTGTTAATAAAAATATTCCATGATTGAAATATTTTCCAATATAGTATTCCACGAAAATAATTATTTAATTAATTATTATAGAGGAAAATGTTTTTTAAATATAATAAAAATATATATAATCAGATTGATTAATGATATGAGCAGTCATGAAAATTATTTATGTTCTCTCTTAAAGAGAATATTGGGTCTATATTTTGTATATTTATATATAGTTATTTGGTATATATATATACTGATCATATATATTCATTGGGTAAAAGTGATCAATGAGAAAATATTTTTTATTATATGTTTTGAAAAAATATTAATTATCTAAATTTGGTAAGAATGAGATGTGTCCATTGCAATTTTGATGATGGGATGGTGAATTCGAATAGGAGAAAAATTGAAAAATATATATAGAAATATAGAATCTAGGATATATTATTGTATATGAATTCTATATGATTCGATTTTTTTAAAAAAATTGGAAGGAATTATTATAACTAAGAATATAAGTTTACCAAGATCATTGAAATCATTAATAAGTTTAGTGTGGAAAAATTAATCTATGAAAGTTATTTTACTTAGTAGAGATAGTTCAAAAATCCGTTTTTAATGAATCATTATATATAATTTTAAATTTTTTTATGAAACCATTAGGACATATATATTTTTAGTTCAAAGTTCGGTAAATAGAACCAATAATTATATTAATATAAAATAATTTAAATAATAAAAATTTATTTTTAGATAAATTTTTTAGAATAAATATTATGAACATAATATATACAATTACAATATTTTTCACTAAATATTTATATGTAAATAAATAAATTACATCAAATGATTAATTTTATAAATATTGAAAACTAATATATAATAATTCACTCTTGAGGAAAAAAATGTATAGTAAATAAATTTTTTTTATATATTATTTATTAATATTTCAATAGAAAATTTAACTTATATGATGTTTAATTATAATAAAATTTATTCCATATTTGGAATCAATTTTAACTAATTGTGTATGAGGTTAATTATAATTTTTTATAACAAATAAATTACCCATGTGAATAGTGATATAAATAGATTAGTATATAATATAACATATATTTTAAAAAGTATTATTAATTTAATAAAAAATAAAACCATTCAATGATATTAAATTGGATGGTAAATACATCCCCCAAATCTCATTCCCATATTTATAAATAGCTCAACAAAAAATTATATTCCATAACTATTAAGGATTGAATATTAATAAAAATGAAAATGAATGTCTAAATTTAAAATGGGTTTTCCCCCAACCATTAAATATTACATATAATGTTTAATTTTGTAACAAAAATATACCTAGTGATCCTCCCATGAAATCCGTGAAAATTATTTAGAGCCTTCAAGAATAATTATTTTGCAAGTAAATCAATAAAATGAAGATGAGAGTGCGAGGATTTTATTTCTCAATATAAATAAAAAACTAATCTTCTTATATTTAAAAAATAGTAATAATATTTATTATTATATAGTGTGATTAATATATATTATAAAGATAAATATATTTTATTATATTTTGATATAATTATATAGTATTAAAATCATTATTTTCTCATTTTCATTTAAACATTATAACATGTGTTATGTTGGGTTGGATTTACCTCCTACATGGATGATTATATTAAAACATGGTATTTTTGAAAAAAAACATAAATACTAGAAATATATTTAATATAATAATAATTAAATTTTCGGTTTTCAATCTCTATGGAATATATAAAAATAAATATTCATTATAATTTAACTATATATAATCATAAAAGATATATTAAACCATAAAATAAAATATATTTTCCCATAAAACCAGTCCTATAAAATTAAAAAAAATTACATGAAAATTGTAAAAAAATTATACTAACTTCATATTAGTAATTTTACTGTTATTGATATAAAGAACTGATTAAAATGTAATGAAAAAAACATCTAAGTGATTAGTGAATATATTAAATAGAAACATTTGAATTTAATGACATATATATACACTGATTAACTAAAAGATAAGAAATTATAAAATGTTGTGAACTAATATAAAAAGAATTAATAATAAATATTTCTCTATATTTTCTTTATAAAAATTGCTTATGTAATGTCCCAAGTCATTATATGTTGAAATTCGAAGTGAAAATAGGGGTTTTTAGTTGATGATTATTTTAGAGGACCAAAGCACATACCCATAATCCATTCATATAAAAAAACACTACAGTTTCATTTTAATAAATAAGGGTGTTACATGTAAAATAAGTGTGATTTTAGGTGATTATTTTTTTGGTTTCCTATAGTAACCAGGTGTATCATGATGGACACACAACATTACTCTATGTTTAATTACGTTAACCATGGTGAACATACTTATAATAGTTTAGGCCCTCAAATATGAAAACATAAAACCATGTTTCCATCAACACACTTATCTTGGGTAATATTTTTTTTAAAGTGAATGATGTTTTTAAGAATCCATGTTATCTATTTATTAAATTTTTTTAAAAGTGCTTGGTCATTAATGGACAGTTTTTCCTTCTATAAGGTCATCTAATACAATTTATTCTACAAATGAAATGTTTTATTTTGAAATTAATTATTCTGGTGAAGTATTATACTATGAAATCCTTTTTCCTTTTACTATTCATAATATTTTTGATATTTTATTGATTTTGATTAAATTAATTGGATGGGAATTCCACTATATCATGATGTAATATTCTGAAGATGATCATTTTTTTATTAGTGTGGAAGGAAGATGTCACATATTGATGGGCATATGTTATTGAAGGTAATTTCTATGTCACCCCAAGGTTTTAAAAATAAATTTAATGAAATGCATGAAACATTGTGTTTCATCATAATGGAACTTTTTTTAAGGAGATAGTTATAATCTACTTGTTAAACATAATTTTTCCACTTCTATGATTTTAATTTCAATAAATGGGCATCTATAGTAGTGATTCATAATGTTTTGGGATTTTGATAAAACCATCTTTTTTTGCTGAATAGTAATATGCATTTATAAATAGTAATTTTAATAGTCATAAGATCCTATTGAATAGTAAATTTTATTAATATTTTTTACTTATGGTTATAATATAATGATATCTTGAATAAATTTTTAATGTGATATAAAAGTAGTAATAGTTTTAAAATTGTTATTTTTCAAATAAATTATGATTTTATTTAAGAAATAAATCATATTTTTAAAATTATTTCCAAAAAAATTAGTTTATTTTTTAATTTAGTAAATTAAAAAATTGTTAGGGTGAATATTTAGGATTTTTCAGAAATACATGATATTTTTATGAATAGTGAAATATAAAAATTAACAAAATATGCTAAATGAACAAATTTCTGCATCATGCATGAGTAATGGATGATGTAAATGTCCATTGGTTCGAACACACATGCACTTATTAATTTTATTTCTAATATTAATGAAGTATATTAATAATCTTTAGAAAAAATATTATTCTAATGATTAATATAATATAGAACACATCCTCTTCATCAATATAAATACCACCCTCACCCCCCTTTTCCACTCACACCACTCAAGCTTGGATCCTTGTCTATGTTCTACAAAATACTCTTCCCAAGCCCCTAACCAATGTACATGACATGATGGTATCACCAAAATTACAATGCCATGGGCCTTAAGGGGGATCTCAAGGAGAAGAGATCTAGAGGTAAAGATCCTCTGTCATTTTATTGGGTTGTCTTTTCAATTTTTCATTTCTATACTCTATTCTCCTAACACAATCAAAGTGGAATGAAAGATGTATTTTTATCTATAATCTAAATTTTTATAATTTTTTATCAAGAAATAATTATTATTATTCCACTCATCTTCCACTTCTTCTAAAAATAAAAAAACTATTATCGATAAACTAATATACCAAAATCGAGGATGTTGTGTTCTCAATTTAGATTACTTCCAACAAATATGGTTATAAAAATTTTAATGGTAGAAATAGATTTTAATGTGTATTGTATATCTTATATATTGTTTTTTATATTACATATATGTATAATATTATGTTATATAATGAAACTAGTTCGTGATTATTAAAGAACCACCAAAATGATCTAAAAAGATATCACTAAACATTTATGTAATGATTAATACTCATTCCATTTAAACAAATTATCTATTTAATAATTTAATATTATGGAATCATATTAATACCATTTTAGTACACTTATGGAATTTCATTTCCATATGAAAAAAAAAAAAATACATACCAACCATTGGAATTAGATAAATAACACACCTGAAGTAATTGAAGGAACATAATACTAAAAAGTATGCAGTGAAATGATGTTATGAATTGAACATATAAGGTGTTATAAACATGAATATGCTTTTTAAGATATTAATAACACTATTTTAACCATTATATAAGAGTTTTAAACACATTTGATGTAATAAAAACCCAAGGTAATGGAATTCATAACCCAATTTTTATTCTTTGGGTTATACATCGATTTTATCATTTATGAGGTACTAAAAAAGTTTGGATTATTAATTTGGTATATATAATGTTTATTTATTTATATTTATAATTTATATACCTATTCCATCCAATCTAATAATCCTCTCATCAATTATAATATATTTTTAATGGACTTTTCTTTAAAAATCATCTTTTAAAATTATATTTTACAAAATTTAAAAGAAATGTTTGTACACATTTATTCATGTCAAATGATGGTGTTTTGGTACTTGGGAATTGTTTATGATGATGGTTTGGACCTATATCTCCCTCCAATGCATTAGGTATGTGTAAATTAAACACTGAATGTATTATTACTCGAAGTGTAACTGTGATTGTTACACAATAAGGAAGATATGATGGTTACGTTATAAGGTAGCTGTGAGGGTTAAAAATTATAATATAGTTGGGTGGGATAAAAGATTTTGTGATTAATTCCCAAGTTATTATTATGGTTCTATTAATGTTCTTTATGTATCGTCTAATTTTCTGGAAATTTCTTGTTTCACAAAATAAGTATATATGGGTGATAGGTATGTCTTCTGGGAAATTATTTCATATATTTATAAGTATTCAGAGACTATTGTTTTATTTACATCTTTGTATATACCATACTAGGATATTTTCGTAATCTGATTTGATTCTCACTTGTTATAAGGATGTGTATCACAAAAAATGATGTGAAGTTAATTGTTATAAGTATTTTTCATTAAAAACATGTATCATTTGAAAAGATTTAAATTATGGAAGAAAATAATACTATTTCGGTTGTATATTCTCTATATAAATGTGGAATTTATGTTTTTATTATATCCCTATTCTCTAAAACTATAAACATTAGAATATCCTCAATTTGAAATAAATTTTGTTCTAGACTAAATATTAGTATTATTAAATGTAATAAGGTTAGGTCCTTAAAGTGTGTGTCCGATGATGGTTTCGATAACTTTAGAGGATAATATGATGATAAAAGAATAATAAAAATAATTTTTACACTATAGTTAATTTTATAATATTTTATCATTTTAATATTACTGTGTTTCTTCGGCTAAGATATGTTTGTTCAGAATAGTTTTTCATAGAAGAAATAGGGAAGCTTAAGTGGAAATGCACCAATAGAACGACATCCTTCCAAATATATATTCTGGAATGGGAGGGAATGGAATCGTGAAATTTATGATAGTAATGGCTCAGATGACATAGTAAATAAACGGGGGTGGCATCAATTCAAGGGAATTTATAGAGCTATCACAAAAGAATAGGACGATAGTAGAACATTTAATGAGGCAACACCCTCTTTATTTCAGTGGATCTTCTGACCCAATAGTGGCTAATGGATGGATTAAATCATTAGAAAAGATATTTGATGTTATGTGATGTTTAGATAATAAAAATTAAATTATTTTCATTTATCATTTTGATGGTGATGTGGATAAGAGGTGGTTAATGGTCATGAATATTAGGGATGGAGGAAATATTGAAACATTAGAGTGGGATGAATTAAAATGAGTTTTCCTTGAAAAATATTTTCCATTGGTAGTTTGATATATGATGGAGAATCAATTCCCTGAATTGAAGTAGAAAGAGGATGATTCAATGGTTGTTTTTGAAGATAACTTCTTGCAACTATAGAGGTATACTCCAAATCATATTCTTGATCATGATAGAAATATGAATGGTTTTTACTCAGGATTGAGGCAAGGATATGTAAGGGAACTTGCTTCCCAAGAGTCCAAAAGTTATGAGATAATTATCTGATGTGATGAGAGGGTAGAAATAGATTTTTCTGATGATAATGTTCAATTTCAAAACAAGGAGAAGAAGAGGTATGGAATGGAAATGTTGGTTAAGATTAAATCAATGAAATCCGAAGGAAATAAAGTCTAGTTTACAATTTTAGAAATGACTCATAAAAAGACCCTTGGGGAATGCCTTACCAAAACTGGGAAGTTTTCGGGATGAGGTATGTATGGATATATGTCCTGCTATTGTAATGAAAATTGTCCTAAGGAAAATCCTAGTTTGGATGATTTAAAGTGAATGTGGTGAGATGGGTCAGTATGAAAATGTCTGCCCAATGTGATTTTAGAATGATGCATAGAATCTATACTATAAATAGAAAGGTGTAGTGAGATCCTCTGAGACTACATAAGTAGACATTGGTTAGCCCAATGAAGTTATATCAGGTACCTTGTTTATTTACTCAGATTTTACTAATGTTTTCTCGATATGGGGTATACACATTCCTTTATTTCTAATAAATGTTTTGGTAAATATGATATATCACCAGAATAAATGAGATCAGTACTTATTGTTAAAACACCAAGATAATTATTATAGAAAATTGGAATTAAAAGAATATTTTTATTATGATCTATTTAAAGACTTCCTACAAATCTATTTTTTTCTATTAGTATATTTTGATGTCATTATATGTATGTATTGGTATTATATTGATCATGCTAATATTTATTGTAAATGTAATGATGTATTTTTTTAGAAATAGTTTCTGTCTTTATACAATAATGTACCCACACAAATGATAAAATTTTAGCATGTTGACAAACTGCTAAAAGATGGAAATGAATTTCATCCATCACATATTGGTGAAAATAAGGAAAGGGTTTAGATTAATGATCTGCTAGTGGTAAATGAATATCATTATGTTTTTTATGATGAGTTACTTATTGTTATACCAGATCAGTAAGATAAATTTATAATTTAATTATTACATTATTAAATGTTAATTTCAATACCACATTATTAAATTTCCCAAATATAATATATTGAAATGAATAATCAGCTTTATGAGTTTCTTGATAAAGGATTCATTCATCCATGAATGTCACCATGTGGTGCTCTGGTTTTTTCATTAAATAAAATATAGTTCCATGAGGTATTGAATCTATTACAAAGAATTTAATAACGTCACTATAAAAAAGTATCCTTTCCTTATATCGATGACTTGTTTGATAAAATTTCATGTGAACAGTATTCTTTAAAGGTTGAACAGAGGTCAGGATACCATCAGTTTGAATTAATAGATGTAGACATCCTGATGACTGTGTTCTATATATGACATGGACATTACAAATTAGTTTTTATGACCTTTGGGAAAACTAATTCACATGATGTATTAATGGATCCTACATATAAAATATTTCACGAGTTCTTGGATATGCTTCGATTGGTGTTGATTTAGGACATTATACTGTTTTCTAAATGTAAATTAGAACCTGAAACACATATAACAGTTTTTTTAAACCATAAATTAAAATAAAATGTATGAAAAATTCAAAAAGTGTGATTTTTGGTTGCAACATATTTAATTACTGGGGATCATTGAAAATAAGAATGGAATAACAGGTGATCCTACCAAAACAAAAGTTTTTTATGAATCGCCAAGACCTACAAATGTTCTAAATATTTGTAGTTTCATTGGATTAACATTTTCCTAACAATGGTCTATTAAAAAACATTCCATGGTTATGTGTATCTCTGTCAAAGTTAACATCAAAAAAGAAAACATTAATTGTATAGAATAATGTCATGTTTTCTTTCATGAACTGATGTAGAACTTGTTTAATTATCCATTTTTTTCTATTACTTCCAGAAATTGTTATTTTGTTATCTACAGTGATACTTCATTGAATGGACTTGGTTTTTTCTTGATGAAGAATGGTCAAGTTATTACATATGATTCAAGAAAACTAAAATCCCAAGACTTAAACTATCCCACAAATGAATCTCAATTAGCAGCTATGGGTTTTTCTTAGAAAATTTTGAGTCATCATTTAGTCGGATCCCAATTTCAAATATATATTGAACAAAAAAAATGATGTATATATTTAATCGAAAAGAATTAAATGTGAAGAATAAAATATGGACTAAAATAATAAAAGATTATGATTTCATGATCAATTATAGTCCTCAAAAATCAAAAAATGTAGTGGTATCATTGGGTAGAAAAAATCATGCATCCTTAAGCATGAAACATTTGGAATATGATACTTTGATTAATAATTTGATGAATTTTGGTTTAGATATTGTTGGTGCAAGAAATGCCTATTTTTTACAAGTTTTAGTGAAGTATTCACTATAAGATAGAATTAAATAAGTACATATGGAATACTGTGAGCTACCGAAAAATGTTAAATTTGTTAAAATGGGTTAGTTTCCAGAATTTATCCTTGATAAAGACTGTGTTTTAATATTTTTAGAATGATTTTTTGTTCCTGGTGATCTTATATTGAAGAAGGATTTCTTGTGTGAAGCTAATTGTTCTCCATTTTCAGTTCATCCTGGAATCACAAGGATGTGTAGATACCCTCGAAAGTTTCATTGTTGTGATAGAATGAATAAAAGAATTGCATAATATAATGTGAAATGTATTACATGTCATCATGTTAAAGAAAAGTGACAGTTACCAAAGGTGATTCTTCTTGCATTACCAGTGCTAGAGTACAATGGGAAAATATATCCAAAGAATTCATTATGGGACTGAAAAATTCATCTTGAGGAAACAATGCGATAAGGGTTATTTTTGTCTGATTGACTAAATATTTACATTTACTTTCTATTCGATATATAATATCTTGACATCATCTTTCTCGATTACACCTCAAAGATATTTTCCAGTTACATGTAGTGGCTCTTTCCATTATATTTGATCGGGATCCCAGGTTCACATATAATTTTGGGAAAGGCCTTTAGATGTCATTGGGCATAGAATTAAATTTATATATAGCATTTCATCTATAATCAGAAGGGATGTCCAAATGATTGATTCAAACTTTAGAGGATATGCTTCAATATTGTTCAATAGAATATCAATGATGTTTGGATCAACATCATTCTTTAGTTGAATTTTATTTATAATAATAGTTTTCATAACACTATAAATATGACACCTATTGAGGTAATTTATTGGAAGCAGGGTCAAACTCCATCTTTTTTAAATAATGTTGGGGAATGGATGTTGATGGGACCAGATTTAGTAGTGGATGTTGCTAGGAATGTGAAGTTGATCTTACAACACTAGAGAAAAGCATAGAGTAGGAAGAAAAGTTATATAGAAAATATGAGTAATGTATTTTATTACTAGGAAGGTGATCATGTTTTTCTTAGAATATCACCATGGAACTGTGTTATGTGTTTTGGTATGAAATAAAGATATCTCCACGGTTCATTAGACCTTATTAATATCCTAGATAAATATGACTAGTCACCTAATGAGTAGAGTTTTCTCCAAGTTTATCTAATGAACAGAATGTTTATCATGTTTCAAATATAATAATGTATGTTCTATATTCATCTCATATCTTCAGCCCAAAAGAAGTTCGGATAGAAGAGAACAATTTTTATAAAGAGAAACCTATTCATATTCATGATCGTAGAGATCATGTATTTCGTGATAAGGTGATCAGCAAATTAGTGGTATTTTGGAGAAACCACATGGTTGAAGAACCAATATGGGAATCCAAAAATTCTATAAGGGAAAGTTACCTACACATGTTTAATATGTAAATAAAAACCTATTAGGATGCAATTTTAGATGGCGGAGAGAATGTAACACCACAAGGTTTTACAAATAAATTTAATGAAATGTATGAAACACAAATTCTATTCAAGAAGGAATTTTTTAAGGATATGGTTATAAAATAGAAATTAAACATAATTTTTCAGTTTCAATTATATGAATTTCATAAAACAGATATCTACGGTTGTGATCAGTATGAATTTTGGAGTCTTATAGAACAAACATGTTTTTTAAAATAGTAAAATGCCCTTTTAAAAATTAATCTAAATAGTAATACGAGCCATAATAATAGTAAATTATAGAACTTTTCCCCTTATGGTTATAAGATTAGGAGATCTCAATTAATTTTTCAAGGTGAAGTAACTTTGGTTATAGTTTTAAATTTTTTTTTAAAAATTATGATTTTACTTATAAAATAAATTAATCATATTTTAAAATTTATTTCCAAAAAATTGAGTTCTTTTTCTAATTATACATCTTGAAAAATGGTTATGGTGAATTTTTAGGATTTTTCTGAAATACCTGAATTTTTAGATAATAGTGAAATATGATAATTAACAAAATACAATAAATAGATCTATTTCTATATCATTCTTGTGTCGTTTATTATTTAAATGGCCATTGGTTGAAACTCATAGAAACATATAACTATTTTGGGTCACATGAATCAAGTATATTCATCTGATTTAGAAAGAAAAATTACACTACTGATTAAAATAATATAAACACAATCTCTCTTCTACTATAAATATCACCCTCAAACCCAATTCCTGTAACCCCACTCAAGATTGGTGCCATATAAATGTTCTTCCAAATATATTTCCCAATCTCATTCAACTTTTCAATGTCCTTCTAGTCTCTCCAAAAGGCTAAAACAGAGGTCCCTAAGGATGATTCCAAGGAGAACATATCATTAGTTAAATAGACCCTTTCATTTTATTGTGCTTTCTTTTCAATTATTTCCATTCATATACTCTATTCTCCTACCCATATCCAAGATGTATCAATGATCTATTATTATATATATTTCATGTTTTTTCCAATTTATTGAAAAAATCATCATCATACTTCCTATTTTCTTTCTCATATTCAAAAAATAAAAAACACCATCTATGATGTGTCGATTTACCAAAATTGTGGATGATGTGTTTTTAATTTACATTAAATCATTCAAAATTGTTTATAAAAATATTTAATGGTTGAAATATATTTTCAAGTGTATTATATATCCTCTTTCACATTCTGGAGTTAACATATATGCATAATATTATTTCATATAATGAAACAAGTTCGTGATTATAAAAAGAACCGTTCAAAGGATATAAAAGGATATCATTAAAGATTTATCCAGTGATTCATCATCATAACATATAAGAAAATTATTTATGGAATAATTCAATGTCTTTGATACATATTAATATAATTTCTATAATATTCTGGAATTTCATTACTATATGACAACAAAATCAAATACAAACCACCAATAGAAATATTGTAATAAGCACACCTGAAATAATGGAAGGAATAAATAAAAATAATTAAATGTCGAAATGATGTTATGAAAATATCATAAAAGGTCTTATTAAGATTAACATGTTTCAATAAGATGTTAATAAGACCATTTTAACCATTATATATGATGTATAAAATATTTTTAAGTAATATGATCCTGAGTTAAGGGAATTCTTAACCAAATTTTTATTCTTTGGTTTAAACATTTGATTCATTATATATGTGGTATTAAAAGTGTTTATGTGGTGATTTTTTATTATATTAACTTGAATTATGTATTTTTTACAATGTATATACATATTTTATCCTCTTAATTAATTATGAATTTAATTATATGATATCTATAAGGGGGAATTTCTTTTAAAATTATTTTTTTTTCAAACTAAATAGGAAAGGTTTTTAGGAAATTATTCATTTTGTATGATTATATTATGGTTATTGGGAATTATTTATGATGAAGGGTGGGACCTATATCTTCCAATAATTCATTGGTTATGTGTATGTTGGATGTTTGTCGTATGGTCACTACAATGTAAGAAAGATGGTTACACAATAAAATAGCAGTGAGGGTTACATTTTTTGGTAGCTTTGAGGGTTAAAAATTATAATGTAGATGAGAGGATTACAAGATAATGTATGTAATTATCGTGATAATTTTATTTTTTTATTTATGTTTTGTGCAAATCTCGTTGAAATTTAATGTTTCCCAAAGTTTGAATATATGGGTGACTGGTATGTCTTTTTGAAAACGATTACATACATTTAAATATATTCGTTGAATAAGGTTTTCATTCATTCATTATATATCCCTTACTGATCTTTTTATATCATACCATGTTTTTAAATTATTTTCATGTGTTTTAAGGATTTTTAAAAAATAATGGAATCCATGTAAATATTTTGAAGATTGATCAATGAAAACATGTTTTATTTGAGAATTTCTATATTTTAGAAGAAATAGATACTGTTTTTTGGGTATATTCATTGTATAAATGTAGAGTATATTCATGTATTATATCCCAATTCTCTAAAACTATAAACATTTAACGACCATCAATGTAAATGGAAGTTTGTTCTTGACTATAATTTAGGATTCTGTAATGTAATATGGTCAAGTCCTTATAATTTCAATGACCGAATTTTAATGGATGAAATATTTCACATTTTAATATTTAATTATATTATATATGATTATGTCTTGACTAAGTGGGATATGGTTTTTTGCAGCATATAATTCATAAATATGTTTTAGAACTTCCAGGGATAGTTGGTTATTGTTTTGGAAAGGAGAAAATATATATGATTTTTTCCTTCAGCAATTATAACTCTCCCCATCATTTTGTTTATTTATTAAATTAATTTAATAATATATAATTTATTTAGGAATAATTATTTTGTATTCTTATCCATGAGATAGAACCCATGGATATCGATGGGGGGGTTAAATGGAATTCTATTACATAGAAAGTATTTTTATAATTTTCTTATGTTTGAGTTTATATTGTTTCAGGTATTATGTCCCATGTACATCTCCATTATATATCTATTGTAACGACCTGAATCTGGAGCCACTCAACTGGTTCCCCATACCCGGTTTTCCACATGACCTAATGTGCATTTTCCCAAACGCCAGAGGCTGCCGACTAGCAGCAAGGGCGTTGGTGAGTCATTGGGGAAACTATGCCCTCATTTGGGAAAGTATACAAGGGGAAAAAATAATAGTCAATAATGGAAGCAGTAAAAAACATAAAATAACTAAATCTAAATAGTGGAATCAATGAATATATTGTGATGATGATAATGATGCAGCAGGTTCAAGAATCTACGGAAATAAGAAAACACAACAACGTGGTGAAATATAACTAAGAAACACAGTACTAAAAGTAAACAACAACTACAGCAGCATCGCAAGCATAAGCTCGGTCATATGCTCTCCCTCTTCAACCAGCAATCATGTACCTGAAGTATAGGGGCCACAATCCCTATCCACACCTACAACCATATAACCTGTTTGGCCCAAAAAGCAGGACCCAAACAGGGTGTGAGACTAATCCCAGTAGGCAAGAACCACAAGATCTGTGCCCTACTATCAGTAAGAAATATTGAAAAAGTAATAGAAATTAATGCAGCAAAGAAATATGTGTACACTAAATTAAAAAAACCTATAAATCTCCATTTTCATTTATTTATTAATTTAATTCAATCATTTAATCATCACCCAAGGAATCTTGCAAACAACTCTATATTTACAAGTCATAGCAAGTAACACAACAGGTATCTCAACAGACTAGCTGAAAAACAAGCTGTACAAAACCCAAGTTTGTTCTTTGGCTTGGTAGACTCATCAAAACCGAAAAAATAATATTCACACTGACTCTATAGGTGTCTCATACCGGCAGACCCCTCTAGTCATGTAATTTTCAAAGGCACAAACACTCTGGGAAGATCTCATCGTCAATTCCCCTACGGTCCTGCAAAGATATCTATAGACTCTCTAAAGAATCACTTACTTATAATCCCCCCTGTAGTCTAAATACGTAACTAAAGACACTCTGAGGAAGCACAAATTCCAATTCTTGTAGGTCATATGAACGATACTACTTTATAAAAGACTCTCTAGGGAAGCCCTTAATCGTCAATTCCCTCTTTTGTCTACCGCACCAGGTTCACACATCCATGAGCAATCTAGTCCTGTGTAATCTACTATCAGCATCCCTATATAAGTTTAACAAACTACTTGGCTAATAGATACACTACATCAAATGCATATAAATAGTAGGCAATACATGAAATCATTTATATAAAGGCATCCAATCAATGCAACAATGTCTGCCTCACAGGCAGCCTAATTCAATCGGCGATAAACAACCAATACAAGGAAAAGACCCATGGGGTGATCCTCAAACATGCTAACAAGCAATCATTATTCATCTAATGGACTCAATCATACAAGGAATCTATGGTATATAATAATGCTGGATCAAAACTGTAACACAAGATACCTGATCCATGGGTATCAGACACTTTTTCACAAAAACTCAAAGACATGCAACGTAAGGAAAAAAACCACCAACCTCGATCATCAGAGATCTATATACTTGAACCTCGGCCCACGAATCGGCCTCGAACAGAGTAGATCTGCAAAAACGTCGAAAACGTTCAACCAATGATAACTCTCATAAGTGAAAGAATCAGGAAATGTTGCCAATGAAGAACCACGAACTCACCGATGTGATTCTATTGCAACCGACAACATTCGATCTGGATAACTGGTGACAAATCAGTGGCTCGGAGAAGATTTGGCCTCCTTAGATGCCCTTGATAGAAATCGTTGAAGAAGAAGAAGGAAATAAGGGTTATATGCAACCCCGATCCATTTAACGAAAAAAAAGTACATGGCGTGTACTTTCCTATTTTGTACTCCGCTTTAGGTGGCCTCCAAGTCACCCTTACATGGTCGTGTGTGTGGCCATGACACGGCTAGCACATGGCTTCCAATGGCATCAAAGTACATGGCGTGTACTCATAAAGTACATGGTGTGTACATTGAAAATTTCCATATTTTCTTCATTTTCACAAAAACTACAAGAAAAGGAATAACATACCTAAAAGAAGATCTGGGTTCGTTAAAACATCCCCCCTTAAAGAAATTCATCCAAGAATTTTCCTAACAAGGTGGTGAAGAAGAAACCTCGAACAACTCTGGCCACTGTGATCACATATCGGCCTCCCGCTCCCAAGTCTCATCCAGTACATGGCTGGGCTACCATATCACCCATACTAGAGGAACATACCGGCCACAGATTACCTGTGCACTATGATGAACAATCTAGATAGGATGCTCCTTGAATGATACATCCTGCTCCATCTCAACCTCCTCAGGTTGAAAAACATAAGAGGGGTCTGAGAAATAGCGTCGATGCTGAGAAACATGGAAGACGCCTTGCATATCCTAGTACCTCTGATATAACTGGAACCTATAAGCAACCTTCCTGACTCTCTCTATAACCTCAAACGGACCGATGTATCTTGGTGAACGCTTACCCTGTCTCCTGATCCTCTTGTGTCGCAACCTCGGGGTAACACGTAGAAAAACCTAATCTCCGACCATGAACTCCAAAGGTCGTCTCTCCTGATCACCATAAGATTTTTTCCAAGACGGTACAGTAGCCATACTTTTCCAAATAAACTCCACCTATTCTCTGGTCTCCTGAACAAGATGAGGTCCCAGCATAGCTGCCTCTCCTTCCCCTAAGCAACATAAGGGTGGTCATCAAGGACTACCATACAATGCCTCGTAAGGTGCCATCTAAATAGTTTCTTGAAAAATAAATTTTTAGGATAACTCCACAAGTGGTATATGTCTCTCCCAAGAACATCCAACATCAAGGACGCATGCTCGTAGCATGTCCTCTAGAACCAGAATCGTGCGTTGTGACTGGACATCTATCTAGGGATGGTAAGTTGTACTCGGGACCCCATGCAATCGTACAATCTCACATATGTACAACCGTCCAAGATCATCATCACTGAAGGTCTCCTTAATTTGCAAGAAGTGAGAAACCTTCATGATCCTGTTAATGAAAACACATACCGTGTCATTCCCTCGAGGCGATCTCGGTAACCCTATCATGAAGTCCATCAAGACATCATTCCACTTCCACTCGGGAATGGGTAGCTTCTGTAAAAGCCATGTTGGCCGCTGATGCTCCGCCTTCACCTGCTGACAAGTAGAAGACCTCATGAAAAAACCAACAACATATCTCTTTATACCTGGCCACCAATACTGGCGGTGTAGATCACGATACATCTTGGTGACGCCAGGATGAACTGCCCAAACTGAGGAATTAAAGTATCGCATCGTCTCCTCGTGTATATCTACTGGCACCCATACGCATACTTGGAAATGGAAGATCTCACCCTTGACTACGGTCCATCTGGAAAAAGGGTCATATCCTCACACGCTTTTCTGTAGAACGAGGCCTTCAGAATCCGATAGCTTCCTCATTCGAACTTAATCAAAAAAGGGAAGAGGTAACAACTACAGATGAAAGAAATGTCTGACCATGTATTTCGTGCACCTCCAAATTCATTTTAGAGAACAGATCCATAAGCTACCACTCATTGTTGGCCTCTTGAACTACCTGTATTTGTTTCCTCCTACTCAGTGAGTCTACCACAGCGTTGCCATTCCAAGGAATATAAGCAAGCTCGAAATCGAAAGACTGTAGGTACTCAACCCACCTCCGCTGTCTCATATTCATGTCACGATGTTTGATGATATATTTGAGGCTCTTGTTGTCAGTATATACCACAAAATTCTCACACAGAATTTAATGTCTCCAACAATGAAAAGCATGAACAACTGCAGCCAACTCCATGTCATGCTTAGGATAGTTCCTCTCATGTGGCCTCAACTACCAAGATCCATATGCAACAACACAATCCTCATGCATAAGCACTGCTCCACTACTGATGCCAGATGCACCATAGAAAACTGTATAACTCGTGCCAGGCTCCGGCAAAACAAGATTCAGTGTTGATGTCAATCTCCTCTTCAACTCTTGAAATGTTGTATCACAGGCTTCAGACCAAACATACTTCACCCCCTTCTTATTCAAGCCCATCAATGACTCTGCTAAGCGTGAGAAGTCCTGTATAAAATGCATGTAGTAACCAACCAACCCTAATAATCTTTGTACCTCGAAGACATTTTTCGGCTACTCCCAGGTAACTACTACTCTCACCTTCTCTGGGTCTACAGATACTCCTGTCTCTGAGATGACATGACCTAGGAAGTGAATCTCGTCCATTCAAAACTGTCACCTTGAGAGCTTAGCATATAATTGATTCTCCCTCAGTGTACTAAAAATGATCTCATGATGGGTAGCATGGTCATGTCGAGTGTGAGAGTACACCAAGATATCATCCATGAAACCCACCACGAAAGAGTCCAAGTAAGGATGGAAAACTTTGTTCGTCAACTCCGTGAAAACTGTTGGTTTGTTCGTGAGACTGAATGGTATAACCAAATACTCATACAGACCATTACCTACTCCGGAAGGCTGTAAGAGGTATATCAGATGGTTTGACATGCAACTGATGATAGTTGTATCTCAAGTCTATCTTTGAGAAAACATTGGCTCCTCGAAGCAGATCAAAGAGATCATATATCCATTTAAATGGATATTAGTTCTTGACAATCAAATGGTTTAGCTTCTGATAATCCACACAAATCCGTAATGTACCATACGCCTTCTCTGCAAAAATAATGGTTGAACCCCAAGGAGAAGTAATGGGTCAGATAAAACCCTTTGCCTGAAACTCCTCCAACTGCTTTTTGAGCCCTTTCAACTCAAGCGTAGCCATCCTATAAGAAGGTATGGAGACCGGTGCTGCTCATGGAACAAGCTCGATAGAGAGGTCTTCCTCTCGCTCTGGAGGAAAACCTGAAAAGTATTTTGGAAATACTTCTGGAAAGTGATCAACCACTAGAGGTAAATCAATCTGAGAAGTCCCCTTGTCATCCAGATATAAACTCGAAATCTTGGGAGTAACACCACCCAACACATGATGCTCTTGTTTATCTCTCCTCGCCTGGACATCCCATTCTCCCTTGTGAATAAAAGATTTGACCTCCGGTGATGTGAAACCCACCCTATGATGATAACAATCTACAAAGGCTTGGAAGGGAACTAACCAGTCCATCCCGAGAATGGAATCATATCATGTCATCTCTGAAACATAGAAACTCCACAAATAATGACACCCACCAACCTCAAGGGGGATTTCTAAGCACTGACGCATGCTAGAAATTGTAATTCCCAATGGATTTTCTAGCTTCATCATATCCTTATAAGTATAAACAGTGAGTCTAATTCATTCTTTAGTATTCCCATAAATAATGTTATGAGAAGCTCTTGTATCGAATAGTGCATAGGATAAAACTGAGGCTACTAAAATTGTACATTGAACTGTAGAATGTCCAAGATCCTGCTCCTGTTGAATTTTCTCTACTGAAAAAGTCTGGCATGCACCGCGGCCCAATGTAGCAGCCTGAGATCCCTAAGCTGACCCTCCCTCAGCCTGACCACTACATCCACGGCCTCTACCCAAGTTTGAATAACCTGAAGAACTCCAGCACCCTGTCTATTATGGAACTGGTAATCCTACTCTAGTACGCGGAGTCGAAACTGATCCTCCTTCACTATTCGCTGGAAGAAAAACCTTGCATAAACACTGCAGATGCCCATCTTGCCGCATGATCGGCACTCCGCTAGGTCTCTTGGCCACTGAGGATTTTTATGACATCTTTTTTCACACTTATAGCACACCACATGGATTTCAGAAGGAAGATCTCATCTATGAGAAGGAATACATAATTTCATTGAGTCACCACATGTAGACTCTTGGTGGAACTTCCTACTTTCTATCTGAAATGAAAGAGCCCTGGATGGTGAACCTCCCTGATCCATAGTTCCATCCTCCCTCAAGTTTCTCTCCTTGATAAGTGCCTGGTTGACTATCAGCGTAATAGAAGTCAACTGAAAGAAATTGACCTGTGATCTGATGTCTTCTGCGAGGACTTCCTAAAACATCCTCGCTAAAAACAGCTCGTTGTTCTCATGAATGGGAGTGAAATGCTAAAACTCTGTGAATCTATATTCATACTCCATAACTATGAGAGTACCCTACTGCAGGTTCATAAACTCTCTGGCTCTGCCAGACCTCAGAATTTCCAGGCAGAAGTAGTCATAGAATGTACACTGAAACTCATCCCAAGCCATAGTTTGTTGGCGCCCTGCCCACGAAACCGCACCCCACCATCTCTTGGTGGAATCTCACAGCATATAAGTCATGATCTTCACTCTCCTCTAGTGAGGCATCTCAATGTTCTCAAAGATGGATAGCATGGATTCTATCCATGACTCCACAACCTGTGGTCCTCCATCCCCTATGAATGTGGGAGGATGTTGCTTTTGAAAACCCTACGTCAACTCTGCCATAGATGGGGTAGGATGCTGAGATCCCTAGAAGGTCTGCATGAATATCATTAATCCCTCTTTGAATTGACCATTGACACTAGTGCCTGGAATCACTGCATGTTCCATGTCCGGAATGATAGGAAGAACTACTGGTAGTTCTTGATCTACCATATCAGGCGTACAGTCACTGCCTTGTGACTGACGGACAATTGGAGGATGTCTTGGTGCCATATCCTTTAATTGTTAAAAGAAAACATCAAATTAAGGATTAACATAGACAGAAAAACTAAAGGCACGAGAAGGAACAAGGAAAATAAGGCATTCAAGTTATGAAAAACATGACTGCACGGCGTGTTCCTTCTCTACACGGCGTGTTCCCTTAGGTCATCACATGGACATGTACTTCTACAAAGACAGTTCATGTAACACCCCAAATACACGACATGTTTTCTTAACACACGGTGTGTACTTGAATCCCCTTCCCTACCCGAGTCCTCCTTCATGGTTAAGCCACACTGCTCCTCTATGAAAAAACTAAACAGTGTGTTCAAGGGAGACACAGTGTGTTCTAGACATGCCTTACCTGGCCCGTGTTGTTAGCGACACGGCCTAACACATGACCAACACTACACGGCGTGTTCCAAAAGGACACAGCGTGTACGAGGAAGGGTAACACCGACCCATGTTGTTCATGACGCTGCCGGGTACCTAGATCAAACTACATGAAGTGTAAGATTTAGTCACAACATGTAAGTGAAATGATAACATGACCCATATTGTTCATGAATCGACAGATGTACCTATTTCATACTACACGGAGTGCTAAACTAGTACACGACGTGTTCCTACAATATTTTTCAGAACCCCATAATTTTTCCCTCACAGTCAGTAACACAGTTTAAAAACTACATGGCGTGTATTAATAAAATGCACGCCGTGTATTTTGGGTCTTTCCAGGCAGTATATCAGAAACTACTTCGAATCCCAAAAAACATAGAAAACAAGAGTTAATGTGCCAAATACCGATCCTTGAGGGACCATACTCCCTACAAATTGAAGCTTGGTATCTTATACAATGCATATAACAAGAAAAAAATATAAAAAACTCACGATCCACCATATTCCAATCCTCGAGGGTCCATAACACCACTAAGACCATTGTTTAGTGTCCATGAAAAAGAATCTCTAATCAAACAATACCTTATCAGCATAGCAGGTATTCTATCATAGCAGTTGTCACAAAAACATGCATAGTCTATCACAAATTCTATCACAACAACATTAAATTTCTAATGCAATTTAGATGGCATAGCAATATGCATGACATGTGATTTTCTAACAAGTGCCTATTTGATGCATGAAATGGTATACCCTCATCTCATCGGGATGCAACAAAATAGAACCACAATCATATAAACTGTAACATCAAAACACAAGTGCACCACCCAACAGTGAAATCAAGTAAACTATAACATTTACAGAACTCGAAAATTTCAATATTCGAGGAAACCTGGCATTTTCCCTATACATGGGTTCTAGAACTCCCGGTCATAGCTATTTACCATTTATCTATTCCAAATTATCCCTGTCTAATGTCACTAAACAGTGTGTCAATATTAAAAAAAATTACTCCTCTAAAAAAATATTTGTAACGAACTGAATCTAGAGCCACTCAACTGGTGCCCCGTACCCAGTTCTCCACATGACCTCAAGCGTATTTCCCCAAACTCTAGGGGCTGTCGACTAGCAGTGAGGGCCTTGGTAAGTCATTGGGGAAACTATTCCCTCATTTGGTAAAGTATACAATAGAAAAAAATAGTTAATAGCAGAAGTAGTAAACAACATACAATAACTGAAAGTAAACAGTGGATGCAATGAATACATAGTAATGATGATAATGATGCAGCATGTACATGTATCTAAGTAAAGAAACAAACATAAAAATTTTTTGAAACACAACTGAGAAACAAAGTACTAAATCTAAACAACCACTCCAGCAGCATCCCAAGCATATGCTCGGTCTTATGCTCTCCTTCTCCAACCAGCAATCATGTACCTGAAGTAGAGGGGACACAATCCCTATCCACACCTGCATCTATATAACCATTTTGGGCCAAAAAGTAGGACTCAAACATTGTGTGTGACTAATTCCAGTAGGAAACCTTCACAAGATTTGTTCCCTACTATCAGTGAGAAATATAGAAAAAGTAATGGAAATAAATGCAGTAGAGAAACAAGAGTACACTAAAGTAAAAAATCCTACAAATATCATTTCACATTTATTTATTAATTTAATTCAATCATTCAATCACCATCCAAGGAATCTAGAAAAAATTTCTATATTCCCAAGGCATAGCATGTAACACAACAGATATCTCAGCAGACTACCTAAACAACAAGAAGTAAAAACCCCAACTGGTTATTTGGCTTGGTGGACACATCACAACCAACCAAACAATATTCACACTGACTCTCTAGGTGGCTCAAACTGGCAGAACCCTCTAGTAAAGTAATACTACAGAGGCAGATACACTCTGAGAAGCTCTCACCACCAATTCCCTAGCGGTCTTTCTACGATAACTATAGACTCTCTATGGAAGCACTTACGTCTAAGCCCCCCTATAGTCTGGATACATAACGAAGTACACTCTGACAAAAGAACAAAGTCCAATACCCGTAGGTCCTGTGAACGATACTAATTTATAATAGACTCTCTAAGGAATCTCATAAACAAAAATTCCCTCTTTAGTCTACCACACCAGGTTCACACAACCCTGAGAAATCCAGTCGTGCATAATCGACAGTCAGCAGCCCTAAGTAAGTTCAAAAAACAACATAGCTAATATCTACACTACATCAAATGAATATAAACAGTAGTAAATATATGAAATCAAATATATCAAGGAAGGAAATCAATGCAAGAAGGTCTACCTCACCGGAAGCCGAAGCCGAAAGGCGATAAATAGCCAAAACAAGCGAAACACCCTTTGGATGATCCTCAAACAAGATAACAAGAAATCATTGTTCATCTAATGGCCTCATGAATACATGCTATCTAAGGCAGATAATAATGCGGGTTCAAAACCCTAACTTGAGACACCCGATACATGGGTATCCAACACTTTTGCAAAAAAAACTCAAAGACATTCAACATAATGTAACAAACTACCTACCTCGATCGAAGGAGATCGATATACTGGAACCCCGGGCCTTGAATCGGCCTAGAATGGAGTAGATCTGCATAAACGTCTAAAAAGATCATCCTACGATAACTCTCATAAGAGAAAGTATCATGAAACGTGGCCAAAGAAGAACCAAGAACTCACTGTTGTGATTATATTACAACCGATGATGTTCGATTCGGATAAATGGTGACGGATCGGTGACTCGGATAAGATTCAGCCTCCTCAGATGCTCTAGACGGAAATAGGCAGTGAAGAATATGGAAATAAGGGTTATACGTGACCCCGTTCTATTTAACGATAAAAATAAAGTACATGGCGTGTACTTCTAAAGTACATGATGTGTACTTGCCTTTTCTGTACTCCGCTATAGGAGGCCTTCAAGTCACCCTTTCATGGTCGTGTGTGAGGACATGACACAGCCAGTACATAGCTTCCAGTGTCATCGAATTACACGGAATGTACTCATAAAGTACACGGTGTGTACTTAAAAAATTTCTAGATTTTCCACTTTTTCTCAAAAACTATCAGAAAAAGGAAAAACCTACTTGAAAAGAATATCTGGGATCTTACATCTATGAACAATTATTTGAATGTTTTTAGTGTTACTAACTACGGGAAAGTCACCCTTATCTTTAAAATGTATTATACATAATAAAAATTATAAATTAATTAATTTTTATTGAGGATTAACTAATTAAAGGAATCATTCCTAGACAAGGTTCAAAAGGCCTAGGTGGACTAAAGTTCAATGTATTTATAAATTATACTGATGAATATACATTTATCACAAATGAGTTACTAATAATACATGGAAACCATGAGGTTTTTTTATGTCCACTATGATAATTATATACCATGTTCCAATGTTTTGATGATTAATTCTGTTGTGTATGGTGTGGGTAGCCATTTATGACCATGTATGTTGATTAAGAACAATGAATTATTTAGTATACTAATAGAAAAAAAAATTCTTCATCCCATATGTAGTTTCAATGATTAATTATGATATATAATTCTATTTTTAAATATTCACACTATTTTATATATGAGATTACTATATTATCATAACATGTTGACAACAATTGAGTATGATTAGTTGTGGTTACATTGGTAGCTAGTGAGACACTATATGATGTTTCATTCCATGAGTAAAAAAATTTATAATTTTTTAGGGTTTAATAATGATCAACAGTATCATGAGGATTCATCCAATAATTAAGATATTATTCAAAGTTATCATTTCAATTTATTGGTTTTTCAATTTCTGTTTTATGATGCATTGGAGGTTGTTCACGGTATAAAATACATATAGATTTTCATGAAATTTTTATCCCATAGTGGGGGAGACATCATGTATTACAACAATGTTGAAAATAGACCTAATCACTTAGTAGGAGAATTGTAGGCTAGATACCAAACCAGTTGTAAAACATTTGTGTCAATATGACAATGAGGTCAGACAAGAAGCATAGATGAGGTATGATGATATGGAGGACCAACCATTGATAAATAGAGGAAATTATGGCCTGAAGTCTATATCTGGCATGATTCCCTGAGACTTAATGGAGAATTTTGACTCTTAAACTTTCCAGTCTGTATTTTCTTTCATATGAAAAATGTTCTGAATATATGTATGGTATGGAGACGAAAAATGGTTTGTTAGAGTTTGTGGAATCTTTTTATGTGAATGACCGCTGAAAAAATTATTTTCATTGCTTTGCTATTTTTATTTATATTACCTTATGCTTTCACATATAGTTTTTTTCAATTTAAATTCTATTGATCATACCACATACACACACACACACCATATGTTACTAGTATGGTACTTCATAGCATTGGTGATTTCCAACAACATTGTATAAAACCCATTTTCAGGAATTCTTGACACTTTGGTACATAATAATCCCTCACTAGTTGTGGGTATAGTGTAGAAAATGTTTCAGGAAGATATTCTAGAAGAATAAATCGCTATGAGTCTAGAGTTATGGATGAGATGTGTCTTGGATCAAGATCAGGGATTTTTTCACATTGTTGTTTTATTTTTTCTCTATGTTTTTTGGTTCGGTGAGGAACAAATTCATGGTACACATGTTTTACTATTTGGTTTTCACATACATTCATCCTTTTTGAAAAATTTTCACGAAGCATATCACTGATTTTATACACTCTATATATTTATTTGTTTATTTTTTTAGTGCAATCTACTATAGGGTTTCGCATATCCATAGTTCATCCATAAAACACCACTACAATTCAACAACCTATAGCATAAGGGGATGTGTTACAATGGTCTAGTGGAATACTAGTGAGACCCAATGATACAATTATGGATGTCATAAATTTCTATTTCAGTACAAGATTTTGAATTTTTATATTATTAGGGATTTGGTAGATATATGACATCAAAATGTGTTAGGGTTCCTAATTAAACTCATATCAGTGCACTATAAAAACTATTCATATGTAATTTCTTGGTGTTAAGGGATTATGATTGATGTTCGTGGGTTTTTTGTCATATGTTATCACATAATGTGATTTATATGGATTTTGAGGTTGTTATTTTATATGGATTTAACATTTTCTATATTAGAAAAATGATAAAAATGTATATTTTCGGTATATAATATTATCAAGACATACAGTATGGTTTAATATGAATATAATAAATCTTGTTTGTTTCAACCTCTAATAATAGGTCATGTGGGACTATAATGTAGTACTCCTTGGTGAAAATGATGTATCCCTCTTTGCACCAGATGTGCAGTTTGCATTTTTTGTCTGTTGTTGGGAATTAATTACATTAATAAAGAATTATCTACCATAATATGGTTGATTGGGCTAGTTTATTTAGTTACAACTATAATATGTGTACAGTGATTCATCTATATCCTATTTTCATGATGTTTATCCAATCTCAGTTTCATTGAACATTGAATGTTGTCATTATAAGAGATAATCTGCCATTTCTTGTCTTTGGAGATGGCCCTTATTGATATTCAGTGAGTTCTAAGAATTAGTGAAACCTTATATGGGTCTGTGAATGACCTAGTGGCCTTAATGATACTATAGATACTGAAAATTGATTCCACATGCATCACGTGAGTAACATGAGTGTGGGTATTTCATGTGAAGGAATTCACATGGTTAATGTTGCAATTTCTCTCTTTTTTATAGTAACTCTCTATATATAAGTGTCACTATTAAAAGGGAAATAAAATATTCTTCCACATTTTATGACATCACTGAGTTTAGTTCACCTTGAGGGATAGTTCTCTGGAATCAATGTTGGGTTTCATATCATGGTCAACATGCCTTAGATTATGTTGATGGCCTTTTCACGGTTTTTATAAGGTGAAAATTTGAATAATAGTATTATATTTTCTATAATAAATACACAATGTTGTTGATTTTAGTGGTACTACAAACATTTGGAATATTGATAAATTAAAAGTCAAGTGTTTCAATTTTGGATTCCATAAGTCATGGGTTATCACTCTAATAGAGGTGATGAGTGTTCTTTTTGTCCCTATCAATAAATCCTTAATATTTGTGTATTTCATGGTGCATTCATGGCTATTCATTGTAAAAATAATATTATAATTTTTCATTATATTTGGAGATTGACTAGTCAGGGTATGTAAAGATCAATTTATGTATTTAATGTCTCTTATAAGGATACTTCAATAGTGGGTTGAATTGACCTAGTCAAGTGATTAATTTCCTCTCCTATAGTAATAGTCATAGTTTTTTGTTATAATTATTGTTTGAGGATCATTGTGACTCCAAAAGATTTATGAAAATTTTTCCATAGAGTAATTTGTTCAACAAATAATTTATATTGTATGATTCAAATGTAGAACTATATTGAGTTTATTTGAGGACTTTAGATTTGTGAGAAAATCAGTGGGAGCTTAGGTGAAGATCTATTTTTGGTGTGTAAATGCCTGGATGAGATTCATGCATGTATTTTATGTAGTTGATGGATCAGTTGGATAAATTCATTCATATCTGTGTTAAATAGAGAACATTATGGTGTACATGTTTAATGATTCTTTTGATGGATTAGTCATCATGGTTGGTGTCTTTTGGATGAATTAATTTTAAGATGTGAACATTTTTAGGTGGGTTATTGGAAAAGGAGAATTTGGTGTTATTCCTAAGATAAATATGGTGGGATGGAACCATATTTATCACCACATTTCAAGAACTATGGTATGGTTAAAATTTAGATTTAAATTTTTAGAATGGTCATCTTACTTCATATTATGAAGTAACGATACTTTTTGGATTGGTTTGGAATCGAGAACAGGATGTTGGTTTAGAATTTTAGCCCATCTATAGTCTAACTTGTTTCTCAGGGTGATACTCATCTTCATTGTTTGATTCTTGAGGTGAGCCCTCTGATTTAATATTCCATGACATGGTTTTAAAAGTGAAAACCAATTTCATTACGTCATTCATGGGACAAAACATTTGATTAATATTTTTGATTGTGCCTTTTGTAAAAAAATTAATGGGAAGAATGTGAGTGGTGTTCTTTGTTGCATGGAACAACAAAAACCCTATGTATGAGGTTATTGGTGTAAATTAAAATTTTGGGGATGGTATTTATTTCGAGTAAATTTTAGTATTATTACTATGTGGCTTCAGGAATTTTTTCCAAAAGAGGTACAACATGAGTTCTTACATTTTGTGGGTAATAGTAGTAGTGAGACAAGTTTATAACATCGCGTGGACTATTGTTAGTGGTTTAAAAGACTTCTTGTTTGGTGTTTTTATTAGAATATTCTTATTGTGTAGGAAATATGGTTTTTTGTAATCCACTATTACATTTAGATTCTCATGAGGGTGACAATATAAGTATTGAAAATACATTATAGTTCTCTTAGTGATTAACCAGAGAGGCTAGTACGACATTTTTCATCTAGATGATTGTGTGTATTACATTGAGTTATTTGAAATACATATAGTGTACATCCCTAAATTATCATCGTGATACCGTGATAGGATATTAAGAATGATAGTGGACATAAGGGGGTGTGTTTGTGTTTGAGGTTGTTTCATAGAGAACGTATTATGTTCTATTATTGTGGTTTATTAGGTGACATGTTTGACATGATATAATAACTTTTAATTGATGAGAAGTACTTTGGTGGGGAGATTTTAATCTCCAGTTTCATTATGCATTAAAATTACAAGAATGTTTTTCCCATTTTGTGGATTGTTATTTTTAATTGACAGTGGTAATTTATAATTTAAGACTTCTAAAAACTATATTTTATCTTACTATGAAAGGATATAGGTGTTCAGTAATCTATGAGAATATGTAGCTAACTTTGGGGGGTGGGGTGTTCCTAATGTAATTATATGTCATATGATGGATTCAGAGAATAACACCATTTCAAGAATCATGATAATAATGGCGAGAATCATCTGATATTCCAATATAAGTTATCATTATGTGAGTCCATATTAAAAAAGAATATCCTCGTAAATTTTTGCATTTTCTAAGGTATATTGAATTTTTTTAATCCCTAATTATCCCTTTTTATAAATCCCTTACTTGATTTTGGGTGGGAATGGAGGGTTTTAGATTTTTTGAGCTCCTTCGTTATATTTTATTCTTTAATCAAATTACAATTTTTGTGATGGATTCTTCTTGATGAGTATCATACCATTTAATACCATTATGTCCCTTTACACTTCAAAATTTTCCCCCATTTTGATTAGGAATAGAAAAATTAAATTGAAATTTCACTGCATCATGAAGTAATTTTCCCATGATGATGATGTTATTGATCTATGTTAGAAGAAAATGTTGTGTGGTTATGAAACCATGACATTTATAACTTTTTTAGCGATGCTTTTTTATTGTTATAAATATTATATATTTTCAAATTTAATAATAGTATTTTTTTAGTTTCTTCTAAATCATACATAAGTTTCCATGAATGAAGTCAAATTACTATTTTAAACCTTCCATGGATGCTTGGTATTTGTTCTGTGTAGGATACATTATCATTTTATTCCTTCAATAGTAGTAAATATTCCTTAATATGTATTAATTTTATTTATTTATTTAATTTAAATTTAGCTATAATTTATTAATCTTAAATATTATTTATTACCAATTTTCAGTGATTAATGGAGGTACAAATGGACTAAGAGAACATATAAAAAACCATTATTATTTTTTATGAGTTAAATCTTTTCGAGGAAGGAGGACATGTGCACTCCATCCATTTGAATTTATTCACATTTATTATCATATGGGAGAGGATTTTCACCATGGGAGAATGATCCTTATTTCAATAATCTGTTATAAATAATATATTTCCAAATTAAATAATCCGTATTTTTTCTTAATTAATTAATGTAACCATGCATAATTGAAGTCGACAATGTGCTAAGGTTATTAAAATAAAATTTGGAATTATATTGATTTTTGTCCATTGATGGATGAGAAATGATTACATATCTTTTCCTTATACTATATGGACACCATGAGGTGTGTTTATTTGATACATGTGACCTAGATATTTTGAGTCCATTTTTGTTTCCCACATCCCATGTGTGGGGTGTGTGTTTCCTAATAAGAGCATGTATATTGATTAATCCTTGAGAATACATTAGTATTTGGATAATTTATCGCTTGATAATATGTGCAGCTGTTATGAGTCATGAAAATATTCTATGCTCTTTTTATATGTTCACTCTATTTTAGTGATTTGATACCATAATGGCGTAACATATTGGACTTGATTTATTGTGATCCCACATGGGTGTGCATGCTTCCCATTAGACCCATTATGATGTTTTATTCCTTGAGAATTATATTTCATAATGTTGTTCCATGTTATTTTATTATCAAATTTATATATATATTTATACTAATACATAACATGTTATTCAATGATATTATTTCTTTATATAATCTGACATATTGTATGTATTACCATTCTATAGGTGATTCGTGGAAGTTGTGTCATGTGGATCATCATGTGATGTTTATTCTTTAATGGTATGTTTGTGTGTTTTTGAGTGGGGTGGGGGGGGTGTGATGGATTGATATTTATATAGATATGGACCTATTAACATAGTAGTCGGATGAAATCGTTGAAGAAGACCTATGGATTTATATTTTGGAAATTTCATTTTAGAGTCATGACATATGGAATTAATGGCTTGGACTATTCATGATTCTTGTCTTAGGATTTAGTTGGGATAAAATGGTTTAATGATTGAGTAGACTCAATGAATTAAGACCGTTGGGAGATATATTACTCTTTGTGATGTTACATACTCATTTTTAATTCTGAAAATGGTTATAAATATTTTATATATTTTTTCTAATGTAGGCATTGATGGGGTTTATAGAAGGTTAGTAAATTCACAACAATTAAAAAATAATTTTTAATTATTAATTTTTTGGATATATTATACTGCCCTTGATTTATTATTATTTTCAAATTTATTTTTTATTTATCATATCACTTTCATAGACCATGAATCATACAAGTGTGTATTAGACTGCATTAGTGGTGACCTACTATGATTATATTAATAAATTAATTGTTTTTACATATCTCAGTATGATCACCTAGTAGAATAGCTCACTATGATTTTAGTTATCATGATGAGATGTGCCTTGGAATGGGAAGAAAGCATCCAGTAATTTTTTCATTTCATATTTTTTTATGTAATCGAACAAGTGGGGGATCAATGCCCAGTCCTAAATATTGATTTTTTTTGTTTCAATACTCATTCGTAAAATGGGGATATTTTTGGTTTCCTCATGATCTAAATTTATTGTAATTACATATTTTGATATTTACAATTGTGGTACATTTTGGTGGATGGTATAGTCTTCCCATGATTACAGAATATACCCTCAATTCTAGTAGATATCCTTTGATCTCTAGTAAAAAAAACCTAGGGTCATGTGATATTCTCGACTGGACATAGTGATTCAGTCTGTGATTCTACTGCTATTTATATTGGGAGATATATTACAATTATAAAATTAAAAATTTAATATAAGAAGAATAATTTAAGTCTCGATTTTGTATAAATATTTATCATCCATATAGCCATTATTCTTCATTATATATATATATATATATTGTGTAATCATAAGACAACTTTGAATACCTATTTTGAATGATGTAAGATATATATCTCATTGGAACGCACTTTTAAAAGGTTGGAAACATGATTTCATATACACTTAAAAAAATAATTTAGGGATTCACCATTACTCACATTAGTTTAGTTAGATTTATGATTATCTTTTATATCTCCATATCTAAAACTTTTCATGGGATATTTACATTCGCATATCCTACCCTAATATTTTTTCATGAACATTTCAATTTATTAATTGGAATTGTATTGATGAACATATCACATGGAATTTATATCATATATATATATATATACAGAACAATTTATGGAAATATAAAATTCCCCTTTCATTGATTAATTTATAATATCTTTTTATTTGAATTTATAAATACATAATTAAAATAGAATGGTAACTCTCTTGTTGTCTCATAGAATTTACCACATTTCCACTCTCGCTATATATTAATTGTGTTTTAATTTTATAGATATATTTATAAATATTATACGACCTACTATGTAAATATTTCTTTAATATATATATTTTTAATACTTAAATAATTTATATCTTCCATATTTATAAAAAAACATTAAAATGATAATTTAAATTTTACTTTAATCCTTTAAAATTCAATATCTTCTTTAAAAAATTATTTAACTACATCAATATTTTTTATGTTCACCCATATATATAATGCATCTATTATAGTTTATCAATTTATATAGAAATCTACAATCATTGTATAGTTAACATTAACCATTTTAAAGTGTTTTATAAATTAAGAATTTATATGTAACCTATTTTTTCATACATAGAAATCCCATATTAAAATTTGAAGAATATATTATTGATTCCCTTTTAGGTTGATCACAAATGTATTATAATGTTATTATGTGATAAGTGATTGAAAAATTATATCCCCTTCCAATTCATTACGTCAATGTTATATGTAGTTTGCCTATTATATATGGTAATGGCCTATAATATAAGGTTTTGATGGAATATAAAATATCCTCATAATATGAATGTTATATACTTGTAGTTTCTATGTTAAATATGATTATTATTTTTTCTTCAATGATATACTTCAGTGGTTCACTCTCATTCCGTTATGATTTCCACATACTTATTCAATGTACCATATTTATTTTCACATAACTATATGATATTTATATATTATTAAAATATGGTACATCATTTATTCCCATCTAAACTCTTATCTATATCCCCCATTTGATTCCTCTTATTGAAATATTAGATCACCCCATTCATTTATAAAAATTTCCCTCAATCATTTATATATAGAAATATGCCTAGAATCATCTCTATTTTGCAGTTTTTCCAATTTTAAATTTTGAAATAGATTTTTATGTCAATTTTAAAATTTTACTACTGGGTAATATGAATTAAAGACATTAAAAAAGATACAATTTTGTATAGATTAGTTTCTATAGAGCTTTAAGCTAAAATAGTCCCAAATTCCACCAAGTGGAGTCTATTGGATCCAATTTAGGACACCCAGATTTTAAGAGTTTATTTAATAGAAAACCTTTTTCCAACCATTTTAATTACCTTAGTCTCCCCAACCCCAATACCAAAAATACCGACCCTTGGTGTTATTGGGATCACTCTTATCCTTTTGACTACTCTGTTAGATGCTCAAACAATGGTTCGATCTAGCTATCCCATTTCGGTAAGATATTATTTGGCTATGATGAGTTATATTTACTTATAAGTGATCAAAAAAATTATATTATATATGTATTGTATAATATAATGGGTTTAATGATGTATAATTAAGTTTTTTCAGTTTTTTATATATAATCGGCACCTTGAATCAGGGTTTTTGCCTCTATGAAAAAATTAAACAAATTTCAAATTCAACAACATAACATCTTAGGTTTTATTAACCATAACGTAAAGTTAGAGGGGTGTTTCATGTCATCCATGGTCATAGGATTATAAACTACGTAGAACTAGGGAGGTTATTGTATTTATTGGTTATTCTTCACATGGATGGTTTCCTTGTACAAAAATTGTCATTTCATGTAAGGGAAGAATCCATTTTCTTTATAACATGACTTATATGGGTTTATCAAATGTATTTTAGAATGAATGTTTTCCCTTGTGAGGAATATGGATGATTCTTTATCACATAAGAATATGTGTGTAGGACATAGACATAAGATTATGTCTCTTTTTTTTGTATTCTAATGATTATTATATGTGATTGATTTAATCAAATGATTAATCAATCATTAATATCATGTTTATTATGAAATTTTGTTTTTTTTTCTATATTTTATAAAATGTTGGAGCCTATTAGACTATTCATAGAGAGGGATGTTTTAGATGACTAGTTGACAAGTTTTGGTCTATCACCCAATAGGGTGATTTTTCTGCCATGTTTGTTGACTATCCCATCAATGAAAATGTGTTAGTATGTTTGTCGGTGTTCCTTTCGACAATTTTTCTAAAAAGGTAGAGGTAGTCTCCAATAACCCTACATGTCCATTCGTAATTGTGTGATATAATTTTTGTTTAAATTTTATTTTTTCTAATTTCGTAGAATAAACTATTACAATTGTTATTATGTTATATAATGGTCTTTAGTTGTATCATAATTGCACTTGGACTCTCTACCTACTCATCCATTTCAGTGTGGTTGTATATTTCTTGATGATGGGTTTGATGAAGGGAATGATAATTCTATATGATGTATTAGAATTTTCAATAGGAAGATGATGATGTTGCAAGATGGAGTTTAAGCTATATGTTAGATAATAATTTTACATATTATGATTACATTATACAATGGATGCATTTGATTAGTTCTATTATATATATATATATCGTGATATATTGTTAATTCATGAGATGGTTTTATTTTGATATGATACTACTAAGATGGTTATTAAATTATTTAATAATTTTTTTTATTATTTTTATCACTTATATTATTTATAGTATAATGGATACTTAGTACCAATGGAATAGTCTCAAAAATAAATTATATAGGCCATTTCTACTAGTCAAAAAATAAATTCTTACAAGGAGGCATGTATGAGGTTGTTATGTACTATGGCTATAAATGAGCAGTTTGGGTTTCTATTTTACCATATAGTATCATAGAATAAGGTTTACTACCTTTTTTAATCTATTTCCCTTTGTTTGGGAAAGAGTGTAAATGATATATGATGTTTGGGACTCAGGCATGAGAACTTTATGAGTTACTAGTTATTATGTAATAATAGTCTTTCATGTTGATTAAAATTGGAATTTATGATTTCGTGGTCAGATATAACCACTGATAAAATTAAAATTGTTTAATTATACATAGAATACCCGTCTATTTGGATAACTCTCAAAAATGGTATAATTGTTAAGGGTTATAATGAAGATGAAAACTATGTGCTCAAATTTTATGTTTCCATCACCATCCTCTCATCCTGAGAGGAATATCATTAATCTTATCATCTACATGAAAAGTAGCTTATCCACATGATTCATTAAAATATATATCTTGAAAATAATAACTTTTTTGGTGTGGCATAAATGCGATGTTTTCCAATTATGATACAACATGCTTCACCTATTAACAAGTAAAGTTTTAATATCAACTACTTATAATCATTCTATCATATATTCCCAGTCCATTGTGAAAATTGAATATGATTTCCTTGGACAACATCATTGAACTAATCTATAATGTTAAAAAGGTTGGTTCTATGTGGGTAATTTTGTAACAGATGAAAAATTTAGAACACATTATTCTAATTCAAGAGTTTAACATAATGTATACTTTGGACGGGAATAATGTTTATAATGATATAAAATTTGATAATGTCCATGTATCTATTGATCTAGGATGAGTTCATATATTCACCACATTGTTCTGAGGATCCCTATAAAAATTCATTTTATCAAAATTGACTAGGATTATATAGAATTATCCATAAATTAGTGGGTAGTAAAAACATATAATCCAAACTATGAGATGCAATCATATAACATGTGTTACAGATTTCAGTTGTATATTAGAAATTCATTGGTATTTTTAATGTTTCTCATATAATAAAATTTATTATGTCAGGAATCATATGTCTCATTTTTGGATATTTTACCACCTCCCATATTGATATCGACATTGTTGGGTTGGTGCAAGGTAATCATTAGTTATTTGACGATGTCTTGAAACTAAAATGACTATAAAAATCGATGTGATGTTAAAATGGTTAAAGCTCAAATTTATTCAAAATTTTATGTATATAATGTATCAGTACATTTATAATTAGATATTGATAAGCACATATTCTTGAATATGTCATGGAGTCTAAGTCATCACCATTTGTGAAATTAATGAACATTTTATTTGTATGATGGACCATTATGAGATTCTATTATTTATTAGAGACATTTTATAATACATATCCTTACCCCCTAGATTTAGTGATACACATAGCACTTCATATGTATCCTAGTTAAAATAATACAATCCCGATGCTATCCTAATAATTTTTTGGGACTACGTTAACCTTGAAATTGATTCAATGTTAATTATATAATCTATTCAAATCCTTAGAAGTTATGAAAACCTCTTTATTGGGATATTCTTCAATTTGGTATAATTTATGTATAATCAAGGTTATATTCAAGAGGAAACATGGGGAGATAAATGATTATGTTAGAGAAATTGTCATAACTCATCAAGGAAACAAATTTCTTTAGTATTTAAGAGGTTGATTTGAATAATGTTTTAGAGAAAGTGACTCCCCATGTTTGATGTATTTTCTTATTTTATGTTATTTATGAATAGAATATTTTAATTTTATCATGATAAGATTTTAGTAGGTGATGTAAAATGGGAGATGAAATCTGGTTTATGAGAATGTATATTGTGTGAATTCTTTTTAATATCCTTAGTTGATTACATGTAAATTCAATAAATATTTGATGATTTTATATTCACAATGTGATTAATATTAACAACTTGATTGAGTTTTTAGATTAAAAAAAGAACATTAATATTTTTTTGGGTCAACTACCCAAATAATTCAAACTATAAACTCATCCATGATTCCATGAATTTGGTTATTTCTAATCAAACATATTATTTATATCAAAAAATGATGTATCAATAATATTCATTATTTCCACTCTGTCTATAGGGTTCCTCATGGGAATTTTTCTAATTCACATCACTTTAGTGGGTGAATTTTTTGGATCTTCATGTATTGTTCCTAAGAATTCAATTATATTTATTTGAATTCTTATTTATCACTTTAATAGATTTTTTTATTTTTTAAAATAAATTGACAAGGTACTTCATACCTTAATCATGGTTTTAGATATTTTTTTGATCAAACTTCAACGGGACTCATTGGAGTAATGGAATAGAATTCCCTGATCTAAAAATCTTATAATTAATCTTTTTATAGATAGAATCTGACTTATATATCTTCTTCCACATTCTTCATTATCATAGAAGCTGAAGGATTCATATTTTCAAAATTAATTTCTCATATATATGACTAGAATAATATTTTCATACACAAATATGAAATTAACATTCAATATTTTCATTACATATTTTGATGTGGGTGATTCCCATGCCATGTTAGATAAAATTATTCCAAGAATTTTTCAAAGATATATATTTTTGGATTCAAAACATGGAATGAACATGATTGTAATTCATCCATATGCATACATGAATAGACATATGTCTATAAAATGGTCAAAATGCTATATATTGAGAAATTGGAATTATGAAATCGCGCTATGATTTTGTTATGGAGGAATATATTAACACTATTCTATTAGACTATGTAGACTTTTATTTGTTTCATGATATGCTTTGGGTTTGTGTTTTTCATATTTTTATGGGTTCATTCCATTACTGTGCTTTAGTGTGGGTTATTTCACTATTTTTTATAAAACTATTTTGATCAATAGTTTCCTTACTATCTTTATATTTTAAATAATAAATGTGAGATAACCATTTCGTATTTTGTTGACATTTTTGGCAATCCTTAATTTTTTACTACTAGGTTGTATACTTACCCCCTACACATGTACTGTTGTGAATATATTAACACTAATTATCTATTTTCTCTTTATTTTTCAATGATCAGTAGTGGGAAACAATACTATTGATGTCATAGATGTTGGGAGTCCAATATTGTTATTTTTCATAATTTAGAGTCTTTATAATGAAACCATGGTGTCTTTAATCTATCATCTATTTCGATTGTGGTTTCTTGTTTTTCATTACCCCATTATACTAATTTAATTATCCACTTATTATTATATTGGTGTTTGTTCTGGATTAATATCACGTATTAGTTTTTGTCTCTTCATTTTTCTATCTTACATGATTTTTACATTATTGAAACATGTCCAGTATGATTTAGTAGAGCCATTTTAATTTTAATTTTATCCTTGGTTTTCCAATGGATATCACCTAACATTTTTGGTACTTCAATTCATCCCAGGCCGCTGAGTTAGGTTCAAACTATAAAAATATGAATATAAATAATTGAGCATTATTCAATATGAGAGAAACATTTCAACATATATAGAGGAAACGATATTTTCAGTAAAATGGATTATGAAATATCATAGATAATTATATACAACAAAAGTGAATATATTAAAAGGGAAAAATAAATTGAAGATATTAATATCTTTATAGTTTGTAAATACCATGGATCATATTCACAATTAAGAAAAATTATTTGTAAAACGAAATATACAATGTGAATGTATATCATCAAAAGGGAAATGATGTTTCTAAACCTAAAATTAATGGGAATGGGAAGTTCTTATTATATGTTATAAGTGAATGAATTTATAAGAGGTAATAGATGTAATATAACCATCATATAGGGGTATATAGTCATTGGAAATAATATAATTGAAAATTTTGAAATTTAAAATATATTAATGTGATACAAGCGAATTGGTTATGCAAATACCCCAAGGGAATGCAATGTTTTCCATTATTATGTTAATATTATAACAATATATAATTCTCAAATAAAATAATTATAACATTTAATTTAAATATATTGTTACAAATATGTATATTTGTGTTATTATTATTATTATTATTTTAAGGAACTATTTATTTTATTTTAAAAAATTATATACATTTTAATAAAAATGTATTATGAAATTTAAATCTTGTAAAACATGTAACAGTTTTTGAAAAATGGGGGAAATATTTAGGGATAAAAATATTTTATTCCACAAATTAATATATGATTTATATATAATAGATATTTAAACCAATTATCATTTATTGAATAATTTTAAATATATTAATAATATAAATACAAATATCAATAAATTATCTCCATAATAATTTCACATGACAATTAAAATGAATAAATACATTTCATTCGTAATATTTTTCCAAAAAACTATTACTACAAATTCTTAATGGATTCAATTAGAATAATTTTTATTAAAAAGAATAATTATCCTAAAAAATATATTTTTAGATTATAATTTTTTTTTAAAAAATTATATCATTAAAAAAACAATAAAATAACAATGCAAATAATTACTATAAATATAATGTATATTTTTTGGAGAATAATTTTAAAATACATTGTGTAATTATTATTTAAATAAATTAAAATTTTCTCTTATTTTTTATTATTGGATTAGAGTATATATGAAAATAAATATATTAACCCTCATATAATTTTTAATGAATAGGATATTAGAAAAAATTTCTTAGTATGTAAAGGTATATATTTTTCTAAAAATTTCTATTTTATTTAATATTCTATTTTCAGTTAAATGATAATATTCTATTATTTATACATTTATTTTGATTAAATTCATTCATATTTATAAATCATTACATCAATATTCATAATTTGTGTTCACCTTGTATTATTTTAATAATATAATTACATTGTTAAATATTTATTGGAAGTAAATAAGTGTAAAATCTTGCAACAAAATGTCTTTCATAATTTATTATGTTTAAATGATAATTAGACCTTATATAATAACATGTTTTATATATAATGTGATATACATGTCTCTCACAAACCATTTATCATCGAACTCGTCTACCACCCATGTGATACCATCATTACCACTCAAATAATTTTAATTTCAAAAAAACATTATTTGTTTCCCCCTACAATAGGATCATTATTACCACCACCTCCATCCACACATCTACATTGATATTTCCTTGAGAAAATGAAAAAATTTAACTCTTTTAAATACGATTACATTTTTCATCCCTTAGTTATGTAACTGTGACCAATTCCCTCAATTTCCAAAATATCCTTCAATATATGATTCAAACTCTCACTATGACTATTATTCTCTTCAATTCTTTGTGTTATATGTCATTCTCCTCCACCATCATCCAAAATATTCAAAATAAACATAAATTATGAACGTAGTTTTAATAGTATAATTACATTTTTTATTTTAATGGAACGACCATTGTCTATATTCTTCATATATATTTTAAAAAATTAAAATTATTCTTGTGTTGCATGGGGATTATAACATTCGTGAAGGACATATTTCATTTTATGTCAACTCCATTAAAGAAAAATTATAAAAATAAATTTTGTGGAATAATTTGAAATTTATAGCATGATTATTATTATATAAATATATATTAACAAAAATATTTATGATATTATAAAAAAGTGATCATTGTGAATTTAATAACATCAAATGACCATACTAATATAAAAATTTATTTCTTCTCCATCTGTAATAACTTCGAATCATTTATTTTAACCTTCTTCCATATCAGAATCTAGAATTATCAATTAAAAACCCAAATATGATCATCATACTTATGAAATAATGATATAATAATAAATTTCATTATTATACTGACCCATATGCTATTTTATGTTATTTTTTGGACAATTTTAACAATCTACATTATTGTTGAAATAAATTTCTAGGATCTATGAATATAAATAAAAATTTTAAAAAAATATCTAATATTTAAGGGTAAATAATTTATATTTTTTATTTTTAAGGGTAATACAAGTATTTAATATATTAATCACTATATCCTCAATTTTTGTTAAATTACATAGGACGTATCTTATAATCATTTATATATTCATGAATCATTACTCAAATATCCTTGAATTAAATTAAATAAGTATAAATAATTATGAATAATATATTATAGTGTCTTAAATAATTTATTAATGATGTGAAATGTATCAATGAAGGTGTATCAACATCAATTTGTCAATGTGTATGAAAATTTATACAAATATCAAAATTTTGATCGATAAATTGAACAATAACAATCTATTAGTTATATAATCGAATAATTTTGTTAATTAATACAAATGAAAAAAATATATAAATAAGGTTACATATTGATTACTAAAGTGATTATGTTTATTACACGTGTTATTAATTGAATTTTATAAATTTTGAGTGTAACTATATGGTTCATTTCTAAAAATATTTGTGCTCATTCAGTTATGATTTTTCATCTTGAACATTATCTTATAACTTATGTAAATTCTTCAATATGATTTGTTTTAGATTCATTTTTTTTTGTTTTAGGTATTTATATTTAATTCCCTAAAATATTTCTATAATTAATATCAATGAAAAAATATAATTTTTATATAGTATTTATATCCTTAACATCACATATTTGATGCATAAGCCAGATTCACAACATTTAAATTTTACGACGTGAATATTATACCATGTGGATTTATTTTACAATAAATTTTACAAAATTGATGTTTTTAAAAAAACCAATATTCTATTCTCATTATAGATGAAATTTTACTAAAATGTAGAAAATCAAATAGGGATTTGGCAGGAAAAAATTTCATTTCGTTAAAATATTCCCTTATATTTTGAACTTTGTTATTCTATGATTCATATATTCATATATTTACTATTTCATATGATATGACCTTTTCTCATTCTATATAAAATTATATCCTTATCTTCATTCTTGAAGGATTTTTATTTTATAAAATTATAACCTTTTTTTGAACATATCTCTTCCTCATTCATGATTATTTTATATATGTATCCATATTATTTCATTGAAATATTATTCTTCTTGTCCTCTGGAAACAAAAAAAATTATTATCTCATGCTATGTTGATATTTCCACTTAAATCAATTTAAAATTCTATTTTTTATCTTTTTTATGATTGAGGACCCAATAAATTTATTTTTGAAATGTTGAAAATGTTTTCATTCATGATAGTACCATTAATCATCATATCATCATTTTTAACATAGAAAGTATTTCAATTTAGGGTTTGATTGTCAATATTTCATTTAATATAGTCTGTTATCATGGTTTTCAAGTTATGTTCACAAAAAGTTTCTTTTTAATGTGAATCATAACAACACATTTTAACAATATGGTTTAAAATCATATTAGAAAAATCATCCTTTCTTTTAGTATTTTTTTTTAAAATAATCTTGATATTCTATTTCACATGTATAGTAATTTTTCATGAATCATACAATTTATAATATTTAAAAATACTCAATTTTTTTATAAATTTTTTTGTATAAATTATATTAATTCTTTTAGTTAATATATGATATACCATTATAAAATGTTTCAAAACCCATTTTCATTCAATAGTGTATTCATGGATTCATATATTATTGATTTCATATGCAACAAGTATATGTAAATATTTATTAGTAATGTCAAATATCTCCATATATTTTATTGGTTATGGGTTTATATATCATGAAAAATTGTCATGGTATTTATAGGTTTTTTGTCCCATCTTAAATAGGGGTAATGCTTCAATTTTATCACAATATAAAAGGTATAAATGATTTTATTTTCTCAAAAATTATTTTTTGTGCTTGATTTAGTGTTTTATATGTGAAATGATTCCCAATTATTATGTTTGTACCATAGTTTATTATAAAACACCACTAAATATAAATATTTTATGCCTATGATTAGGAATGATGAATCAGGTTTATTTTGTCAAATCTCATAATTCATATGGAATGCCATTTTTTCTCATTTGATATTAGAATCCATTCTATATTAAAATATTGAACAAAATATTTTGTACCAAAATATTTTTAATTAAATATTTATCCCCTATAAATTTTTATTTTAAACTTATTATCTAACCCTTTTATGATGTGTTGATATGTTTTTACATTACTGTTTAACCTCACCACTTATCTCATTTTTTATTTATCATGTTCTAAATTTGAGTATAATATGTGAGACCTTTATAAAAATTTATATGGTTGTGTAATTATAGATATATTTTAAAAAAATAGAAATAATATTTTTACATATATAATATCCAAATACATTAAACCATTTACTTCTAGGAATTTTGGTATTCAGTGTGAAGTAATATTCATATAAATGAATGATTATAAATTATATTACTGATTGGTTTGGGTCCCATAAATTCAAAACATAATAGGGTTTACCTATATTTTGGGATAATATTTTTATTTGTTTATGATTTGGACTAGAAAATAATAGTGGAAAGCCTGCCGATGAATATTAACATAGAAACATATTATGTGTTTATATTATTTTATAGAAACTGTGGTTTCGTAGTGATGAAATCCTTACCTAGGTATAATCATGTTATTTCATGAATTAGAACCAATGGTACATGGGATTATAATACCAAAAAAGGTATTGATATTAATTAACATTTTCATCACTCATTGCACAACATGTTGATATAATTTAACATATAGTTCTACACTTCTCAGGGTATTTTTTGGATGATAACATTACTCTATATGAACCATTATGAATAATTTAATTATAATTTTATGATATAATATATTTAACTAGCCCAATTAGTGTGCCTAATAGTAAAATGGGTATTAATAAGATTGGTTATGTTGAATTTGTTATCAGTTTATCTAAATAATTCATAGTTAATCCAAACGTATTAATGGTATAAATGAAATCAACCTATTGGGTGTATTTTTTATTGGGTTTTTATATTATTATGATAATTTGTTTAGTTTTGTTTTTATATTATCATAACCATTGTTTTTTAGTATTTTCTTGAAAATATGTTCCGGATAATAAATCTGTGACACATATGAATCGAGAAAATCATATTACTTATGGAAAATAAAATATGAATATTTAAAAAAAAATGGATAAAAGTAGCTATATAATAATGTAATTTTTCTTGTTTTATACTCTTACCAATGATTTTGTGTTCAAAAGTACGTCATGATTCCCATCCTTGGCTATATTTCATTAGTGATTAGTAAAAAATAATGAGAAAATTTTATTTAATAATTTGGGATTAAGTTAAACCCCAGTCATTGAGACACATTTATTCCCATAAATTATTATTTTTACAATTATATGAAATATTTTAAAATTATTTTAAAATAGTTATAAAATTTTAGAATCTAAGTCATATATAATAGTAATTAATGTATCAAAATATTATTCATTCAGAGAGGATGATTATAATAAATTTATATGAAATCGTATATTACAAATAATGATCTATTATATATAATCGATGATTACATATATCATAAGAGCATAAATTAGATTGGAAAACTAGATAAAAATTAATAATATCGTTATTATAAATAAATCACCAATTTAATCATCACCATTTTGAATTACAATTAAAAAATCCAAATCTACAAGGAACCACGAAATCATCAAAATAAAAAACATGTTTTGAAACTAAATGAAATTGAATGAGATTTTTGGTTTATGTGGTAAAAATTAAATGAATTTAAGGGATATAATGTTGGGAAATATTGTCATATAAGGTGGTGTATTGTTATTGAAAATAATATCATTTGATATATTGTGATTGAAAATATTGTAGTTTGACATATTTTTGTTCATAATTTATGAATCGAAAATTTATTTTTAATATATATAATTTTAAATAACAAAATAAAATAATATTATTTTTTCATGAAATAAAAATTATATTTAATAATTGAATAATTTTAATAGAAAAATATATTATTATTTATTTATGCAATACAAATTTTTTAATATATCTAATGAAATGATTTATTTTAAAAATTGAATGATTTATTTAAATATCATTGAACTGATAAAATTTCATTCTTTTTAATTAAGTAATCTATATTAAAGGCTTGACAATAATTTAATTTTGTGATAAAATAATTTTTCTTTATAAATTATGATTTTTCAAAATATTGTGAATTTTCATTCCAATTTATCTATATTGAATAATGTGAAATTTATTAATAATAAATATATATATATATAATGGTTCATTAACTTTTATCAATATATTTTTACTTTTAAGGGAATATGATAATTTTTTAAATTCATGAAATTAGATTTTCATCTAAAATCTTTTTTATGTGACAATCATGGTTAAATTGAATATAATGTTTTTTAGATAATATAATTTATCATAGTAATTTCTCTCATATTTTTTAAAATCATATTGTAATTTTTTATTATGACTATTTTAATTTTTTATCATTAAAATAATTTTACAATGTAAAAATTAGTTTTTTATGGTAAAACATAATATTTTCAATAATTGTTTTTCTAAAACCAATTTATGACTACATAAGGAAAATAAAAATATTTTTAAACACCTAAATTAATATATTAACTGAAAAATAATTATTAATTTATAATAATTCAGAATATAAAAATTAAATATATTGAATAATGTTTTTAATAAAAAAATTATGTAATATCATATTTTTTAATTGAAAAGAAAAACATTCAAAAATTTCTAAATTTAGATAAAATACATGATGTAAAATTTCATAATCAAAATATATAAATTAGTAATTAAGGGTAATTTATTATTTTTAGAAATAAACAATTGCATTGGTATATATAATAACATGGTAAATAAGTGATAAAAAGGATACAATAAAGTGGACTGATTTTTTGAGTTCAGATGGAACATATAACAATAAAAATAAAATTTTGTTATTAAATTAATACCTAGATATATCAAAAACCATTACTAACCTAACTCAACTAACACAAATTTTATTCCTTCTTTAGCTGACATCTAACAATCATTTCCAATGAAAGGTATCTCTTTTTATCCTATAAAAGGAGTTCACTTCGACCCACATGAATACTCACTTATCCGTAATAATTTCATTTAACATATAACCATTTTACATTTAATGTATCCTGTTAGACTTTTTTTATAACTTCGTTAAAATAATATTACCAAATTTCTCCATTACTAATATACTCTTCAAGAGAATATTCAAATAAAAAATGTAAGTATTGTCCACTCACAAACATTTTCTTCTCTAGCAATCCAGTATAAGATTCTAAAAATATAATATATTCAAACTAATATAATTTAATAATATTAAATTATATAAAAAAATTGCATTATAATACAATAATAAAAAATTTCTTCCTTCCTTACTTCTTTTTAAAATAAGACATCCCTCGTGTTATATGAAAACTACAACCTCTATAAATAAATTATATTTTCATTCATCTCCTCTATTTAATGTTAGTTTTAAAAATATATTGAATTCGAAAAATATAATAAACATGAAATTATTTTGGTTATAAAATTAATATTATTAATTCTATTAATAATATTATTAATAAGTGATAGTTGTGGATTTAACTTCCTAGAATGTGCATTTTAGAATGTAAAATGATTTTTTGTATATAAAAATTCTTTAAGAATTTTTTTTGTTATAACTCTTACTAATAATTATTTATCAAAAAAACACTATAATATAAATTATTTTATCCTTACATTATAATCACTTTTATATGCATACTCAAAAATAGATTATATATTTTTTATATGTAGGATTGTTTAATCACCAATATGAACGATGTGACAAATTTACACAATTTCATACTATGGAAATATTACTAATGATAATATGCATATATTATTAATTAAATTAAAATATTATTTATCTTTAATACTAATATTAATATTCACAAAAGTTATTAATATATAATTTTTTTGTCAAAACTCAATGAAACTAGCTTGTCACTGATTTTCATGTATGTGATAGAATAAAACAAATCACGAAAATAAATTAGATTATTATATATTATTATAGAAGATAAATAATATTAAATCACAAAATATATTATTGATAGATTTTTTATTTAAAACTGTGCTTCGAATTCATAATTATAGTGACCCAAGCCTTCTACACTTTCAATTATATTATTTTGAAAAAAAACTATATATATATACAACCCAACGATTTTGAGGGATAGTTTTTTTGAAAGGATTGGTCCATAATAAATAAAAATAAAAATAAAATTATCTTTTTTATTTTAGCCTACTTAATTATCTGCAAACACCATTTGACATCCTAATACACCATAAAATAACTAGGGGATTACATAAACAATATTGGTGAGCTTAAAAGCCGAGTATGGATATAATCATTACAACAAAGCAAAACATTTGAGTGAAAATAACGAACTTGATATCAGAAAATATAGTACTCATGGAAAATAATAGTGATACCATAAATATATGATATGGAATAATACCTCATTAGAATTATATTATAGTGTATGGAAAATAAAGTGTAGTAAAAGTCAAGGCATACCACCCAAACAACAATACATAGTGTAAAAAGTCTCACAATGGATCTGATTTAAACCATAATCCCAATAGTATTGTCCAACTAGAAAAGTCATAACCTAATAAATTATAGTAGTATGTTAGAGAACCCATCCAAAATTTACATTATGATGTGTACCACAAAGGGAAATAAATCGTATGGAATAAAGATAAAAAAAATATTTTCGAAATAAATTGTTTTCATAATCCTACCAAAAATCATAATATAAGGTGGTTTCACAAATATTCCACACATAAGAATAATTTATAATTCTATATGTTTATCAGTGAGTAGATATTAATATGTTTCATAATATAGTTTTTAATAGAAAAAACATCATGAGAAATAATATATAATTTTTTTATAGAAATGATGTTTTATAACAATGTTTTATGGAATCTATTTAACACTTGTTGAGGATGAATAAGAATATAACATTCATTGAAATACATAGGTGAACCAAAATGGATATGGATAAAGTATAACTCAATTAAAAAAGTTAATTAATGGTAATAAATACATTAACTGATCAATTCAATAAAAGGATAAGTGATGGAATACTTCCCATTAATGGAGTTCGGTATTAAAGAAGTCATTTGAGAAATAAACATATGGATTGTATTACCATCTAAATGGATTTAGGGATAACATAGTTATATATGTATGATTAATATTTACAAATTTGTAAAAATTACAAAACATCATATATATATATATAATTCCAATTTTATAGGGTGATGAAAACCTATAGAGAAAGGGGGTTCACAAATATCCATCATTATATATTCCAAAATCAATTTTCACTAGCACTAAATGTCATCAAAATACAGTAAAATTAATTGATGAAATATTTAAGGACATTTTATTTATTTATTTATTTTATTATAATATTATGAAATTAATTTATATATATCGCACTACGATATAATGAAATGTTTCATTATTCTGAGTTTTTTCATTTCAGGGTACCGAGGTTGGATTAGTAGTAGATAATTACTGAGGTTCATGTAAAATGGGACCAAAACGTATGATGTTAAATTAAATGGTACTCTGTTACATAATAAGATATCACATTCCAAAATACCAATATTTGTTCCAATATATGGATTATTTTCTTTATAAAAGAGTTAATGATATATTGTTACTTCATTCATGCCATTTTAACAACATTCATAAACTAGATTTTATTATTTATTTACATTATTATTTATAAAATAAATAAACATAAATAAGTCATTATATATATATATATTAAAATCATATTTATAAATCCTAATATTTTTACAAACATCATCATATGCAGTGGTGAAAAACTAAGTACGTAGTTCGTACAGACATTATACAAACCATATTATAACATATAGTTTCATTTTAGGAAGGAAATAATATATTGTATAAGATGTATATTACACTACAATACCAATATATTTATATATTTTGGATACTGATATTTTTATATATAGTTTAATGGAAAACATAAATGGGTGGTAGAAGAAGAGTAAAATTTTTAGGGGATGGTTGTTAATATCAGATCTTTCTTTGGTTTTCTCCACATAGGATACCCATTAATGATACATGAAATAATCTTTGAACGATTCTAGAAACACTAGAATGTGAGGGGATATAATTTTGATGATTTTTGGGTAGAATGTTTTCATTTTTCATGTGTTATAACTTGTGAGGAGTTGTGGTTGTTTTTTAAAGGGGAGAAGAGGTGTTTTTTTGGAATATTATATTCATTAGTTTTGTTTATTTTATTATTAATACTAATAGTATGTATTATTTTACCAACGAATAGAAACTTTTTGTGTGCAATATTTAAGAAATGGGTTCTTAAATTAGCAACAACCTAGTATTTTTTATATTTGGATTTAATTTTCTAATACTGTATTTTACATTATTTCAACATTCCCCAAAAATAATTTTTTAAAAAATATAATAAATTAAAAATTACAGTATTATAAAGAATATATTAGAATAATAAAGTCCATTTTTTGAAAAAACATCACAAATTTTTGAATATTAAATTTTAAATTTCATCCTCATTTAATTTTGACATCATGATATTTAAAGATAATTATCAATTTCATGAACCATTGATAATTTACATCATGTATCTTAAAATTTTATTATCATTATAATGTATCATAATATTTATTTATTAACCCATTTTTAAATATTATTTTATTTAAATAATTATATTTTTTAGTCAAAATTAAATTAAATAGATATGATTTTCATAAATAAAAAAATTTATTTTGTCATATTAAAAAATTTTGTTTAACTATATCATAATATAAATATATCCAATTTTAATTCCATAAGATACATAAATAATAAATTATAGTTCCATGTATGGGGATATAATTTCAACAACCATGTTTCTAATCCTGTATACTTAATCGTTATACCAATGGTAAGAAAACTATTAAAATTGTCTGATTACTATTCCAATATTCAGATTTTGTAATGGCCATATAGGATCCCTAATTCCTATATAATCATAATATTTAATTCATTATTCATTTATTTATATTTTCTCTTAGGATTATTTATTATCTTTTTTAAATTACATATTGCATTAATAATATCGAATTCATTTTTGTAGTGTTGTTCACGTTTTTATTTATTCTGGGGGATCAATCTTATCCTCATTTTTTTATTATTAATATCTAATTTATTTTTTCTTATATCATTTTAATACATTAATTTAATTTGGATTTATTTATTTTCTAAATGTAATGTTAAAATGATTTTTTCAAAATATTGTGTTGTATGTTATTTTAACTAAATTACTAAGTTTAATATTAATTTAAGAAGGAATGATTATTATTTTAAGTTCATTGTAGTTACATTACTCCCATGATAACCATTTCATCCTTTACATTTTTATTTTTAAAAGAAATTATAAAATAGGTTAGAGTAGATATTATTTTTACTATCCTCTAGTTTTCATGTCCCCTCTTCATGCTCATGGTTTACCTATATAACATTAACATGATAACATGTCATATAACATAAGAATATATATTTATGATCAATGATCTTAAAACTCTACTCATAATAAGAGATATTATTTCAGAGTATATTCCTCTAATAAATTCATTACATGTATGGGATATGTCATTTACATTATAAATATGGATACCTGGAATACAATGTGTTCTTGAGAATTGATGTTTGGAATTTCTAGTCGATAAAAAAACCTAGTTGTGACTGATAATCTAAAATAGGATGATGTAGCGGGGAAATATATTTCCATTCCTCCAAAAATATATTGAATCTATTCCATAGATATATAAATTGGAAAAAAACTATCATTGATTATAAAATTTTGTTCTGGTCATTGATTTTTATCATATCTATTCTATCAACATTGATAAGCCTTGATGTGATAGTGAATGGTTATAACCTTTTCTACCATTTTATCAACCATTTATGGTCCCATCAGATTATGTTTATTTACATTATCCCAACACATACATTTTCTACATATATTTATTTAACGTCATTTATATGAATCCATTTGTATTCTGGAGTGGAATCTATTATTTTTTGACAACTTCACCTGAGGGAGATATTAATATAATCCTTATTTAATGTGTGTTGGGTATTCTCTCAACATGTTTACAATATTTTGGATTCTTCACTCAGATGTAATATCATTTTGGGGTTCATTACTCATAATATATTCCATTAACTATTTAGAACATGTGGGATACTTATCCATAACATGGTGTTATACCCTGGATATCATTAAGATATAATAGATAATAGTTTTCCATGTATCCTCACCCATAACTTAATTTCAATAATTTAAAGTTGATCGACTGATAAAATTTATAGAATAGTAAGGAAATGATCTTTCAATATATGATTCCCAATAATAACCCATATATAACAATTTCCTCTTAATGTATTTATAAAGTCAGCGACAAATTCTATGGTGAATTTTTCTAATTTTCATATAGGAAAGGGTGATGGTTGTATCATCCTAGTATAAATTTTCATTTTAACCTTCACCCTTTTACAAAAAAAAATTAAGATGTATATTCTTTGATCTCTTTGTTCATATTTTCCATCCAAATTATGTGTTGGTAGTTTTGATACTTCTTTTTGGTTATTGGGTGATGGGGAAGGTCAACATATAAGAATCACTATTATTCTCATTCATATTCTATGTATTTGAAAATTTATATTGTCATGACCAGTATCATATAACTCAACCTCATTGTTTTTTCTTTCTTTGGATTTCCAATTACTTATTTCTTCAACTATTTTTTATATTTCCACATCATTTTTTTAGCATCATTTTTTCAGATATGGAAGTTGTGGGTGAGAAATTATTTGAGAAAGTAATGATGATGTACCATTCTTTATGAATTTTTTGTCCATCCTTTTCAAGTTTACAAAGATTGGATCCTTCTCAATTTTCATATTTGAGTAGGTCCCATGATCCTTTCAACATAGTTCACTATTCAATTTTTATACTCGGAATATGGTAGTGGATTAATAAATCATAATCCATGAACATATCTATACATATTCACAATAAAAATATTTTGAACCTTCCACATTTCTATATATTATTGGTTCATATGATCCATATATATCTCCCATGTCTCCTAATGGAGATATGGCCATCAAATATTAATTACAACGAATACTATAAATGACTCAACATCATGAACTACATATTCTTATAATGAACAATTAACTACCTTATGGAATCAGTTATTACATTTTCATTATTCATTAGTACATAGTAGAAGGCATTCTTTGAATCATCAACATATTCTATGAAATATTACTTAACTGAAGGAACTATGAGGATTGGGGACGTGATAATATTTTCTTTAATTAATAGAATTTGTCTTAATATTCATCATCCAACACAATGATTACCACTTTCATGTGATCATGTTTAGTGTGTATGACAATATAAATTGTATTCTCACAAGTCATTTGTAATACATTAATAGTCAATTGAATATAACAATTTCCTTTAAAGATTTTATTTTGTATAGTCCTTAATTTATTCTGTATTATAAGGGTAAAAAGTTATAACTTTTAATGAGATAAAATTACCCATGAATGATACATCCCCCTTCAAGAAATCAGGATTACTCCATTTTTCATATAGAATCACTTTTTTCAATGGTTGTAGCACTATATTGAAATAAACATAAAACTCCTCCTTCATATTGGAGTATATCTGAATATTATATATTAATAACACCAAAAAAATTTCATGATAATATTTAAATACTATATGAAATATATATATATATATATATAATTTTTTCGAATATTTTTGATTCCAAGGGGAATCAATATGAACTCATAGGTTTTGTATTTTTCTCAATTAGTATTCTTGGAAATATCTAACAAAATTCCAACATCACGGTAACAATGGTCAAAATATTTTTGATTGAAAAATTTATATATCTATTCTAGGAGACACCTGTAATTTATCATGATTTTTTTAGTTCACAATAATTTTTATCAAGATTCATTGACATATGATTATTCATGATGAAGTGGACCATCGCACCCCATAATGAAGAACTGAAGATTATAAAACCATTTTTAGAATTCCTTTATAACTATATATTTTTTCTTTTTAACTAAATGATTTTCATTTGGTAGGATCCTGAATATTTTATGATATCCAGGTATTCATTTATTTGATAACTCAACCAACGTGTAAGGATAATTATAATGAATCTCATGAAGATGTACATCGGTATATCCCCTCTAAAAGGTAATCTACCTTTTTACCAATAATTTCAGCTATATATTCATTATCATAAATCAAAAATTCCCATACATGATAAGAATATTTCAAATAATATTCATTTTATTTCTTATACTTCCAAAAAATTAGAGGTTGACATAAGATGTTTTGAGTGATCTCTATCTTCTTGAAGATGATCCTGTATTTATATTAGGAAATAAAATCAATGCCTAATATATAATAAAAACTCATCTAATGTAATTTTAAAAAAAAATTGGATGATTTATTCAACAATAATTTATTTGGGATGAGTTGTATAACTGATATTGAATAATTACTACATTTGTTGTTCAAAAAGATAACTCAACGTTCACGATTTGAGGTGGTCCTTAAATAGTCCTCTATAGAACTCATTGTCTTCATGATTATATAGATCAATAAATATATATGTTTCTGAATGGATAATTGTAACAAATTTCACTCTTTCATTCTTCTTCTAGATGTTTACTATATAAAGAATAATCTTATGGATGAAAATATTAAAACTAAAAATTATATCAAATGGTATTTAATATCTAAGAAGGAGTAATACATAAATGAAATGTATATCCAAAGATTTGTGTCATTGTATTTCAGTATATGTTTTCCATAATAATTTTACCAATTATTATGTATAACATATCAATCAATTAAAGTCCTTTATAATATTTTTTAATTAATTTGTGAATTTTCAAAAGCATATCTATCAGGTGTGGCAAACCAATTTTTCATTAAGTCCCCTTTTCAAGCCATGTGTGACAATCAAGTTAATATGAAAATTTTCCTTTTCAGGGTTATTAATTCCAGTTATAAATATGATAGATCCACATTATCTGGATGTATCCAAACCGTTATGTAACTTCATTAAATCCACACACCCCATACATAACCAAAATTCGTGGATATTTTTATTAACATAGAGCTATCCCTAAGGTTATCAGAAATGATTTACAATCATAATCCACTAGAATAAATATACCTCTCTATCATACGAACTTGAGTTTCCCAATCCCTTTTCACATATTATTACACGATTTTAAACATGAATATCTAATAAAAACAAACCAAATATCATGATTTCTGGTTTCATTGGATGATTAGTTTCATCATACATGAAAAGGAATCTAATACATAACATCATTATTTTATCCTCATTAATAATATTAAAAATCCCATTGACATCCTAAAGCATTATAGGATAAATGGGAATATATAAAATAAAGGACAAAGATACAAATATTTAGAAGTGGGTAAACATTGTAACAAAGAAAATCTTATGAGTGAAATGGAGAAACATGATATAATAAATAAGAAGTCATAGGAATAATCATAAAGATGAATAATAGACAAAGAAATGAATTATATGTTCCTAGAAACATATTATGGATTTGGTAACATAAAACAAAACATAATCATAATTTAAGGTTAACCACTATGATGATATCACATGGTGGAGAGAGTCCCATCAGTGATTAGGTTCACTAACTAATCTGATACATACCATCTAATAAAAAAATTGAAAAAATAATTTGATATCTATTTAGGAACACTCATAAAAACATATACAATGTTATGTATTAAATAAAAGGAAATAAATCATAATCTATTAATATTCTATTTACCCATGAAATAAGATGGTCTAAAAATATTTCTCTTTATCATAAACCACATAAATTTCAAAATGATTCCAAAGGGAGGAGAAAAAAATATTTTGGACATTCATATCATAAAATATAAGAACGTGCCTCAAAATATGATTTCCATTTAATGAAAACATCATGAGAAATGGTATATAATTGGGTATATAAATGATCTTTCACAACATTTATTTAAGTAATGAGTTACAAACTTTTGGAGAATAAAAAAATTGTAGTATGTTTTATTCAAATGAGAGGAAAACTATAATGGTTATACCTGAAATATTTTTATATATAATGGAATAAATAATTGGAATAATAAAATTAAATTAGCATTATATAAATGGATTATAGGTTAGAAAGAATCCCATAATGGGGAACGATTTTAATGAATGAATTTGTGACATGGGATGAAATAATTTTTTACACAATCAATTTATTAGAGTATAATAAATGTATCTACATAATATTTATATAAACAAAAAATTTATACATTTTATAACAAAAAACAGATAGATAAACTGAGTTATAGAGAGACTGATGACATCCTAATGAAAAATATGTGTTCAAAGAGATCTGTTAAGATAGGTAGAGGGATTTTTCTATATATTCTTTTAACGTACTAGTTATTGAAACTAAATTAACTAATTGTGTAATTTAAATAATTTCCATTCAATATTTTATTAATTATAATATTATTTGTTATTTAATAATCATTTTACCGACATATGAAGACTAATTTCATTATTTTGAGTGCATTTGTAACACCACAGGACTATAGAATATTTTTTATTTAGTGTCAATTTATTTTTTTAATCTACATTTATTTATGTGTAACATTATGTTGGCTTCTGTTACACATAATAATGAACCCATTTAATAGTATATTAGACAGACACGAAAAATATTAGATGTTAATAAAACATAATTATAATTTATTGTATATTAAGTGTTATATAATATTTTAAATAACATTAGTTTATATTCATCCAATTTATTTGGAAAACATGTAATATGGAAATATACAGTTTTATGCATAAAAATATTTATTTTTCTAAAGTTTCTTTTGTCACATTATAATGGAAAGCCTATTTTTAAATAATAATTTGAACCATCATTAAATTCTATTTTATTAACTAACCATAAATATTGAATTAAAAATTTCAAATTTATCTTATGGTGATAATTTTGAGATGTTTCAATTTTTGATAAATATTGAAATTATTGAATTTTAATTGAAAATTTAATTTCCTTTTAAATATTTATTAATATTAAATTGTATTTTAAATTGTTTTTGATGTCAAAATGGTTCAATTATTTGTTTATTAATCCCATTTTGTTTATTTTAAAAATTTATATAGTCAATTTAGATATAACAACTTAGTGAACTTTTGTACATTTTAACATTAAATCCCAGATTTCTCCCCATATTTATGAGATTCACATAAAATTTAATCTTTCCACTTCGATGAATTATATTATGAAAAATGTATACACATTATTGCAATCGGTATAACATTTATTGTCCCATAATATAAACTTAATTTCTTTCCATAATTATTATTGAAAGAAGTAAACAATAATTAAGATGACTGAGGTACAAATCAATTTACATAGTGGTTAATCATTAATCATAAGATAAAAAATGTCTTACTTTTCTAAAACACATTAGATCACCATATTATAACCATATCCCTTATTGGATAGAATATAATGAGTTATTTGGATATAATTCCATGAAATTGACAAAAATAATATGTTAATTAATGAAAAATAAAAAACAGACATTAATCACCTTTTAGAGTTATAAAGCATTGAGATATAAAAGAAAACCACATTAGTTGAGGAAAAAAATATTTTAAAATTTTAAGGATTGTTAATCATTATATTAATTTGGATCATATTTATAGTGAATAATTTGTTAGTTAAACTACTTAAGGACTTCAAATGTATTAATTATTAAGTAAATAATAAAATAAAATAATTTATACTAAAAATAATAAAAGTGAATTATATTTTTTAATTATTATTGTAATTCCCCGACCCTAGTTACCTAGATTTGGTGCATTATTTTATTACATTGGCATGACTACAGGAAATAACGTCTTGAAGGACCAATCTGTTTAGAAGTCTTGGAAAATAGATTACATACATGAAACATACATTACATTATAAAATGAAAAACAATAAAAACATTGTCTTCGTTGAACACATTCATGTACCTTAGATTATCTCTACTGGTCAGTCATAATATACCTCTTTGCATCCTGAACAAAATAAAGAATAGAAATGGGTGAACTCATATCCTCAATAACGAAAACAACATAGCGAAAAAATTCATATATAAGCATAAACATTTAAGGCAATGAATAAAAATAAAAAAAGTCTTCTAAACTTAAAAATCAGTATAATATGGAAAAGATAAATCAAATATTTCCATTTACTTATTCAAATGTATTTTCAACTAGTCTAATAATCACATTTAAAATGAATAGATAATTTTATAATGGTAGAATGCATAATGTGAGGCTTCATAACAACATAGTCAATGTCTTGTGACAAGACTACAAATACGATTTTGCCAATGACCTATGACAAAAAAAAAATGGATTTTCTCATGAGACCTACCAATGCATCGAGGAGCTATAACGGGCTCCACCAGTAACTTACTAAGTCCAATGCATTCCTCATATGAGAAGGCTTAAAAATAACATAGACATTTATATTAAAACTTGCATGGGAAATGTCAATAATTTATCTCCAAAACATGAATGATATAAATATAACACATCCAAATTAAAAAATAGAACAAAAAATTCTATAAAATATGGAATTTTTGTATCATAATAAATCAACCCTTATTAATAATAATATCTTGTAATGGATGTTGACATAGTTGAAAATGATCTGTAAAAATGTATGATAGAAATAACCATTTTTTAGGAAATCATTTAAAAGTCACATAATTTATAAAGGAAGTAATTTAAATGATATTTATTAATCTAAGTGTCCCATACCACTTTGAAACTGTTTAAAGGAATCAACATTTTTAACCATCCATGTCCATAAAAATAAATCCATAAAACTATTTTGAAAACATGGACATTAAAGAGAATGGTTTAGAAGAATAAATTATTCAAACATTTAAACTGATGTTCTAGTAAAATATAACCTTAAAAATAATCCCTTTGAAAATACTTTTATGAAACATGTACAAGGATAATAATATTTTCCAGTAGAGACTTACGTAAAAACAACCTCGGATAATACAGAGATTGTAGAAATAACCTTTACCTTGAACATTCCTTTGGACGCGGGTACGTTGAACCTCATGTATAATGGAAATTGTATGTTATTAAACTATAACAAAACCATATTCATATTTATTATATCTTACATGATTCATTTATGAATTTATAACACCTATTTAATAATGATTTCAATGTTATATTATCATTTTGGGCAATAATCACTCTCTTTATCATACGTGTTTTAACTTTTATAATTTAGATCGTGATTAAATACATTTAGAAAATAAAATATGTTTTATATATGATATATATTTAGAATATAAATATTTATAATAGATAGATATATTACCTGGAAGGCACTGTTTTTGGAGACGGTAGGCCGTACGTACGCATAAACGTTGTTTCCATTTTCATATCGTATTGAACGGAAGTAAGTGAAAAATAAATAAGTAGTTACATATATATATATATATATATATATTTATATATATCCAGTATCATTATTATTTCATACATTACATACATATTAGAAATATATATTTTTATAATCATCATTGAATGGTGAATGTGGAAGTGAATCTCATCCCGTCGTGGAGACGATAATCCATACGTACGCACAAGCGACAATGTCATTATATTGATGGTGAAATCCTTTGTAATTGGATGTTATATCATATATAAAGAATAATTAACATGCTATATTTATTATTTACTTCAGTTATACTCATTATTATACCTATCCAAACAATAAAGTGTTTGAATAACAAACAACACCACGACGTGGAGACAGTAAGCTGTATGTACACATGTATGGTGAACTTGTCATTTATAGGATGGATAGAATAACGAATATGGTTGTACCATATTTATAATAACATAAAAATATTAAGGAAGTATTTGTGTCATTATTTTGTTCTGAAAACAACAAATAAAGAGGATATCAATGAAGAAAAGAACTTGAAAGAGGTGTTGAAATATTTTTACCATTTCATCTAGTTCTTCTTTTTAATTTGATCAGAAGGGCTCTTTAAGATGGATTTCTGAACAATGTAAGGCCTCTATGACTAAGGGAGGATAGTTTAGAGGATATTTGGGTAGGTTTTGGCCGAGCCATAATTCTTTGTACGTGTGAAATTAAGATATGGGGAAGTTCCCTTCTATAAGAGAGGAGAGGGTCACATTAAGAAAAGCATGAAATATTATTTTATAATTAAATATTTTTCGGTTTTTAATCGCTCAAAAATTAATTACTTCGAAGTTAAGGTGGGGAGGTGTCTAAAACATCTCAACCAATAAGTTTTAGATAGGTTTAGGTCATCATATTTACCATATCATTTCTATTTAACTCTTAGTTAAATAGTTTGACATTTACCGTGTCTCTTTATATTTTTATATTATATGCTTAATAATCTTATTATAACAATTCAAGAGAGCCATATGCGGTTCCTTATTAATGTATATTACCTTATATAAGTCTTTTGGCTGAACCACATATTTTTAGGAATAATAGATCAATTAATAATATAGTGTTTCTTTTAAAAACTCAATTATGTCAATTTTGACACTATTTAGTATTTGATATTTTTTATAGCAACAAATAATTTATAACCTCGAATGTAATTTATTTTACCCACCCTAACATGTCATATTATCCTAGAAAATATGTGTATGTCATCATAAGTCTCAATTTACATATATTTTTATATTTATAATATCAATTAATTTAATATTTCATTAAAAAAGTAATTACTGCATCATCATTGTGTCATAAATAAATTACATTATTTAATATATAAAATAAAATTATGTAGAAAAACGTTTTATATTTCTAATTAATATTTATAGTCAAATTCATCTTATGTATAACCCCGTGTTAAAAATGGTTTAGTTAATACACATTGAATTAAACACTTTTAACTCTTCTTTAAATAAAATAATAAAAAATGTCCTAATCTAGTCCATGTCGACCAAAGAGGACCATATTTTGTTCCTAAGGTTTTACTATCTAATTACACTTAACCAATAGAATTAGGACAAGTGTAAAGGTAATTATAATATCATTTTTTCCCTTAACTACATTATTTACATTTGACCATGTTAAATAAAAGTCAAGAGTTATTATTCAAAAAATATTATATTCATATTATTGAACCACATTTTATATACTGATATCAACTGTAACTCTCAGATTTCTGAAATTCAACTCACAGAATCAGAAAAATTATATTTAATGCATATTTGAAAATTCTTCTAGAAGTTGGGTAAAAGACGGTTAAAAGTTCAATAAAAATTTACAAATCTAATTTTCTTATTAAATGACTCCAATTAATTACATTTTTCTTATATAGGTAATATATATATATTTTTAATGTAAATAAATTTAAATAAAATAAATAATTATTCAAATAAAAGGTTGGTTTTAAACCAAACACGTTGTTTTTCAATATTCATTAAAAATGTATGTTTTCAGAAAAATATTAAAAATTAAAACTAATGTAATTTTTATATTATGAATTCAAAAATGAATTAAAAATTGAGATGTTTCACTAATTAATTGAAAAATAATTCTTGTTAACAAAACCAAAAATTCTGGCTTTTAAAAAAGTAAAACCTTTCAAAAGATTGACATGTGTTTATATAAAATTTAAATATGAAATTACTTATAATGAACTAAATTGTATTAAATGATAAAAATAAAATCTAATTATACTTCCAAACCATTCAAATATATAATTTATCAATACATATTATTTCGATTAAAAATGTTGTTTTCAATTAAAATTCAGTATTTATCACTATTCATCAAAAATATGAAAGTTATCAGAAAAGTACATGAAATTTATCCAAACGAAAATTTTATGTCCCGATTATAATGAAGAATTTATTTTCATTAACTAGCATATATAAAAGTTTAGATATTGGATTTAAAAAGGGGTCGACATTAAAATTCATGAAACTGCATTTTTTGAAAAATACCTCTTTTATCTTACTAATTGAATTTTTCTTATATTACTTCTATGAATCAAAAAATATGCAAGATAAAATTTTAAAGGTTATATATAATTTAAAATGTTGTTAATATTATTCATAACCCATTTTTTTAATGGCCAGTTTGGTAAGTCGTGGTGCACTCGAATTTGGTGTTGCTTGTAGCGCACGTTATTGAAATACTTTGAAGAGCTATCATACTATGAAATAATGGGGTGTTATATTCTTACATCATTCAATAAATTGAGTCCTCACAATTTTAAATTGTTTTTTAAATAAATTGAAAAAATAGAAACATACCATTATGGAAAACCCACATAAGAAATTGGGTTAATAAAATTTAGTCTTAATAAGATGGAAAGGGAAATGAAAAACTCACCACCAGATTATGATCTCGATTAGGAAAAAAATGGTTGAAATTAATGACACATAATTGTATGGAAAACATAAATATTTATAAAGAGTGGTTGAGGTCATCAATCAGAAACTAATGTACAATTGAGGACCTAAAATCCATCGATCTATGATGATTTAAAATATCGTCAGTTCAACTAAACATAATGTATTTAGATAACACATTTTGTGTCTTAAGTTCTATTCTATTAAGTTTATGAATTAATTTATTCATAGAATAAGAGAGAAAAATATAAATAATTGACACATAGAGTTTTATCCATCAACTAATTCCTACTACAAAATCATCTTTTACTCCAAAAGATAATAAAATTCAAAAATATTCTATTTATCCAAATCATATGGGGTTCCAGAAATAATGAATTTATAATTAATTTGTCATACTATTTAAAAAAATATATTATATAAACCAGGATATCATGTATGCCAGTGGTAGGTGATGCACCCTTATCACCCTTCGGTTGTGGGTTCAAGTCTCACAGCCTTGTTGGACGAGACAGGTTGTCACCCGACCTCTGAGTTGTCCTTTTTATAACAATCCAAAAATTATATTATGAAATGATTTAAACTTAAGAGTTTTATCCAATTTCAAAATTAATACACTCCAACCGTTATACTTATCCAAAATAATTCTGTCCAAACTCATAGTCTATAATTTATAAGAAATGTAAACACAATGAACATCTTTTTTTTTCATAGAATATCATGTGAATACCATCATCATGTATTCTTTTATTACAATGTATCACCCTGATTTTCCATAATACCTTATTGAGTACATTCATACACCCTTTCTCAATATATAATACTAGATATACTTCTTCTATCAAAAAATGTTTTATACACCAACAATGATGGAATATAAAAATCATTAATCAGTTTCAAGGTAGTCAATAATATCCAATATAATTTATCCAAATCAATCATATATTATTACAAAATCACAACCTTAGTATCCAAACTGTATTATGGTTTATCTTTATCTCAAACATATATTTTCTGAAAAAATTAACCTTCTAATGAGTCACTTTTCATAGTTCCACACAATCTCAATTATTTTAAGAAATAGTACAACAGTACAATCCTTTTATACTCTATAATTATTATAAAAAGTACATAATTAATAAAATATTAAAATGACACAATAATTTAATAACTACATAAGAAATATATTCATTCCTCTTAATATTTGGTAGTATCATTACCTGATTATTATCCAATAGCAGCATTTGGGGTATACTCTGATGATTTAGACATTCCTTCGTGCAGTGTCCCAACTCCTTGCAGATGAAGCATTGTACATTTTAAACCATTTTCTAACCCCTGTAATCACGTACATGGTGTGCTTTTTCTCCAAACTTATAAATAACTCTCATTACCTTACAAAATTTACCAAGGTGATTCTTTCAACAGATATCACATATGGGAAAATTCTTCTTTCCCCTTTTCTCTTTATCCATATTTCTCACTTCCATCCTTTTCTTCTCTTGGTTCCCTTCAAAGCCATATGACTTAGATAATTCTTTACTTATCTTAAAAACACATGATATTATTTCTTCATACGTAGAGAATATGTGGGAGACTATTTAAATTTTAAATGTTGGATCAATTCCATGAATGATATTATCCTTCTTAATCATTAAATCATACATATTACTGGAATTCTCATTCCTTGTACTAGGCACCATTTCTATACAATGGAATACACTATGATAGTTTTTGAATTAGAATAAATAATTTCAATCTTTTAAAACAATTAACATAAATTGAACATTTTATGGATATAATCCATAATCATAAAAATGTTTTCTTTGAGGAAGTTTACACTAATAAATCCTTCATAATGGTTTATAAAGAAAATGTGAATTATCCAATGAATATCTCCTAGGAGTGTCATAACCAAGAGTGAAAAAAGGCCCGTTGTCATGCAGTAGTTCCCATTCGAGTGTAGTTCAAAGCAATGTTTTTGGGTTTTACCCCTAGGTACATCTATGCCAGAGCATCCTCTACCAACTCGTATCTAGACAGGGATGTATTGCTGGGAAAACTCACAAAATCTCTACAATACCAAAATTCTATAAAGTTCTATTTTACTCATCCTCAAAATCTATCTTAGGGTAGTGTTCTCTAATAAGTGTTTTTTCAAATCTAGTTTCCATGGATTGAAGTAAACATCATCTGATACCAACTGTAATGCCCCGACCCTAGTCATCCTGACTCGGTGAAATATTTTAATACATTTTCATGATTACAAGGAATCAAGTCCCAAAGGACAGATCAGTTTAGTAGTATTGGAAAATAGATTGAATACATGAACCTTACATTACATTATAAAATGAAAAACAACAACAACATTGTCTCCATTTAAGACATTCATATCCTGTAGACTATCCATGCAGGTTAGTCATAATATACCACATCACATCCTAGGATAAAAACATAGAAATGGGTGATCTCAGATGGTCAGTAAGGATAACAATATAGCAGAAACATTACTAAATAAGCATAAACTTTTAAGGAACCGTATAAAACTAAAATGAAATCTATTAAAACATAAACATCATCATTATATAGCAAAGATAAATCAAATAATTCTATTTACTTATTCAAATGGATATTTTAGTAGTCAAATAATCACATGTAATATCAATAGATAATTTCATAATGATATAAGCATAATGCTAGAAGTCATAACCACATATTAAAGGCCTTGTGCCAATACAACAAATTAGATTTTGTCAAGGCCTTGTGCCAAGACACCAGTTTGTCTCATGTGACCTGCCGATAAATCGAGGAGCTATAGCGGGCTCCACCAATCACTTACTAAGTGTAATGTATTCCATATATGAAAAGGTTTTAACATAACAGAAACATAAAAATTAAAACAAGTATAGAAATGACAATAATTTATCCATAATCCATGAATGGTATAAAAATAACACATCAAAAGTCCAACATATAAAAAAACCTTCAATACAATATAGAAGATTTGTATCATAATAAATCAATAGTAATCCAGAATAATATCCCATAAATGATGTTGACATAGTTTAAAATGATTAGTGAAAATATTTGAGACAAATATCCCTTTTTAATGAAATCATTTAAAAGTAACATAATTTATAAATTTATTCATTTAAAAGGTAGTTTTAAATCAAATTTTCCCATACTATTTTGAAACTTTTGAAAGGAAATAACATTTTAAAACATTCTTGTCCATATAGAAAAATCAATAAAACAATTTTGAAAACATGGGCATTAATGAGTAAGGTTTAGAAGAATAAATAATTAAAACACATAAAATGATGATTTAGTAAAAATTTATCATAAAAATAATTCTTTTAAATACTCTTTTATGAAACATGTACATGGATAATAAATATGTCTCAGTAGATACTTATGTTAAAACAACCCTAAATAATAGAGATTGTGAAATTAACCCTTACATTGCACATTCCTTTGACCAAGGTTACATTTAACCTCTTGTATAATGACCATAGTATGTTATTAAATTATACTAGAACCATATTCATATTTATTATATCATACATGGTTCATTATTGACAATATAATGTCCATTTAATAATGATTTCTATAATAAATTCACATTTTGTTTTATAATCACTTTCTTTATCATACGTGTTTTAAATTGTATCATTTAAATGATTATTTAAATATTTACAGAATATAAAACATTATTTATATATAATATATATTTATAATATAAATATTTATAATAGATAGATATATGAAATGGAATGCACTATTAATGGAGACGGTAGGCCGTACATACTCATAAATGTTGTTTCCGTTCTCATATCGTATTGAATGTGTGTAAGTGAATAAGATATATGTAAGTAAATATATATATATATATATATATATCTTTCCAGTAGCATTATCATGTCATATATTATATAATTATTAATAATATATTTTTTTATAATCATCTTTTAATGGGGAATGTGGAAATGAATCTCATCGCGTCGTGGAGACGATAATCTGTACGTACGGACGAGCGACAATATCATTATATTTATGGTGAAATACTATTTAATTGGAAGTTATATCATATATAAAGAATAATTAACGTGTTATATGTATTATTTCCCTCAGTTATACTCATTATTATACCCATCCAAAATATGAAGTGTTTGAATAACAAACTACACCACGACGTGGAGACGGTAATCGGTACGTATGCACATATGGTGACTTTGTCATTTATATGATTGATTGAATAACAAAAATGGTTGTACCATATTTATAATAACATCAAATTATATAGGAGGTACTATAGTTATTATTTTGGTTTGGAAACAACAAATAAATAGGAAGTGGAAGATTAAAATATATTGAAAGAGGTGATGAAATATTCACCAATTCTTAAGGTTCTTTATTTTGATTTGATGAGACGGGATCTTTAGGATGGATCGATAATCCAATTAAGGAATGTAAAATGGAAGTAGGATAGTTTACCTAATATTTGGACATAAATTTTCTGAGCTAAAAGGCTTTGGAGGTGTGAAATTATGATAAGGGGAAGTTCCATTTTTTAAGAGAGTTGAGGGTCACTTTAGGAAAAGCTTGACATATTATTTTGTAATAAATTTCTTTTTGGTTTCTAATAGCTCTAAAATAATTTATTTATAGTATATGGTGGGGAAGGTTTGAAAACTGCTCATTCAATAGGTTTTGGACTGGTTTAGGTCATCATATTAACCTTATCTTTTTATTTAACTCTTTGTTAAATAGTTTGACATTTACTGTGTCTTTTGTATTTTTATATTATATGGTTAATAAACAAACTATAACAAGCCAAGAGAACCCCATGTTGTTCATTATTAATATATATTACCTTATCTATGTCTTTTGGATGAATTTTATATTTTTTTGGAATACTATATCAATTAATACTATAGTATTTTTTTTAAAAGTCAATTTCATCAATTTTGACAGTATTTAGTATTTGAATTTTTTAAAAGCCATAAAAAACTTATCACTTCGAATAATATTTAGTTAAAAAGTCTAAAATGTCATATTATCTTAGAAAATTAGTATAATTTACTAAAAGTCTCAATTTTCATTTATTTCTATATTCATAATATAAATTATTTAAATATTTCGTTACTAAGGTAATTAATGCATCATCATTGTGTCAAAAATAAATTAAATTAATTAATGTCTAAAATTATAAATAAAGTACCATTATTTTGGAAGTATTTTTATATTTCTATTTAATATTTATACTCTAATTTATCTTATGTATAACCTCATATTAAAAATGATTTAGTTAACAAACTTAGAATTTAACACTTTTAACTCTTCATTAAATAAAACAATAATAAATGTCCTAATCTAATCCATGTGGATAAAAATGGACCATATTTTATTACTAAGGTTTTTTTATGTGTAATTACACTTATACAATAGAATTAGGACATGTGTTAGATAATTATAAGATCATTTTTACCCTTAGTTACCACATTTACTTTTATTTTTCGTAAATTAGTCAAAAGTTACTATTCACCATAAATTATATTCATCTTATTGAACCCCATTTTATATACTGATGTCAAAAGTGAATCTCGTATTTCTGAAATTCAATCACAGAATCTGTAAAATTATGTTTTATGCAAATTTGAAAATTATCCTTGAATGTGGATAAAAGATGGTAAAAAGTTCAATAAAAATTTATAAATCTAATTTTTTTATAAAATGACTCTAATTAATTACATTGAACTTATATAGGTAATATATATCTATTTTTCATAAAGTAAATTTACACAAAACAAATAATTATTTAAATAAAATGTATGTTTTAAACAATAATGTAGTGTTTATCAATATTCAACAAAAAATGGATGTTTTCAGAAAAATATAGAAAATTCACCCTAAGTGAATTTTTATATTATGAATTCAAAAAATAATTTTATTTTACCAAATTAAAATCATATATGTAGAATTAATTTATTTACAATTAATTCCTATTATCAAATCCAAAAAAGTGGGTTATTTTTAAAGTAAAAACTATCAAAAGATTGACATGTGTTTAGGTAAACATTAAATGTGAAATTACTTATAATGACCAAAATTGTATTAAATGATTAAAATATAATATAATTATACTTAAAAACCATTCAAATTAATAATTTATCATTATAAATTATTTCTATTAAAAAAAATTCAATTTAAATTTAGTACTATTCATTATTCATCAAAATATCAATGTTATCAGAAAAGTAACAAAAATTTATACAAACTAAATTTTTATGTACCAATTCTAAATAAGATTTAAATTGCATTAAACTAAATATATAAATGATTGCAATATTGTATTTAAAAAGAGTTCTCCATTAAAAGGCATAAAACTTCATTTTTTTAAAAAGAAATCTTTTATCTTAAAAATTGAATTTTTATTATATTATGTCTAAGAAACAAAAAAGATGAATGTTAAAATTATATAGGATATATAAAGATTAAAATGTGGTTAATACTATTCATAACTGCTTTTTTATGTGGCTAGTTTGGTAAGTCGTGGTGCGCTCGAATTCAGTTTTGTGTGTTGCGTACATTATTTAAATACATCGAAGAGATGACATACTAAGAAATCTTGGGGTGTTACAATTATTTTTAATTTTTTAACAATATATATAATTTCATTTAGCTGTTAAATTAATATATAAAAATTACATCATAATCTATTTATTTTTAAATGTCTGTTAATTAAATATTGCTAAAATTAACATTTATGTTATTTTATAATAAATGATATTTTATTAAAAGTTTTAAAATTAATAAAAATAATATAATTTTACAGTTTACATCTTATTGTTAATATATATATAATATATTATATTTATGGGGAAAATTATATTCTATAGTGAACATATTGACCCCATAATAGTAAAAACATTATTGGAACAGTTCAGATTTAAGTAGTGTTTTTTCGTGTTACATGTGCTTCTGTTAAAATTAATTTCCAACACACATGGGTTTTTTTTATTATATATCATAGTTGTAATTAATTGGGTATATATTTTAAAACCAATATCACATTAATTTACTTTTAATTGTAAAATTGTATAATTTATAAAATTAATTACCCATGTTAAAACATAACAAGCTGAAACAAGAGAAACAATGGTGTTAAGGGAAAAATGATATTAATAATTATTTTTAGTTTGGATCATCCATAAATTTTACTATGTAAATAGTTTTTTAATTTTTAATAAACATGAGGTATGGGAGACCCTCTTATATTGTTTATGATTTTATATTTACTAGAATTCCACTCCACCTCTACTATTAAAATCTATTCACTCCCCTCATTTATTTATAATCATAAAGAAATTTGATTAATTAAAAAACATAAAATAGTAGCTCCAAAACAATTCTCATATCATACTAGAATCTCAAATTTGGGTTGACAAAATCTAATTATGTATTTTGGCTGAAACAAAAAGTAGTTACCTAAAGGAGAGGTACTATTCTTCCACGGGAACTTTAGTTTTATTTAAATCTATTCTCCTTAAATTCATCCTAAATCATAAACTTATAATAAAATCAGTATAGAAAAAATAATGAAATTTTTTAAACTTATTGTTTTGTTTGTAAAGCGTTACACAGTTTGATCAATTGGAATACACAATCATCAATAGTTTGTGTGGCAGGCAACACCCCTGTGAACTGATGTTGTTCGTTCTTCCATTAGCACCTTTCAATATTGGAATAATGATATATTTGTAGTTTTTCTGTGAAATATATTACATATATATGATGTTTTTATAATTTAAATATTTTTATATATCATATTACATCATAATTTCCATTTTTTCTAAAATATGATAACTGTATCTGTGGACATATAGACTACCGCCTACATGATGCGATGTTATTTGTTAACGCACTACATGGAATATATTATTGATTTTTTAAATATAATGTGATATAAACATTAAGATAACGTGATAATGGGATTATAATATAAATATATATCATTTAATTGTATGTATTTTCATATGACAAAAAAATGAAAGCATCGTGCATGCATGAATATATCATATCGTCTTTATGAATGATGTACATAATCACTTATATCCAAAAAATATGGACTAATATACATACATATTTACAAAATTTATATAATATTTAAATAACTTTCCATATTTTGGATATTATTAAACTATGGTCTTCGGTATAGGAACAAAAAAATCAATGTCAAAACATACTCGAAAAAACTCAATTAACACCCAAAATGATGAAAATGATAAATTATTACTAATAAATGTGTTATAAATCTTATAAAAAGACTATATATGATATGGTAAATATTAATATGGTTCTAGTATAATTTTTATCTTTTTTCAAACCATTATACATGATAGTATATGGTGTTCCATGGAAAGAGAGTGTGTGATAATGTATTTCAATCTCACGTTTAACATATGTGAGATAAATGTAAAATTTGAAACATATCTTTTTTGTGGTGTATATACTAACCATTCTGATATATTATTTCATGATTCCTTTTATATATTTTATTTTCATTTCTTATCATTGATTTATCTCATATAAAACATCTAAAACTAATCTTGTAATAAATATTTTTTTTATCATTGTTAACTTTCCCTTAAAACAATAACTTTTTTGTATTCATTTTCCATTACATCATATACATAATTAATATATCAAAAATCATGTATTCTTTTTAGGATAATTTAAAAAAACATATAATAATTTTATATATGGTTTTTATTTTTAATGTTATTTGATTTACTGGGTAAATGTAGATAAATTTTTATCCATTACACGGTACAAATATTCTATAAGGAAATTTGTTTAGGAGTATAAATTTTATTATTAGATGTATGAGTATTGATATAGACCTGAATTACATGGGTTTTCACCCAATTAATGTATTCCCTATGGGATGTTAACTGGTTAATTCGAGATATATAGGTCTAGGACTAGTTAATGTCATAACACAATGAATTATTAGTCTCATGAGAAGAATCAGTTGGTAAAAATTGATTGGTTTTTACACCATATGTTTTAAAAAAATTCAATGAATAGTCTAGATCGAAATGTTCCCTTCTGAATTGGAAACATGGTGTAAAAAATTTAATATCTTCATATAGTAATTGTTCAATTTTTTTTAAAGTTTACTATATTATTTATTCAACATTATCTATGGATTAATTTCATTCATTGTTCATTTATTTGAGAGATTGTGTTTAATTGATTTACCTTTACATATTTATATTATCATTGATTTATTATTACATTTTTGAACATAACACCTATATAGAATCTGATCTCAACTTTATTTTGTTTCCCATACATAGGGTATGAATTTTAATTATTGAAATGATTTTCAAGGTTACAGCTCATCTCATATTATTATATACCATTTTTTATTTTATATTTCCCAATGTAAAATCGGTATCATGAATTTAATTAATTTTCAAAATCATCCACACTGACCATACCTTTGTGATTATATTTCATGTAATCAGGAAAATGTAATATTGTAACAAAACTATTCTAGCTTATGGGGTTTGGGAATTAAAGTTGTAGTCAAAGGAAGTTCAGTAAGAAACATGGAAACTAGATTTATAAAAATATAAATTTTGGAACATAATAATATGTTTTAATTTTAGGATTAGTATAAGAGAGCAGGCCAAATAAAACATTATTATGATTACATGTTTTTCTATAAAAAAATATCAATTTATGTTAATTACACCCTAGTTTTGTGATTAATAATTATGGTTCATAGTGTTAGGATGAAATATAATATATGCTATTAGTTAGTGATAGAAGATGGGGGGAAGAAAGTTATTAATACTCGTGAAAAAGTAGTTATTTACCTACAGGAGGGACTAATAAAGATAATATAGAAAATAAACAAGTTTTGTATATATTAGGTATTCTTAATTAGGTTATAAAATATATCCATGCGTATTTACAGAAGCCTATTCCATAGCAACATTACACAATGTTATACTACCATATGTGATAGAGGCCCCATCATTATGCGAGACTATTTATATAACTGTAGAAGAAGAATGGATAATGTTTTTGGTTAAGATATTTTTCACAATAAGATATGGTGAAAAAGGAAATGGTTTGACTATCTATGTATTATCTCAATGGTGATGAATATCAATGGTGGTCATTGATCTAGAATAAAAGGGTAGAAGTGGAAATAGATCTCATGGAATGGATAACATTTAATGATAAATTAACGGACAATTGTTTTTCATAAGATTAACATACTGAGATGAATTTAAATTACATTGGATTGAAGAAAATGGATGAATAATTTGTTATTGAGTATGAAACTAACATTACAATGTTAACAAGGTATTCTACAGATTTAATATACAACACAGAATGCAAGATTTCCTATTTACTTAAATATCTTTATATATGTATATATATATATCTTAAGGGTGCTGGTGTCCCAAACCTTTTATTCCTATAATGAATTAGTTTGATGTGAATTAAATGAAGACAATTAATTCTGCATTCATTTTGACTTACAAGGGAAGAAAGTGAATAATATTACAATAGTGAATATTAATCCTAAATTGGAGAAGGGAAAGAAGGATCTCTTCACATGTGATAATTTTATAAGGAATCTATATAGGAAGTTCATGAATGGATAATTATTTTTTATTAGTATGGATATATGAAATTATTATAAAACTAATGGAAATGAAATAAATATATATTTTTATTCAGTGTTACAATGGTTGTGAAATGGGTAAATATATAAATCAATTACCTAGTCAACAAGGGAATTTATAATTAATGAAGAAAAGGGATCAAGTCTACGGTTATGATTTTTATTTAGATGAAGTGTTATTTTTTATGTGATTATGTAATTTTATCCTTGTGTATTTTTTGTATAATCATATTATCGATGATATCTTGGTTGTAAGTATTATGTATTTTTTATGGTTTTACTATAGTAGTTTTTCATTAAGGATATACCAGAATGTGTTTAATGGTACTGTTGAATAAGATAGATGATTCTTTTAAAAGATTATATTATTGGAAAATAATTATTGAGGAATGAAAAACCATAACATCTTCTCTATGTTTGGACAAATATATATGGGAAATGTATAATTGGAATAATGTAAATTATATTTTTGTTGACTACCTTGTAACTGATTACTTTTTTTGTCAAAAAAGTGGTTTATGCAATCATTTATGGTGTTTACATCATTTTTGAATTTAATTTATATAACCAATAATCTATGTTCTATTTAAAGAATGTGGAAGTACAAATTTTTTCAATAAGTTTGTATGGTAATTCATGTGATTTCCATGATTCAAGAGAATAGATAATAAATTTATTCTCTTGTTGGAATGTGATGATGAGGTGCCACATCACATTGTTTGATAATTTCATTTTATAAATTTAGAGACCTTATTTTGAAATCATTATATCATATTCCTTTTGAAAATTAAAGCACTTATGAAATGGTTTATTTTTATTATTAGATGGGGTTTTATATGTTATTTTATTACTTCTTTATATGATGTGGCATGTGCTAAGAGAAAAAGTAGATATAGTTAAGGCTTAGTCAAAGGATACACTTTTGATTATTAATTAGAATTTTTTATTTAGTTATATTATAATATTTTGAAATAATAAATCAACAATGAAAATGTTAATTGAAACAAAAAAATCATATGATCATCATTTTTAATGACATCGAGGAACTTTTTCACAACTCTCATTTATGTATTTGTCATCAACAACTTTCACATGAACATGTTCTATGTCACACTCCATCAGAACTTGATTATTATATTTTCCTTCCATGTCCATGTTTTCATTTATCACATATGTTCTCTAACATGGTAATCTAGTTATGTGACAATTATACATCCCTTTCTCTTTTATTAAAAAAATACTTTATTATCCCTTTGGTGATGTGGGTTTCAGAATAATGGAATTTTCAATTATCAAACTCTAGAAAACAAATATTAAGATTGAATTGTGAGAAAATAATTTATTTATGTTTTGGATAATGTACCTATAAAATAATTTAAAATATTTACATTTTAGAATAAGGTTCTATTTTTTCTAGCTTGCATTATACAAAGCACTGGGTTAGGTTCCCTTTCATACAATATCAAGATCATTCACCAATGTATAAGATGTGTGATACAAAGCATAGAAGTGTATATAACACTGCAATACATTATGAAATATATATTTTAAATTTATATATAACAAACAATGTACTTATAGAAAAATTATTTTCATTCTCGAAGTAAATATTTAAATTCGATATTAATTTATTATGAAATAGTTGATATTTATAGAAATTATTGAATTTAGACTGATTGAATATTAACAAGACCATAGAAATAGTAAAATTCAAATTAAAATATTTAATTTTGTATAATAGAAAAGAAACCACACATATGATAGTACATATACTTTTTTTATGTTATAAGTTTAATCATGATATATTTATATCGTCAATTATGTAAATAAATTTTTAAGAAATGATAAATTAAGTGTTATTATTTTTATTAGACATAAATATATAATTAGATTTATATAGTTAATTTAATTATTTATAAAAAGATTTATTTTCATTTAACAAAATCATAAATTAATATTTTATTGTCTCATGGTTATAAGAAAATTTAATGTGATCTTTAGTGTTTATTCATGGTGTTATAATAGGAGTTATAGTTTTAAAATTGTTATTTTTTGAATAAATAATGATTTTATTTAAATAATAAACATTTCATCACTAAAAAATTATTTTGATAAAATGGATTTCTTTTGAAATATAATATACAATGAATTGTTGGTGTGAATTATTGTGATATTTTTGAAATACATGAATTTTTTTGAATAGTAAAGTACTGTGATTTACTGTGTATATATTTTTAAATTTAAATACATTATTCCTGACTTCATTAATTATGTAAGAACAATAATCTCAAAATTCCATTTATTATTTAAATATATCTAATTATATTTCCCAAAATATATTAATTCTTGAGCCAGGATAATAAACTAATGAATAAAATATTTTGAAATCCCTCTTGTCGTCAACTATAAATACAAACCCTCACACCTTATTCTCCTCAAACCTCTCAAGATTTCATCATAGTCCACATTCATCCAAATAATCTTTGTAAACTTCTTACTCATTACAATGACCTCCTTATCTAACAAAATGGCTTAAACCATTGGCCTTAACGAGGCCCTCAAAGAGAATAATTCTAGGGGTAAAATTCCTCTTTCATTTTCCTTTAAATTATTTTTCATTTCTTATACTATATCCTTCCCTTCTGATCCAATAATCATGAAAAATATAATATAATATATAAAATGTAATTTTTTTATGTTTATGCAAAAAATTATCATCAAACTTCTTCTTCTCCCCCTTTTTTCTAAATATAAAAACATCATATGTGATGTGTCAAATTATTGACATAGTGGATGATGTGATTTCAATTTCCATCACCACCTACATGTATGTTCATAAAACTATTTTATATCTTTAAAAATTTTGTAATTTTTATCATATAATATCTTTTATGTTCCATAATTAAAATATTTACATAATATTAAATTATATAATGAAACTAGTTCGAGGTTATCGAAGAACAGGTAAAATGATCTAAACGAATATCATTAATGTTTATCCTAATGAATCATCATTATATATGAAAAAATGAACAATTTTATGATTCAATATCCTATAATCATGTTAATAAAATATTATTCCACTTATTATATTCTTCTTCCATTCGACAACAAAATTCATTATGAACCGACCATGGAAACCCTGTTAAGAATGCACATAAAAAAATAAAACCCACAAAATATTATTAATAAAAGGGTGTAATGATTTTATAATATAATCATATAAGGTTTTATAAAAATTAAAAAATTCCCTTAAAATAATAATAACACTCTTTTAGATATTATATAAGATATTAAAACACATTTGAAACAAGATGAGTCTAAGGTTTGGGAAATATTATCTTTATTCCCATTATTTTGTTTCATGTTCTACACCATTAATTATGCAGTACAAAGATTATTTTTGAAATTAATTTTGAATATATTATTATGTATTACAATTATTTTGAGTTTATATACATATTTTATACTTTTTACCACTTATAACGTCAAATATATGATATTTGTGAAGAACATTCATTAATAATGTTATTTTAATTTCATTTCCATTTTGGAAAGGAATGATTTATATGATGTTTGTATTCTGATTTTCTGATTACATTCTGGTTCATGGTCATTTTTTATGATGTAGGTTGGGAAAAATATCTCCCCCTAATTCATTGGTTATGTTTATGTTAGAGGTTAGTCGTATGGTTACTCCATGTGTAAATGTGATGATTACAAAATAAGGTAGTCATACGGGTAACATTGTATGGTTGTTGAGGGGTTTACCAATCATAAGGTAAATTCATGGTTACAATAATAATTAAGTAATTCCCCATGTTACCTACATATATTTATTTATGTTTTATATGTTATATGGTAATCTGTTATTTCACAAACTATGTACGTGATACATTTTGGGTGAGAAGTATGTATTTGTGAAAATGATTTCATATGTTAATTAGTATTCATAGAATAATGGTTTCTATCTTTTTTTATATCCCTTATTGAGAATTCTATGCTCGTCCCAAGTTTTAAAATGTTTTTTTTCACAAGGATCTAGAATGTGTAATAGAAAATTTGAATCCATGATGAATGTTGTGAAGGTTTTTTATAAAGATATTTCATTTATTTGTTATAGAAATTGATATTACGAATAAATTTATATTATTTTTGTTATATCCCATTTTTATGATTTTGGATATATATTTATGAATCATGTCATAAAATTATCAAAAAGTAAAACAAAATTATCTTTGGGAATTTTTAATGTGATTTCTAATAGAATTTACTAGATTTTGTAATTTTTAAGGCTGGGTACATATAATTGGTTCTAAAGCATGGTTTAGAAATTATTAGGGTGTATGATAATGTTAATAGAATACCATAAAATATTTTTACCATATGTTTTGGATGAAATTAAAAATAATATGAATATTATAATTACTTTTAATATAAGATATGTCAATTTAGAAAGGTTTTCTATAGAAGAAGCGGGGAATATGAAGTTAGAAGAAACCGAGAGGCTGATATCATTCTGAGTCTATAACGGAGAATGGTAGGGAATTAAAACACATATGTAATAATTGGGGGTAAAATCCCTGAATGAGAACAATTAGATGTAGTAGAATGTAACATTATTATAGTGGAACATTTTTTGTGGAAACAACCTGATACTTTTTGTGGACATTCTAAACTTGTGGTGGATAAAGGGTGGATTAAACCCCAGGAATAGTTATACGATGTTATGGAATGTTTAGATAATAAATATTATTGTATTTATATTTATTGTTTTGATGGCGAATATGACTAATGGTTGTTAATATTCAATAATATCAGGGACAATGATGAGATTAATGCCTTAGAATATGATGACTTTTAAAATATTTTCCTTTAAATATATTTTCTATGGATGTATGAATTAGGGTGAAAAATAAATTTATTGAATTGAAAAAAAGGAGGAAAATTTAGTGGCTATTTATGAATAAAACATCACTAGATTTCCATGGTATGATCCAATTCTTATTTGGGGTCTTGATTGAAAAATAAATCATTTTTTACTCTGGGTTGAAGCCAACATATCAAAGGTAATTTTCTCCTTGTGAATTCAAATGTTATGAGAAACATGAATTTTGTGTTGGGTGGATTAAAATGGAGTCTGTAGATGATCTTGTGAACTTTGAAAAAAAAAGTTCTAGAAAAAAGGTAATGTGTAAGAATCAATCCAAGAAACAAGAGGGTTGGAAAGTTCAATTTTTTATTTTTGAAAATTGTGGTAAAAACAAACATGGGAATGCCTTAAAAACTGAATTTTTTTTCTGATGTGGTATGTTTGTACATGTGGACATACACTGTAATGAATATGAACACCATATGAATTCTAACAAGAAATTTTTGTGGTGCCAAAAATGTGGTGAGATGTGTCATTATAAAAATATGTTCCCAAAAGAAGTTCGGGTTGATTGGAAATAACTAGATTATAAGCATAAATGTAATGTGAGATCCTTCAATACAAATTAATTAGATGTCCAACAATTAAATTAAATGTTATATTGTAATACGTGTGTTTACTCATATTTTTCTAATTTCATTTTCGATACAGGGTCTACACATTCCATTATTTATTAGAATTGTTTAATTAAAATAGAAATTTCACCTCAAGAAATTAGACCTGAACTTTTGGTTAAAAGACAATGGAGGAATATTAAATCAAAAAGGATATATATGAATATTTATGTTGTTATCTTTGTAAATACATTAACTACAAACCTCGTTCTTTTTTCCTTGGTATAGTTTGACATCATTCTCGGAATGGATTGGATTTTTGATTATCATTCTAATAATGATTATAGATCAAGAGAATATTTAGAAGGTGTTTCATTTTGAATAAAAGAATGATCCCATAAATTTTATAACATATTAAGATGCTGAAAAAATGTAAAAAGGATATCATTTATAAGGGAGTTCAGAAATTTGTTTAGCATCATAAATATGTCAAAGGTGTCATTCATCCTATTACATCAACATGGGGTGTTCCTTTTTTTATTTTTAAACAATAAATAAGGTTCCATGAGACTTTTCTTTGATTATAGAGCTTGGAAAAAAATTAATATTAAGAAAAAGTATAATTTTCCTTATATTGATGACTTATTTGATCAACTCTAGGGAGCTTAATATTTTTCAACGATTGAATTCTTATATAGGTACCATATGCTAAAGGTGAAGGATGATGACATCCCAAAATTATATTTTCTTAATTGATAGGAGAATAATGAGTTCTTTTGTCCATTGTTTGGAAAAAAATTCCAATTGTATTCATGGATCTTATGAACAAATATTCCATTAATATATTTTTTTTTTAGGTTGATTTTATTGATGATATTTGTTTCTAATCGAAAAATTTCTAAGGATCATGAAAAAATATAAATATTTTCTTGCAAACACTCAATGAAAAAAATTTCATTTAACTATTTAGAAAATGTGTTTTTTGGTTTCAATAGATTTATTTTCATGGAAACATTAAAAATAAGGTCAGAAAAATAGTTTATTCTACCAACAGAAATTAAATTGATTAATGAACAATGCCAACAAAAGTTATGGATATTCATTGTTTTCTTGTACTAGTAGTTTATTACCAACTATTTTTTGAAAACAATCCATGGTTTACATGCCCTCTAACTATGTTAACAAAATTGGGATTGAATTTATTTTAATAAAAGAATTTGACGGTTGTTTTCAAGAATTGAAGACAAGATTTTTGGATTCTCTAGTATTGGCCCTTCATGAAGTGGTGTGTTTTTAATTACTTTGATAAATCGTTGGAGAGACTTGGTAATGTTCTAATAAATAATTAGAAGGTAATTGATTATACTTTAAGAAAATTTAACCGTCATGAATTAAATTATCCCAATGATGATTTGTAATTACCAACAATAGTTTTTTCTTTGAAAAAAGGGAGGCATCATTTATGTAGAGAAAAATGTGAAATATATATGCACCATAAATGTATAAAGAATATATTTACTTAGAAAGAAATAAACATTAGGTAGAGAATATGGATTGTATTGATAAATGATCTCGAATTCACGATTAGCTACCATCCTAAAAAAGAAAACAATGTACATAATTCCTAGAATAAAAAACATCATGAATAATTACATATGTTATTTTCAGAACAAGTCTCCTTGATTAATGAGTTGATGTATTTTCGATATCAATTTTTAGTGTAGTATATTCACTTATTTTGTTTCGTGTTTTAGTGCAATCATCTCTATTATAAAAAATTTAAAAATCATACAATGATGATTATGAGTTATAGAAAAATTAGAATTGGTGAAAATGGGAAATTCTTCTAAATTTAATTTGGTTAAATATTTTGTTTTGAGATTTGGTAATTGATTAAATGTGCCTTGTGATTCATAGTTGAAGAAGGAATTGTTCTGTAAAGCTCATTGTTCTCCATTTTCAGTTCAACCTAGAAGTGTAGTGATGTACATAGACTATCAGAAGTTCTATGGGTGGGATGAAATTAATATATATATAGTAGATTTTACCATGATATGTTTTACATGAAAATAAGTTAATGAATAGTGAGAACAACCAAATAAAATTTTTCATCCATTTCCAGTGCCATAATAGAAATTGGAAAATATTTTCATGGAATCATGGTGTGACTACTAAATAATTCTCATGGTAATAATGGAATTTGTGTTAATCTTGACTGACTGACTAAATAGGAGCATTCCATTCCTCTTAGAGATATTATGTATCTTGATTAGAATTATCATATAAACTTCAACTAGATAGTCACATTACATGGATTTCCTCTTTATATTATATCCTACCATGATCCCGGGATCACTTCAAAATTTTGGAAAGGCCTTCCGAAGTTGGTGGGAACATAAATAAATTTTAGATCGATATTTCATTCTCAATCATATTGAAAGATCAAACATAAAATTCAGATATTAGAGAAAATTCATTGAGCATACTCAATGGATTACCAAGTAATATGGTATTAACATGTTTATTTTGTTTATATTTCTTATAATATCAGTTTACATTCTAGTATAAAGATGGCCCATTTGGATCATTATATGGAAAGTTTTTCTGAACTAAATATTTGTAGTATAAAGTTAGGGAAAGTAAGTTTATTAGACTAGAATTACTAGAATATGTTGCTGATAATGTGAAGAAGAACCAAAAACACAAAAGGATAGCATAGAGAAGGCATAAATGTTATGTAGATGCCAAGAAGAAAGAATTTTCAATCATGTTCGGTGAGAATGATTTCCACAAAATCTCTCCTTGAAAAAATGTTATAAATTTTCAAATGAAATTAATTCAATGTTAATGACTCATTAGACCTTATGAAATTTTTGAGAAACATGGACTATAATCATACTTAGTAGTTATGCCTATCTATTTTTATCATGTACATAATTTTTTATAAAGTCTTTTTTTTTAGATACAATGTTCCATAACAATATGATGTTTTGATTTGAAAAGTAGTTCATTTAGAAGAGAATAGTTCTTCTGAAGAGATACTTGTTCAAATTCGTGATCATAGACAACAAGAATTGTGGAATAACGTAATCCACCAGCTTAATGTACTATGGATAAACCACACGGTTGAAAAAGTAACATGGAAATCTGAAAATAATACATGTAAAAGTACCTTCATGTGTTTAATTATTAAATAAAAATTTACGTTGATGAAATTTGCAGATTGTGGGAATTATGTAACAAAGCATGTAAATGGAAAATAAGTTGTTTTCATTTCTGAATTAAATATTTAAATTTATTAGACATTTATAATAAAATAATTTTTATTTAAACAAATTAATGTATTTACAGTTATGGAATAATAATATGTCAATGGAAATAGTGAAATGAACATTAGTAATAGTAATTTTGGGTGATAAAATTGTAACCTCGTCAATAATACTATAATTATAATTATTGTGTCTTATATGTGAAACAATGAAATATTTATATTATGGAATAAGTAGATTACGGTTTTAGAAATGATAAATTAAGTATAGGTGTTTTTTGTAAGTCATAAATACATTATTATAAGTTTATAATTGGTTTAATGATTCTAAAGAAAATTTATTTTAACTGAATAGAATAATAAATTAATAATTTATTTTATTATGGTTTTTTCATATTTTCAAGAGGCCTACATTAATTCATAAAGGTGTTATAAAATCAGTTGTAGTTTTAAAATCGTTATTTTTCAATTAAATAATAATTTTATTTAATAATAATATTTATCATAAATATATGGTAATTTTGATAAAATAGAGTTCATTTTTTAATTGTACACATTTAATAATAGTTTGGATGAATTTTTGAGATTTTTTTAAATACGTGATTTTTTCGTGAATAGTGAAATACAGTAATTTACGGTATATATGCATTATATGTTAAATACACTCTTCTGAACGTCATAAATGATTTAAGAACCATAATCTCAAACAATCATTTATTTTTATAATATATTTTGTTATATTGCTCAAAATATTAATAGTATTGTGAAAATTAAACAATCTTGTGAATAAAATAATAAAAAACCCTCCTCTTGTCCACTATAAATACCACCCCTCTCCCCATCTTCTCCCAAAAAATATCAATCATTAATCATAGTCCAAATTATTCCGAATAAATTAATACCCCAACCCTAGAAGCCTAGATCCGATTCATTATTTTAATATATTGTCATGATTAGAAAGAATCTAGTCCTGAAGGACCGATTAGTTTGGTGTTTTTGGAAAATAGATAATATACATGCATGCTACATTACACATTTAAACATAAAACACAAAATTAATATTTGGCTGATAACTCCATTATTCCCCTACATTAACCCTTCATATCAAACATAATGCACTTCTTGGAATCCTGAGAATACAAAACATAAGAAAGGGGTGAACTCAGATGCTCAGTAAGGGTAAATAATTTAGTGGAAGCTATAAACATTTAAGGCATGATTTGTAATAAAAACATCTCCCTTTTAAACATAAACATGAAAATAATATAAAAAAATAAATCCCACATTAACATATAAACATTCACATGGATATTATACTAGTTGAATATTTTCATGTAATAATTAATATCATAATGATGGAATACCTAACGCAAGACATCATTAACACATAGTCAATGCCTCGTGCCAAGGCTACAAATAAAATTTTTGTGAATCCCTTGTGTAAAGATAGTAGTTTTTCTTATTGGATCCTCTGATTCAACAAGGGTTTATAGAGGGCCCACCCGTCACTTACTATGTCCACTGCATTCCTCATATGAAAATGTACAAACATAATAAAGACATTCTTATTTAATCTAGCATACGAAATGTCAATACTTCAACCTTAAACCATGAAGGGTATAAAAATTGAACTTCCACAGTCAAACATATAATAACTAATTCAATACAATATAAAATATTGTGTTATAATAAATCAACCTTAATCAAGAATAATATCCATTAAATAATGATGACATAGTTGAAAATGACCAGTAAAACTTTTTTAGGGAAATATCACTTTGGTGAAATCATTTAAAAGTAACACATTTATAAATGAATTCAATTAAAATAGATTTATAAATCAAATTTTCCCATACCACTTTGAATCATTTGAAAGAAATTAACATTTCAAAAAAATCATGTCTATATAAATAAATTCTTAAAACCAATTTGAAAACATAGATATTGATGAGAATTATTTAGGAGAATAAATATTTAAAATATTTAAAATTATGTTTTAGTTAAATAGTACCATAAAGGAATAATTTTGAAATGTATTTTATGAAACATGTACAAGGATAATAAACATATATCACAAAATACTTACAGATTAACAATCTTAGATAATAATGAGATTGACGAATTAACCACTTCCTAGCACATTCCTTTAGATGAGGGTACATTTAACCTCTTCTATAACGGCCATAGTATGTTATCAAATTATACCAAAACCATATTCATATTTATTATATAATATATTACTCATTTAGGAAATTATACTACACATTTAATAAAGACATCCATGTTAAATTAACATTTCTGGTAATAATCGCTTTCTTTATCCTACATGTTTTAACTTGTTATTCTTGATCGTATCATTTTGATCCTGATTTAAATACACCCAGAATATAAAAAATTATATATATATATATATATAATATATTTATAATATAAATATGTATAATATATAGATATATTTAATGGAAAACACTGTTTATGGACACAATAGGTTGTACGTACACATTAACACACTTTCCGTTTCCATATCGTATTCTACAGACGTATGTGAATAAAGTATATCCATGTACCTACATACATACATATATGTGTGTGTATATATCCAGTAGAATAATTATTTCATATATTATATACTTATTGATAATATATATTTTTATAAACATCAATGAATGGTGAACCTAGAAATGAATCCCACCACGTCGTGGGGATGGTAAGCCGTACATACACACGAGTGATAATATCATATCCATAATGTTTAGAAGGTATGGAATTGGATGGTATATTAATTGTACAAAAAAATTTCATGTTATTTTCATTATTATAAACATATTACTCATCATTATATCAATCCCAATAACATAGTGTTGAATAAAAAATTACACCACGGCGTGGAGACAGTAAGTCATTCGTACGCGTGCATGGTGACATTATAATTCATAGGGTGGATAGAATAATGAGCAGGGTTATACCATATTTATAATAAAACCACAGTATGTATATGGTAATTTAGTCATTGTTTTTTAATGGAAATAACAAATAAATAGAATGTGGAAGTTGAAATAATCATTGAAAGAAGAGATAAAATATTTACATCTTCTTTCGATGTTTCCTTCTAATTTGAACAAAAGGGCTCATTTGGTTGGTATTATGCTCAAAGGAAGGCCTCTAGGATGATGTGAAGGATGTTGGGATGAGATTCAGAAAGGGGGTAGTTGTGCCAAATGGTTTTGGAGGTGTTATTTTGAGAGAAGGGGAAGTACACATTTATAAGAGAGGTGAGGGCCACTTTGGGAGAAGATTGGAATATTATTTTAATATAAAATCCTTTTCAGTTTATAATGAATCCCAATTTATTTATTTAGAATATATGTTTGGAGTGGGTCTAAATCTGCTCAACCATTAGGTTTTAGAAATGTTTAGGTCACAATATTAACCCTATATTTTAGATTTTTCTCGAATTTATATAGTTTAACTTTTACCATGTCCTCTTGTATTATTATAAAAAAAATAAACATACTATAAAAATCCAAGAGATCCCCAAGTAGTTCATTGTGGATATATATAACATTATATATATTCTTTGGCTGAACCTTATATTTTTTGAAATATTATATCAATTAATAATATATTACTTGTTTAAAAAACTCATTTATGTAAATTTTGACAATATTTGTTATTTTGTTTTTGATAAAGTGATAAAAACATTATTAATTAAAAAAAATATTCAATCAACCATAAATTGGCATATTAACCTATAAAATTCTTGGATGGCATAAAATGAATAAAATTTACATTGATTTGTACAATTATAATATTAATTATTTTTTCATTCATTGATAAAGTAATTATTGCATCATCATTGTGTCATAAATAAATCTAATTATTTAATCTCTACAAATTATTAAGAAAATATCATTATGTGGGAAATAATTATATATTTCTAAAGAATATTTATAATCTAATGTATCTTATGTATAACCATATATTAAAAATGGTTTAGTTATTAAACTATTATTTTAACACTTTTAACTCTTCTATAATAATAATAATAATAAATGTCCTAATCTAATCCAAGTGGACCAAAAATATAATATTTATTCCAAAGGTCGGTTTTGGTCGGTATACATTTATCCAATAGAATTATGACAATATTAGGGTAATTATAATATTATGTTAACCTTTAATTACCCTATTTACTTTTAACTGTGGTAAATAAATATCAAAAGTTATTATTCACCTAAAATTATTTTCATCTTATTAAACAACATTTTACTTACATAGTTATTCTATTTATCTCATATTTTTGAAATTCAATTCACAGAAGTAGTAAATTTATGTTTTATACAAATTTTCAAATGTTCCTAAAGGGTGGGTAAAATACGTTAAAAAGATCAATAAAATTTTATGCATTTAATTTTATTATAAAATGACTATAATTAATTAAATTGAACATTTATAGGTAATATATAACTATTTTTTCTTAAACAAATAAAATAAAATAATTATTTAAATAAAAAGTCGGTTTTAAAGAATAACATAGTGTTTTCCACTATTGATCAAAAATTGAAAGTGTTCAGAAAATTATCAAAAATTTACCCTAAGATAATTCTGATATTCCAAATACAAAAATGAATTTTATTTTAATAAATTAAAAAATTATAAGTGGCATTAATTAATTTAAAATTAACTCTCGTTGTTAAAACCAAATATAGGTTCTTAAAAAGTAAAACCTATCAAAAGATTAAGATGTGTTTGTGTGAAATTTAAAACTGAAATTACTTATAATGACCTAAATTTTATTAAATGATAAAAATATAATCTAATTATACTTACAAACAATTCAAATTCATAATCTAACAAAATATATTTTCTCGATTAAAATAGATATTTTCCATTAAAATTTAGTATTTTTCACTATTCATCAAAATATTAAAGTTATCATAAAAGTACCAAAAATTCATCCAAACTGAATTTTCATTTCCCAGTTCTAAAAAATAATTTAATAAAATTAAATTGAATATATAAAATTGATAAATTTTGGTTTTTAAAAGGATTCTCCATTAGAAGTTAGAAAAATTGTATTCTATAAAAAATTCTTTTTTAATCTGAAAAAAATGAATTTGTTTTTATATAATGTCTAAGAAAGACATAATATGGATTATAAATTTATATATAGTATATAAAATTAAAATTTAAGTTACTATGATTAATAACCACTTTTTGAACGGCTGGTTTGGTTAGTTGTGGTGCGCTCGAACACTAGTTTTGTGTGTAACACAAGTTATTGAATTAATTTGAAGAGATAAAGTAATATGAAATCTTAGGGTGTAACATTTTCCCCTACATCAATAAACTGAGTCCTCACAATTTTAAATTGTTCTTCAAAAATAAATGGTTAAAAATAGTGAAATACCTTCGTGGGCAACACACTTCAGAAATTGGGTAAATAAAATTTTGTCTTAATAAGAGGGAATGGGAAATGAAAAGGTCACCACCAAATTCTGATCTTGATTAGAAGAGAATTGGTGTAATTTAGAGACACATAATTGGAGAAAACATAAATATTTATAAAGAGTGATTGAGGTCATTAATCACAAACAAGTGTAAAATTGAGGGCCTCAAAATCCATCAATCTATCAGGATTTAACATTTCACCAGTTCAACAAAACATCAGGTATTGGTATAACACATTTTTGGTTTTAAGAACCCTTCCATAAAGATTAAGAATTAATATCTTCATAAAATAAGAGGAAATAAATATAAATGACATGTTGATTTTCATCCGTCAACAAATTCCCAACACAAGCTCGTCTTTCACTATAAAAGATAATAGAATTAAAAATATTATATTTATCAAAATTGTATGGGGTTCCAAAAATAATTAATTTATAATACATTTGATAGAAAATTTAAAAAAGACTAAATTATCTAAACTGGGACATCATGTAGGCTTGTGGTAGGTGATGCACCCTTGTCACACTTTGGTTGTTGGTTTAAGTCGCATGGCCTTGCAGACGCGACGGGTTATCGCCTGACCATCGGGGTGTCCTTTTTATAAAAATCCAAAAATAATCTTAAGAAATGATTAAACCTTAATAATAGTATCCAATGTCAAACTTCATCCATTAAAACCATTAGAATTATCCAAATTACTTATTTCCTACTCATAGTACAATATTTTTAAGTATGGTAAACACAATGATGATCTTTTTTCCACAACATAACATGTAAACACCTTCATCATTTAATCTTTTATAACATGGTAACACCCTAAATTACCATAAAATGTTATTGATTGCATTCATGCTCCCGTATTCCATATAGAATACTTGATATAATCCTCATATCCAAAAATGTTATAAAATCCAACAATAATGGAATAAAGAAAATATTATTTAGATTCAAAGTATTCAAAAATATTGAATATAATTTATCCAAATAAATCATATCTTATTCAAAAATCACTACCTTAGTATCAAAACCTTAATAAGGTTTATCATTCCTTCAAACAAGTATTTTCCAAAAATGTTAACTTACTATTGAGTCACTTTTCTTAGAACCATGTAATATCAAATTCACAATGAAATAGTACTAAAGGAAAATCCTTATTTATTTCCATAATTCATATAACCAGAACATCATTGATACAACAGTCAAATGAAACAATTCATTAATAACAACATAATAATTCAAGTCACTCCTCTTAATATGTGGTAGTATCATATCATTATTATTACCCAATAGAATCATTTGGGGCATACTCTTATGATTTAGAAACTGATTCGCATAGTGTCCCAACTCCTTGCACATGAAGCATTGTAAATTTAAATCTGTTTTCTTACCCTTTTAATCACATACTTGGTCTTCTTTTTATCCACACTTATAAAAAACTCTCTTTCCCTTCAAGAATTTACCATGGTTATTCCTTCCACAATTATCACATATGGGAAAATATTTCATTCCCATCTACCTTTTATCCATCGTTCTCTATACTATCATTTTCTTCTCTTTCTTCCCTTCATAGTTACAGGACTCAGGGAATTATTTTCTTATCATGTTAATACATGATATAATTTCTTCATATTATGATAATACATGGGAGACCATTTCCCTTAAAAATTATGCATTATATCATGAATGATAGGATCCTTCTTACTCATTGGATCATGTGTATTATTGGAGTTATCATTCCTTCTACTGGGTTCCATTTCTAAGCAATGTCATAGAATAGGTTAGTTTATGAATTGAAATGTATAATTCCAAACTGGTAAATTACCTAACGTAAATTGAATATATTATGTATATAATCTATAATCATAAAAAAATGTTTTATTTAATGATGTATTTACTATTAAAATCATTTATAATGATTTTTACCAAATATTAAAATTATCCTATTCATATCCATCAGGAATGTTGAAACCAAGAGTGCAGAAGGGCCCGTTTTCGTGTACCAGGAAACCACAGGTCAAGCCCAAAACTCCTTGTTAGATTTTTCACTCAATGGTACCACTATTATAGAGTCGTCTCTACCTTCTCATTTCTATATAGGGATTTATTCTTTGAAAAATACAAAAAATCACTACATTAACCACATTTTAAGAAGTTCTATTATATTATTCCTCAAATTCTATCAAAGGGTAATATTTTCTAATCAGTGTTTTTATAAATCTATTCACTGAGGATTATACGAAACTTCTTCTAATACCAACTATAAATCACCGAACCTAGACTTCCGAAGAGGGTGCATTATTTTAATACATTGGCATGATTACAAGGAATCAAGTCTTAAAGGACCGATCAATTTAGTAGTCATGGTATATAGATTACATACATGAACGTTATATTACACATTCAAACATAAATCAAAACATTAATAGTCAGTTATGAACACCATTATTCTTTTATGATAACCCTTCATATCAAACAATAAACATTTCTTTAATGATAAAAAAATCATAAGAAAGGGGTGAGCTTAGATGCTCAGTAAGGGTAAATTATTTAGCGAAAGCTGTATTCTTTTAATGAAAGATTTGTACTAAAAACAATATAGAATTAAAAATAAAAATTAACATAATATGGAGAAAATAAATCAATCATTACCATATATACATGCACATGGATATTCTACTAGTCCAATAATCACATGTGATAATTAATTTCATAATGAGATAATGCCTAACGCCGGACATTATTAATACATAGTCAAGCCCACATGCCAAGAATGTAAATAATTTTTTTTTCAAGGACATGTTCAAAGACACTAGTATATATGATGAGACCTAACAGTTCATCAAAGTGCAAAAGTGGGCCACACCCATCACTTACTAAGTCCACTACATTCCTCATATGAAAATGTTGAAATATAACATAATCATTCATATTAAATCTAACATACAAAATATTAATACTTCAACCATAAACCATGATGGGTATAAAAATAACACCTCCACAGTAAAACATATCATAACTAATTCATTAAAATATGGAATATTGTATTATAATAACTCAACCTTAATCAAAAATAATATCCAGTAAGAATGCTGACATAGCTAAAAATGATCAGTAAAACTTTTTGAGAGAAATATATATTTTTTGAAATCATTTAAAAGTCACATATTTATAATGGAATTCATTTAAAATATATTTTCATGTCAAAGGATCCCATACCACTTTGAAATTTTTTAATGGAATCAACATTTTAAAACAATCAAGTCCATATAAATAAACCCTTAATACCATTTTGAAAACATTATCATTATTGAGAAAGAATTAGAAGAATACATATTTAAATAATTAAAAATAATTTTTTAGTTAAATAATACCTTAAAAGAATCATTTTGAAATGTAATTTATGAATCATGGACATGGATAAAAAATATTTCCCAGAAAATACTTACACATAAACATTCACGTTTAATAATGAGATTGAACAATTAACCAATACATTGAACTTTCCTTTGGTAAAGGGTACATTAAACCTATTGTATAATGACCATAGTATGTTATTAAATTATACTAGAACCATATTAAAATTTATTATATCATAAATGATTCATTTATGACTTTATTCAGCCCATTTAATTATGATTTCCATGTTAAATTAACATTTCAGGGAATAATTTCATTCTTTATCGAAAGTGTTTTAACATGTTATTCTTGTTCGTATCATCTAGATCGTGATTTAAATACGTCAAAAATATAATAAATTATTAATATATAATATATATTATAAATTACATATGTCTAATAGATAGATATATGAAATTGAAAACACCGTGTAGGGAGATGGTAGGCCGTATTTATGCATAAACGATGATTCTGTTTTCATATCGTATTGAACGGAAGTATGCGAATATGATATTTGTATATACATACACAAACAGATATATATATATTTAGTAGAATTATTATTTCATATGTTATATACTTATTAATGTTAAATTTTTTTAATCATCGTTGATTGGTGAACCTAGAAATGAATCTCATCGCATCGTGGAGACGATAAGTCGTACGTACACAGGAGTGACGAAATCATTTCTTTAATTGTTAAAAGGTGTGGAATTGGATGGTATATTAATTTTATATAGAAATTATCATGTTATTTCCATTATATATATACATATTACTCATCATTATATCTATCCAAATAACATAGTGGTGAATACAAAATTACACCACGGCGTGGAGACGGTTAGTAGTATGTACGCCCGCATGGGGACATTATCATTCAAAGAATGGATAGAATAATGAGTTTGGTTATAATATAATTATAATGACATCATAGTATGTATAAGGTACAAGATTTATTATTTTGTTATGGAAATAATAGTGAATGTGAAAGTGGAAGAAGAAATGAACTCTGAATGAGGTGATAAAATAATTACCTCTTTTTGGTTGTTTCCTTTTGAATTGAACAAAAGGTCTCATTAGGTAGGATTTGTTCACAAGGGAATTCCAATAGGTTTAAGTGAGGGATTTTGGTAGGATGTTTTCGTAGGTTTTGGTGGAGCCAAATGGCTTTGGATGTGTGACATTGAGAGAAGGTGAGGTTGACTTTTATAAGAGAGGTGAGGGTCACATTTGGAAAGGTTTGAAATATTATTTTATTATAATATCTTTTTCAGTTTTTAATGGCTCTAAATTTATTTATTTCAAACCTAAGATGGATATTTGTCTAACTACACTCAACCAATAGCGTTTATAAATATTTAGGTCACCATATTAACCATATCTTTTAGATTTAACCAATATTTAAATAGTTTAACTTTTACCATGTCCTCTTGTATTATTATAATAAATGATTAATAAACATACAAAAAAATCCAAGTCAACACCAAGTGGTTCATTATTGATATATATATCCTTATCTATGTACATTTTCAGAATCTTACATTTTTTGAAATATTAGGTCAATTAATAATATAGTATTTGTTTAAAAAACTCATTTATATAAATTTTGAAACTTATGGTATTTGGTTTTTGTTTAAGTCATAAAGACATTATCACTTCAAAATAAATATTTAATAAACCATAAAATGTCATATTATCTAATAAAATTCGTGTATGTCATAAAAATATTCAATTTACATTGAATCTTATATTTATAATATCTATTATTTCAATCTTTCACTAATAAAGTAATTACATCATCATCATTGTGTCATAAATAAATTCTATTATTAAATTTCTAAAAATTATAAATAAAATACTATTATGTTCTAAAACATTTTATCATGGTAATTAATATTTATAGTTTAATTTATCATATGTATAGCCCTATATTAAGAATGTTTTAGTTAGTTAACTTTAAATTAAAATCTTTTAACTGTTCTTTAAATAAAATAATAATAAATGTCCTAATCTAATCCAAGCGCACCAAAAGAATCATACTTTCTTCCTAAGGTTGTTCATGGTCAAAATAAACATATCAAATAGAATTATAAAATGGTATAGGGTAATTATAATATTATTTTTACCTTTAATTACCCAATTTACTTTTAACCGTGGTAAATAAAAGTCAACAGTTACTATTCACTAGAAATTATTTTCATCTTATTGAATCACATTTGACTTACTGATGTCAAATGCGTCACTCCGATTTTAGATGTTCAATCCACAGAAGTGGTAACATTATGTTTTATACAAATTTGCAAAAGTTACTAGAATGTGGGTAAAAGACGTTAAAAAGTCGAATAAAATTTTATAAATCTAATTTTATTTTAAAATGTCTCCAATGAGTTACTTTGAACTTATATAGGTATTATATATCAATCCTAACTTAAAATAAGTTTAAATAAAATAAATAATTATTGAAATAAGATGTTGGTTTAAAACAACAACATAGTCTTTTTAAGTATTCATTAAAAATTGAATGTTTTCAGAAAAATACCAAAAAAATCCCCCTAAGATAATTTTGATATTCTAAATTTAAAAATGAATTATATTTTATCAAATTCATAATATATAAGTTGAATTAATTAATTTATAATTAATTCCCACTGTCAAAACCAAAAAGCAGGTTTTTAAAAAAGTAAATACTGTCAAAAGATTAACATGTGTTTATGTCAAATATAAATATGAAATTACGTAAAAGGACCACCATAGTATTAATGTTTAAAAATATAATCAAATTGTAATTACTAACAATTCAAATTTATAATTTAACACAATAAATTATTTCAATTAAAAATGATGTTTTCAATATAAATTTTGTATTTGTCACAATAATCAAAATATGGAAGTTATTAGAAAAGTACAAAATATTTAATAAAACTAAATTTTTATATCAGTATTCTAAAACCATATTTAGATTCATTAAATTTAATATATAAAAGTGTCAAATATTGGTTTTAAAATGGGATCACCATTAAAAGGAGGTAAAATTGTATTTTTTGAAAAATAGTAATTTTAACTAAATAAAATTATTTTTTTCTTATATTATGTCTAAGAAACAGAATATATTGATTATAAAATTATATGGATTATATAAAATTCAAAATTAAGTTAATATTATTTATAACATCTTTTTTAAGGGCCAGTTTGGAATGTTGTAGTGCGCTCGAACTCGGTGTTGTGTCTAGCGTAAGTTATTTAATTAATTTGAAGAGATAATGTAGTTTAAAATATTGGGGTGTTAAAAATCATATTCCTAAGCTTTTTAACCATGTGAAAGACCTTAAAATTTCACCAATTGGATAAATCCAAAGTCCTTAAAGAGGTTCTGATGGAGGGTATTTCATGAGATACAAATCCTCTTTCATTTTCTGTTTATTTTCATTTCAATTATTTTTCCTTTCTTACACTCTCTTCACCTCCCCTTGTCAAATTTAAATGAAAAATTTTAAAAAAATATTTATACTATAATGTAATTATTTTAATTGAAAAATTCATCAATAAACTTTTTCCTATCTCCATTTTAATCGATATAAAATACATCATCAATGATGTGTCAAATTACAAACATCATGAACGATGTGTTTTCAATTTCCATTACTGCAATCATGGCTAGTCAGAAAACCATATTAATTATTGAAAAAAAAATTAATTGTTTTTATATAAATTATTTTATCTTTTGAAATTATCATATAAATAATAATAAATTATAAAACAAAACATGTTTGTGATTATCGACGAACCACCAAAATGATCTAAATGAATATGAATAAAGATTTATATAATTCTATAAATAATATATGAAAAAAGATTTAATTTATCATTAACTATTTTGGGAACATTTTAAAACGACTTAGTTCCACATATGTATTTTTTCATCCATTGGAAAAAAATCAATTACGAACTGACCATGGAAAAAATGTAAAGAACGCACCTGAAACAATGGAAAAAACAAAATTGATATTAATAAATGGGTTGAATGAGGTTATCAAATGATCATATAAGGTGATATAAAAAGGAATTTGTTTTTGTAAAATATTAACAACACTCTTTTAAACATTATATAGGGTGTTTTGACACATTTCATGTACGATTATTTTGATGTAAGATAATTCTTATCCCAATTTCCATTATTTGGGTTATCCTTCTACTTCATCAATTATGTGGTACTAAGATTATTTATTTAATGAAATTTGGTTATATTATATTTTATTATGTGTATTTATAGTTTATATACATATTCTATTCTTTTTATCACATCTCACATCAAATATATGATATTTGGAAGGGGGTTTTCATTCAAAATACTTTTTTAATTTCATTTATTTTTTGAAAAGGAATTATTTATATGATGTATGTATTCTTGTTTTGTGATTATGGTTTGGTTTTTGGGAATAATTTATGATGTAGGGTGGATATATATATCCTTCCAATGCATTGGGTATGTTTATGTTTGAGTTCATCTGTATGGTTACTCCTAGTGTAACTCTTATGGTTACATTATAAGGTGGCCATGAGGGTTACAATGTAAGGTATACATAAGGGTTATAAATCATAATTTATCCATGGGGGAAACAATATAATGTAACTAATTCCCCATGTTAACTCTATGTATTAATTTATTTTTATATGTTTTGTGGAAATCTATTATTTTACAACGAATATATATGGTACTTTTGGATTGAAAAGTATGTATTTTTTAAAATGATTCCATTTTTTTATAATAGCTAACATACTAATGGTTTTCTCCTAATTTTAATTTTCTCTTACTATTCTTTCGATGTTAGTCTAATGTTTTAAAATGTTTTTCCTACGGTTTAAGGTTTTGTAAGAGGAAATTAGAAGCCAAGATGAATTTTTTGAAGAATTTTTATGAAAGGATTTCATGTTTTTATTATAAAAAATTGTATTATAAAAAATTGGAAATTATTTAGTTTTACCCACATTGTATAATTTTGGTATGATATGTATGAATCATGTACTGTCCTTCTAAAACACTAATATGAAATGATCAGTGGGATTGTAAAAATTGAATTCTAATTAAATTTTATAGATAATATAATTTTTAAATATATGAAATTATATTATATATAGTCAATAAATTTTTCATATTAGTCATCAATGAAATTTTATAAAAAAATGCTAAGAGAAAATTGAGTTTTGCACATAAAAATATGTATCTTCATAAAGGCAATTTCGTCACATTTTAATGAACTCTATATTATGAAAGTAATTTGTGGGCATTTTTTATTTTTTATTTTTCACATTAAACTTCATTCTTGGATTGGGAATATAAAATTATCAAAGGGTGAATATTATTGTATTTTACTATGTTGTCTCATTTTTTTATGAACAGTGAAATGTACTCCATCTTGGTAAGAAATTTTTTTTTGTTTAAAAACTTTTACTGTTATATTTTATTTAAAAATATATTCAAGTCCAAATAGGTCAATTATAAATATATTAATACTATTAAGGTCATTGGAATTGTTTTGAAATTGAATTGAGATATAAAAACATTGTGAAAATTTAAAAAAAATCACATTGAAAACCATATTTCTCACCACATCTGTGAGATTATCATTAAATTTATTTTTTCCATTTTTCAGAATTTAATTCTTAAAAATGAATTAAAATATATTTAATCTGTAGAATATTTATATTATGACATGATCAAAAATGTGACCATATTATTTACTGAAACAAGTCAAAATTAATTATAGTGACTAATGTAAAAAATGAGTATACATTGTGGTTAAACAATTATATTATGGGGTAAAATTACATAGGAGCTTATACAAAAATTATTTAATGTCCATATAATTTCAATATATACTCTTGGATCAAATTTTATGTGTTATTGGGATACTATTAAATTAAAGAGACAAATATAATTTTTAATGTATTTAAAATTACAAAAAAGGAACAATCTATATCTTTATCATTTATAAATCCTTGAAATATAGACAAAACACCACATTAGTTTTTCAAGACACATCATATTGAAATTTAAATGAGTAATTGAAAACATATTAATTTATATATCATTCCTATTATAACATCTGGTTTTTCATGTCTTGGTTTTGATCATGTTTTTTAGAAAAACCAATCATTTTTATTGGTTTTGGGTGATATGAATGTTGAGTTGTGAAATTAAATATAAGTCTAATTATCTTATCTTGTATTCCACCTATCTTGTTTTCAAGGTTTTGGAGAATATGGTGTTTACTTCATGATTTGGGCCAACCGTGAGCTCATTTCCAGATATAAAAAAAAATCTCTCTTTTATAACTTCTTATTTTTTCATATTTTTCACTCATTCAACTTCCCAAATAGCCTTATATGACCTCTTAAAAACTTAATTTACATTTATACCCATTATTAATTCATAATAACTGTGTATTTTGTTTATTTATTCAGGTATTGGGCCAACATGTGAGCCCATTTCTAGTTTTAAAATGAAAATATGTTTCTTTTATATCATATCCTTTTTTAATATTTTTCGATGATTCCAACTCTCAATAGAGATAAAAACCCCTATTCACCTTCCCATGTTCCATTTTCACCCTTTGGAGACCATATTAGTTGTGGATTAAAGAGAAATTTCTCAAGTCTTCTCAAATCATCCAAACATGGTATGGTAAATTATTTTACTCATGAAACATTAAATGGTTCCCTTTTCCCCCAAAATATACATTCCCTAGTTCTTCCATTAATATGGTGCCTTTAAATTGAGTTCCAACTCATTCCCTCTCTTCTAGCGGTGTGTATCTAAGGGAAGATAAAGATTTCCTTAATTTTAATGGTTAGTTTCTTTCTCCTTTCTCCTCCATCCTCCCACTCCTTCCATTATTTATTTGATATGTCATCCACCATAGTGATGAATGATATAGGGTTCTGTTATCCGATGGCATTTTATAGGGGATTCATTTTTTAAGGGATGCTCTTCATAGATATAGGGTTTTTGAACCCTCGTGGATGGTTTTCGGGTGTGTGTTTCCATTTCAACTTGGTTTTGTGGTAGGATATCCCAAGAACTAACATTATCATTATTGAATCATATATTTGATTCTGTTTTGACCTTATATGTATGATATATATTTTATTCATCATTTGTTTTAATTATTTACTGTGCAACTGAGGTATTTAATGCCATATTTTTTGAAAATTGTGTTGTTTTGGATAAATTGTTCACAGTATGTTTTTGTTAAATGATCCATTTTCTTTCACATATGACTTATAATATATTGAACGTGTTTTATCCATTTAAAAAAGTTTAATATGAAAATTTAGTTTTATAACCATTTCACTGTTTAATAGAGTTTATTTTATTAATTGTTGTGTGCCTCATTTTTGGGAAAGTGCACAGTCAGCTTTTGTGTGCTCAAGGTGATATAAAATTATTGTTTTTTCTTATGAAAAATATTATAAGCATTTGAATAAATATTTATGGGTTCCTTATGTGGTTTCCAAAATGGTTTTTGGTTATAAAATGATGTGAGTATTGGTTTTTAGGTTGTTTTGTCCTGTGATTTTAGCAAATTTTCCATTTGGAACCTTTATATAAATGGATGGGTTTTGAATGTGTGGATTGTGTTTTTTGAGAGGTTTAAATAAATATTATATTTCATCAAATGTTTTTTCTATACCTATTTATTATTATTGTAAATATCATATTTTGATAAAAATATTCTGATGATTCCTTAATGGATCATTTTTCATTTTTCTTGTAAAAATGGTTTTCATGTGTAATTCATGTTGTATTATTTGGAGCCATTTTATTTTATAAGAAATTGATTTATTAAATAGTTTTGGGGTTGAAAAATATTTTTTGATATGGTAATGGTGGGTGTTATTACTTAAAATAGCATTTTTGAATGATTTTTATTTTCAAATCCCCATTATACTTCTTGAAATTATTTTTTGAAAATTTTATGTGTTTTATTGATCCGTGAAATAAATTTAACGAATGGTTGTTGAATGTTTAAGTGTATATGATCTAGAAAAGAAATTTTCATGTGCAAAGTGTATTTTATTACATGGGGAACTTCATTGAGCACTTAGTGGAAACACTGGTATCTAGGTTGGAGGGAGTGTATTAGTATGCTAGTGATCTGGAGTAGTTTTTCCTTGTTTTTCATTGCATGATTGGTGATTAAAACTCTGAATGAAGTTTTATGATGATGTTGGTCACCCATAGATTATGGGTATTTGTTCTCTAATAGTATATCAAGAACAAGAATGTTTATTTTTATGGTTAAATTTACTCTGAGATATGAGGTACCTGGGGCCCACAATGAACTAGTTCATAGGGGTTTTCATCTGACATGAGATCATTGGCTATTTTGTACTCATTGTTGGCATACAATGCGTTTGGATCATAAATTTAGTGTGGTGTTTTTTATTGAAAAGTGTACATTCTTTAAATCAATCCTCTTGAGAACTATTTTTTATTTTGAGGTTTCATCTCTTTGAAATTGGTTGCAAGCATTTCATGGTTACAAAAACTGGAAACCATTTTATTTTATAATGATTATAATGTGGAACCATTAATGGAAAACAAAATTTTATACATTGTATTTGATCCATGGAATTGATAATACAATTAGTTTAATTAAATTTCATTGGGAATATAATATCATAATAAACTATTATGTTTCAATAATCACACCTATATTCTTATTCTGTTTTTATCCCTTTTGTAGGATTCAGCATGTGTTTGATTACCTTTTGTGGAATCTAATTGATATATTGCATAGTGACTAGTGGGTTTACTTGGAGTTAGTTATTTTTCAGTTATGGTCGGTTGAGTTGTCCATTTTAGTTGTACTTTTAGTTTCATGTATGACTAATCTTTATCTCATATTTTATATAAATTTATGTTGGGTATTCTGGTTCATTCTATTTTTTAGTTATAGTTTTTTTGGGGAAAACATTCCATTTACAGACTAACTAATTTTCTCGAATCGTGTCTCCAACTAGGGAGGAGTGGGGACACCTCTCGGGACATGTCACAGAGCTACCTAGGTGACTGGTTCAGGGTCAACCCAGAGTGGTTCTTGAAAAAATGGTATCATAAGAGGTCGAATCATAGAGAACCATGATTTCAAAAGCACCATTTCTTGGGGGATGTCAAGGTAGATGGAGGTGGATTTTCAATAATTAAGTGTTAGTTGCGTGAAGAGCATCAGGATCTCTTGCTCATTATGATCCTCAGATGTCCAAGGGATGTCTGGTTTCCTAAGTTCCATTGGTTCTAAATGATTGTTTTGTGTTTGGGATACCAGAAGGGGGAGTTGGACTAATGGAATCCGTGAGCTCGCAGGGCCTAGTGAGCCATGTGGATCCAGGGCATGGTCGTATGATGTCTCTACATGTTGGTGGTGTGTTTAACATATGGCCACCAACCATATAGTCATGTCACCCACCAACACTAGTTCCCTTTTTTGGTTCTCATAGACCATTCTTGAATTTGGATATTTTTTTACAATCCTTGAGTGAGAATTATGGAAGTGGGTTTTCAATGACTAACATAAGAATTTTTATGAGATTGTTGGGAATTTTTGAACAATTTGGGGATAATGTGGAATGATTTAACGAGATCAAATTTACTAAATCTAAACTTATGATTTATTGAAATAAAGTATTTGTAAGTCATGAATTTGTTTAATATTATTTGATAAATTTGATTAAAATAGGATGTTTTGGGCTATTTAAGAGTGTTTGATATGATAAATGGGTTTTGTGTATTGGTTTTGAACATTTGGTGTTTCAATAAATGGTATTTGGTTTTTGTGGCTGTCAAATTATGAAAATAGAAATTGATGAAGTTTTAAAAATGGGAAAGGTATTTTTTAATTGAATTTGTTTTGGATGTTGTTTTAAAATAAATGAATTTGGTTTTAAATCAAATGGTTCTTGAAAAGTGTGGTTTTATGAGATGCTAAAAAATGTGTTGAATAAAGGGAGAGGATTTTGATGTAGACCTAGGGTGTTTTTTGGATCCTTGTAAAGTGGTTTGTTGTGTGGAAATATGAAAATGGTTTTTGACTTGGTGGTTATTGTGACTATTGGTGGTAACCAATTTTTGAAAAGGGTTGATTTTTTAGTCTTCTAAAATAAGGATTTTTTTCTAGGCTTTGGTGTTTTCGTGGGATCTCTCATGCATGGTTTTTTATAGATATGTTGATGGATGCCCAGTATGGAATAGTTGATGGGTGACCTGGGTTTCATGAGAATGTGAATGTGAGTGAGACTTGATGAAAAATCCTTGGTGAATTTAATAATCCCCCATGATATTTTTTCCAAATGTGTTTTAGGTATAAAATGTGTTTTTTTGGAAACTGGTGTTTATGTGGGTTACTTTTTCATTTTTTAGAAGTGTGGTTTGTTTGGTTTTAATCCTCATGGTGTGGATGTGATACTCTATCTGTGTCTTGAGAATAGATCTTGTTGGTGACTTAGATTTGGTGAAATGTTCAGTGGGTTTCTAATGATATGTTGGATGTTGGGATGTTCCATGTATAGTTCACCCTTAGCAAGACTTCTGGTTGATCATCCTAAGGATTCGATTCAAACATTAAATCCACCTATTTGGATGATTCCTCAACAGATTTGATGGAATAAAGACCTTTTTGGTATTTTTTATAGTATTTTTCTATCATGATACTTTTTTTATATAGACATTTTGTTCAGTGATGTTGATTTTTTTTTCCATATTTGTTGTCCATTTTTCTCCTAGCTCAGAGTGACAGAGAATTGTGATATATATATATATATATGAGTTATTATTTAGATGCAACTATGATATTGAGAATGTAAGTTTCATGGGATGTTTTGATCCTTTTATCTTGGATATGGAATAGCATATACTTCAAACATTATTGCTCCAGCAGTAGGACTCAGAGTGATGCTTTTCACACAGCCAAGAAATTTACAGAGGTTTGGGGATCTATTTTAGGCTCCTAAACTCACCATATTGGTATGGAAGTTCTAGGTTTTTATTATGTTTTCTCATCATTGTGATTTTTTATTTTTTTCAAAAAGAGCATGGTGGACTTACCCCTCATATAGTGTCTATGGTTATGCCTTCTCTGATGTGGTTTTTCGATCAATATCCATGTGTGGACTGCCAATGTGAATAAACTGTGGTCTTGGGTTTACCTGATCATTTGTGGAGAGTGTTTGGTGGATCCTCTATTTCATTTTTGGTTTTAGTGGCCCAACTATTGGGTACCCGTACCTACCTTCCTCAAGTGTTAAGGGTTTTGATCAGTGCTAAATGTGATGGCTCGATTCTTATTCCTTCCGTTCGGGAGTGGGTGGATAAAATGTTCTTTTTGTAGCCCTATTAAATCGGGTTTGTAGTTTTTTTGGGATAGTTTTAGTGGGACTATGTGAGTGAGGCACGATTTTAGTTTAGATTTAATTATTTTTTGTTTAATTCAAGTTGGTCTCTAATGGTGGGGACACACACCGCGAGTCTCAAAGATCATTCCATTAAGGATTTTTCATATGGTAGTTGTTATTTAATTGTGGGGATCATATTATGATCCCCCTACCAATGTTTTTTCATTTCCTAAGTGCACATTGGTTTGGGTGATCATTGTGTTCATTGGGAGAAGTACCAATAATTTGTTTCATGGCTTGGTTGTGGAGGTGGTGGCTTGATCTTTCTATTGATTCTCAGGAGGTGGTTTTGAGTTGTTGTGTTTTGGGAAAGAGGGCTATTTTCTATTTATGGTGAATGATATGCCCTTGGATTGAGAGGATATACTTTGTTTATAAATAATCCTTAGGGTTTTATCTTTTATTTTGAAGGTGATATGGATTTCTTGGGGCCGAAAGCTTTAATGGTGGGGAGAATCGTCACACCAGGTTTTTCATGTATTGGTCTTGATCAGGTTTGTTGGAAATATTGATCATTTTATTTGGTTTTGGTTGATTTGAATGTTTAGTGTTAATATTCCATATGTTTCTAATCATCCAAGCATGGGTTCCCCTTATCTTGTTTGGTTGTTTTTGGATATAAGGGTGGCTACTACAAAATTTGGGAAAATAGTGAGCCCATTTTTTTAGATTTTTAAAAAAATTATTTTATAAATCCTTCATTTGTCATAATTTTTCACTCCTTACACTTTCTTCATGTCATCACATGAGCTATTCAAACCACCATATCTGTTTGAACCCATTAGGAATTTTAATCATGGTGGATTTTGGGTTATTTATTCAGGTATTGTCCCAACCGATGAGCACATTTATAGTTAAATATTTATTGTTATATATATTATTCGTTTTTTAATATTTTTTGTTATTCCACCTCTCAATTTAGCCCAAAAACCCTAGGTAAACACCCATGTTATAGTTTCCCTATTTGGATCTCCTCTTAGTCTCAGATTAGGGACAAATTACTCAAGGATTCTAAAATTTTCCAGATTTGTTAAGGTAATTTGTTTCTCTCATGAATCATTCATTTTTTCTCCTTTTACCCCAATATCCTTTCCTTGGTTCATCAGAACCTAAGGATCCTCTATAATAAGTTCCATGATATTCCCTCTCTTTTAGGGGTCTGGATCTAAGGGATGATGGAGATTCCTATAGTTTTAATGTGTGTTTCCTTCTCTATTATCCTCCTTCCATTATTTCATGTATCTCTATTCATACCTAGTAAACAACGACATAGAGTTCTATTATACCATGTCTTGTGATGGGGGTTTCATTCTAATACGGCGTTTCATCATAGATATTGGTATTTTGAACCCTTTAGGATGGTTTTTGGGTGTGCACTTCCATTTCGGCTTGGTTTTGAGGTAGGTTATCCCAAGAACTAACTTTATAATTCATGATTCTTCAATTTCATACTATTTAACTCTTATATGTATGCTAGGTATTTTTTCCAACCTCTGGTTTAATTATTTAATTTGTATGATTGGTAGTTTATGCCTTGTTTTGTGAAAGTTGTGTTGTTCTGGAGAATTTGTGCCCACTATGAGTGTATTTATATGATCCATTTTCATTCAAAACAGGCATATAGTTTCTAGAACCCGGATATGATATTTAAATAAAAAGAATCAGGAAAATTTGGGTTTATATCATTTTTTTTTTGTAAATGGAGTTTGTTTTAATAATTTTTTCATGCATCCTTTTTTGGAATGTTCCTGGTTGTCCTTTGTGTGCTAAAGGTGATATAAAATGAATCTTTTGGGATATGAAAAATATTTAAAGCATGAAAATAATTGTTTTTGGGTTATTTATGTGGATTCAAATTTTGTTTTGGGTTTTTAAAATGATGTGAGTATCAGGTTTTAGGGTTTTTGGCACGTGTTCTTAGAAAATGGCCCATTTAGAACCCTTACATAAATTCGTAGCTCTTGACTGTGTAACCTGAGTTCATGAGGGGAGTATGTAAATTTTATATTACTTATAATAGTTTTCTTACACCTATTTTTGAATATTATAAATGGTAATATTGATAAATGTAGATTTTTGGAATAATTCAGAATGGCATGTTTGGCACTTTCTTGTAAAAATGGTTTTCTTGTTTACTTCATGTTCTATCATTTGGATCCATTATGTGGTCCATGAAATTGATTAATTTAATGGTGTCAGTGATTCTAAATCTTATTTGATATGGTAATGGTAGGTGATTTTCTTTAAAACATCATTTTTAATGGATTTTATGTACAAAACCCAGTTATGCATCTTGATATTGCTTTATGAAAATGAAATGTTTTTTATTGATATGTGAAAGAACTGTGAAGACTATTTGTGATTTTTTTGTTTGTGTATGATTTGGGAATTGAATTTTCTTGTGCATAGTGTATTTTATAATATGATAAACATAATTTTGTACTAATGGGAAACTCGAGTATCTTGGTGGGTAGACGTGCACTAGTATGCTAGTGATCCAAAGTGGATTCGTCTATGTTTCAAGTAGTATGTTTGACGATGAATATATTAAATAAACTATGATGATGATGTTGTAGACCACTAGGTTATGGATATCTTTTCCCTAATATTACATCATGCACAAGAATAGATCTTTTTTATTGTTTCTTTTACACCGAGATACACGGTTCTTGGGGCCCACAACAAACTACTTCCGTGGGTTTTTCCCATGACTTATGCTCGTTGGAAATTGTGTATTCACCGTCAGTATATAGTTTGTCTAGTTCATAAATTTAGTAGTGTGTGTGTTTTATTTCAAATTGTACATTAGTTAAATAATCCTTATATAAAACTATTTTTATTTTTAAGTTGCATCTTCTTTAAATTGGTAACTTGTATATCCTGGTTATAGAAACCTACAACCATTTTATTTTAAAATTATTTAGCTTAGAACCATGTATGAAAACAATAATTATATATATTGTAATTAAAAAATGAAATTTATGATTCATTTATTTTTGTGGATGTTCATTGGGAATAGAATATCAGTTAGCCTTATGGGTTTCAATACTCATGTCTATAGTCTTCTTCGGTTTTTAGAAGTTGTGCAGGTTTTAACTCAAATTAGATCACCTTGGGTGATGTCTAATAAATATATTGGAGAGTGACCAGAGGGGTTACCTGGATTTTTTTGGTTGTCATATTTGGTCAATTGTGTTTTCTAGTTTAGTTATACTTTCAGTTTCAGGTACAATTAATGTTTAGTTTATCTTTTATATAATTTCATGTTGGGTTGACCATTCCTTACTACTTTTAGTTATTATTTATTTTTGGTTGATGACATTCCCTTGTCACTCTAAAAGATGACCCCAACTCATATCTCCATCCCTAGAGGATTAGGAATACCTCTCGGGACATGGCATAGAGCGTCCCAGGTGACCTTTTTAGGGTCAACCCAGACTAGTTCATGACACCTATTAATGAATTAGTTATTTAAAATGCTTAATGAATACAAATGAAGTAATTATTTATTTAATAATTAACTAATACAATATTAAAAATATTTAATGTGAAGTAAATTGATTAAAATATTATCTTTAATTATTAATATTTGGATGAATATATCATGTTATAATGTTGTCCACATAATATATTCAAATTCATTAATTATTGTGATATTTTAAAATTTAAATTATGTCAATAATATAAAAATTTATATTAATGATATTTATTAATAATTGATATTTTATTAAAAGACTAAATATTAATATAAATCCTATAGTCTATAAATTATTATTTAAATGTTAATAAATTTCACAAATATTCTATTTATGGACCGATAGATCTTTAATAATGAACATAATGAACCATAAATAGTAAAATAATGTTAGCCCAATTTTGGTTATAGTAGAACTATTCTGCATTACATTCACTTATATTATAATTAATTTACCAAAAACATGTAATTTTAGTTTTTTATATTATAGATCAAATATATATTTCATTATTTCTATATTTTTAATAAATAATATGTTAATTTATTCTTATGTGTTAAATTTCCTAGGTTAAAAATATAATTACACTACTGAAAAGCAATTTTTTTCTAATAATAGAATTTATCAAAAAAATGATTACAAAAAATATATTATTGAGTTTTGGATGTTTTGTTAGACCATAACGTCATTTTAATACTTTATTTCTCAATATTAAAGAATGTGAATTATGGAAGACGCCATAGTAGTTTTTATATTTTCATATTTGTATGAATCACACTCCCTCTCCTCTATAAAAATAATTTCACTCCCCTATATTATTTACACCTCTCTTACCCCTTATAATAATAAAAACCCTAAGCAAATATATCCCCAAAATCCATTTCCTTATCCTAGAGTCATCACATTGAGAATAAAGATCACCAATAATCTCTTTTTTCATAAATAAAAATGATTTACCCATAGAAGATGTAATTTTTTTAATGAGTAATTTTGTTTTATTTCATTATATACTCCTATAATTATTTGTAAATATTGATTATATAGAACCATAAGTATAATAAATATAATTATATGTTCAAATCATAAGGGTATGACATATACATTCACACAAGTCCATCAAATTGGATACACAATCATCGTTCAAGTGTATAGCGGGCTACTACCCCGCGAATTGATGACATTTATTCTTCCATTACCATAATTCATGGTTGTAAAAATAATTTAATTACAGTTTATATATGATATAAATGATTTTTATGATTTTTTTTATTATATAATATTAATATAACACATACCATTGTTCTTTTAATTCTGTGGGAATCTGATAACTTCGATTGTGGACATGTGGACTACTACATCCTCAAAGCGACATGATTTGTTCACAGGCTACATTTAACATTTTAAGGTTATTTTTTGTTAATATATGTGATAAATACTAAATTAATATTATAATATAATTTTAAAATACATATATATATTTTTATTTTATTTTAGCTAATGAGAAAAAAATTAATAGAGCGTTCATTGGTACGTTCGAGCTAACGTCTCCCTAAACGGTGTATTTGATTTCAAAACTACATTATTTATGGACTACAATAATTAAAAATATAACAAATATATAAATTATTTACATTATGTTTTACATTATTTTTATGATTAAATATTGATCTATGTAACAGTAACAACATAGTAGAAGTCAAAACATACTCTAAAAAATTGATATTAAAACTAAAAAACGTGAAGATGATGTAATATTATTGATGAATTGATAATAATCTATCATAAAATCAAAACATATGATATCATAAATATTATTATGGTAAACCTATATGTTAGTATCAAATTTAAACCCATTATAGTTGATTTTAATTAGTGTTTAACCAAAAGATAGTGTAAGGTATTCAATTTTCATCACACATTTCATGTCTTTGAGATAAATGTCAAATTCACCACTTAAATATACAGTTTGGGGGTATCTACTTACCATTATCAAATATTGAATCATTAATCCTTTTTTATTCACTAAGTTCTTGTTTTTAATTTTAATTATTACAACCAACGTGTTTCAACTTGTAAATTTAGAACTGGTAAAAGTTATCATGTAATATTACTTTTTTTGGACTATTGATTTTTCATAATACAATCATATTATTGTAATAATTTTTGATAGTAAATTATCATTATTTATGATCTAAATATTGTTTTATTATGTATATTATTATTTCCAAACATTATACTATTTTCACATATGGTATTCAAATTGAACCTCTTTTTTGATTTGCTGGTGAATATTGATAATTATGTATACTTTGGTCAATGTGGATATTTGATAAGTCACTTTTTTATAAATTTAAATCTATTATTACATATATTATATATTTTTTAAGTTAAATACATGTTTCTTGGACCATTTAATATAATAATTATGGGTTGGGGATTGTTTAATTAATGATTTATGGGTCAGAGACCAGTTAATACAGGCCCCACGATGCATTGATAATATCATGTGACTAATTTGTTGAAAAATAGGATGGGTATCTACCTAGTATGTTTTAAATTGTATTATAAATTTTATTTATGTGAAATGTATATTGATCTTAGGAAACATGGATTCCAATATTTAATCATTTTTTACATTTAAAATCTTTTTATTACTACTCACCAGGATATATTTCATAGAAATTATCTATGGTTTCATATTATTCTATGTTCATTGATTAAATTTAATGTGGTTTAGTTATTTAATTTTTTTAGTTATTCTCATACAATGATTATTGCTTCCAAAGTTCGTAACACTAATTGAGATATCAAGATCACCCTTATTTTCTTTCAATTCCTCATGGTATGAAAATTATTTTTTGGAATGAGTTTCAAGGATTCATTAAATATCATTTCTATAAGTATCATATTTTATTTTCAATTTCCCATTATAAAATAGGTATCGTGTAAGACATTTATTTGTCCAAAACTGAATAAAAAATTAGTACCTCATGATTTGATTCATTGTAATCATGACAATTTAATGACGCATGGCACCTACTACCGAATTATGGGGTTAGAGAGTTAAAATGTTTGTTACATGGTTCCTATATTAGATTATTTTTCTATAATTACTATTGTTCATTTAAATTAGGGATAAAACTATAGAATTAAAAAGAAATGTTATTCATGTACATACAGAAATAAATATTTCCCCAATCACACATATGTGTATTGAAATAGGGATGATTAACTTTATAAAATGTTAACATTATGCATTTAGTTCATTTAGGTATTTTTACCAACCATCATGAAATAGCTTTAATTTATTTATAAAAATCATTATTAAAAGATTAAATAACATAATATTTTAAAAAATATACTTATTAAAACCTAGTTTCAAAATAATAATATTTTTATTACCACTATTGAAGGATGTGGAGAAGAACATATTAAATTGTTCATGGACGTGTTGATCAAATAATATTATAAAAAAATTATCTTAGGGAGATAAATAAGGGAGTATTTAAGATGGATATACCAATATAATATTAATATATTAGTATATTCATCATATGGAAATTACTATTTCAATGTGTATGGAAATCATAAGGGGGTGGTAGATGAAAAATAAGAATGAAAGAAATTAGTCGATAATCATACCTCTTCTAATGGGTTTCTCTTATTAGGATACCCTATACGACTCCCGGAAATGGTGTTTTGATGACACTTTATACAATAGTACATGTGTGAATAGGATTATGAAATTTTGGGGAATAAATCATGTATGTTAAAGGGATTATAACTCTTTAGGAGAATGTGTTGTGATGGGTTGTATTTATTAGGGGAAGAGTGTGATTTTTTTAATAATATATTTTTTACAATATAATTTTGACCCAATAATACCAATATAATTGAATTATTTCACTACATACATAAAATTGATAATTTTATTTTAAAATAAATGGGTATTTACAAAATTCATTACTCAAAAATTCATGTTTTAGCATATAATATTAAATATGAAATTTTAGTATACCTCACAATTCCCAAAAAACCCTTCTATTGAAAAAATATATAAAGGAATCCCTTAAAAATATTCAATTTTTATATTTAATAATGTTAGTGTATTTTATGAAAATAATTGTCCATATAATTGAAATATAATCTTTAAATAAAATCATTCTTTATTAAAAACAAAATTTTTTATTATAATCGATTTTATGATCGGTTATGAAATTACTTAAGGTGTGGTAAAATTCTATGATGAATATAATATATAATTATCTTTATTTAGAAACACATATTTTAAATTGGAATTTATTTTAATGAAATATATTTTTAAAAATTTGAAAATATAAAACATAAGGTTTTGAAAAATAAACACTAATTTTATCATCTTCAAAAAATATTGATTACTTATATTATGATTTCAATATTAAATATTATAAATTAATAAGATTAATAAATATTTGATTGAACTTTAAAATGGTAATATTCTATTCTAATGGTTTTTGTATTATTCCAAAAAATATGATTATTATTTAAATGGTTTAATAATATTCAAATATTCAGATTACCATTCCAACTATTAGATTTGTAACGATCATATGGGTTCTTCATATCTTATAAATACCTCTTATTTTATTCACCATTCATTTACTAATATTTTATTTAAATGTTATATATTATTATTTCCAAAAAGCGTATTATAATTTTATCATTATTCATTACTTATCTTATTTTTTATGAGTGATATTATTCTAGGGAACTGAGCATGTCAAAATTTTCTTATTATTAATTTTCTTGTTACTAATTTTCTTATTTTCAATTATATATCCCATTTTAATAAATTAAATGTCTATATCGATATTAATTATTAAAACGTAGAGATATAATAAAATAATAATGGATTTCTAATGTGGTTCTTCTTATTTAAACTAAAAAAATAAATATAACCAATTATAAGAATTATAAGTAAATTTATTAATTTATTTGTAATTTAAATCTTTAAAATCCTAAATAAAAATAAATAAGATAAATACAATACATTATATAGAATAAAAAATATTCTACAATAAAATATATAAAGATTTTTTTAGATTTAAGATAAAACAATTGAATTTTAATTTCTAAGGTTCGTCAATAAATTCATAAATAATTTATATTTTTTATATAATACTTCTAGGGATGTTATGAGTAAAGGTATGCATTGTTTCTATATTAATTTTTGTCTTTAGGGTTATGATTTTTCTTCCTAAACATTATCCCTATATGTAAGATGAAATATAAATTATGATAGAATTATATTATAATTCCTGATATTTTAATGATATATTTATTTCTTAATTTAAAAAAATTCAAATGACTCCTACATAAAAATTTATATTTAATATTGGGATTTCTTGTCTAAACATCATTTCATTAAGACATATGCAATTTTCACCAACTTTTTTTATTAATTTCTAGTTTATAATAAAATGTTAATTTTTTCATCATAGTTTATCTAAACTTCTAGTGGTTTATAATATTAATTCATGTTTTATCGTTCAATGTATTCATATAAAAAAGTTAATAAGAAATAAGGTATTTAATGAAATTAAATTTCCTTTCATTGAGTTATGATTTTACTACTTCAGTCACATTATTATATGATACCTATATTTCTAAATTCCCAATTTCATAAGATATTCTATCATATAATTATATGATAAAATGAAACCAAAATCATTTTCCTAAAATATTTTTTCCCATAATAGTATATAAATGCTATAAATAATCCACATCATGTCCAAATATTGTTTATCTTTGTATACATATACATTTTCTGCCATTATATTATTATATTAAGAAAAAAACATTTATTCTCTCATGTTACACTCTAAATTATCATTAACACTTTTTAATTTATTTTTCTTTTTTATATGTTAGTTTTAAATAATGTTATTTTTATAAATTGTTGTATGCTTTTTTTCATTTAATAATTGTACATTATTTGTTTCACTCCCAAAGTATTGATATAGAAATTATTTCATTCTAAACATATATTATTTGGATTTATCATAATGTTTTTATTTAAAAAAAATACAAAATTATTTTAATTAACAATTATAGGGAATCGTAACTTCAATTTTTTACATCAAGGATGAAAATATTTTATGAAATTAGTTTTTATGATTTTTATAACCAATATTTCTTTAAAATATCTATATCATATTGAATAATGATTCATGAATCATTATCTTGATACTATTACCAAATAATCCATTTTAGATGATTAAATTATAAATATTGACTAACATAATTCATTAAATCATTTTATGTGATTCCATTTCGAAATACAACAAAACACATTTGATTGTTATTGGTCTTTAATGATATGGTATATGATTGATTTAGTGTGGAAGAAAAATGTATGAATGTTTATGGATGAGATCATATATCACACTAAAATTCAATGGTCATGGTTTTTTATCTCATGATATAATGGATAATAGGTACTCCCAGACTCATTCACAAAATCAATATTGAGAAAGATTGGATTTTATCACAACTTAAGGGGTGTTTATGATTGGATTTTCTCAAAAAATAAATGACGATGTTCATTGTGTTTCCACATAATATTAAATTTACTTATTATATATGTATTATATAATTATTTTTTATGTTATAAATCATAATAATGATACATAATTATTTTTATGTTGCTAGGATAATTATTAATTTTCTTGATTTATAATTATTTTGAAATGGAATATGTTTTTTTAACTTTAGGATACATATAAAACTATCTTGAACAATGGAAAAATAATAATAATCATTGTTATTTTTAAATATAATATTATCAAGTTTTTGTTTTTATTCATAATACTATGATATGTCCCTTCTATGACTTTTTGATTTGTTTATTATTGAAATTTTTATCATATATCTTCTAATGATTTGAATTTCAAAAATTATATTGATGAGAAAAAAATAAGACTTTTAGACTTTTTTATATCATTTAATAATTATAGAGAAATTTCCAAAATTATTTGAAATAATAATGTTTTTATAGTTATACACTAAAGGAACTAAACCATTACATTGTCGGATTAAGCGGATTAGGAAAGATGAAATATTGAAATAATATAATTATTGTAAAATATATTTAGGATGATTTTGGGTTCCCACAACATTAACCTTCTTATTCTAAACTAAAACATTTATTTTCATTCTTGAACATTATATAGTGTTATTATACCACTGTCATTATTTGATTTTTTTTTATATTTTAAATATTTAGTTAGAATAGTATTGAATTGGCATATTTTTTTATACTTAGAATCAAATCAAATATTTATCAATAAAATCTCATTAATTCTCATTTTTTTCATTATCATGATACATATTATTTATCATGGAAAATTCCAAAAAGTTATCCAAAATAGCTACCTATAATTTGAAATCCACATCTGTAAGAATAACATACAGTGATACTTTCATTCTTTAATGGTGTACCTTATCAAAGTACAATTATTCTTCATTACACACATTATCATGGAATCCTATACATTTCATGGAAAAATATATTCATGATATGAAATTATTTTTATTAATTATTTATTTATTCAACATAGATAAAATAATTAACTGGATGTGTAACACTATTTTTCATATGGAAATTTTTCTAAAAAAATCACTACTTCCTTGTTGTAGTCTTTAAAAACACCATATTTTATAGTCTCATTCTTGTTAGTGAATATCATATACTAGAACTAGCATTAACTAGTTCCTCGTAACCTCCTTGACTAACATTGTGATTTTACTGTATATAATTTAAATGTAACATTATGTAATTTTCAAGTCAAATCACAATATATCCATCGTCCATTGATATAAGAGACTTTCTATTCAGTGTAATATCATAAGAAATGTTTAAAATCATATTTTATAATATGTCATTATATAGTTAAATGATTTTTATTTACTAACTATATTAGAAAATTATAAATCCGAGTGAAATATGAAAATTATTTTATTTTATATAATATAAATAATTCATATGCTCGTATATATTTTACTAAATTGAATGTTCTTATTAAATTAGCATATAAGATGACTAAACAATATAAGTTTTATATGTATGTAAAATTTATTCTTACATTCCTCTTGAATTATTATCCCATTGACACAATTTCACTAAAAAATGACTCTTATTTATTTTTTTGGAAAATATTAAAAAAATTATTATGTTTTTGGATAGACTACATTTTCTTTGGAAATTTTAAATTGAATATAAAAAATATTATGTATATAGTTAACCCTATATAGACATTTCTATAACCCCTCTTATAAAATAAAAATATATGCATCTAATTAATTTCGTAGGTTTCTGTAAGGACATTAAAAAATATATTACATGTATAAACGGTTCAATAAATATACAAGTTCTATTTGGGATTAACAAATTTTAAATAATCCCTAGGAAAATATCTTACACAAATAAAGTGTTAAAAATTTATTATAAAATTTATATATTATTAAACATGCATAATAACTTTAACTTCCTAAAAACTATGATAAAAATGATAAATAACACATATATTATTATATATATTCAAATAACACATAGAAATAATAATAGGTAATTTAATTTATTCTCACAATGACTTAAACTAGAAACTACATATCAATAATTATAGTCGGCTCTTGAATTTCCCCCTTTGTATTGAATATTTACAATATAAAATACCACCAAAATTAATCAATTCTAAACCATTCATAGGATAAATTTCATGAAACCAAAATATGGGATAATAATAATTCTTTTTGAGAATTTAATCCTTTTATAATATGAAAATTGTATCTAGTGAACTTGATGTGATCCCCCCCAATCTGTAAACATTTTTCACACCATTTATGATATGAAAACCACTATAAATTCAATGTATGATGTGAATAGTTTTATAAATTTATCCATCATTGAAAATATAATAAAAAATAATGGGAATTAACCAAAAAAACATCAAATGACATGGGATATATGAAAATTCTGTTTCAACATTAACATATTAAATTTCACGGACATCATTATATTTTTAATGATGTTAACTATATGAAATATTACTGAGATAGACTCAATCCTAAAATACCCATTCACTACATTCTCCTTTATGAAATTGCATTTTGTATCGGTAATATTGGAAATGGAATGTTAGATATTATTCTTTAACCTGCTAATTGACAATGTAGACCATTGAAATTTAAAATGGATTTTGAATATCATAATAAGTCCAATCAAAAGATCCTAATGGGATAATTAAAGTTTTTTATCTATTTACATAAATTTTATTCTCCTAATATAGCACATCATACCCTATATTGGAATCCAAAATTTTTATGATATTATTTTAAAATTAGTCAAATTCATGACCCTTATAATCATAATGTAATAAGTAATCTACATAAATTATGAAAATAAGATCAGATATATTAATATCCACTGAAAATATGTGCTTTTATATATTCACATTAATAATGTTCCATTTATTTTTTTAATTAATATTATTGGGGTACCAGGAACTTAGGGTAAATTATAACAGTTGCGAGGTTATCTTTACACATTATATAATTATTTAATCAAATTATATTATGGCTGATTCTAATTTCCCCATAACCACTAAATGTGCACTATATCTATTATAAAAGTAATATTTTATTTCAATTTAATAATTATTATAGTGACATTGTTTAAAAACTAAAAAAGTATAATAATATTTTTATATCATTAAAGAATATATAAATTTTTATTAATATCTATTATATCCACAAATGAATTTCCCATTCATACTATTCAAACCTAGTTTCCTTAAAAACTCACTTTCTTTAATTAGTTTATTTAAATATACCCACATATCATATATGATTCTTTTCCCTTCATTTTTGACTTCCATGATGAAAATTGTGAAAGCTATACACAAAGAGTGGAGTAAAAAATCATTCTCCAAGATTGAGAATGATATTAATGAGTTTGAATCTAATTTTTTAAGTTGTCACCAGGGGAATATGCAATAGGACACCCCATCTCAAGAAGAAATACTAGCTACCTCAAAGCATGATAATCTCTTGAATATTATGGAGAATCTGGATCAGAATAAGTTAAATGTTAAGTGGCTTTACGATGGGGATATGAATTCAAGATTTTGTCACTGCATGCATAGGGAGAAAAAAGAATAAGAGAACTCTCCGGGATTTAATTAATGATGACACCAAGCTCTCATTTGAAAATGATATTGCTAATGGTGTGACATGTTATTTTGAAAAGTTATATTCTTATTCTTGGTAGAAAAACTCAAAGAAGATTATTAGATGTGTTGAATCCAGTGTGGATGATAATCAGAACAAAAATCTCACTAAGACTTCTACTCAATTCTAAATACATTATGTACTTTTCTCCCTAAATATGGATAGTGTTTCAGGTCCTGATGGCTTTAAAAATAAATTCTTTATGTTTTATTGGTATATCATCCAAAATGAAGTGTTCAATTCTGTAAAATAATTCTTTCATTGTTCCTTTATTCCATTTGGGATGAACTCTAATTTTATTGCTCTGATTACAAAGAAGGATAGTGCATTGGACATCAATGATTTTAGGCATTTTTTCATTGGAAATTCCATTTTTATTGTAATTAGTAAAATCATGGCATTCCGGTTAGATGATGTTGCTAAAAATCATGTCTCTACTAATCAGTTGGGCTTTGTACCAGAATGAAATATTCAGAATTATCTTTTTACTACTTCAGAATGTATAAATATTATGAAAAGCAATGTTCAACATGGTAACATAGACCTAAAAGTATATATATCAAAGGCCTTTGACATAATAATGTGGTAATTTATCTTCACAATTCTTAAGATTCATGGATTCTCACAAAAATTCATTGGTTTGGTTTATTCCATATTGAAAAGTTCTAGTTTATCGATTCTTATCAATGGATCCCCCAGGGGTTTCTTTTAATACACTAGAGGGGTCAGGCAAGGCTGTCCTTTATCTGGGATTTTATTCTCTATGGATGAGGATTATCTGAGTGTGTGTCTCCATGACCATGTCAACATTGTTATATATCAATGAATGTAGGAAGGTAGGAACTCCTTTTCTCCATCACATTTATTCTATGTTGATGAGATACTTATGTTCTGTAAGGCTGATAGGAAAACAATTTCTTGCATTAAGAGTATCTTCTCACATTATGAAGAGTTAGAAGTCCAGGTAATCAGCTGGAATAAATATTTTGTTGTCTCTGGAGAATGAATTAGAATATTGAAGCAAAAAAGGGTTTCTTGTAGGCTTGGTGTCAAAAGATGTACACTGCCCTTTAATTATCTCAAGATAATTTTGTTTTGAGGAAGGGAGAAACGTACCCACATTGAGGGTATTGATCTGAAAATTATCAATCTGTTGGTAAGTGGGAAACATAAGACAATGTCCCAGTCTGGTAGAGTTTTCCATGTCAACTCTGTCATCACTTATATGTTTGTTTACTCCATTTCTATTTATAGATGGCCAACAGTTCTTCTTAAGGAATTGAGTGGAATGATACGGAATTTCATTTGTACAGGCTCAACTCGTCAGAGGAAACATGTTATCGTTTCCTGGAAAGACTATATAAAGCCACTTAATATGGGAGGAAATGGAATTAGGGTTGTCAGAATATTTAATAATGCGCTCTTTTAGAACATCACTTGGAGGCTTCTTTCCAAGCCTGACTTATCTCATGAATTTCTTGTTAGCAGGTTTGTCGATAAACATCAAAATAGTAAGTGTATTTACATGAAATCCTTTGTGTGGACATCAATAAGGAGTTCATATTAAAACATCATGTATCAATCTATATGGTTGGTATGTCCTCGTTCTCATCTGAATTTCTGGAACATCCCATGGTTGTCTTCCCCAATAAAGGATTCCATTAATATCCCATATTCTCTAGGAAATCTATCTATCTCTGATCTTCTAGAAAACATTGATTCTTATGATATCATTCCTAGTAATCTTCGTATGTAGATTGTTAACTATGCATATGTTGATACTGATAAATTAATTTGGAAACCTGCTCTTAATGGCTCCTTAACCAGCCACAATTATTATAATCTGTACTGTGGAGTACCTTTTGGAATCCCTCCATGTCTATAGGTGTTTGTGGGTCCTACATACCTTCCAATGATGCTCTGTTGATCTAGAAAATTTTCAAAAAGAGATATCCCATTCAGTGTGTGTTGTAGCGCACATGCCTAAATTTGGATTCAGTATGTCATTTTAGGATTAACAGTGATGAATATCAATCACACCTATTTATCCAGTGTGCATTTGTTGTTCATTTATGGAATTATATGAAATCAACATTCCACTGTTTCCTTGATTTTTTCTCTGTTGAATCGCTTCTCAGTTCAGCCTTTATGATTGATTTCAGTGATCCAGTTAAATCCTTGTTTATTGATGCTATTGTCTCGGTTTTCTCGTATATCTGGATATTCGGAACAATATTGCTTTTAACAATTTCATGTCTTCTTTCAGGGATGGTTTTCTGGTGATACATAGAAGCATTAAACTAGCTTTGATGATCCAAACTGGACCCATGAACAATGATGTATCATACTTTGTACTTTTGAGAACTCTTGGTGTTAGTGGCAGGGAAAGGAATCCCAAAATAGTCAAGTTCATTTGGCGGATTCCACCAATTTCAGAATGGTTGAAAGTGAATTTGGATGGGGAAACCTCCGGTGCACCGGGTCCTGATAGGTGTGGTGGAGTCTTCAGAACTCATCGGGACTCCGTTAAAGGCCGATTCTTCCATTATGTTCGGTATGCTCATGTGATTGAAGCAGAACTATGGGCTATGATCAAGGCTATCAGGTATGCAACGCATTATGGTTGGCGTAGAGTATGGTTAGAGTCGAACACGTCTGTTGATGTGCAGATTTTGAAAGATCGATCTCAGAATGTTCCTTGGAGGATGATGCCTACTTGGATCTCCTGTCTTAGTCTCGCTGAATGCTTATTCCTTGATATTTCTCATGACTATCAAGAAGCTAACCAGGTTGCTAATGCTCTCTCCAAAAGGTCCATTATGGAGGTTGGTTCCAGTTGGAAGTTTGTTCTTCCATTATATTGTGACAGTTTGGTTAGCAATGATATGTATGGTGTTTTGTATACACATCTTTTCAAGGAATCCTGTTTCTAAGTTGTATTGTATTGTTTATCTTTTTTTATAATAGTTTGTAGGGAGCAGGTTTCTGCCTGTCTCTCGAACCTTTTGGATTTTCCCTTCAAGTATAAGAACTTGTTTTGGGGTTCCATTCAAGTAAATCTATTCAACGTTTTTATATTTAAATATATCCATTCTATATAATCCATATTATCAAATATTATTTTTGGATCACATTTTGAAATCCATGATATTGGATTTTCCAATATGAATATTTTTCTAGATTTTTGTAGAGAATCATAATTTCTAATTTAATTTTCTAACATTAAATACTTCATTAATCACTATGTTTTCCATTTCTCATAGCCAATTACAACATCCTCGTCATTGAATTGATTTTAAAATAAACCAAAATATATTTTTTCATCTTAAAATTCATTTCATTTACCACAAATATAAATTATATCAACATCATTGTTTTTAAAATATCATTCATTTTTCTGACCTCATATTGATTTAATATCATTGATATCCTCATTAATATTATCCATAAACATATGAAACATTTTATTTCAGCATATATTCCCACTTAAAAAATATGCATATCCCATGAAAATTTCTTATTCAACTCTCTCTTTGATGTTTCCATGATTGAACTTTTATTCATTATGATATATGATGTACCGATGAAATTAAGGAACATAACTATTGGAATTTTTTTAACAATATATATATATATACTCATGTTTTAATCATATATACTCATGTTTTTTAATAATATCTATATTTTTTAACACCACTTCATTTTAGAAGAATATTTTGATTTTTTGATCAAAAGCATTGTTCATACCAATTCAAAAAAAAACTTATTTGGACTTTTTATTTATGAATTTTACATTGTAATATAAATATTATTGAATTTATGATTTAACAAATTATTTTAATTATAGTTTAAAAAATAGTATCATGTAAAATCAATTACATTATATGTCTACAAAATCTTGATATAAACCACCATAACCTTCATAACTCATCATCTAAATTTTTTTTACCATTTATTCATTATGAGATATATGTTTCATGAAGTTTACCTTTATAATGTAGTGAAATAATCATGGAATTTTATAAATTATGAAAAAATATAAATTATTATTTTCTTGGAGGACCACATAAGTATAATTGTGTTAGTTCAATTGGCCTACTAGAGTGAATATCCTCTTTCTTTTGAGTTCCTTAAATCATTATCCCCCAATGTCTTCACTTACAAATAACATACCATTATTTGAATCAATTTATATGTGTCAATTATTTCACCCCATACTTCCTTATTATTTAACTAATCATTTTATCCCCTTTGGATTTGTTTCATGTTCCATTATTTTCAAACATTCATGGAACTTGAATACTATAAATTTTAAGGAATAACAATCTAATAAAAATCATCCATTTATTTCCCTATTGGGGATAATGAATCAATCCATTATAGATCATATAGTGATAATAAACATTAAAAAACTACATTTACCTCATTATGGATTTTACGCACACCTTAGAGATGTTGATTAATCTATTTTACAATAGTAATATATTCGTCTTTCATCCTCTAAGAATCCACCCTAGTAGAAAAAATTAATATATGTTTTAGATATATATATTTTAAAAATTTCACAAAAACTTCATAATGATATTATATATTTATCATTAGTTTATTAAAAATATTAATATAAGCGGAAAAATAACTATTTAGAGTCCTAGGCCAAAATTTCAATAATTTTTTAACGCATTGACAATATTGAATGAATTACCATACTTCATTATTTTCTCTAATTACATTTCATTTAGTGTAAAACATATATCCATGAATTTTAGTCCTAAAAATATGTCGATGTGATCATTTAGTTCATATCTTCCAAAAAACATTTCTAAACAATAAAATTATTTCATAGTAGATAAATGTGATTACTTTTCTAAATTGGTTTTTAAATAAAATTTTTTTATCTATATTGAAAAAATATAAAAAATTTCTTTTGAATGATTCTACTGATTATTTCATTATAAAATCGTCGATATAAAATGTTATACCATTATTAGTATTATTTTTTTTATAAAACAAATTCACATTACATGTAATATATTTTAATTTTTTTCATATATAGTGATGAGTAATGTATCCATAATGCTATTATATATATTCTGATCTATTTTTTACATTTTTATATATAAATAAAATATTTATTCATGAGATTTATTCGTCATTTATTAATGTATAAATAATGATCATTTATCTACAAATACAATACACTCATTGTAATGAAATAATATATTACCCTATTATAAATAATAGATTTAATTTTAAAATTTTTATGGGAAGATTTAACTTATCATTTTGGGAAAAACAATTCCTCATCTCTATATGTTTCAAGAACAACTTAAATTTTTATAATTACATAAACATATATTTTAATTACATAATTTTTAACACTAATGAAAATTTAATGTATCTGATTTATTTCTTCTTCATTTATTATCAGTAATTACTTTAATCCTTAAAAATTTTATATTTATTAATATACTTCGACATTATATTTATAATTTATATAAATAACCATATTTCCTTTGATAATATCATTATTAAATTAATTTTTCTTCAACACCCTTTTTTAATAGGTTCATTTATATCTTGAATATAGTGATCAACTTAGGGTACCTTCATGCTCATTCTTGAACATATAATTCATATATGTTATTTTTCTTTATTACTCATATACTTATTTTTTATCCTGAATTTCTATAAGAATTTTCAATTAAAAATAATAATACCATTTGATCAAAAATATTACTTAATGACAAGTTGCTATCTTTTTCATTTCACATTGTACTAATACAATTATTTTTTGAATAACATTTTATTATCTCATTATAATTTTTCATTATATTTGATCTTAGATCAAATATCATTCTATAAGGCAAATTTGATTTCTCAAAATAATCATAATCACCCCCTTAAATATTTGAAGTGTTAATTAAAATATTCTCAATACCAAAACATTTGATTCATTTCAATGGGAGTTTATTTTTGTTAATTTTTGGATCTATTTTATATTTTCATTGTGATTCAATCCCCAACACAATGATACTAGTCACTTTTTGATGTTAATATTTATATTTTCTAGTTCTCTCATCATCCCCTACTTAAAATTTTGGTTTTCACGTGGATTGAATTTTTATTTTAGAAATTATATTCTTCTAAAACGTAATTGACTTTTTAATATGACAACCTAGATGAATATTACAATGTTTATCATATGAAAAAAAATTAGTTCTCTTATAATGGTGAAATTATGGATAAAATATATCTATATTGTTCCTTATAAACATGGAAATATTTTGTAGTATTCTGGGGTATCTTTGAATCCTCATGTGCAGCAGAGAATTAAATTACCCCTAGTTGCAGTATCATCTATGGTTTATTCATCATCCACCCTCACATAATCAAACATGATATTCCAAATATATTCATTTTCACATTGTTATCCTTATTTATTTAAATATTATTTCACTTTTTTCCGGGAACACATTAATTGTTATGAGCACCATATTGTTTATATTAACTTTATTCAAACAAAATAATAACATTTCATTTGTATTCATGACCCCCCCCCCCCCATGTTCTTATTATTACAAAATTTAATAAGAGTATCGTTCTTATAAGGTATTAATTCCATTTTAGAAGTCTCTAAAATAACTAGAATATGTGAATTGAGATAGATAATACTTCTACTCCAACATCTATGAGAATAATTTCTATCAAAAGATGGAATTCCTTGGATCTTTACTGAATTTAGATACAAAATCTATAATATTTATGTATACATACTTGATAAACATATAATCTTTACAACTAGTTGATGTTGCAATTAATTGTGTATAATCAAGTATGGAAGAGGTTGAATCAAGAGTATCATTATACAATTTTCTTTTAGTAATCAATAATTTATCACATAATAGAATATGATCTTTTAAAATTTTATTTCTTATTCATATAGAAATGTAATAGAATAAAGAAATGTGATGAGATTGTTTCATGGCCCACCCATAAAGGGGGTGAATACACTATTGTTGTTTTTTTATCAATACAAATATTATCTATTAATAAAAAATATGATTCCTTGTTTTATTAGAAGGACGTCATCCCAAACCCATTAGTGTCCCCCAACACTTTCCCACCAAGTAGAATGTTATATTTTACCCACAATTAGATAACATAAATCCTTCAAGACATATAAAACAACCCCCCTTTATGAATTAGGATATCAAGGGATCAAAAAATCAGAGCTTCTTCATCCACTTATAATAATTTATTCAGTAGAATATATTAAAAAACATTGTATATATTTGGGAAATATTCTTATTTGATTGATAGATATATTTTTCATAATTAATAGTTTTATTAAGTTTTCTTCTAATAACAATGATTCTTTCTCATTTTATATTTTTAATATTTTGTGACTATAGTACCAACTTGAGCAACCTTTCATTTTCTTCAATATATAAAAAATTTACCAAGTTGGGTACTGGGTATATCTTTGATTATCTTTACACTTCATTACTACGATCTCAATGAATTAATGTGGAATAATTATATAAACCCCAATAAATAACCACAATAATTTTAAACATTGTGTCTATATAAAAAAATTCTACAAACCTGTCATTTCATGAATGAATCCCACATGGTAGAACATATCATGTTTATCACACACTATGATGTGAAACCCTTATCACGTTGTGCCAAAATCAATCCATTACATATATTGACTTCGATAACATGATACATGATCCACGACATATTGCACCATCCAGTGAATTTTTCTCACCATTTATGACGATTATATATATAAAATAAAATATTTTTTTACCATGGTATTTTATTATAATCCTTATCCATAGAGAGGTATTTTTCCTCTTTGAGTGATTAAAAACATTTTTACTCTTCATCTTGAATCATAAATACCTAATCATATATTTATATTAGGTGCTTTATTTATGAAATAAAAAATTAGGATTACTTTTATATCATTTATCATGATATGAGGGTACAATAATATTTAATTTCCAGTGGCCTCATATTAAAAAAATATAGTAAAACTTTATGCCCTATGAAATTCATAATGAATCATATAATGTAAATATTATTCAATATTTTAGAATAAATAAGCACTGTTCTAAGGTTCTCAACTTAGTTATATCACATAAAATCAAATAAATGACTCTTATATATTGAAGATTCAATCATATATACATTATTTGTATTTCTCTATTTTCTGAATTTCGTCTACAAAATAAAGAATGAAAAATACTTTCTACATTTATTCATTTTGTAATGATTTAGACTTGGTATATGATAGATAAATATATTTCATACCATATAAAAATGATATGTATCAATTGATTCCTAATGTCAATTTGGAATATATTTTCTTCTGAGATTAATCTTATACATATAATTAATATTAAATATATTTTTTGATAATAAAAAATAGGTTTTATGTCCCCGTGATTCTATGGTCATACTGCAATTATCAGTACATAGTAATTTATCTATGAACCCAATATAATATATAATATATAGCATTAGTTAAACCATTAAATAATTTTCATTAAAATTATTCAACTTAGATTTCGAATATAACACCCAAACACCATTACAAAAATATTAAATCAACCCCAACTCATTTCAAAATCATTAAAATTTATTTAAATTTTCTTAAAAATGATTGCAATGTTTCAGAAAAATTGATCAAAAAAATATTTCATCAAAATAAATTCTCTATATATTAAATTTCATCCCATTAGGATTATAATACGGTGATGAAAATAGAATACACATAAAATACTTGATAAATGTTTTACCTTTTTAAAATAAAAAATTTATAATGTTTTTTATTTGAGAGAGGTATATCATAATATATATTAGGATTTTTAATTTAAATATATTTTTATAGGTATATATATGAATTGACAATATATATAAATTGGAAAAAATATATCAATATGATACATCAATTTCTTTATATGATTTTCTAGAGAAAATTTAATATCGATATGAAGTAACTCTCTGTTGTGACCATTTCAATTTTTTTTTAAAAAAAATTTGAAAATATATAGAAGTACATTTTTTAAATCATTTTCAATGAGAGATGTAATTCCATGATGTTGTATAGTCCTTACATTAAGAGATAGATTCCTAATATTTTTGAAATAATGGCATCATTAGTGATTTCTCATGAAACATTATGATCCAAACATGGACTTATGTTGTATGAACTGAATCATTTTTTTATAATTTTACTTTTTAAGAGATCACTATATAATCCAAATTATAAAAATCACTACATTGTTAGAATAAAGTGTATTTCTAACCATTATTTTAAGTGCTGATGTATTTGGATCTAAATTTAAGAAGATGATTAAATTATTTTATATGAAATTAATAATGTGATAAATATTTCAATTAAAATATAAATCATTTTAATATTTTTTTAAAAATATTTTTTAACAAAATTATCACTAATTTTTTCTATATATGTAAATAAATAATTTCAACCGAAATAAATTATTTAACGATAATAAAGAAATATAATACTTTAAGTTATGTAAATATTTTTAATAAATGTTTTCCATTATTTATGTTATTGTATTATTTTTATAAATTTATAATATTAATATTTCAATATAAAAAATTATTTAATATTATCAATTTAGATGTCCAATTTTTTTAAAGGGTAATTTTTATTTTTTTAGTCATTTGTAACTTTAGTGTGTTTATGATGAGAATGGTCTATAATTGTTATTATTATAATATATATTGTGAAAATATTTTATAGTTTTATTTTATTTTTAATCCATATGATGAAAAATTTTTGACGTGCCATATATTTTTCATTTGTCAGAATATTTTGACCAATATTTAAATTACACAACCATTATGAAATATATAATTGTATAAATTCCACCATTGTTGTTTCCATTCTATAACCATCCAAAAATAATTTATAATTATTTGGAATCTATAATTGGTATATAAAATAAATTAATAACATAATTCTATAACATATTTTTGATATGATATTCATAATAATATGTACAAAGAAAATAAATTCGTTGAATGACCTTATGTGGAAATCTGACATATTAATTATGTTTAAACCATTTATTTCAAATTAAATAATTTATCTATTTTTTCTATGTTATATATTGAGTAACATATTAAATAACATGAAATAAATTTCACTATGTTTCATTAAATAGTTAAAATATTTAAATTATTACTTCTTCAGTTTCATTCTTTCATTGTAGCATGTTCCCCTTTGGGTTTGAATAATACTCTACATAGATCATGTTATTTAATTTTCTCCACTATCAATATGTAAATATTCAATACAAAAAATTAAAAGATAAAAAAATTTACTACAATATTTATAATTTGTAACAGTTATGGATTGGAATTAATTAGATTAAAATAAAATATTATGTGACAAGTTCATGTTAATAATGTTACCTAATGTAAAAAAATAATGAATTATTCCCTTGACGAACACACTCATAATAATTATAGATTTATCATGAAACATTATAATGAATGTTTAAACTATAATATTGTTATGTTGAATATTTTGAATACAGTTGTATTATGAACATTATATGTTGTCCAGCACTTTTATAATTAAACATGAGTGGAAGAATTCTAGTTAATAAAATCATTTGATTAATATAAAATATTAATATCAAAAATAAAATTAATAATTTAATACAATTATTTAATATTAATTTTCTTTAATATATGTAAAGTTCAATTTTTTTAATAATCACTTATTGACTGTAATAGTAGTTGGATTATGTTTAGGAATGATAATGATGAATGTAAGGATAACAATTTATGAATTCACTTTTTATTTTAGATTCCCATAACATAGATTCATATATTTATTAAAATATATTTCTTTTATAGAAATATCATATTCACACCTCTATGATTAATTTTATTTTGTTTATCTATTTTCATTTCATTATGATTATATATGAAAATGGAAAGTCTTTTTGCGTTAATAATCATTATTATTATCACATAGTCTCTCATTCTCAAAATTTTCTTATATTTAATTTATATATATTTAGATATATTGTGTTTTAGCCTTAGTAAAATAGACTATGAGAATTTGAAATTCTCATTTTTAGTAAGGACAAATATTATAATGATTCTAGGAATATAATTTTGATAGTTGTAAAACAAAAATGTTTTTTGGATGTGGTTTAGGGATTGAGGGGTTTATATGGACATCAGATTATTTTCATGAGGTTTTGGGCATAAAAATATGTTGGTTCAGGGGTAAGAAAGAGGAACCATTCCGGTCTGTAGTTAATACTAAATGTTCTGCCCAAACTAGGCAGCATGTTCTCTAAAGAGTCATGGTTTGTTGGAATCATGTTCCTTATAGAATAAATAACGAGACATGGTTTATAGAAGTAGTAGGTGTCACATTATTTCTCAATCTAGGCATCCATGGTAACATAGCCCTACTAAGGGTCTATAATATTGTTTGGATGTGTGAGTATGGATTTTTCACGATTTACTAAACTGTGCACCTGGTCTAAATGGTTAGAACCATGTAATGGGTATTACCACATGGTTAGAGAATGATTTAGCCCAATGTTATGACTAAATTGTGTATGGTGTGGCTCTCAAGAAACATAAGTGTCATTTTCTAGAACTTTTTTAGCTAAACTTGAGGCCAAAACATGTTCCTTTTTTAATGGGGGAAAAAGAGAATTTTCCATTGTTAATTAATTGAGATTTCCCCATTTTACTTTATTTCACCCAGGAAGCCTCCCTAATGTACACCACCCAAACTCCAAAATCCCTTAGTGAGACTACATTATAAATTAATTTATATGGATTAGGATGTTTTGAATGTGAATTGATCTTTATAATACACCTCGTTATTCCATTCAAAATTTATTTCATTGTCACGACCCTCCCCCGGGGCTCGTGTCGTGACTACCCCAAGCCTGCCTTTCAAAGGCTAGGGGCTAGAGACTAGTACCGAAAGGCAGATTCCCTATAATTGGGAAGGAATTTCTATTATATCATGTAAACAGACGCAACTAGGAACACAACATGGTACGAAGACAAGTAAACAGAATAGAAAAATGAGTGTTGAATGTAAGAGGGGCCAGAATACAAGACCAACAGTAAAGGTACAAGAACAACTGAAATAGAATAAAACTAATGAAAGGTAAAAACAGCTATTGGGTCATCACCCGAGGTTCCTACCTGATGGGTAGGTACAGATCACCTCTTATGTACTCCATGTCTACCCATCTCCTATGTGTACCGACACTTTGTATGGTCTACCTTAGGGCATCATCCAGTCCTCGTACCCTCATCCTCAATTAGCAATGTCTATCATCTGCACCAAACACAACAAAGTGTATGCATAACCTATACAGTGGTGAGAATAACGATACTCATTAGTGACCCAGAGACCCTCACGGTCTCAGAAAATTCACAAAGTATAATCCACAAAGCATGAAAACAACTGACAAACTTACATTAGAATATGCCCATACATATACCTAAGTTATCAAGTATACCCATCTCAACCATGAGGAAACATAGGGTCCAACCCAAAAGCCCAAATCTCAACAATTCCACAAAGGTAGGAATACCACGTAGGTAAGTACCACACATGTACGCCACAAATAAGAACACCAAAAAGGTATCACCACAAAGGTAATGACTCAGATCATACCAGGTATGACTTAGGAACCGTAGTAAAGATGATTAGATGTAACTACTAATTCCTCTTACTCTGTAAAGAAGCAGACCCACGAAGGATCCTAAATCATCATCAGACCCACATAGGATCGTAGTACTTTGTCAGACCGACACTGGATCCGAGTACCTCGTCCAACCCAAACAGGATCCTAGTGCGTTGTTAGACCCACACAGGATCCTAGTACATCATTAGTACATCATAAAACCCACACAAGATCCTAGTACATTGTCAGTACGTCGTCATAGCCACACAGGATCCTATTACATTGTCATTACGTCATCAGACCCACACATGATCCTAGTACATCTTTAGTACATCATCATACCCAAACAAGATCCTAGTACATCGTTAGTACACCTTCAGACCCACACAGGATCTTAGTACATCATCAGTACATCTTTAGACCCACACAGAATCCTAGTACATCATTAGTACGTCGTCAGACCCACATAGGATCCTAGTACAGCATCAGTACGCCGTCTGACACACACAGGAACCTAGTACATCGTTTGTACATCGTCAGGCCCACACAGGATCCTAGTATATCGTCACTACATCGTCAGAACCGCACAATATCCTAGTACATTATAAGTACGTCTTTAGACACACATATGATCCTAGTACATCATCACATCCAGCTATAGGGTTCCCGCACTAATCCAGATTGTCTCTGTGAGGGTATGCTCCTCAATCCACTGTTGATACTTGAACTTCCATGAAGACCCATGAAGAAGAATCCCAAAGGACCTCTACGTCAAAGGGGTCTCTACGCAATAGACAATGCATCAAATGGATGTCCGACCTGCAAATAATTAGCATTTTAGTAACGAGGTCCTGGTTGGATTCGTGCTCGATTCATCCTGACCGTACCTCAACTATATCCATCCCTCACATTCGGTATTCTAAAAGAACCGTCTCTCTCCACGGTTTTTGGCGTAGTAGGTGGTTCATCAAAGAGACGCTTAGTGACAATTTTTTGTTCAAAAGAGCATATATGGTCTAAACTAGTCCGGTTCAGTCTGACCCAATCGGACCTACCCGGCCCAACCCGACCTGTGTCGAGCCGACCAAGTTTGGGTCACCTCGGCCTGCTGGGTCCGGCTCGGCCCGCTGGGTCCATCCCGGCCCGTGCGGGGTGGACAGACACAAGCAGGCCACGGTGGGGTACAGGGGTCGTGGGGTGGTGCGTTGGCCGCGGGACGGCACGGGGGCCGCAGGGCGGAGCAGGGTCCGCGGGACATCGCAGGGGTCGTGGGTCGGCATGGGGGCCGTGAGGAAGGGGTGTCATGGGGCGGCAGCGGGGCGGCAGCGGGGCCGCAAGACGATGCACGGCGTGGGGGTCGGCCTGCGGTGTGGGGGTCGTGGGGTGGCGTGAGAGACGTGGGGTGGATCCAGGGCCACGGGGCCACGTGGGGGCCGTGGGGCGGCATGCAGGTTGTGGTGCGATGCTGGGGCCACGGTTGAGCTATCTCCTTCATCGCGGCTGGCGGTGTGCAGGCTGCCATATCAGAGTCCCACCGGTTCCATTCACCTGCACCAGTCGCCGCCTTCTTCCATTGCGATGAACACAACAAAACACAATAAATATGCGGAGAAGTCAGTTGATGTTCGTTTGTCCCATACCATCCACATTTGGGTGGTAGCAAGCGGCTTAATAAATCTTGCATAGAGAACGTTAAAACCTACAACCTCCGACAATGATTATTCCCAAACCGGCAAAAAGAAATCACCAGCAGATCAACTAGTTAGAGAGTTGATCCGTGTTCTTTGTTTAGAATGGAAGAACATGGGAATCAATAATCACACATAATTAAACCCCTACCTCAGAGGTTTGTTGATGGAGGTCGTGAGGAAGGAGATGAAGTTTTTGGGAATAGTGGTGTTGGCCTTTCTCGCTTCCGCAAGACGCTTCTGAAGTCAGCTTGAACATCTTCCTCATTCTTCAATTCTGGAGTTCATTCTTTATTGGAGGATGTGTTTCTCCACGATTCTACAATGATCATCTCTTTTTCCAACACTCTCCCAAAAATCCCATGAAATGAAATTCCATCTAAAATTAGAATAGGTTTAATTTTTTTGGACACCATAATTAAATGAATCTATTGATTAAATGGAGAGTTGGCATAATTAATTTACTCAATTAAATGGGTGGAGTAATTAATGAGGAGTTGAGAGGTTTTCTCCATTTAAGTGGGGTTCGGGTGGTCCCCACCATTATGGATTCGAATTTGGGGGTTTAATTCGGTTAGTACCCACCCCTTACCATTCATATGAGAGGTTTAGTTCTAGCGGTCCCCACCTATTAACATCCATATGGGAGTTTAAAAAAACATTAAACAATTTTTCTTTTTCTTTTTCCACAAGAATGTGAAGAACCAACTTTCACCCTCGACCTGCTGTGGTCGATGTAAAAGGTCTCCTTAAGTGAATATCCATGATCCGAGTTCAACGGTGCCCTAAAATTTCAATTCTATGCATCGGTTCAAAAGTTACAAAAACTCGCTCGCACATTTTCAGAATGTACCCGAAAAAAAGTTCATAAATCAATTCTGGGAACTTAGCCTCTAAATCAAGCGTCACCAGTTTTCACGGTCTCATAAAATTCCAATTTAATTAAAAAAATCTACAAAAATTTTACGGGTCTTTTCATTCTCCCCATCTCAAGGCTTTATATCCCCAAAATCCATATCACAAAATATCGAAAACAAGTGTGGTTCTGAGCCTGAATCTGAGCCTTCCACTTCTTTGTGCTCTCTTGGAGGTTCTCATGCTGCCAGCAAACGTGCAGCTGAGGTATCTAGCACCCATGAAGGACCCCCTCATGTATCTCTTCAATCTCCACTGGAACCTCCAAAAACATCACCCCATCATCGAATGTCCAACTCGCCATGGTCGATGACGTGTGATGGGTCATGGACATATCTTCTCAGGTAGGATACGTGGAAGATGTCGTGCACCCGGTGCAACTAAGGTGGAAGAGCTATGCAGTAATCCACCTCGCCAACTCTACTGATGACCCGAAAGGGTCCAATGAACCACATAGATAACTTGTTTCCCCGACCAAATCTCTGCATACCTTGTCGATGTCAGACCTATAGAAAGACGTGGTGACCATCCTCGAACTCCAGAGGTCTCCATATCTAGTCGGCATAAGACTTCTTCCTGCTCTGTGCAGTCTTAATTTACTCCTTGATGATCTGTATCTTCTCTGTGGTAGCCCACACCATCTTTGGTCCCACAAGTGCTGACGCCCCTGGGACAGTCCAGCACAATGGTGATCTACAAGGTCGGCCATACTTGGCCTCAAAATTTGTCATCCAAATGATGTAGTGGTTGCTGTTATTGTATGAAAACACCAGTAACGAAATTGATCCTCCAAGCCGTGACTAAAGTCATGGATGCAAGCACATTGCATGTCCTCGATGGTCTGAATGGTTCGCTCAGTCTGACCAACCGTCTGAGGATTATAGGTGGTGCTCAAACGATGTTGTATCCCAAAGCCTCCTACAACCCCTTCTATAGCTGGGAAGTGAAACACGCATCACGATCAGAAACAATCATCTTGTGTATATCATTTATCCGCACAATCTCTTTCTCATAGAGGTGTCCCATGCTCTCTACTAAACCCTTCTCACTGATCAGAAGGAAGTGGGCCTACATGGTGAGTTGGTCGACGATCAACCATATAGAATCATGACCTCTAGATGTACGTGTATGTCCTATCATTAAATCCATGGATATCTCATCCCACTTAAACTCTGGGACCTCTAAAGGCTGAACCAAGCTGGCTAGTATCTGATTCTCCGCCTTAACTTGCTGACAAGTGAGTCACTGAGAGACAAACTCTACTACTACATCCTTCATTCCTGACCACCAGCGTTGTCGTCACAGGTCCTGGTACATCTTCACCACTTCTGTAAGTACTTCTATAGGGGATGTTTGTAACTCTCTCGACACATCCTCTTGAAGCGACACAGGTACCATGGTGCATCCTCTGAAGAGAATGACGTGCTCCCCACCATCATAAAATCGATCAGGTGTTAGCCCTGTGGATATCTGAGCAAGTCAAGGATCGTAGTCAGTATCCCCACGCTCCGCCTCACTAACTCTCTGAAGAAGTGAGGGAGTGACTACAAGAGACTGAAGAAAAGCTACTCCATAATGATCCACAAAGAATATCAGCAATGTGGCCAGCTTCTCTGTCACCTCACCTAGCAGGTGTATACCAGATCTCCTGCTATGTCTATCTGTACAATGTGTCCCTTCCTAAGAGTATAGACTATCTCAAAGTTATATTCTTTGAGAACTCAAGCCAAGGTCAATGTCTCAGGTTTATGTCCTTCTGAGAGAAGATATACTAGAGACTATTGTGATCCGATTAGACTATAAAACACTCATCCATCAAGTAATGTTGCCACATTTTAGAGGCGAAGACCACTGCTACAAAATCTAGGTTATGGGTAGCGTAGTTCTACTCATGTTTCCTTAGATGTCGAGAACCATTTGTGATCACTGCTCACTCTTGCATCAGGAAACATATGAGCCTGGTGCCTAGTGCGTCGTAGTAGACTACATACCCAACGCCCTCCTCCAGATGCCTCAAGATAGGGGCACTAGTCAGCCTTTTCCTCAGCTCCTAAAAACTCCACTGGCATATTTATGACCACACGAAGGGTTTCCCCTTGTTTGTCAATGCTGATAAATGTGCTGCAACTCTGGAGAATTATGGTACAAAGCTCTAGTATTATCCAGACAAACCCATGAAAATCCGTAACTCCATCACACTCCTAGATGGATCCTAAGAAAGTATCGCATCAAACATCACTGGATCCACCACAACTCGAGCCTCCGAGATGACATGACCTGGTAAGTGAACCTCTATTATCTAGAACTGGCACTTCAAGAGCTTACCATAAAGCTGGTGCTCTCAGAGTGTTTCTGGAACTATCTAAAAATGATAGGCATGCCCCTTCTCGGTAGCTGAGTAGATCAGAATGTCATCAATGAAGACTACTACAGAGCGATGAAAGGTATGGCTGAAATATCATGTTCATGATTCCCATGAACACTACTGGAGCGTTGGATATGCCGAATGGAATACCCAAGAACTCGTAATGGTTGTACCGACATCGTCAAGTCGTCTTATGCACATCCTCGTCTCTCACTCTAAGCTAGTGATAGCCTGATCTGAGGTCTATCTTCGAGAACCATCGTGCTCCCTTCAGCTTATCAAAGAGGTCATCTATCCTTAGGAATGGGTACTTGTTCTTCATGGTCACTTGGTTCAGGAGCTGATAGTCAACACAAAGTCTCAAAGATCCCATCCTTCTTCTTGGCGAACAAAATCGTGGCAGTCCAAGGAGAAACAATGGGCCGAATGAACCCCTTCCCATGTAAGTCATCCAGCTATACCCAAAGCTCCTAGAGTTCCATGGGAGACATCCGATAAACTAGTGTAGATATTGGTGCTTTCACCGGGTACAAGTCAATGTAAACGTCCACCTATATTTTAGGAGGCAGACCTGAAACATCATCAGTTGGGACATCCGCATACTGTTCCACCACTATAGGATAGCTCGGTCTCCCCACATCAACCACTACGAGGGTAAGGCTATCCAACTGATGAGTGATTGGTTGTACTCTCCTCCGACTATGTCTATCGTGTGCTACAAAGTCTCCCTTCTCGCTGGTGAAGGTAAACCTCGTCCCATCTGTGCAGACACACCACACTTTGTGCCTAGTACAGTCAATTTGTGCATGGACTATAGACAATCAGTCCATACCAAAGATGAAGTTGTAAGGCCTCAACGCCGCTACTAGAAGATCCAAGTCAATGCTATCGCATCCTAGAGTAAGCTCACACTATCGGCACCAGTGCGCAGTCGTCAAATCCTCTCATATAGGAGTCTCTAGCCATAAGGATCGATCCAACGGCTCAATGGGAATCTCCGAGCTCTGAATGAGGGCATTGACAATAAAAGATTGACCATCAGAAGTGTCTAAAATTAATGTAGCTAAGGTGGAGTAGACTTAGATTTTATCTCGTATCATCTCTGGAGCGTCGTGATCATAGGCCTCAGCTGCCTAGAGCTGAGCTCTCCCCTCTCTCTTTCTCCCTGTGGCTGGGGTGGACCACTTGGTGGTGGTAGCGGTAACATCTTGAAACATCGCCCACCACAAACTGCACAGTCAGCTCCTCTTCCACGTCCGCCTGCTCCCTACGAAGCTCCTCGATCGAACCTATATCTCTACCTAGGCGGTCCCTTGAATGTCTTCTGATCATTCGTATGGTGGGTTGGGTGATCATGATCCATGTGACCCTACCCCCTGCATGTGAAACGCTGCATGTTCCTCACATGACTGACTCTATCTCCTATCGACCACACAAATGACCCTGAATCATGAGGTCCTCCACATATAGGTCTAGTCCTCTTAGACCTCTGCGACATATATATATTGCCAGCTGCAGAAGACTCCGATACGTGATACCCAGTGATGGGTCTCACTATTAGTGACTGCTCTGCAAGAAAACTCTCCACTAATATGGCTCACTCTAACACCCCTACTTGCGTCTGAATGCTGAGTGAGATCATCGATTCCCTAATCTCACAACTGAATCCTTGATCGAAGGTCTGGTCCTTGAATAATGGGTCCTGTACCACATTAGTGGAGTAGTGTGAGAGGTTAGTGAACCTCCCTGAGTACTAAGCCATAGCCATGCTGCCCTACTGCAGATGAAGAAGCTCATGTATGCACACTATGTGAAGAGTCACTGGGAGAAACTATGCCCGAAATAGGCTCTCGATGTATGGCTAGAGAAGCGTCACCTCATCGTGAACCAGGACCATCATGCTCCCCCATATTCCCACTACTTCCTATAGAATGTTGGTGGAAAGGATTATAATGAGATCAACTGGTGTCCCAACCAGTCGGAAGTCTCTCAATATGACCTCAAACCAATCCTCAACTACTTGTGGGTCCGTCTCACACTGAACCAGGGTGGCCTCTAGCACTGGAACTCATGCAACGTGCTCAAATATCATTAACCCTCTACTTCTAGGGCTGATGTCATTGGTGGCCCAAAGGGTAATGGAACCGTTGGTGCCTCCGCTGGTTCCTCTACTAGAAGAGGGCCCTACACCGAGGCCTCGTCGCTCGGTGGGCTATTAGTGCATACTATATTTGGATCCATGACTGGCTCTCTGCATGGAGGCATCCTGAAAAGAAATAGGTTTTCCACGGTCAATAATTTATACCTAGAGAGATGACTCAAAGTTCAAAAAGAATTTTTTTTGAAACACACACGAAATCATTGTTTTCGTGCACTGAGTCAGAAATAAGATGACAGGGTCTGGGTGTATAGAAACATCGGCCACCGCACCTTCACTGGAGTCCCTAAACTGAAAACCACACTCACTAGACTTAACATTATTGTTGTTAAAAAAATATCAGATTCTTATGTTCTATGGAAGAAACGACTCCTCTGATACCCATTTTTCATGATCCATCCCCTATGGCCTGTACCGTGACTACACCATGCCCACCTTTCATAGCCCAGGGGCCAGAGACTAGCACTGAAAGGAATATTCCCAAAAACCTAGAAGGAATTTCCTTTATATCCTGTAAACACATGCTACCAAGAACACGGCAAGATACAGACACAACTAAACTATATAGAAAAAATGGTGATGAAAGTAAGAGGGGCCGAAATACAAGGAAAATAGTAAAGGTACAAGTACAACTGAAATACAATACAACTAAAGAATGAGAAAAATATCTACTAGTTCATCCTCCGTAGTTCCTTCCAGAAGGGTAGGTAAAGATCACCTCCTCAGTACTCCACGTCTGCCCGTCTCTTATGCGTACCAACACGCCATATGGTCCACCTCCTAGCACCTTCAAGTCCTGGTACCCTAAACCTCGATCAGCGTTGTTCGTCGTCTACAAAAAACAAAACATGGTGCAGGAATAGCCCATGCAGGGGTGAGTATAACGATGCTCAATTGGGACCCCGGGCCCTAATTGTCTCACAAAATCTACAATGGATATTCCAAAAAGCATGAAAATAAATGAAAACCATAAATTGGTATATTCCCATACATATACCTAAGATATCAAGTATACCCATCTCAACCATGAGGAAACACAGGGTCCAACCCAAAAGCCCAATTCTAAACTATTCCACAAAGGTAGGAATACCCTGAAGGTATGTACCACAAATCTACACCACACAGAAGAATACCACAAATGTATCACAACTAATTTCAGGACTCAACTCATACCAGGTATGACTTAGGTATGGTAGTAAATATGATTAGATGTAACTACTAATTCATCTTACTCTGTTAAGAGGAAGACCCATGAAGGATCCTAAGTCATAATCAGACGCCCATAGGATTTTAGTACATTTTTATACACACGCAATATCCTAGTACCTCGTTAGACCCACAAAGGATTTTAGTACTTTGTCAGACCCAAAAAGGATCCAAGTACATCATCAGTACGTCATCAGACACACACATGACCCTAGTACATCATCAGAACCTCGTCAGACCGACACAAGATCCTAGTACATCGTCAGTATGTCATCAAACCCACACAGAATTCTAGAACATCATCAGTACGTCGTGAGACCCAAACAGTATTCTAGCACATCATCGGTACGTCTTCAGACCAACAAATGATCCTAGTACATCGATTGTACGTTGTTAAGCCCACACATGATCCTAGTACTTTGTCAGTACATCATCAATACCACTCAAGATCCTAGTACATCATCAGTACGTCATCAGTCCCACACAAGATCCTAGTACATCGTCAATACATCTTCAGACCGACACATTATCCGAGTACATTGTCAGTACGTCGTCAGACCCACACATGACCCTAGTACATCATCACTACATCATCAGACCCACACAAGATCCTAGTACATCATCATTACATCGCAAGACCCATACAGGACCCTAGTACGTCGTCAGTATGTCATCAGACCCACACAGGATCCAAGTACATCATCACTACCAGCTATTGGGTTCCCGCACTATGCTTGCCTTTCTCTATGAGGGTTCGCACCTCAAGACATTGTGCGATACTCCAACTACCATGAAGTCCCACAATGAAGTATCCAAAATGGTCGTCACATCAAAGGAGTCTAAACGCAATAGACGATCCATCAAACAGACGCCTGGTCTATATGTTATTATCCTTTTAGTCCTGAGGGCTCGGTTGGATTCATTCTTGATCCAACCCGACTGTACCAAAAAACTATCCAAACCTCAATTGGGGTATTCTAAAATTACCATCATTCACCAAGGTTTCTGGCACCATAGACGGTTTGTAAAACGGACACCAGGTGCAAAAGTTATGGTCAAAAGATCATATAGGATCGAAAATGGTCCGGGTTCAGTCCGACCGACCCGGCTTGGCCTGGGGGGTTTTCCGCGGAGCGGTGGGGTGGCCACAGTGTGGAATGAGGGCTGCGAGGTGGCGTGAGGTCCACTAGGCAGGGTGAGGGCCACGGGGTGGCGAGAGGGTCACCGGGTGATGCGGTGGCCAAGGGGCGGCGCAAGGCCGCGGGGCAGGGCGGGAGCCGCGGGGCGGCGTGGAGGCCACAGGGCAGTGCGCGGGCCGCGGTTTGGAGGAGGGCCGTGGGGCGGCACGTGGGCCACTGTTGCTCGATCGCCTATGTCGCGGCCTGCAGTGTTCCTATTGTACTATCCGAGTCCCACTGGTGCCATTTGCAGGCACCAATTGCTGCCTTTTTCAATTGCGAGGAACACAACAAAACTCAAGAAATATGCAAAGAGGTTGGGCCATGATCGTTTGGCCCACACCCTCATCGTTAGGAAAGTAGAAAGCAACTTATTAAATCTTTATAAAGAATGTCAAACCCTACAACCTGTGGAAATTATTATTCCCTAGCCCACAAAAAGAAATCATCCGTGGATCAACTAGTTAGAGAGTTGACCCGCATTCCTTGTTTTGAAGGGAAGAACTTGGGAATATATAATCACACATAATTGAACCCCTACCTAGGACGTTTTTTGATGGAGTTCATGATGAAGGAGATGAAGTTTTTGGGAATAGTGGAGTGGGCGTTCCTTGATTTTTCCAGACGCTTCCGAAGTCGAAATGAACATCGCTCACGTTCTTCAATTCCGGAGTGCGTTCTTCATTGGAGGATGTGTTTCTCTACAATTCTCTAAAGCTCCTCCCATTTTCCAACACTCTCCCAAAAAGCCGAAGAGATGACATTCCAAGTTAAATTAAATTAGGTAAAATTTCAGTTGACGTCATAATTAAATGACAATGTTGATTAAATGGAGAGTTGGCATAATTAATTTACTCAATTAAATGGAAGGAGTTATTAATGGGGAGTTGAGAGGTTTTATCCATTAAAGTAGGGTTCAAGTGGTCTTCACCACCATTGATTCTAATTTTGGGTTTTACTTAGGGTGGTCCCTACCTCTTAACATTTACATGGGATGTTTAGTTCTGGTGGTCCCCACCTCTTAACATCCACATGGGTGTTTCGAAAAAAATACAAAAATTTAAGAATTTTTTTTTAATTTTCCACAAAAAAGTATATTATATTCTTTCACCCTCAACATACTACGGTCGAGGTAAAGGTATCCTTAAGTTAATACTGGCGTTGTGTGTTCAATGGAACCCACATATTTTAATTTCGATCACCAGTTCAAAATTTACAAAAAACCACCTGCACGTTTACTAAGTATACATGAAAAAAAAGATCAGAAATTAATTCTAGGCACACAGGGCCTCAGAATCATGTGCCATCAATTTTTGAGGTCTTTTAAAATTCCAATTTAATTAAAATAAATTTACAAGAAAATATCAGGTCTTTACATTCATCTTATTTGGTGTTATATTTGTCTTATAAAATTATCCAAATTTTCCTGTAATTTGTGTATTCCATTGATTTGTCTCATTTTAGATTCAATAAAATCCTGAAATTTTATAACTTGACCAGTCAAGGCATGAGGATTCTATTATATAACTATTCCCTATTTTTTTTATTTCATTCATTGATTTCACACAAACTAGACATTCTTGGAGTTTCCAATTAAATTAATTGACCATAAATATTGGCTCTCAAACACAAATTTATACATCTTTAAACTCTAATATGAAAGGATGGATGTCCTCAACCTCATACCAAATGACCATTGAAATTTTTTGGTGACATTTTCCACATTAACATCAATGGTTTATTGAATTGATCTCACGACTTATTAATGTGATAAAAAACAATTAAATGAAATTTTAAAGGTTGGAAACCCTAGATAAAACCATTTCATTAGAAATGAAATAAAATTTAAAATATATTAAGTGGGAATAGTGAAATAAAATTTATGATGCCATAAAATATGATAATTATATTTTTATTTAATGAAGCAGTGTGGACATAAATCTACCCGTCCTCATATCTAGTATGTAAATTAATTAGGGAATTTAATGTGATAAAAGAAATTCTGATTATCGTAAACACTAAAATTGTCCACAGAATAATTTTATGAATTATGTTGAAATGGATTTCATAGTATGACTCTGGTGTGATATAACGTGTTATGGAACTAATTAAAAACATATATAATTACATTGTATTACTTAGAATGTAACGATGGATCCAAATTTTCTAGATTTCCTTGGATACTATGGTTATGATCCACCCATTTTTTTACTATTCATTTTATAAGTAATGTACATGGACACAAAGAGAAGTACATGTTTAATGGCTATGTTTGCTAGCCCGTGTAGGTATATATTTTACAAAATATGCTATAGATGAGCTCCAAGGACTCGAAGATGGTTCCTTGGTCAACAAAACCTATGACCTTACCCATAATGTTCTAATAATATACAAACTCGACATATATAGTAGATATTATTTTACTCATGTATAATTATTTTATTCATCAATAGATTTCATGATAAAATATAAATATGTAAATTAGATTTGAGTACTTTATAATTTTCCACATTAAAATATTAATATATTTACATTAGTAAAACTTATATACAAAGACTGTATTTTCTATAGAAACCATTTTTGGTGGCCTACTAAGTATATCTCACACCCTATTCAGGATGCTGATTACTACAATGTCAGACCCAATTTTTTTAGGCTCATGATCATGTATTATGATTTATTAATGTGATTCTTAGAAGATTCAATGATGTAAAGATAAGGGAACTTGTATAATGCTCGTGATTCTATTAGAGATATCTAGTGAGTATATTATTTATTCATTCCACGATCAGTCTAAACCATTGTATTGTATTATTATATTTTTGTACATTTCATCATGTTTATAAATGTTTGGTTATTTATTTAACTCTATATTTTTAGATATATTTTTTAATATATTCCATTTCACAGTTGTTTTTTCTATCAAGGATATTTATTTATTTATACTACATGTTATTCTTTTATTACTGATATGGAGATTATCATGTCACAAAATGGTGTACCAGCAATCCCTCTCTAAGATTCAACAACCACATAGATATGGAGAGATGTTCTTGAGGCCTATAGGTTAACTATATTGGGTAACCAATCTATGTTGATCCATTTTTTAGGGAGTTATAAGTGGTAATGAATATTTAATTTTCATTTTATCATACTCTTTGGGGATGGAAGATATAAATATAGAAATGTGTTAGAATATAGTAAATAGATCTTGTATGTTCTTAGAATACGATATATAAGGGAAATTTTAGGTTTCCGTGGAAGTTATTTTTGTTATCTATTATACTTGGTTACAATTTCACAATGGGTGATATTTGTAATTCTATTGTTTATTGATTTATGATTTATTGAAATTACCCTTAGCATTTTATGAAAAAAAAAGCTAAATTACGTGATTCATTATAGGAATATAAAATTCACCTTCGAGGAATATTTCTTTACATATAGGTTACATTGTAGATATCATAGATAATGTTGACTTGAATACCCTACATATGTTTATAGTTAGCCTGATTTCCAATATATCATTATGTGTGATTTATAATAATTCTAATTTATAGAAAATTATTTATTGATAAAATATATTTATCTCCTTAATATAGTATCCCTAATTATAATTAAGAAATATGGTTAGATAAATAATGTTTCCACATCATCTAGAGTGGGTTTCACCATATAGCTTAATGGGAGAAATTTATTTAACAAACCAATTGTGATCATGTTTATGCCATGTCCATTGTTTTCTTGCGACAAAACACTTATGGATGTGATTAAACGGGTGAAAATAAAAATATATAATGTGCAAAGGACATTATAAATTCTGAATGGTATAGTGTATAAACATAAAAATATTTATAAACTTTATATATTATTGAAACAGCGGAGAAAACATAGTTTCTGTTATATGAATGTCATTTGTAACCTATAAAGGAAAGTAAATTTATAACACGAGAATGATAATTCATCTAAAAAACCATTATAATTATAATTATATATATATATATACTAAATTGTAATTTATAAAAGAAATTATATACATTATGAAATCAAGTGACTTTATATGATTGTGGTATGACAACCCAAATAATTGATGGTATAAAGGAAAAAAGTTGACCCATGTACATCTGTTGGGGCTTGTTCCATATGAGATAAACCCATTTAGGGGATTTAAAAATTAAAATAGTATAATCTATTATGGGTTTCACATATTTTTCATTGAAATTTTATTTAATAGATCATTGAATCTGTAAATTGGGAATGAATTCCCATGCGATTAAACCCAGATTGTAATGAACAGACCCTCATAAGTCGACTAATTCTTTATATTCATTTACAATTAACCCCATGGTGGTATTACTATGTTAATGAGAAGGTTATTTAATGTTTATGTAGCCTTTAATGTTTTTTAAATTTTTAACTTATAGTGAAATTTTATTTGTAAAATACCCATAATTTATAAAATGATTGATATATAAAATTGAGCATTATTCTTATGGGGGTTAGATTGATTTAAATTCAATGTAAAAAATAATTTAAAATTTCCATTTTATAAGAAAATTTGACATTTTAGTTATCCAGAAACAGTTAATAAATGTTATGGTTAGATTAAATGATCGATTAAAAAGGGGTATAAGAGATAATTACTTAAATCTTGATGAGATATCAACTAAATTAATAAATCTATAAAGGATGTTTAATAGAATTATCATAAGTTACTTTGTTCCAATTGTTAAATAAGGTACCAAGTATAATTTCATTTCATAATGATTACTCTATAATCATTAAATGAAGCCTCATTTAATATAAAAAAATTAATTTTAAATTGATATTTTTTCATAATAACAACCCTTAAATATGTGTTCATAGTTTCAACACTTGTTCATGTATAATTTAAATATTATTCATATTTTTTCTTTATACATTATCATTAATATCTCCAATAAGTTGTAGTTTTCATTTGAACTAATATTACATTATATTAATTTATTTCATATAAAGGCTAGTTATAATTTTAAGAATAATTCTAGTAAAACATGATATATATATATATATTTAAAATTGGGGATAGACTATTGTGGTAGTTCCCTCATTACTATATGTAATATCTTAATTGTTATTTAATTTTTCGTATGAGGGTTATATTTTTGGTTTTATTACTCCCCCATAGTAATCAATAAAATTTATGGATATCCCTGAGTATTTTAATGGTCTTCTATTAATTTGTTCCTTGAGGGGATATAAGAGAATGAGGATTCTGTTGAGTGTTATCCCTTTTATTCTATATGATATTATTTCACCCTTTCATTGATATTTATCAATTTCAGAAACTCGTTAATAACTAAAACCATGAAGCATGATGTTTTTTGGGTGATTCCACTATGCTCATGATATATTCCAACACTTTTAGGTTGATTCCCCCTTACCGGTATCAGTTTAAACTCTTCTAAAAGAGTGTTTCCTGGCATGCTTAGCTCTATGTAATAAATTCACTTTACTAGGTTAGGGTTCTCCTATAAGATCCTAATGAATGTTGGAAGGACCTAGATGCACTCACTCTGAAGTTTACCCTGGTTGGTCAATGTTTTTGTCCAACTATTGATAACATGGAAAATATGTTTTTCCAATACTATGTTTTCCAATTTTCAATATGATTAATTTTACATTAATTTTTAAATTGATTCATTATAGATTCTTGATTATTTTGATTTAGGAATGGGTATGAATTATTATTTTAAAAGAGACATGATTACTTATTTATTACTATAGGTTACAATGTTTGGTTTCCTTTCTCGACTGAGTAGTAGTTATTTAGTTGACTGTTTCTTCCCTAAAATTATTACATGAGGTGGGTATTCATTTAATAAATCATTGAACATGTAAGATGCCTAATTTTAAATATTATTCTCAAGGGGACTTCTAGGTTAATGAACACATACCGTCCATGTTTCGTGGTTAGTTTATATATTTTATTGGAAGATGCTTCGGTGTGATAGTCATGCTTTGAATTTTGTTGTAATGGATAGAAAATAGTCATATTTTGAAAATATTGTTTTGGAATATTTTCATATGAAGGATTATACAAATGAACTTCAGTGAATTACAAGGGCCAATCCAATAATCTATGACCTTCAATGAAGTGATTATTTTGATCATGGTTACATAATGTTTTAGTAAATATAAAATATTAGATCTAAAATTACAATTGATTGGGAATCCCCAAACAATTGATCTTTAGCTAGACCTTGAAATCCATGGTCAATTGACATGTTCTTATGTATCAAAGGAAGAAAGGTATGGTATTGTTTTATGTGAATGGGATACAGAGAGATCTGTTTATGCAGAATGTGGAAAATTCAGTTTACTTCTAATCTAGAGGAGATCATACCCTTAAATTTTAAATCTCCCTATATAGACAGAGATTGTATCAATTATACACTATCTTACTTCTTTAAACATCTAATATTTCTTAATATATGGCTCAATAGTAATTTCTCTCAAGGATTGATTTAATGAAATCCTTGTGGTGTGTAGTACACTATTCGTTTTTCATGATTGGTGGCCCTTGTTATGAGACAAAATTCAATCAACGCAAGGGAAACTATTCTAAAAAAGAGGGAACTAGATATGGTTGACCTTTTTAATCACTCGAGTATTTGTGTATTTTTATCCATACCCATTTTTATGTTCATTATGAAAGGGTTTTGTGATATCGTATTAGATTTTTGATTTGTTATGTGATGAAATGGGTGATCATAAGGATTTATGTGTGAATTTAGTCACTTCAATGTGACTCTATGTTGATAATGGTTGTAGGACATTTGATACTATTCAACAGATGATCATTTTACTCTCTTATTATGTTAGAAGACATGATTCAATGTATATCTAGAATCCTTGGTAAAATATTATTTCATGTTCAATTATGTATTTATCTAATGTATAAATATTGGAGTTAAGCCTAGTGTAGCTTACGATGAAGCATATATTGTTGAACAAGATTTTAATGGTGGTTGGTTGATTGTCTGATCAACAATATTTCTTGGGAAACGGTTTATCCAAAATAAATAAATGAATGTCTGGTATGGAAATCAATGAGCATTCTAGTAAAAATCATAGTATATTTTTGGTAAAATGATCAGAATATTCTTATGTTCCATGTGGGATATAAGTGATGATATATTTTTGGATGTAGTCCAGAAAAGTTGTTTTAACATAAGATTCCATTAAATAATTGTATTCAATTAATGATTAAATCTCATAGGTCACATTGTCGAATTGAGATGAGTTAATATAAATGTTACAAAAACATATTTTCAAGGATAAGCAGGCTTGAAAAGTTTTATCATCATTATTTGGAGGTTCACCATTTCAATTATTTTTAAGGGTGAGGGTAGTTTCAATTAGTTTAATTTGATAAATGTTTTAGCAGTTTCTCTTAAACTCTATGGATGTGTTTCAATAAACAATATTTATGGAGGAGTACTATGACAAGGAATATAACATGTGGAATATTAAATCTATTTTCAATAGTTTCATATGATGTGTTATGAAGGATTCAATAGTGTGATCATGTAATTTATCAGACTAGATCTTATATTCATCTCCTTGATGTTTCAGTTTTTATGTGGTATTTGGCTCAATTTTTACTAGTTTTTGTACTATATGTTTCAAGTAGATCATATAGTGAAACTTTTTGTGGGATAGAAAAAATTGGTTTTTCGATTCAGAAATAAGGACCTGTGTGGGTTGGTTGAGTATATGTAATTTTCAACGGATCAACATGGATGATATGTTCTATGGTGGGGTGATTATGGAATCCCATTTTTTTATTGGAATGAAATGTACATGGGAATTAATATTTCCATTTGATGGTCTTGTAAAATTATAAATTGTATAAAAAAATATAATTTCATGGGTTGGATCACTTAATTTTGTTTATTTGGATGTAATTATGGAACTAGAGGTTTATCGGGTTACTGGATGAGTTTTAATGGTTTCAATCTTCAAAACACTCATTTTTTAGAGGAATAATTGAGGTACAAGGTTGGAAACCAGTAAGTACTAACTATGTATCACAAAATATGAAACTTTATTTTAAAGAGACATGGTTATTTGGAGATTTGTATCCCCAAAAAAATCAGTGAATATTTTGAAGGGATTAATAAGGTTTAACATTTCTTATCTAACCAAACACCTAAGGCCGCATTGCCATGAAAAATGTATTTCGTTAAAAGTAGATGTGAAAACATGGGTTGCCCATTGTTTTCCACACCATGTGACTGTCTTTCATAGTAATTAATGCATAAATTGTAGAAACACCTCATCGGAGGACTATTTGTCCAAACAATGACACCAATCCATGATGGGTGTGGCTCTTAGATAGTATGTTCTGCACAATTGGTTCACAGTTATGAAATCGAGCAGTCAAACAATGCACTTCACTTGAACTTGAAAACATTTTGAATTTCCCCTCCATCCATAAATGTATTTTCTTATTTTTTATTACTCTCCATATGTGTCCTTCCATATTTCAACATCCAATCCTACCATATCCCTTGGAAAATATCCTACATCTTTTGTGGGATTCAATAATCAGCTAGGGTAATGGAAGTACATCAATAGGTCTATGACTCCTCATTATTCAATTAGTTGTTTATTTTTCATTCTTGAATTACTTAATTATTTGAGATAATTAAAAAATATTATGGAGTTTGGAATATCTTTTGATTTATATTATATTTAATGAATCAATTTCATTATAATGGATGAGTGGTCCATACTAAGAATTGTGTAGGTTTCCTTTACCTTTTCCCAAAATGTTTGGGAGTTTAACAACATGTGTCACTATGACACATGCTAATATTTCTAGGTGTTTCTCATTAAATTATTTACCTTACAAATTACATGTTAATTGGTTATTTAATTAGTTTATTTCAATTATTTTATGGTTGGAAGTCACCAACCTCATCCTGATCCACCATTGAAGAAACCATTTTATATTTACCTTGTTTACACCAACCATCAAGTGAGTTGATATCACCACATATTAAATTTATCCAAATACAAATAAATTAATTGATAATTCATGATAGCATTATTTAGAACCTATTGATTTATAAATAAATGTAAAATGAAATATATTATATGGGATATTTGAACTGAAATTGGAAATCACTTGACTTATAAAAATTATACAATTATTTGATGAAATGGTTTGGACATTTACATTCCCCTTCTTCTCGTATCTTTTTTTAATTAAATAGGTATTGAATTTGATAAATTCAAATGAAATGGGTATGAATTATTAAATTGTCCCCAAAATTATTTTATAAATTATGTTTAAATTGATTTCATGGTGTAAAATCAGTGCGACCTATTATTGTTTTGCACTAATGACCCACTTATATATTATCATTGGACGTATTGGATTTTAACATTATATTTACCTTGATTAGACATCTTTATACAATTTTATTAGGATCTAACAAAATCGTAACTATTTTTAAAATTTATCATCTAAATGGAATATAATGAGATTATTTGGTCATTGATGTAGGATCCGAGCACATGTAGGTCTAATTTTTATTATGTTTTATTTGGATAATTTGCATGGACATGAATAGGATGACATGGTTAATGGACATAGTTTTTTGGCATTTTTATATTGATATTTGATACACTTAGGAATAGTTATAGCCAATGATTTATTCAATTTTAAAATTATCTATCAAATATAGACCACATTATACAACACTTACTTTTATATCATTTTTTTACTTTTTATTATTTAAAAATTTAAACTTGTTATATATTCATACTATTATAACATATAATAATGGAATATATTTTTTATAGGAATTATTGGTGGTGAACTAATCAATACAACAAACACCTTATTTGGATCTCTTATTAGTAAACAAGGAAATATTGTGTTTTCAATTTAAGTTTTACAGATATTTTTACACATAATTATCCATTTGTTCATGGACGGTGTTCGGAAGAGGAAGTTAATCTAGTTCTCAATAAAATGTTGAAGATAACTGTTGATTAATTTATTTTTATTTTACTGTTATCAATATATCCCTATGTATTTTATTTTTAACTTCATGTACATAATATCATGGTAATGGAAGGTTATTTATTAATTTTAATATTTATTTTTGATTATTAGTATCATCTTTCATGTCTAAATTATTAATATATGACTTATATATATTTATTTATACTAAATTTTTTTATTTTATTACCAATATATAGTATATAGTCTCCCTAATATTCCTCCTGAAAACCTTCATTTGGATTTGGAATCCTCTTCCATTTGATGAGGTGCAATTGAAGATAATTGGAGAACCAAATTGATGTAGCATTTTATGTGGCTCAGAGGTTGAGGAGTTACATAGTTTCTTATTTAGTCATTATATGTCATGATATTGAAATAATTTTATTAAATATTCACTCACATATACATTCATTATTTATAAATATTATAATATTCTATGAAAATTCATTGAAGTCTTCAATAAAATTTATTCTATTCCTTTGAGTAATCTAATATCTATCTAAATAATAATTTATAGAACAATGTTGGAACATAAATTTTCCAAATGTTTCTCTCATTTTATGCCAAATTTATTTCCTCAAGTAATCTAATTAATCTAATATTATGAATTTTTTATCTATAAAGACTATTATATGAAATGTTCAATTCTATTAGGTTGATCATGATATAAATTTTATGGAATGGGATAGTATATTGGGAAAATTTTTAATATATAATAACTGTGGTTATAGATGATCAATATTTTGTATAAATGGTCATAATAAATATTTATAGAGTTTGGGTTTTAATAGAATTTTATAGGTATAAAATAGTGCCACTAGTAACCCAATATAAAATAAATGACTACATTGTGGAGAATGAATTAGAGACACCCTCTAATTTTGGTCATTGAGTGGATAGTGACCTTGCACAGGGTACCTGGTTGGTCATTTGGTAATTGTTGGATATCCAAATGGTTCTCAGTTACACTCTAAATAATTTTATTATGGAAGGACTGACAACAATAAAATTTTCATTTTTTTAAATCCCTATTTAGGATCATACTTAGTGGTTGGATCAGGAATAAGGGTGGATGTCAATGCTTCATCCACCTTCCTATGTTAATTCTATGATGGATCTGAATGTTTTGTTGGTTGTTTTTGGTAACCCATCCATGATAATAATTTCTTACATATCGTCATTATTTATTATTCCAAATTACACATTATTAAGTGATTTAGGTTATGTATTTCAGGAAAAATATCACTAAATAATGTAGGATTCATTATTTAATCATGTTTATTTCATATATTTATTTTATTGATCCTTAAGTGTTGAAAACCTCTTGAAGTTTTTCATAATTTTGAAGTAGTTATATTTTTATATTAATTTATTTATTGATATAAGGGTAATATTTTTATATTGATGACTAATAGGTCAGGATTATTTAGATTATTTAATTATAAGGGACTCACACTCATTTTATAAGTAATATTTACAAAAAGGGTCATCAATTTTTAATTGTATCATCATCAACATGTAATATATTATCTATATCCATTAAAGGATTTAAATATAAAAATAATATAGCCCAAAATTACTATTTTTCATTATTATATAGATAATTTTTGAGAAAAATACTTCTTGTATTATCATGGATTTTTCATTATATAGTGTTATAAAGAAAAAAATTCCAGAATTTTTCTGAAGATTAATTATAATTGATTGTGTCATATTTTAGGCTTGATATACATTATTCATTTAAATATTTCTATTATTGTGAGTATAACTATATAAAATTGTATAATTATATAAACCATTTAATCCCATATTATCCTAACAATGATAAACACACCATATAATATATTATATAGTTGAGTTGATCCTTCAAAAAACAAGTTCCAATAGACAAGTTTATTTTTTACATGGGTTTTTTTGTTAATTATTGATTTTTTATTAAATAAATATTTGGTATAAAAAAAAATTCTAAAGGGTAATGACATAAAATGGGTTGTTATAGAAAATTTTTGATATATTTTAACTGTTTTTACAAAACAATGTCAATGTTTTAAAATAGAAGACTCATTAGTTTTCATATAGGATTCATTAATGGGTAAATTTGACATGTGATTCATCTATATACGGTTTTTAAAATCGATATTGGCCTTATTTTAATGTAAATTGTATCAATTTTGAGAAATGGTTTTTTCTAATTAAACATGTGCAACAAATGATATGTCTTAAAAACATGTGTCCATCATTTCACTCAATGATTATTTTTATCATTGAACTATTCACATATAATGTGATTCTTTATAATGATACTGGTACTATATCAACAGATTTAATTAGAAGATATATCTGATTTATTGGGTTGTAAAATATATTCAGTCTCTCATTATTCTTTTTTAAATCAATATGTTGAGAGTACACCCTGAGGTATAAGATAGAATATATAACTCATAGGCCTTAAATCACATGATGATCAGTCAAACAATCACAATGAGACCATGATTGGTGATCATGTGGGAAGAGATCATGTCTTAGGATAATAAAGGAATGATTGGAATATAATAATTTAATGAAGTAATGAGTGATATAATTCACACTAAAAATTTTGGAAATGTTTGTTACGTACATAGATAGTGTGCTTCCATAGTTTCATATACAAGTTCACCTTATATTCTCCTCAGCATATATCATGGTAGATAATCAAGACATCATTATATTGATATATAATTCCATATTCATGGATTTATTCCCATTATTTTCATTTTCCATGCTATGGATTGTGATATTGGGAAAAATTTACATTGGGTTCACACCTTAATGTTGTTAGTATAATTCTGTTGTAAGGTATAGTGAAGTGGAATAAACATATAAAATAAGTCTATGTGAATAATAAAACTAATTTACTCCAACATATCCCCCAATGTATAGTTAATATCATAATAGATATCAAGAATTATATTGATCTCAAGGTAGGTTGTTTTGTTTCATTATTGGGTAATAATAATTAAATAATTATCAATTTTATGTATTACACAATATATTCAATTATATATACATATATAGGATAGATGTAAAAAAGACAATTTATGTGATATTTATGATTTTATGAATTTTATTATTTAAATTTATAATATTTTTTTGATTCAAATGAATTTTTAGTGGATAATAAATACACAAAGTAATAATTATATAAAAAAATGAATTAATTGAAATATACAACACTCCTTTAGTGTAAAATGTCACTAAAAAGAACATAAAACCAAATCAAACTAATCATTGGATATTATATCATTTAAAAGTGAAAAAAAATTATGGAATAAAACAACGGAAAAATAATAAAATCTCCATTATTAAGAGATCTCATGAATTTCTTCATAATTGGAAATCAAAAATCATATATGAAAACAAATATTGAGGAAGAACATTATGAATGTGGAATGAATGTTGTATGATCCTGATGATAACTATTAAAACCAGATGTGTGACATACCAAGAGAAAATGAGAAACATGATTTTAGCATGTATATATATATGAAATAAGTATAGCTATTGAAAAAGTGGTAATTGGATAAACATGTAGCCAGTATTTATAATATTGTTTTTTATTAGAAAAATTAGAATATGATAAATAATAATGTGATAAAAATAATATAATCAAATATTATTTAAATATCTTAATTTTTATATTAATACTACTAAAATATGATATATTTTATTTATAAAATCTAAATAAATATTTTTCAATCTATTGAGTAGTGAAATTATATAATTATATATAAATAATTTAAAAAAAATTATTACAGAATATTTATTATAAATGCAATATTTTTTCCACGAACATATTTACTACGTGTTTTTTATTTTATAATAATACATTAATTTAACAACATCAAAAATTTAATTATAAATGTTCTAAAAATTTATTATTAATTTATTAAGAAATATAAATAGTATAATATTAAAATCAATCAATGTTTATGGGTAAATCATTAAATTTGAATATACAAACATGGAAAATAAATGATGATAGATTTTAGTCAAGATTTTATGGAGGAAATTTTATGATATAAATTTAAATAGAGGTATAATATGATAATATAGAATTTATATTCATTATTCAATCCTCGAGGAGTATGGATCCAGGAATTCATTTTTCCAATCTAATGACTAGTTTTTTTCATCTACTATGATTTGTACTTCTATCATGTGTAGAATTTATAGATTCTTCAAACTAGGGAAATTTAAATAGAATGGAGATCTAGAATATCTACATTTGAATTAAATTCCAAAAACTAATTTTTTTTTAATCAAAATAACTATATAAATAATTGGGGCATGGGGAGACACATGGGACGGTATTCTTTTTTCCATATTTGTTATCCTAATTTTATGGATGATATATTAATTTTAATCAACATAAATAAAACAATTATGATCAATTGATGAATGTAATTAAAACATATGGGGTTTTTTTTATAATGTTATTTAATTTTAATAAAATTTATTTGATTGTTGCTTGAAAACATTATTCTATAAAATGAAAACTCTTGGATAAATGGACTGGTAATAAAATTTGAGATTTCCATTTTTAATAGTTTACTGATCCTTCGGTTGTTGTTTATATATGTATTTAACATTTTGAAATCATTTTGGAAAATGTGGCTAGTTGTGTTTTGTTTTGGATGAAGAATTTCAATATTTTAGTTGAAATATCATCTTTATAAATGAAGTATTTTAATCAATTTATTTCCCCATAATCTCTATGATTGTTTTTTATGAAGTGTTTTTTTAAAAGATGGATGGGTTGTTTTTAGTCACCATATAGTTAAATAATAGATAGAAGTGGTTTAATTTGGATGGTTGGAAATATTTTTTATTTCTCATGAATGATTGTGTTCATAATTATTAAAATTTAAGAAAACTTATTGAATAATTTAATCTAATGATATCTTCTGAATAAATGGAAGGTTTTTCACACTATGTGTGATTTAATTATTCCAAACATGGGAAAATATATGATGTTACCAAAATGAAAATTTGAGATTATAAATCAATATTATAGAAGTGAATATTTTATTTACTTACTAAAAATTTGACCATTCTAGTTAGGTGTTGATTATGAGATAAATAATTTAATGGATGGATTTATTTCCACTCTTGAGATTTATTGAAAAGGACTTCTGATACCTGATATATATATTTTGAATGAAATTTAATATTTTAATTTAAATCATGAATATTATTTACATATAAAAAATATAAGGGAAAAATATGGTTTTATCAACCACTAATAATCTCTATAATTACATACCTAATGATAATGGTATTTTTTATATACTACTTATAAAAATATCAGTAGGACTAAAATGATAGATATTTTATTGGATTATCTTCATGGGGATATGAATTTTTTTCAAAATTTTTTATTTACAATATTAGTTGGAAAACATATCCTAATTATAGAGCTATTTTAATGAAATATATTGGGATTGTTTCTTGATGAATACTTTTATTTTTCCCTCTCAAAAAAATTTATAAGTACATCATATGGGCTGACTTATGACTTTTTATTGAGGATCAATTGATTTCAAGCAAAAAAAACATATATTTGGCTATTGTTAATATTTATTATATATAAAATAATATGACCATAAATGGATATTGTAAAAATTAAAATGAAAAATTAAAATTAAGCTAGAAAAATCAATGTAAAAAAATTTATTGAAAATTGAATGATGTTATATAGAAAATATATTTTCTTGAGAGAATCACCAAGAGTGAAAATTCATTATATCTTAAATAGTTTCATCTATAATTAATAAAAATGATTAATAAAATGCATGAGAATCCCTTTATTCCACTGACTTTAAATATACCACACACATAACGATCACTGAGATACTCCATATCCACCACGTTAATTAAGGGAAAATATTGCAAAAGAATATGTTAAACCTTATACGGCATGTGGTGACACCAAGGTTCCTAGCAGACTAAGACTACCCTCGGTCTAACTTTAAGTAAATAAGAAACATAAAAATTATAGCACACTTACATGGGTTCATCATTGTATTATACCCATGAGAATATCCTCGGTTTTACTACTCATGATCACAAGTATAAGAGTATGTAGTGAAGAAGAAAATAGGGGAATAAAACAAAATAGAGAAATAATGAGATATAAAAGTGAACACGTAAATTAAAATATGAAATTAAATTACAAAAATTAAAAGAAATGATAATTAAATACTAACATATTGAAAACTTCCATCAAAGGATGCAACTATGTTTCTATCCATTTACAATGGAGTTGAAGTAAATTTTTATAGTCATAGGGAGATAAATTGTTTTCTCCAAATCTTCCCACCGAATGTATGTGTGCGGTGTCCCTATGAAATGACAAAATTTAAAAAAAAATATTTGAGAGTTGTTCGTATATTTATCCTACTTCGACTCAAACAAATTAAGCTTAATAGAACTTATTTGAAAAGAGATATTTATAATTTACACTAGGTTGATATTATAAATAGATAACTCATTTTATTCCAACTCATCCTAATTCTAGTCCAATAATGGCCTTTCAAAATAAATAATAAGGTCGGGAAATCATAATAAAAGATTTTCATATTGATTTAATGTCTCTCCATGTTGATCTAGAGATAATTTGGTTTATAATATTTTAACATATGATCTCAATAATAAAACTCACCATATCTATACATATTTTTTGTGGACTAACATTAATTATGTATTTGAGCATTCAAATGTTTGATTAAGCTTTTTTCCCTGAATGATAAAATGGATTCCATCAATCATAAACACATATAAAAGTTTAATTTTTAAATTTGGATCATTGAAATAAAATCGGCTGAAAAATTTAAATAAATTAAAATAGTTAGATTTTAAAATATTCTATTTTTATAATTAAACTCAAAATTCTTAAAATAATATAAAATAATACAATTTACATTGTAATAAAACTTTTTTGGGATTAAAACAAAGAAATTATGAAAAAAAATTGAAATACTTTATCTATCAATTACACCAAAGTTAAACATTTCACCCCAAGGAAATCATCTTATACTAATGTCAGACCAAACATCTTAAAGTATAAATAACAAAAAAATCAATTATCCAGTCAGAGAAAATATTGTTCCTAAAACATGGAAATTTTTTTCCAAATCATAAAAAATCTTAAAACACTTTTATTTTTATGTTATTCTTCTAATAAATGTTATACCTTCTTCCTCGGAAAAATATTTCTCCCTTCAGGAAAGGATTTCTTTAATGTGGATTTGTTTCCTTTATAAAGAACATGTGTGATCCCATAGACATTCTATCCTTTTAATATCACTACACTATAGATCCAAAAATGTATACATCATGTAGAGTTTCCCATAGGTTGTTCTGAGGCTGAGTGTTGGATGGATATAAATTTAAAAAAATCCATGGTAGAATGAGGAGGATGAAGCTATAATGGGATGTAAATGAATTATTTTTTTTATAAATAATGATATGCTACCCAATCAACTTGAAAATGATTCTCCTTAAAAAACCCAATTTATATGAGAAATTCACACTTGGAATTTGTACATAAATGAATTTCTTCCCTTTTTCCCTAACATGTCACATTATTTCATCTTGAATTTAGATTTGGATTTCTTTAAAGAATCAAGATTTGGAGGAAAATATAGAAATATTTTGTTCATCAAAAAATGATGAACACCTAGCCCAAATTTTTAATGACATTTTAGGCCGCCCATCTATATTTAAATTATGATATTTTTCCACCAAATAATTAATAACTATGAAAGCACTTTTTCCTTCATTTCATCTCAAACAAATTCTACCAGAAAAGAAAATATATGACATCTTCTCCCTCCCCCACACTTGTAATCCATAATAATCATTCATTTAAGATTTAGATTGTGATGGAAAGGGAGAAAATTATTGTATTATTGTATAATTATATATTATTTAATGGATACAAAGATCTTAATAAAAGATATATGTAAAGGTAAGAAACAATAAGAGTTTAATGTAATGGGGGTTTCAATGTTGTGTCCCAATCATACATGAATCATTAAATAAACACTTACGTCTATTTGAAAGAGGAAAATAGAACTTTATAGATCATACAACATGTATCAAAACTATAATGAAAAAGGTAAATGTATGATGATGTTAAAAAGAATTATAAACCTCTTAGTTTGGAAAATATTTTCGACTCAGACAGTACTAATTCACAGGAGTTTAACAATAAATCAAAATCATCGATTAAAATGGTTAGAAATCATTGAAAAAAATCCATTAAATAATAATTCAAATTCTCAAACAATGAAATAATGAAATGTACCAACAATACCATTATGGGTTGAGTTATTCAATGAATTTAATTCATCAAAACATTTCTAAAAGCATAAACAAAAATGATGGCATGACAAAATCAATAAAAGATATCAAACATAAAATTAATGAACATCCAAATTTCATAAAAACATGTTAACATCCCCCCCCCTAACACTTAAACTATTTTCTTACCTCCATTTAGATCTAATTGGATCAAGTGAAAATTCATGCGTAATTTATATTAGGAAGTTATATAATAAAGAAAATTATAGACACAAACTGATTTATTTTTCAGTGGAGTCTTTGAGTTACACTTCTAACTTCTCCCACTTTTAAAACAAGTGTAAATAAATGAAAATATGTAAGAATATAAATAAAAAGGAAAAAATAAACAAGAATGAAAATGGAAAATTCTTGGTTAACCCCCCTTGAGGGTACTAGGTTTTAACTTTCCCAGTCAGGTAGATGTAGTGGACTATCCCCAGTTAGATAGTGGGTGTGGCTTGTTTGAGATGAATGAACACATGTGACTTTTTCCATTGTCTATGATTAGACACCATGATTAGAGAACCCCAAAGAATTTAAGAAAGTTTCCATCCATCAATAAATAACAAATATAGAATTTGACTTCATGTTTGGGAGTGAAAAGAAGATAGAGGTTCTCCCTGTTATCTTTTTTGGTTTCCTCCTCTATGTATTATTAAAATTTTCGTAGAGGAGGTAGTCACACCACATGCTTATCTAGATCTTTTTTATCAATAAGAAACACTTGGTTTGTCTCTTCCTTATCATTTGATATCTTCACCATTTTTCCCGTATAATAAATTTAAAAAAAGGAGAAGTAAGAAAACAATTCCACATGAATGATATTAAAATAATATGAATCAATTATGAAATCTACCCATAAATGCAAGTCATCGTGGAAATTGATCCAATCCATAAAGACCATATGAAAATAAATCTTATCAAGTGAATCTTATTCATCATCTTATAAAGAAATTGTGATATAAAAAGGTGCTGATTTTTTATTATTGAGTAAGGGAATATCCAGAATTAAGTATTCTTTAACAAATTGATTCTGGTATTCCTAAAAAAATGTTAATCTCCCATAGATATATAAGATTTCATGTTTTCATTAGGTTCCTCCTAAATAAATTGTTTATATGTGTATTATTTGATTGATTCCTCTATAAGCTCATTCTCACACTCCTCGGGTTCTTTGACATAAAAAATGATAGGAAAAATCTTTTCCACTACTGGTTCTAGTTCAGGTTCTAGTTCAGGTTTAGTTTCTAGTAGTTATTGAAATTTTCATACGTATTCAAAAATTCATGCTATTTTTATATCCATTTTCTCTAATATATCAATAATCCATTAAAAAATTTCATCAATATAATTATAGGAATATTTTCCACCCTAGATTGGTCACTCCATGAATAATAATTTTAATTGAATCATAACATGAACAAATATATATTTTTTTTTATTAATTTATAATTTTTGTCACGACCCGCCTTCACCAAAAGGAGGGGAGGGTGAGAATATTTCCAGGACCTTCCTTTTTTATGTTTAAGGAGAGATAATGACCCCCAAAACCTGCCTTCAATAGGTCCCGGAGTGGCGGCTGGCACCAAAGGTGTAGAAATTATACACAAATGGAAGGCATTACCCTTTTTTTGTTTTATAGGATCAGAAGATAAGAAGATGAAACCCAACAACACCAAGGTAAAATAAAAGTTAATCCAAAAGTAAACCATTCCCACATGCATGTTCCAAAAGTAAAAGCCACAAAATACAAAAAGGTGACTACAAAGGTAAGTACCAAAGAAGAAAAAACAGCAACTGCAACTGCCCCAAAGGTCGGAGCTACTATGGTCCCGCAAGATCCCCAAAGTCCTCCTAGAAACCTAAATGCAGTTTTATATACGTAGGGTGAGCATACTAGTACACTTAGTAAGGAAAACCAAAGACTCTCGTGCACTAGTGGGGAAACGTACTAAAGTCCCATGAGAAAAGGAGTAAGATAAACACCTATCAAGGTAAAATATCCACCCAATCCTCACCAGGGCACACTCCCCAAATAACTCCAATAAATTAATATATATAATAAGAGCACATCGATGTTTGGGTACCCTGAGCCACTTTCCCACTAGTTATTGAGACATCCTATGCATCGAACCAATCCCACCATTCTCACCGCAGTCCCACTGCCACACCTGCCCGCACACACCTAGCCCACAACCACATGCAATCCCACTGCCGAATCCTTCCTGCAAACACCTTGGCCCAAAACAGTCACACGTAACCACTCCTTCAAACACCTAGGCCAGAACAATCACTACCATTCCCGAACACACCTGGGCTAGAAGATCTTCTGCCACGCCCGAAGACTCTTGGGCCTCATCCTGAAGACACATGGGAAACCACCTGCCGCACACACCTATCCAACCACCACACTACCACGCCCGAAGGTTTGTGGGATTATAATGGACCTCAGGCCATCACAGCATGCGCGAAGATACTTGGGATATCCGGGAAAGGGAGCAGAAATGGAGCTAATAACCATCCACTAATTATAGTGTTGGGAAAAATACCCTCCCCCATGAAATGGGGGAGTTCGGCACTAGTTCTCAACTTGGGTGAGGCGCGAATAAGAAACACAAAAGTACAAATATAGATATAGGTAACAAGCACTCACACAAAGTTTAGGTTTTTATTTAGTCCTCCTTGGGAGAACAAATAGCACTACGTCCAAGTCACGAATCTCGCCAGAAAAACTCATTTGTCTCATTCTTGTTTCATGTTCAGTAATAATGTTCGAATAAGTTTAATCACTTCTAGGAAACTAAGCCATAAGTATAACCATGGAAAAGAAACCAACCAAACGCCAACTAAGCATCCACACCGGGTTCTCTTGTAAAGTCACAACAACAAAAGGAAAGTGAGAACCCACGAAGTACTGGAACTAGACAACCCCGAGACACTGCCCCGTGTCCCCTCCCCCAAAACGTTTTCTCAAAAACAGAGGATCCCACCCCAATTCGTGATTATAAACAAGGTAACCACCCGGTCTTAAAACTCGCAAACACTGAATCCATAACAATAGGGGATCCTATCCCCAATTCCACAATCATCGAGAGTATAAAAACAGGGTATCCCATCCCCTACAACATCTCTAGCAACCGGCCCATGGAAGAAGAACAAACAAACCACTACCATCAAGCAAAATAGGCCCATGCAGTATTTTCAGATTTAATGATTTTACACGCTCCATGATTTCAATTTCCATGTATTTTAATCGGGGGTTATCATAGAAGGATAGATCTTGGTGCTTTCAATTTATTCAGCCGGTTATACATGATTAACCGATTTACTTTTCACAGCAGGAGTTTACTATTACAAAATAATCCATTAAAAGCACTACGAGGGGTTCATTAGTGCACAGACAATGACCACCAACGGCCTCGATTTTCCGAAGGCATAAGACAGCATAACTCAGAATGATGATCATAATATAAACAACATCAACGATCACATCCCCCCTTCTTTCCTTATAGAATCTGTTCATTATCTTTATTTAGGTCTGGTTTATCAAATTCTACGGAAACAAAAGCACGCCCACCCCGCATGATACACAAAACATAGAGACGAATGAGAAAATTCCCTAATTGTTGATAGACGATCGACGCTTAGGCCGGGCGCGGAACTTTACGGATAACGATGCGGCTCTCCCGATGCAACAGAAGTTGTTCGTGAAAAGCCGCGATCGAGGAAAGAAGAAACCACGGCTAACCCTTAGTTTATAAGGGTCACGGACGGTTGTGATAAGAAGGCGGAACCGCGTAAGGCGCGGGGTCGTGGGTTGGCCATGTGGCCCCACACATTATTAAAGGGGTCGGTGGTTTAAACTGATGCATTAATTCATTAAGTATTTAATTAAAACACTTATGGGAGTTACAGGTCTTTAAAACACGCTTAAACGAGTCAGAATAGGGTTTAAAACCCTAATTGCGCAAGAAGGAACGCCACTGGAAAGAACCCATGGGGGTAGGCCAGAACCACCGGTAGCTGAGAGCTACCGGTGGGTGACAGCTACCGGTAGGCCGAGCTACCGGTAGGCTAGAGCTACCGGTAGACCGAGCTACCGGTAGGCTGCAGCTACCAGTAAACTGAGCTACGGGTAGGCTGCAGCTACCGGTAGACCGAGCTACGATTAGACTGTAGCTACTGGTAGGCCGAGCTACCAGTAGACTTCAGCTACAAGTAGACCGAGCTACCGGTAGGCTGCAGCTACCGGTAGATCCAGATACAGGTAGAAAGAGCTATCGGTAGCTGCAACTACCAGTGGACCGAGCTACCGGTAGATAGAGCTACCTGTAGGCTGCGGCTAACGGTAGACCGAGCTACCGGTAGGCCTAATACCGGTAGGCTAAGGCTACCGGTAGGCCTATACCAACGTGATTCCCAGACCAGAAAACCCAACATGAGGTTTTCACAAAGTAATGGACCCCAAAAACCCGGGCCATTACATCAGATACCTCTTAAACGATTCTCTTCCTCGAGAATCAAAACAAACCACAAGGAAAAGAGTGGGTCCGAAAAACCACCTCGAAAGATACCTCTTAAGAGTGAACCCATGCTACCTAAAAACACTTCCCTATCAAGAACCAAGAAACAAACCAAGCCAAACTTCCAAGGCATGTGGATTGGGGAGTCTCCTGCCCCATGTCAAGATATTATCTGCTTTGGGCGGCACTGACTCGCCCGCACAGGTTTAATCGCATCCACCTTAATTCATATTGATTAGGGGTCGGGTCCTCTCCTCCCCCATAGCTAGGGATTTTCACACACATCCATAGGAAGAAAAACAGTACATTCCATAGCAAAAATACAAAACGTTCTACTACAATAGGTATAACAAAGAAGAAAACTCAAAACAACTATGGGTACTGGGTACGCATCTGTGCTTCCCTCTCCCACGTACTCTCCTCAAGCCCACCATGTCTCCACAACACATGAACCAAGGGAATGGTTCACACACGAAGCTCCTTCTCCTTACAATCCTCGATCCTCAATAGTCTCTCCACAAAATTCACGTCATCCTCGATGTCCAGCTCACCCCAATCAAGGATGTGTGAATCATCGTGCAGATACCAGTGGATCTGTGACACATGGAAGACATCATGTATCCTTAGTAGTGGTGGTGGTAACCCTAGATGATAAGCCACTTCGCAGACCCGCTGCAACACTTTTAAGGGTCTGATGAACCTGGGAGAAAGCTTACTCCCCTTGTTGAACCTCCACTACCCACGCCGAGGGGAGACCATCAAGAACATGTGGTCTCCAACCTCAAACACCAAGGGCCTACTCCTAGTATCAGCATACAACTTATGTCGGTCCTAGGCCGCCTTCATCCTTTCTCGTATGAGCTGAACCTTCTCTGTCGTGCTCTACACCACTTCCAGGCCATGGATGAATTCATCTCCTACTTTGGTCCAACACACGGGTGAATGGCATGGCCTCCAGTAAAAAGCTTAAAATGGGGCCATACCGATGGTAGAGTGGTAGCTATTATTGTAGGAAAACTCTAAGAAAGGAAAGTATCAAACTGATGATCCCCCTAAGTCTAGAACACAAGCCCGCAGCATATCCTCCATGGTCTGGATGGTGCGCTCTATCTGTCCATCTTTCTGGGGGTGGAAAGTAGTGCTAAGGCGTAGCTGGGTGCCAAAAGCATGCTACAATCCTCTCCTGACTCGTGAGGTAAATCGTGCATCCCTATCCGAGACTATAGACCTCAGAATCCCATGCAACCGCACCACCTCATCCATATACCTTCGCGCCAAAGCATCCACTACACTCGACTCCCTGATTTCCAGAAAGTGAGCTGATTTCGTCAACCTTTCCACTACCACCCAGATGGAGTCGTATCCCCCTTGGACCTTGGGTAGTACCATGAAGAAATCCATCAAGATTTTATCCCACTTCAAATTGGGGACATCTAGAGGCTGAAGTAGCCCTCCTGGAACTCGGTGTTCATCCTTAACTTGCTGACACACTAATCACTTGGCCACAAATTCTGCCACCGCTCTCTTAACTCCAAGCCACCAAAACTGCCTCTTCTGTCCCTGGTACATCTTGGAAACTCCTGGGTGCACTGCCAGGGGTGAGTTGTGGAACTCACTAAGAACCTGTCGCGCATCACCTCCGAAACAAACAACCTTCCTTGGAAAAGCATCTGGTTCTGACCATCCTCTATCCATCCTTCCGGAGCATTTCCCTGGTCAACTCGGTCACGCATCACTTCGCACTCCGGGTCTCCCCACTGAGACTCCTACGCTTGCTGAAACAGAGATTATTGCACTGTCATCTGATATAGGCAGCCTCTACTGCTATCCATCCTCGCATCCAAGTGTAAAGCAGCCAACTCCTCTATCGCATTCCAGGCGTTCAACGACTCTTGGACCGCATCCTTCTATGTCCTTCTGCTCAAGGCATCAGCCACTACATTTCCCTTTCCCTCAGTATAAGAGATCTCAAAGTCATAATCCTGGAGGAAGTCCACCCATCTTCGTTTTCTCAAGTTTAGGTCCCACTGGGAGAAGATATACCTCACGATTTTGTGGTCTGTGAAGACCAAAAGGCGTTCTCTGATGAGGTAGTTCTTCCATAATTTTAGCGCAAAGATGACCGCTGCAAGCTCCAGGTCATGGGTGGCGTAATTACGCTCATGAGGGCGTAGCTTCCAGGAACCATAAGAGATCACCCCTTGTCACTCCATCAACACACATCCCAGGCCCTATCCTAAAGCATCACAGAACACCTCATTAGCCGCCCCTTCGTCTGGTAATCTCAGCACTGGGGCACTAACCAACTTCTACATTAGATAGCTGAAGGCTGACTCGCACTGCTCACTCCACACGAAAACCTGGTCATTCTTGGTCAGAGCTGTCAAAGGGGCTACTACTCGGGAGAAATTGGGTACGAACCTCCGATAGTATCCTTCCGGCCCGAGGAAACTATGGACCTCTGCCACATTCTTGGGTGCTGCCCAGGAAACAACTACCTCAACTTTTGATAGGTCCACCACTACCCTTTTCTCGGACACCACGTGCCCGAGGAAGTGTACTTCTCGTGTACAGAACATGCATTTCGACAACTTCCCATAGAGCTGATGCTATCGGAGGACCTCCAAAACTGTCCTCAGGTGCTTCGTATGGTCTTCCAATTATCTCGAATAGATCAGGATATTGTCAATGAACACAACCACAAACCGATACATGTACTCCAGGAAGATGGAGTTCATAAGCCCCATGAACACAGATGAAGTGTTTGTAACGCCGAAGGGAATAACCACGAACTCGAAGTGTCCATACCTGCATCTGAACGTCGTCCTCGGGATGTCACCCTCCTTCACTATCAACTGGTGATACCTAGACTGCAGGTCGATCTTCGATAACCATCCTGCCCCATTCATCTGGTCGAAAAGATCGTCTATTCTCAGAAGAGGGGAGCGATTCTTGATCGTCACCTGATTCAGCCTCCTGTAGTCTATGCACAACCTGAGGCCACCATCTGCCTTCTTTGCGAACAAGACTGCAGCGCCCCATGGTGATGCACTCGGGGGAACATAACCCCTCTTCATTAGATAGTCAATTTGGATCCACAACTCCCGCAGATCTGAAGGCGTCATCCTGTAAGGTGCCATCGAGATCGGACGAGCGTCGGGCTGCAGGTCTATCCCGAACTCGATATTACGTCGAGGGGGTAGAGTTTTCACCTCTTCAGGGAGGACGTCCATAAACTCACGGACGATCTCTGGCACATCCACCATTTCAGCATCTACTGACCCTACTGACAGCTCAGCTAGCAAGGAGAGGAGGGGTTCCCCTCACTTGTCTCCCTTCTGACTGCTCCGCTCACCAGTGAAAACAACACGCCGGCCACCCAAGTCTGAGAACACGACCCTTCTTCCGAATAATTCAATGAAGGCACACACAGAGAATAGTCAGTAGATGCCTAGGATGACATCGTATGGTTGTATCTGTAGCAGAAGAGGATCCCTAACTGACTGATGTGGCCCTATCATCAGTCTGCATCCCTGGAAAACAAACAACAAGTCTGTCTGACCCCTGACTGATGTGCTCAACACCAGGGTCACTGGGAGTCTCTCGTCATCTAGACCCAATGCACGGGCTATATTGGGTGCAACAAAGGAGTGCAAAGCTCCGGTATCGAACAAGGCATAATCAAGGGTACTAAACAAACTGATCGTTCCTCGAACAACCTCCGGCCCTGCTGGAACTACTGACTCTATGGCGTGTAACTGTCCACGTCCATCTCCCCTTCCCCTCGGCTGTCGGTCACCTCCCCGGCCACACCCCGGTCAAGGTCCTTGAGGTGTGCCCTGAGGTGGGCCTCCTCCTCCAACATCTTCCCTCTGAGGATCGGGAGCTCGCTGTCCCTGCTGCTGCTGCTGGAAAGGCCTGGCTGGAAGCTGCTGTTGGGGCGGGTAGTGGGGCTGTCCGCCACCTACATACTATACCCGGTCCGGGAACTGACTCCGGAGATGCCCAGGGCTCCCATAGATGAAGAATCACGGTCCTGGGCCCGAAGGAAAAGGGCGAGGACCAGGGGATCGAAACCATAACTACTGCGGCCTGCTCTCTGTCGGTCGGAACCTGGAGGGTCCTAACGCTGGAGGCCTGGTGCTGACGGCCTTCCCCTTCGATGGTCCCATCTGGATCCCCTCTTGTGACACTCCTCCTAAATAATACATCCTCTCCACCAATTTGGCCTTCTTCTGGACCTCCAAGTACGTCGAAAGTGTAATGGGGGTAACAGCATACTGGAGGGAGGGTCAGAGCGCCTCCTCCAAACGTCTTTCCTGATAGTCCTCTTCGGGAAAGGGGTCCGGAGCAAAACATAGGAGGTCCTTAAACTTGATCCCTAGCTCCCTCATGGACATAGTCCCCTACAGGATGGAGAGTAGCTCCTGTCTCTTTTCCGCCTTCATCGCCGAAGAGAGGAATTCTGCCCGGAACTCCCTCTCAAAATCAGTCCACGCCACCTCAGACTGTCTCCTCTCCCCTAGGTAAAGCGTCCACCACTGACGCGCAGAACCCCACATCTGGCTGATGGCCAGAGGAACCCAGTACTTGGTCGGGGCCCGAATCTGGCTAAAGGCTATCACTAGCTCCGCTAGCCAGCCTTCCGTCTTCATGTAAGAGGTGATGCCCTCGTACTTCTCGAGGGTCTGTCACTGGAAGGCCCGAAGGGTCTTCTGCCATTGGTCATCCTATTATTCTCGATCATCTCTTTACCAATCTGCCAAAGTAGTCTGCGAGGCCTCGATCGTCTGTACCACATGCGGTCGCCTTCCAGGTGCCATAGCTGCAAGGTAAACCAAGAATGCCTAAGCCCAAGTAGTGCAGAATATTGTTTTTAAAACTTCTTAAGCTTTTCATTTATTCTTAATTCCCAAAACACCCCATAAATATGAGAACATAAGTCATTATGATGCATGTACCTTTCCTAGGGTCTCTACCCTGCAATCAGTGTGGCCTCACTTGGTGGTTCGGTAGGTCCAGAGTCCTTGCATTGGATCACGGGGGGCCCTAAAATCTTGTGTCCTAGCCGGTTTCCCTGGCCTAATTCACGCACCGAGGTCACCCAACATTGTTCCCTACCATCCCATGAAATCCTCACTATGCCTAACTCCAGACTCTATCCAATCTCTCAGCCGTTAGCTCTGATACCATTCATGTCACGACCATCCTTCACCAAAAGGAGGGGAGGGTCAGCAGATTGCCAGGCCCTTCCTTCATTAAGTTGAAGGAGAGATAATGACTCCTGAAACCCACCTTCAATAGGTCCAGGAGTGGAGACTAGAACCAAGGGTATAGAAATTACACACAAATGGAAGGCATTACCCTTTTTTTGTTTTATATGATCGGGAGATAAGAAGATAAAACCCAACAACACCAAGGTAAAAGAAAAGTAAATCCAAAAGTAAACCATTCCCACATGCATGTTCCAAAAGTAAAATACACAAAATACAAAAAGGTGACTAAAATGTTAATTACCAATGAAAGAAAAATAGCAACTGCAAATTCCCCAAAGGTCAGAGCTAGTATGGTCCCACGGGATCCCCAAAGTCCTCCTGGAAACCTGAAAGCAGTTTTATATGTGTAGGGTGAGCATACAAGTACACTCATTAGGGAGAACCAAAGACTCTCATGCACAAGTGGGGGAACGTACTAAATTCTTGTGAGAAAAGGAGTAAGCCAAACACCTATTAAGGTAAACAATCCACCCAAGCATCACCAGGGAAAACTCTCCAAATAACGCAAGTCAAGTAATATATATAATAAGACCACATCGATGTTTGGGTACCCCACGCCACTTTCCCACTGGTTATTGAGACATCCTACGCATCGAACCAATCCCACCATTCTCACCGCAGTCCCACTGCCTCACCCACCAGCACACACCTGGGCCACAACCACACGCAGTCCCACTACCTAATCCCGCCCGCACGAACCTGGGCCCAAAACTGTCACACGTAACCACACCTGCAAACACCTAGGTCATAACAACCACTACCACGCCCGAAGACACCTGGGCTAGAAGATCCACTGCCACTCTCGAAGACACCTGGGCCTCATCCCGAAGACACTTGGGAAACCACCTGCCGCACACACCTGGCCAACCACCACAATACCCCGCCCGAAGGTTCTTGGGCTAATAATGGACCACATACCATCACAGCCTGCCTGAAGACAAAAGGACTATATGGGAAAGGCAGCAGAAAAGGAGGTAATAACCAGCCACTAATGAGAGTGTTGGAAAAAACACCCTCCCCCATGAAATGGGGGTGTTCGTCACTAAGTGCTCAACATGGGTGGGGCGCGAATAAGAAACGAAAAACTAAAAATATAGATATAGGTAACAATCACTCACCCAAAGATTAGGTTTTTCTTCAGTCCTCCTGAAGAGCACAAACAGCACTGCATCCAAGTCACGACTCCCACCAACAAAACCCATTTGTCTCATTCTTGTTTCATGTTCAGTAATAATGTTCAAATAATTTTAAGCACTACTGGGAAACTAAACCATAAGAATAACCAAGGAAAAGAAACCAGCCAAACGTCAACTAAGCATCCACACACAGTTCTCTTGTAAAGTCACAACAACAAAGGAAAAGTGAGATCTCGCAAAGTACTGGAACTAGACAACCCCGAGACACTGCCTCGTGTCCCCTCCCCCAAAAAGGTTTCTCATCAACAGAGGATCCCACCCCAATTCGTGGTTATAAACAAGGAAACCACCCGATCTTAAAACTCGCAAACACTAAATCCATAACAATAGGGGATCCCATCCCCGATTCCATAACCATAGAGAGTATAAAAATAGGGGATCTCATCCCCTCCCACATCTCCAACAACCAGCTCGTGGAAGAAGAAAAAACAAACCACTACCATCAAGAAAAACAGGCCCATGCAGTATTTTCAGATTTAATGATTTTACACGATCCATGATTTCAACTTCCGTGTGTTTTAACCGGGGGTTATCAAAGAAGGATAGATCCTAGTGATTTCAATTTATTCAGTCGGGTATATGTGATTAACCGATTTACTTTTCACAGTAGGAGATTACAATTACAAAACAAGCCATTTAAAGCACTACGAGGGGTTCATTAGTGCACAGACAATAACCACCAACCACCTCAATTTTCTGAAAGCGTAAGCAAGCATAACACATAAATATGATCATAATATAAAGCACATCAATAATCATAGCCCCCCCCCCCCTTGTTTCCATATAGAATCTATTCATTATCATTATTTAGGTCTGGTTTATCAAATTATATAGAAAGAAAATCACGTGCACCCCGCATGATACACAAAAGAGAGAGATGAAGGAGAAAATTCCCTACTTGTTGATAGACGATTGACGCTTTGGTCGGGCGAGGAACTTTATGGATAACGATGCGGCTCGCCCGTTACACCAGAAGCTGTTTGTGAAAAACCGCGATCGAGGAATGAAGAAACCACAGCTAACCATTAGTTTATAAGGGTCCTGGACGGTTGTGATAAGAAGGGGGAACCGGTATGGTGCAGGGTCGTGGGTTGCCCATGTGGCCCCACACGTTATTAAAGGGTTCAGTGGTTTAAACCGATGCATTAATTCATTACGTATTTAATTAAAACACTTATGGGTGTGACCCGTCTTTAAAACACACTTAAACGAGTCAGAATAGGGTTTAAAACACTAATTGCGCAAGAAGGAATGCCACTGGAATGATCCCGCTGGGGTAGGCCAGAGCCACCGGTAGCTGAGAGCTACCGGTGGGTGACGGCTACCTGTATGCCGACCTACTGGTCGGCTGCAGCTACAAGTAGACCAAGATACTGGTAGGCTGTAGCTACCAGTACACCGAGATACCAGTAGGCTGCAGCTACCAGTAGACCGAGCTACCGGTAGACTGCCGCTACAGGTAGACCGAGCTACCAGTAGGCTGCAGCTACCGGTAGACCGAGCTACTGTCAGGTTGCAGCTACCGGTAGACCGAGCTACCGGTAGACAGAGCTACCAGTAGGCTGCGGCTACTGGTAGACCGAGCTACTAGTAGGCCTACTACCGGTAGGCTCAGGCTACTGGTAGGCCTAAACCACCGTGATTCCCAGACTAGAAAACACAACATGAGGTTTTAAAAAAGTAATAGACCCCAAAAACCCAAGACATTACAATTTATTTTACTTTATTTAAATACACGAAAATTATTTTTAAATTAAGAATAAAAAAGTGAGTAAAGAACACTTGGTTTCTTAGAAATGGTGCCCATATGATAAATCATTTTCCTATGATCTCTAAACAATATATATAAATAAATTCTACATAGGGGATAACCAAGGTCATTCCCTTGAGGTGCTTTTGTAGTCAATCACTCACTACAAATATTTCGCTTTATTAATAATATTTTTATGCGAGAAAAAATGAACCTAAATTGATATTGGTGAAAGAAGAATGAAAAAATAAAACAAAACACAAAAATGAAATGAAATCACAATGAATGCAGAAAAAATGATGTTAGATAGAAAGGTAATATTCACAAGAGAAGCACACCAAGTGATCCTTCATTGTCTCTTATATAGTATTAAATTTACATAATGAACATGCTCCATCGTATGCATAAACATACCCTTATACATATGATTTTGAATATAATGTACACTTAATGATATTCTAGATACCACACCCCCCCCCCTCCTCGTTTGAGGTAAAATATTGCAGAAGGGAAAGGTAAACCTCATGTGTAAAGTAGAGATAGAAAAGTGAATTTCCCACCAGGTCCACCTCAGAATAACTCTAATAAAATAAGAAACATTAAAAATGATACCTAAAATACAATGGTTCATCACTAGAGGAATTCCTTGGGATCTTCCACACATTATTTAATCATAATCAATAATATTATAGTTCATTGTGTAGAAGAAAACATTGGATGAAAACTAAAGTGAGAAAGAGTAAGAGAGAATGGAGAACTAAAAAATTAAAATGTAAAATTGAAATTAAATAACGAAAATAAAATCAAATCAAAAGAAAAAATATAGAAAATGGAAAAAAATTAAACCCATATGTTGTTAACACTTTAGAATAAAGATGAGGTGAATTTTTATAGGAAAAGAAGGAATTTTTTGCTCCAATGTTTTCCTCCAAATGAATGTGCATGGTGTCCCAACTAAATGACTAAATTAAGAAATGTTTTAATATTTAATGTCGTTCATATATATAATCTACATCCAAAAAATAATTTTTAACCTAGTAGATCATGTTTGAATAATGATATATCTAATATACACTGGGTTTTTATTCTGGATAGGTGGCACTTCGTATTCCAACTCAAATGAATTCCAGTACATTTATGAATTCTAAAAGAAGGAAAAACGCATGAGAACATTAATTAATGTTTTTAATCCACATATATTCCTTATTAATGTTTATTGTGAGCTCATTTGGTTTATTATTTTATAACTTATGGGACCAAAATTAAAATATGACAGATCTATTCAGAGTTTTAAGGCCAAACAAGTGTGCCGTATTTTGGCCTTCTAATGGTTGATTGAGCTTTCTCTCCTAAAGGATAGAAAGATACCCAAAAAATATAAAATCCAATATAATATTTTTATTTATATTTTTATTTGTGAATTTTATTTTATGGGATGAACGTTGATGTAAATTAAAATATTTAAATTTCAAAATTATCCAATTTTGAAATTAAGAACAAAAAAGATCAAAAAGAATAACATGTGACAATTGACCGTGAAATAACACTTTGTTGAGATTAAAACCCTGAATTTAAGAAATAAATTAATATATTTTCAATATTTGTTTCTGGTGTACATGTTTTTTAATCATTTATAAGAGTTTATGAATCATACATTTAATAAAATAGTGTTTTTAATGGGATTTTAGAGGTACTATTGTTGTATCATTTATATTTCAATTAGGCTGGAATTTTTTTAATTTCCAATTAAATAATTCTATATAAGGATAGTTAATAATAATGTATTTATTATTAGTCTGTAAATCATTGTCACTCTATGTTTAATATTATGGTGTATGCATGAATAGGTATCTCTTGGTGTTGGTAAAATTGTGATTCCTAATTTTATTATTGGAATACTCAATATTATAAAAGAGATTGTCATTTAATTAATAGAGGAAACACTATAGTATATACATTATAAGTAGAATGTAGAGATTTAATATTAGAGGTAGAGGAAGATTATAGTGGAAAGAGGTTGTTGGGTTTGGTGGTGTCCTCCACATTATGGCTATAAGATGAGTACAAAATGTTCAACTTTTGATATTATTTTAATAGGAATAATGACTATATGTGATGAGAGTGCATCTATGATTCTCAATTTAATGGGTAATTATGGTCATGGTCCATCTGTGGAAGCTACTGTGAGGGTGTTTCTTAGTGGTATCAGTTAATTCCAATAAAGATGTATACAACTTTCCATCTTTCAAAAATATTAACCAATAATTGTAAGTTTTTTAAAATGTTGGATGGTTCCCATTACACAATCCTATATAATAGTTTTTTCAAGTAAATTGATAGTGGAATAGGTAACCACCATCCGACTGTCTATAATATATGGGAACATGTTGGTTGACTATATTACTTCGCATGAGCGATCAATTATAGGTTTCGTGATTTAAATATCCCCTTAGATTCTCCCTTTTATTTGAACATAGTTCATTATTATCAATGTTTTGGGACAATAAATTCTTTATCCACCTTTTAAATATATGTATTTATTTTTTCTAACTCAATAATTTTATTTTATTATGTTTTGTAACTAAAATAACAGTGATTTTTCAAAAAAAATCATTGATCAATAAATAATGTAGCAATATTTATTTTATATTTTCATTTAAAATATATATTTATAATTTTGAAAATTTTGATTAACCAAAATTGATATAAATTTTCTAAAATTAATAACAATATTATCTTATTAAAAAAATGTACGTTTTCTTATATAATTTAATTTTTCATTGAACATCAAAAAATATTAATTTTACCAAAAGAGTAAATTTTATTAATTTATATGAAATAGTGAGAAGAATATTATTTTTTTGTGCAAAAAATTTTATAATATGTAAAATTATACATTTTGAAAATATTTTATTTAATTTATTGGACCTATGATTATCATTTCAATAACATAAAAAAAATATTTTCCAATAAAAAACTGATTTGACCTTTTATATTAATTAAATATCATTTAGATAAAATTTTGATGTCCATATATTTTAATGTTATAAAAAATTATTTTAAATTCCCTATGAAAATTATATCATGAAAATACTATTCATTGATAAATTTTCCCAACACAGAAATTTTAATCATGAAAATACACTATTTTGATATATATTTTTACAAGTCACATGCCCCAATCATAAAATTGTTTTTTCATAAAAATATAAATAATTATTTATATAATTTATTTAATATTTGGAATAATCACATCCATGTTATAAAAAAATTAAATTCATACTTTTATTTATTAATATTATAAAACATTAATAATAAATAATTACCACTACCGAACCAAAAATTAGAAAGTTGAATATTGTATGAATATATGACATCAAACCTGTTTAAAACCAATATGAAAATTAAATTATGATATATTATATAATATTATAAGTTTAAAGTACATTATTTTACATATTTAATACACCTTAGATGTTTATAATATTCGCCCATTATATTAAGTTGTTATAACTACAAAAATATTATTCAAAAAACACTTAAAAGTGGTCTCGCTCCTCCCTTCAAGGAACCCCCAAAATTCGTTTTACATATTAAAATATACAACTATTATTCAGATTTAAACCAATTAATTTTCTTTGATATTTTAAATATAATATATTTTCAAATGATCTACATTTGAAATGATTCTTCCAATGTATATATGAAGTCCTCATCATGAGTACTTTTTCCCTTACATTTCTTTTCATTTGTAAAACCCAAAATATAATTTTATAATTCATATATAATGAAATAATTAATATGTTTATATTAAATTGCATTGTTTTATTTCAGATATTATTAAACACTCTTTACCAATTCAATGAAAAAATTAAACTGTCAATTTTTTCTGTGTTGTCCACCATCTCCATGAAGCGGTGGCATCTGTTTTTCCACCATAACCACAATTTTGTAATTAAAATTGTGAAATTATATAAAAACCATGAAATAAATATTATAATTAATAAAATTAAAGGAAAATTTATAATCTATCATCATTTCTTTACATTCTTGTGGAAATTAAAATTTTAACCATGCAATATACGTTTTACCACCACTATAAAGTAACATATTTTATTTTTTAGATAGTTTAATTAATATTTATGAAAAAATGTTCGAATATGATCCAATAACATAAAATTATATAAGTAAGATTTTACGAATTATTTGATATTGAATGTTTTACAAAAATTTTCACTTTCAAAATCATAATCAACCATTAATTTTTGTATATTATTGTTTGAGTTGGTTTAACCAATAATTTTTAAAATTCTGAAAAAATAATATAATTTTTTACTTTTTAAACATAAATTATAATAAAATATGATACATGTAGGAAAATAAGTATTTTAATTTTTCTCTATAATTGAAACATTAATATTGAAACATTAATTAAGATGCCCTTGTTCATCTATCTAAAATTACTGAAACATGAATGTCACCAATTTCTTCTACGAATACCAAAAAAACATCTATAGAATAAAATTAAAACATAATAAATAATTAAAAAACAGTTCCATTTATATTTTGTGAATAACCAAATTTGGGAGAAGAAATATTATCAAAACCTATATTAAGAGACATGTTCAAAATAACCAAGATTATAAATAGATTATATTGAAGATAACTACAACTAACTAATAAACATGTAAGAAATAATAAAAAATGAATTTTATACTGGTATATATATTTAAATAAGGTTATGAAAAAGGTAATTAAGATTATTATTACTATTATACCAAACATTCAAGGAATTTGAAGGATTTCATTAATTATTTTAAGGGGTTAAATGTTATAAATGATATTTCTTGATAGGTAATTTTAATTGTGAACCATGATTTATTTAATAAGGTGTTATTATACCTTAATGAACATTATTTTTAGAATAATTATTTAATTTATTGGGATTTACTATCTATATCATGTTATTTTTGAAAAATAGATTTTTACTCAATGGATATTGAAGTTATATTGTTTAATTGTCTCTATTTTGAATTCTGTGAGATGTGTTTGGTAAAATTCACAAATAATTATTTAATTTTCTGAAATAGGTAACAGATTAACTATAAAAATATTGAATTAATTTCATTTTATGATATTTAAATTTCCATTTCATTATAACCATATCATCCAATGATTAACTTTCCTTTACATATATTCATTTACATGTTTAAAAGAGTTCCATTTTTAAAAAATAATTATCCATGAATTGATAGGTTCGGTGTATTTAAAGACTAGATACATAATATTCTTATTAGATATTTTTATTATTTCTACCAAATGAAACCATAATAAACAGAATTATATTCAATTAACTAATATTAATCATCCTTAACACCTTATGAAATAAAACATAATAATGGTGGAATCTCAAAAACATTTTAATGGGTGAATAAAACATTTCATCAATGATTTCTTATAATGGAAATTTAAAAACATGATCATATCTGAAATATTATAAAATTCTAAGTGAAAACCATAAAATAAAATTAGTCCCCAATATAGATGGCATAAAAACCAAAAACTACAAAATGTTATAAATGAAAAATAATAAATAAATCCTAGTTTATAATCATTTAATATAAACCTTTTATCATAAAATCATAAGATAACAATGAATAACATCCCTTGTCTATAACATAAACATTATCAAAAATAAATATTACATTCTTCAGCCACACTATTAGAACCCATTCATATGAGAAATTAATATGTACTCTTTAATACCTATCTCCAGATATTTGAACTCATATAAAACACATTAAAGGGTGATATAGGACCCCACACATCATTCATCCACACTTATGTGTGATAGTAAACCACAATTAAAATATATCATCATAAATAACCCATGTAAATAAAATTGGAATTAAAAAAATAAATAGAACATCATACCCATTCCATAACAAATCCATGGAACAAAATAGATTTCAAAAAACATCCAAATAGAAATCATTCACTTTTCAAAAAAACCTGTTTATATAAAAATGGGTTTCAAAAAATTTATTAATATTATAAAAACATGATATAAGTAAATTGAAATAAAAAAAGTGATCACCCAAAAATGAAAATCACATATTAAATGAATAATGTACAATAAAACATGAAACGTTACATAATTGGATATATATATATATTTAATATAGACTGGAAAATGAAAACAAAATAAAGAAAATATTTCGTGATATATTTTTTGAAACTAATGAGGTAAAAGTCCTTATTAAGATTTTATTTTTAGAAATAATTCTTTATTTATTGTAAAATGATGAAAATAAAAAACATAATGGTTATGGATTTGAATTAAAAATCATTTTTCCCAATAAAAAATGAGTATATCATTCAAAATGGATTTTCATGGAAAATAATGTTCAATAATAAATTGTATAAATCAAACAATTGACTTTGATTTACTATGTCCCATACAGTTACCATTAATTTATATGGAAGTGCATTTACCTTGTTATAATAATTTTAAAAATATTAATAATATATTTCATAATGTAAATCATATAAATTTACCTTCTTAAACCAAATTATAAAAAATTATCTTTATTTATTATATTCTTGAAATTGATTTTAATAATATTAAACATAATAAAATACTAGTATAATAAGGATAGTGAAAATGTAATATAGCTATTGGGAAATTAAATTTTTTAATTGATAAGTGCACAAAATGTAATAGAAAATATAGAGGAGTAAATTATAATCAATATATTAATACATTAATTATATCATTTATAAAGGTTATTAAAAAAATTAGATAACATAATTTAAATATAACAAAATCTCATTATGGTTTTTAGGGAGTTGTGGGTAGATTTTGGGCCGAAAATAACTATTTGTTGGTGTGAGGGTTAGTGATGAGGGTAGCAGTCTTTTCAAATGCAAAAAGTGGATGTTTTGTAAATACCAAAAGAGTTTAAATAATTTAAAGTCACTCCCTAGGAAAATAGATCCCAAATTTCTTAATAATAAATATTAAAAGTTAAAAACATTTTGATTATCCTAAAATTATCAATTAAAAAATGTTATTAATATGTTTCCCTTTACCTATTAGGTTTCTCATTTTAACTATTTTTGGATTTCACCATAGTGAAAAGTTATTATGTATGTAATTATTCCCATATGCTCAAAATAAAAATAGTGCATATTATATAATATAGACATAATTTTTTTGAAATTGATATCAATATTGTGCGCTTAATTATTTTAAATGATAACAGATAATACTAAAATACTAAATTTTTAATGTAATAAAAATACATTCTAAAAAATATAACTTATGTTGAATATTGTCAATTATTGTTTGATAATTTTAAAAAACCTTTTTATATTTATTATTTCACTTATAAAATAAATATTTAGTTTTATGAAATTATTAAATGTATTTCCAAATCATTATTATATAATAATATTTCTGTAAAATTTATTTTATTTTTGAAAAAACATTAAACTCCAATATCTGATTAAAAATCATTATTTTTAGAATATTTTTTAAAACAAATATAAAGACAAAATTCATTTTATATGACCAAAAAAGATTTTATTTTTTCATATTATAATTTTATTATTTATATATTTACAATAAAAATAAAAATAATTAGATATAATTTTCTATTGGAAAAATATTATTTGTATATTAACAATTCCTCTAAAACTAGTACTAATCATAAATATTTCAATAATATAAAATATTGATTTTATAAATTTAATTATATGTAATAAATTATTTATTAGGTATATAGCCAAACAAATTTGTTAATAAAGGGGTTTGTTATTTCATATGTTCATAATTAATTTTTCTAACTACTTATTCAACTACTACTATACATTTAGATATATGCATTTTGATAAAAAAAATATATAGTGGTTCATTAGTGTTTGATATATCATATAGGGAAATCCATCTAATATAATAGTTATTTAATGTCAATAATGAACACGAATACCAAGATACCTTGGTACCTAAGTGAATTCTTACTTGAATTAAATGCAATTACTAATCTCCATGTGGTGGCAACTAGAACTAGAGGATCAACACATGATTAGATGGAACGATTTAATCCCAAGAATATATGATCCTAAATTATAATAGTGGGTGACCAAAAAATAAAATATGATGTTTGAGACTCTCTTAAAGGAGGAAAGTTCTCTATAATTTGATATATATCCCAGTGTAAGACATCATAAAAAATGTGACACAAAAATTATTAATAAAAATCTGATAAAATACATGTAATGAGAGGATCACTACTTCCCATAAAACCATCATACCCCAATGTCTCATTTATCAATCACATCTAATAACTCTAGGTGGGTTCTTTCCTTTTAATGGAACTTTGTTAAAACAATCTACAAACACTTGATGTCAGCGATAAAATGTTGTAAAAACAACCCAGTATGATTTTAGGTATTGTTATATAATCATTTGCCTAAAAATTAAACAATTAATGATTAAATTTAAATATTGATAAGGAATGGTAAATCATTTCTACATTTTTATTTGAATATTCATATATATCAAGTAGATTAAATAAGTATTCAAAATTATTTTAAATGAATATTTACAAAAATATAATATAATTTTGAAATGAGTTCTATAATCAATGTAATGTAGTAATTAAAGAAAAACATATCACCATTGTCTAATATAATGAGGATAGTTTGTTCTCGGATTAAGTATATTTACACTACCTACTAAATATATCATGGATCAAGTAGTGTGAAAAAATTCCTAAGGGAGATGACATTAGAATTTAATCAAATAATTCCTCATCAGGTATTTTCTTTACAAAAATGGGTTTCTTTGAGTTTAAATCATTAATCAATTTATTTAGATTATGAGTACTAGAATGTTTCCCCTAATAACCCACTATTGTCTTTTGATCACATCTAAATAAATAAATAAATAAATAAATCTTGTATAGTTTCAATTGAATTAATCAATAACAAATAGAATGATTAATTTAATGTTTTAAAAATCCATTTAAACATCAAAACAATCTTAGGTTTTCCTCAATTTCATTCCCTTCACAATAATCATTCATTTGTAGTCATTTTTCAGGAATCAGAATAAAATAATATCATAAAAAATGTTCTCAAATCATTCCATCTTTTCTGAAATTTAGCCAATTTATCAATGCCTTTGTAAATGGGTTTTATTTCAAAAAATCAAGTCCTTGTAACCAGACCAAATATCCACTCAATTCAATGAAATATATTGAAATTAAATTTCAAATAAAGAAAAAAAATAAATGTTCTAATTTATTGAAAAGCCTTACAAATGAACCTAATATTATTCACAAAATCATTCCTACTCCAAAAAATGGGAATTGCTAATAAATTTCCAATGGAGATTGAGATTAAGAAAAATCAATATAGTTACAATTTACTAAATAATTGTTTTCATGCACCAATGAAATTAATCACGATCACTCTCAAATATAGAGAGATACGAGGAAATGAGGATTTAAAATTAAATATAATACACATTGTAAATGTGGATAAATTTTATCCATTTGAAATTAAATCCAAAAATAAGATAGGTTTTATGATTGAAAATCTACTCTATAGAGACTAAAAAATAATAATGATTGAATCGGTTAATTTATGGTTTTTTATGATTTATAATCGGGGGGTATGGAATTTTAATTACAATTTTTAGGGGATTAAATACCCATTGGAATGGTGTCCTTAGTTTGGCTATAATGTTACTATAAATCATGAACCTATCAATTCCCCATTATTGTGATTTTAAATAGATACATGGTTTTTAAGACATTTTGGAAAACCCTTGCATACTATGCGCTCTTTAGTAGGATAAAATGTTTTCATGGTTTGGACATAATGTTTAAATGTGTGTGTCAACCATGAATTCTTCTATTACCCCAAGACACTTTATTTAAGTTGGATTACTCATTGATTCATCTAACCATACACTACACACAAGAGTCTAAAACCAAGTAATACTGGTTTCTTTGTCAAAATGTTTGGCTTACTCTAATCTGGGACCAACCATTAATAATTCCAAAAACATCAAAAATGTTTCAAAATCCCATAAATTAAACTATTTATAGGGAAAAAAAGGGATGATCAATAATGTTTAACTAAAATTTTTGGTACTAAATAACCAGATGTTATAGCCTCCCCTCTAGAATTGTTTTTTCCCCAATACCTACATTCAAGAGGACTCCATGCCACAAAAATGATGCTACTTTTGAAATAACACCCCTACACATTGGCTTCAGTCACGGTGGATTTACTACTAGGAATTAAGTGGCTTTACTATTATGAAAAAGTAAATAAATAAATCCCATGGGCTTTATTAACTTATGTGGGAAAATTTTCACATTGAAAATAAAACAACTAAAACTAACATAACATAACCAAACAACCTATATATTATTCAAGAGAAAATTATATACAACTTACAATTATAAAAAATAAAAACAAAAAAAATAGGAGTACCAAGAGGAAACCAAAACCCCTATAAAAACACAAATAATAATACAAAACCAAATATGATCAGAGACTTTGGAAAAACTGAAACTACAATTACCAACATTTTTTAATCTCTAAATAAAAATTTCATTCCAATGTATCTTGAATCATCAATATAAAAATTTATATCATTATTTTTTATGTGTTTTGAAAAAATAATTTTAAAAAGAACCAAAGTTCCAATGTAGGGGTGAGTGATAAAAATCAGTAGGTTATCCCCAAATGACATAATTACCCATTACATTGGGATATAAAATATTAGTTATTTTATAAAAAAATTTATATAAAACATTTTTGAAAAGTTTATATCCTAATGAAACACAATTTCCATTAGAAAATGTTTTTACAAAAATAAATACAAATCAATGGAAAATAACAAAAAACGGATTTAAACCATTTCACAAATTAAATTTTGGAATAATCCATTCCATTTCACATTTCCATACATACAACCTAGCATGAAATCATGGGCTTCACTCTACTTGAGACCGGTGAGTAGTCCTTTAAAAAAGTAATCACTTGGTGATCTATTTTCATTGGGGAAAGTTTATACCCATATCCATCACTCTTTTATGGGGGAAACATCATACCCTTATTTGTAAAAATATTTAGGCAGAATGTTAATTACCTTATTGATTAAACTTTTGATGGGGGAGACCTCACACTATTATCATTACCATATTCACATGAACAAAGGACAACCATTAACATCACCAATATAGTCAACCAAATCATATCAATACACTTAAAAAATGTTTTTATAGAAAACCCTTATATAAATCAATTTTCTTTAATCAATACCATGACATTTTTAAAACACTATTTTAATATTATTAAAAAATTCACATTGCACAACAACCAATTTTGAAAATTAAAAAAAAATCCATCACAAAAGGGTTTTCCCATAGAGAATTTCACAAAACAATTACAATAAATGTCCATCAAAATAATCAATTTGAAATAAATCCATCTATATCTAATAAAAATGAGTCTAGATTAAAGCCACATACCTTGGAAACTCTGGAGAGAATGTGTAACCCACCAACTCTTCAACAAAACAAGGTTAAATCTTCAAAAAAACCCAACACATATATCATTCCCTATCATCAACACGGAAACATATAATTTTTATTGTAATAAAATATCTTTTATATATATACATGAGGACTATAACATTGAATAAATATAGGGAAAAAATAGATCAAATAATTACCACCAAGAATGGTGACTTACTAAGGAAGATTCCATTCAACACACAAAGATTTTACAATGGATCAATCCAATATCAAAGTAGAGAGTATTTGTATCCTTTGGGTGGAGAGAAAACTAATTGAGGGTCAAAATAGAGGAAAAATAGGATGCTAAGAGGTATTCCCAATTGAGATCCAAAATTTATAGATCTAATTTTAAACATTCACTATCAAAGAGAAGAGGTAGGAAAACCATGCAGAAATCGTGCATACACATTTGTCTCTAGATGCCTGGTAAGTTATGGGTTCACACACAGGTTTGAAAAATAATGTGCATAACAATGTGCCTATATAATAACATATCTCTCACATTTCATGGTTTCCTATAAGAGTTTTGTAGTTTCTTCTAACCACATTCAAATCATGGAACTCCAAAAAAGACCAAAAAACATTTTCGATGTTCTTTAATCCCTCCCAAACATCAACCAAAAAACATAAAATCATTAAAATAAAAAATAAATGGTTAATTACGTAAAATTGATGGTCATATGATTTCTCTACCATTTTCCTTTCCATACCATTGATATAGAACCTGGGCATTGGACTATAATAGTTTAGGCCACTACTCGAATATTTCTTTCACTCGTTCTCACTTTTCATCCTAAATCTGACCATGTTAACAAAAAACAAAAACTAAACCAATTAATTTACCATGCATGACCTGCTATTTATTATACAACATTTTTACTATAATTTAAGATAATGTTTGATCTGATTATAGGTTAATGTGGTCCTATCAAATCAAATGGTATGGGTTAGTATGATACTTTTAAAATTAAGATATATAAAACACATTGTTCACGGAACTAAATCATGGTGGAAGTGACAACCTATAAACCACACCACCGAACTATAAAGGAATCTCAAAATGAACTATGTATTGATGATTTAAAAATCCCTACATTCTAAAATTTTGATACCATGAGTTAGAAATATTTTGATCTAGACATTATCACTCACCTCGAAAGATAATAGTAATCAATGATGATTTACATATGATTTATAAGCACTCTGAAAAATCTCCATTCGCTTACTGATTAAATAATTCTTATCAAATGAATCTTAGTTAATGATTGTCTCGACCAGTAAATTATATCTTGTTTTTACTCAACAATTTGAAGAATTACAACGAAATCTAGACAATTCATGAAATATACGAATATATATATGAATGTAGGATAACTGTTATAATAAGTGAAGTCCCATAACAGTATAAGACCTACCCATGAGCCACCAAATTAAATTACACAATCCTATAGCATGTCCTAAATAACTTATATCAACATTTTAGATAATACATCCATTTGGGGATAATACGAGATACTCATTATAAGCTGAGTTCCATGGAATTTATATTTGGATTTTAGGAAGTGAGACATTACAATTTGATCTCAATTTGACATTATATAAACTAACAGGCCTTTCCCCTTTTCCATTTCTCAGATAAATTTTTTTTAAAATTCCTCTACTGTTTTTGATTCATGAATTGGGATAAAATTAGTAGACTTATTAAGCCAATAAAATACCACCCCAATAGAAATCATGTTCCTGAACCATTCTTGCGACACTAATTATGAAATCCTATAAATATTCTCCCATTTCTAGAATGAAATAGGTAAATATTGGAACATTCCAACTAGGTTATAATGCTCTACCTCTACTATATGATTGGTGAGGAATCTTGAAACCATCACACTGACCTTATTTTTCATGATGACCCACCAAAACTATTCTATCAATTCAGTTAATAACATTAATTTTACATTATGATCATAATATATCTTAGGGTGGTAATCATGAAGATGTTATTTCAGATAATCCATATGTATGATCATTGGATTTCAAAACCAAAAAAGTAAAATCCCATCTGGCTTCCCTACCTATGTTATATTCACACCATTATGTTTCAATAATATCATAACACATTATGATTTGGATTCTTGTATCACTTTAACAATATCCATCCAATCTGGAACATAAGAAACATGAAAGAAAACTTCCACATCACCTTTGACTTAATAATTAAAGTACATATCAATTACCTGGTAAATAAAATACCACTGATTTGAAGCCTCTATTGCAAATATTCATACGACTTTATTCTTAATGCACCTGCTACTAAATATCATTTTCCTAGTGTATACAACAATTTGAGTCATCCAATTAGAGAGTCTACATACATCTTTTTTGTCTCAAGATCAATTCCCATTGTGGGAATACATTTTTCAGATATTATAATCTGTAAAAAATATTGTATATTTCTCAATATAGAGGTAATGAAGCCGGGTCTTCAAGGAATGGACTACTTGGGATAACTCCTAATGTTGTGTTGGGTAGATCTAACTATTCACTAGTTTATTCTATGAGATATAAGAAATAACATGATCTCCCTACATGAGTGGACATCCCAACCTTGATATCAAAGAAAAACATTACACCACATAACCTAGTCTTCATTTCAGAAATATCAAGATTTGTACTGATGTAAAGGGGAATTTAATCTCTTGAAATGTTATCTGACATTCCACATTTACTTTAATGTATCATATTTCCTTATGAAGGCATTCATAGGTGAATCTAGTCATGAAAATTCAAAAATAATACATTGGTAATGGGCATCAACTCTAACGATATCATGTATCACAAAGACATTCTTTTGCGGTTTCAAAGAGAGAAGAGAATCATTCATTTTAGGATCGATAACAACAACTCTTTCATTGATTATGTGAGTAAATAAATTTTCTTCATGTATCCAAAAGTCAAATATTGATAATTTTTAATTGAGAGGATAATCCATCAATCTTAACAACATTGTCTCCAAGTGTTTATCAGGATCAGCCCTAGTCCTTGAATACACCAATATATCATCCCAAAAAACAAAAACATAAGAATCCATATTCAATAGAATTATATGATTCATCAATTCCATAAATACTATCGGTGCATTCATATTACCAAAATTCATAATCATGTACTCTAAATGTCCAATTATACTCATAAAATTTTTCTTTTGATACACTCCTTCCAAAAACATAATTAGTGATATTCGAACCGCACGATAATATTATAGAACAACTAATATCTCCTCATATGATCAAATACATCATCAGTGTCTGGAAGTGTATATCAATTCATTATTAAATCATGGTTATAGTAATGATAATACACACACAACTAATGGATTCCATTTTCTTTTTTGACAGAAAGACTGGTGATGGCCATGGAGATGTTAAAGGCCCAATAATCCCTTTTATTTCAATATCTTCCAATGTTAAATTTAATTAAAATATTTATTTTTCATCTATATGATGTGAAATAATGGAAATAGGATAGTTACCCTGATGGATATCAAATATAAACTCCAATTTGCCTTTAGGTGGAAACTATGGGATGTTTCCAAGAAATAAATCTAAAAACTGATCAAGAACTAGCAGAAAATACCTATTTTGGGTCTCATCCACTAAAACCAGGATCAAAGATTCCATATGGTACAAGAGCACTACATATTTTTGTTCCCACAAACCAATTACACCATCATTTATATTCATTTATACTCTAAAGTGATTCCCATCAATATCCCCAGTCGTAAAACTAATCATTCAAGAGTGTTAGATAATGTGACCCAAGAACATTATCAACCCATCCATTCCATGATTTTTTTCATATGCATTCAACTAAATAACAAACCATATCATCTTAATTCCATCAATTTATAAATAAAATGATTTACACATAATTTATTGAAAATCTATTTGACTAAAAGGAATTTCGGGTTTCAAAATGGAAGGCATCATCTCAACCTTTAAGTCCAAAAGATCTACAACACAAGAAGAAATAAGTGGATATGATGCACTAGTATTAATAAAGGATTTCATAAGGGTATAATTCAAGATAATCACACCTTTATCAATCAATGGTCCTTCTTGATTATTTGAAATAATAGTCACACCTCAATATAGCTTCTTACTCAAGAAACATTATTCTTTGTTTCCCTACTGATACTTATACAATAGAAGAGTTCTGTTATTCTAATAATAACCAATTTTCTAGCACTATTCAACAAACATGTTTTATTCTTCTTCCCTCATCCCATAAAAGCATACAAATTCATCAAAATCATATATTATCCTCAAACACCCAAATATGGGGTACTAGAAAATAAAAAGAAATATGGACCATCTTGTTGTAGTTGTTTCATGATCTAGGAGGTTTCGTACATTCTCGCTTGATATTTTTTAAGGAAACACATTAGAAACATCCCATCTTACTTTTATTTAATTGAGGAATTTTAATTGATCATGTGGTCTGATTTTGATGTGTTCCACATCTTTGAGAGTAGTTTTCCATCTTCCTCTTATTCTTATTGTTGTAGTTACCGCCTCCCCTCATGAAGAGATAAATTCTTCCTCCACATGGATTTATTGTGGTGAAATTTATCATAAAAAGTTTCAGGGGTTATATTCATGACTTAACTGTTTGAAAATCATAATCAATGATTTGAACAAAATATTGGTTCACATGTCTCTCAGGTCTGACAATATTCTCAATTAACTATTTTAGATAGTTCTTGTGATGTATACAAGAGGAAATTTACTATAAACACAAAAATGAAATAAGTATCTCTCCCTAAAAGTAGATGTTCAAAAAATTAAAATTATCGCATCATAACTATCAAGATAAGTATTTACTAAAAAATCAACATGTTTCCTCTTCAAGTAATTCATGACAATATCACAATGGTTTTTAAAATGAAAACAATTTCAAAATATCATAGTCATGTATTTTCATAATTTCACATATGTTAAAATTTTAAACATTTATCAAAAATCAACACATTTTCCCCAAATCATAAATCATTGCTGAAAATGAAATATGCACTCTTAGTGGGATTCCATTTCTAATAAATCAAGTCATAATCATATCATTAGAAAAACCCATGAAAATTATGCAAGAAGTCAAGTATTATATCTCAAGAATAATATCTACCAAACTCCCAAGTAATATGAGATTCAACATAAATAGGTTAGATAAACCTTTTATGCTTTTTATTCAAGTCCCAATAATCTGACTCCTCTCTCCCATCCCAACTCAATGAATAAACTTGAATTAATTTTCAACTCCCTACATGGCTTTAGGAAACCTCCCTGAGACACCAAATACTAGAAATAGATACCAACTCTTTCATTTTCAGATGTGGGGTGATTTTCCCATTGAAAATAAAACCAAACCAACCAAGAAATTATAACCAAAAAAACATATAAATGATGAAGGAAACCATTGTTTAAAACTGACAATTATAATAATGGAAAAAAAATAATCAGTGTACCATGTAGAAATCAAGACCCATATAAAAATAAATAGAGGAACTCAATATCATCAAATCTAAAAGACATCAAAGACACAAATGATGAAACTCCTAACATGTTCTTATATTCATATCTGTAACCCAATCCAAAATATCACACACATCACTAATGAAATGTTTTACATTTCTTGTTCTAATTCCTTAAAAAGACAATTCTACCAATATAAAAAAGTTCAAAATGTAGGGGGTGAGTAATGAAACTCATTAAAATTTCCCTAAATGACTTCTCTACTCAGGCCACTAGGAAAGAACATGTTATTAAATTTATATAATAAAATTTACATAAAATTTTATGAAACATTTTATATCAGCATATAAAAAAAATCTCGTGCAAAAAACTATTTTCTTAAAACAAATACTTTTCCAAGGAAAAAAAGATAAAAAACATTAAATCCATTTAAAAAATTACATTCTTTCAAAACAAATTAAAATTCTTATATCCACACATCCTACCATGAAAAATTCATGTAACTCTCTATACATGTTAGTTGTGAGTCCTCATTTAAAAAAATTATCACATTGTGAACTATTTCTGATGAGGTAAATTCCACATCCTTATCTATACAAATTTTTATTGGAGAAGCATAAAACTCTTATCCTTCACCTACTTAAGGGGAAAAATTTCATACCCTTATATATCAGACTTTTGATCGGGGAAACATCATACTCGTCTATATCCCATAAGTACATGAACAGATTCCAACTATTAATATCAATAACATTGAAAAATCATTAATTTAAATCTTTTTCAATAATAAAGTTATTTATTAAAATCTATTTTTAAAACAATTAACATGAATTCAAAGAAATTAATATTTTAAAACATTATTTAAAAAATATGATATAATGTATTTTTCACAATAAACAATTTTTGAAATTTTAGATACCATCATTAAAGGGGGTTATATTATGAATCTCCAAAAAAATTAAAAATAAATTTCAAAAAATACAAAGAGTTTGATATCAAGTGTATAATTTATAATAATAGGAGTTGAGGTTGAATCCACCTAACTTAGAAACCATAGAGAAACCGAATAAAGGAATAAATTATTCAACAAAACCAAGATGAATCTCCTGAAACCCAACTTATATCACATTAACTATCATCAAAACAAAAAAAATATCATCACTATTGGAATCATATATCTTATATATATCCCCATAAAAATATATCCATGAATCCAAGAGTGGAAGGTGTAATAAACGTAAGATAAACCCTAAATAAAAAATACATACCCTGAAATGCGTCCTTAAATACACTAATATTTGACCACAAATCACTACATGATCTTAGGGTAGAGTCTCCAATACATTTTGGGGGAGATAAGAATAATTTAGGGTCATAATAGAGGAAACATTGGTAGCGAAATTGATATATAGAATGAGATTTATATTTTATGTACCAAAATTTTATCTGTCCAATGTCTTGGTGAACAGTTATACAAACATTCATTAAATGTGAATATGCATCTATCACCAAATCATAGTTACTACTGAAATTCTTGTATCCTTGTAATACTAAGTTATAATCTCACCAACAGAACTTTTTCTACCAGGAAAATGTATTAATGTAGACTTCATACAAAATTGATGATTCCACCTCTCTCACCTTTGTTTATCATGATCCAATGTCTTATAGGAATCAGAACCTTGATTATAAATAACTCAAGAAAGATTTGTTGTATTGCAATAAATAACCATATTTTAAAAAAATAAGAACATGATACTCAGTTATGAATAAATGATAATCAATATTGATGTCTTCCCAACTCAACGAATGCAGTTTTTTAAATAGATACTTTCTAATATTTGATTCAGGAAGAAAAATTAATTGATTTTAAATGAGGTGTAAATGTAAATCAGTATGGCAATTAAATTTTTATAAAACCCTAAAGGTTTCCCACATATTTTGTTGATGATGTTCCCAATTTCCCGATCCATGAGTGACCAACTACTGTTAAACTCCCAAAGAAACATGTTGAAAAACTCTAAACTCTCATGTCCATTGAAAAAAATTATTATTATATTTAAATATTATCTAATACAACACCATTATCTAATGAATAAATTAACTCTTGACCTTTATATCTTGGATCATATTAGTCAAAACCATAAATAATTCACTAATCTACAACAAAAACATATGATATTTACACATGTAGCTATATGTGGCCTTAATGTGTTTCATCCTAATGGATGATGAGTAACTATTTTTATAGAATGTCTCAACGAGTCTCATTTAGATATCCAAATATCCAATAATTTGATTAATTCTAGAAAGAAACATGCATTCCATTATCTTTAAAACTCATTATATATATCCATCAATTTGTAGATGGTATTCCATACTCAATATAACATTAAATCTTTTTTCCTCATAGAGGCCTATATAGAAACATGATGTGATAAGATAATTAGGATAAGAAAATAAAATAGATGGAATTCCATGAAATCCAGTGGTATTCTATATATATAGGCTTTCCAATACCTCCTCATTTTTGTACCATTAATATAAATAATATGAGTATTTTTTTTATTCATTCATTTACAAACCATTTTTTACTCTTCCATCGAGGGGTCTAATGAAACCATAAATTCAAACATATAAAAATCTCATCCCATTTAAAATTGGTAATATAAAAGGGATATTGATAATTTTATGGTCTCTAGTTGTTTTACTTGACCATGCGATGGGTATAATAGTAAAATATAAACTTTTTGATATATCATCTCATACAATGAAAAAAGGAGTCCATGTATGTCATAGAAAAACTTTATAGTTCCATGGTTTTCTACCCTCCAGGATGTTTGGAAATTTCCCATAACTACATTTCACATAGGTAAATTAATGATAAATTAGTTATAAAAGAATATTATACCCTCAAAATATATAGTCCACTCATCAATAGTCCCTCCATTATGAATATATTTTACAATTTCACAAAACTCTACAATATGTGGTTTCTCTTAAATAACCATGACTGTTTTACATGACCAAGAAAAGTATATATCCCAATTATTTTAATTTTAGTGGGCCCATTTACACTCCATGTTTCTATTCCACTGTATTCTATTTTCCCACAGATGATTGATCATGAAAAATAATAAATGACTTACCCCATCTTATGATCGATCTGAAGAACTCATCATAATGTTGTATAAGAACCTGAATATTAGAATTGGTTCCATTTGAATCTTATCCAAATAGGAGAATATTGTCGAAATAAATAACTTTTGATGGGGAAAAGCGCATCCTATGATTTATATTTTTGAGCATACCTATATAAGATTGTTCATTAATGAAATTTCAAAAGTGTTATACAAAAATAAAAAAGAGAATCCATGAGAGGGTTGATCTTATCTTACACCCCTATTGCACTAGAAATATCCTCTTAGGGTAATATTGATGAGAATGGATTGCCTTTCTGATGAAAAAATGAAGCTAATAAATCTCAAAATGATTCTTGAAAAAATCATACATGATTAAGATATTGATCATGATAGTCTATTTGTTAGTATAAATTGCATTAGATATAAAAAAATTGGAAATGTTCCCCCTTTTTTTCTTTCTCAAGATGTTTATAATCTCCGAGGTTATAAAAATAAATTTCTGAATTCATATATGAAGAAGGAAACCATATTTGTTAGGAGTGATATGATCCTTGAAAATATCTCTTAGTCTCAACAGGTGGACCTTGCTGATAATTTTAGGAATGATGTTACAAAGATACCCTGGTCTAAATTCATTAATATAGAAAACATTTTCCTTATTTGGAAGGAGGGAAATAAAATTTTAGTTACGTATTTAAGGTATAAAAATATAAGAAAATAAAACAATGATTTCATTAATCAATTCCTCTTGAATAATTTCCCTATAGAACAAAAATAATTTGTGGGAAACCCCATTGGATATAGAATAACTCTCCATGTTAAGGGAAAAAATATTATTCATCATTTCATCTATGTATGGTGGCCTCAAAATATATTGATTTATTTTATCATCAATACAATAAAGAGTGTGGCCAATCATCCCTAATGCATTTTCCACTCCATCATCAGTGTAGAGGAAATTGAATTAGTCTACATCATTCCTAGAAATATCATTTAAAGAAGAATAAATGTTCCCATTTATTCTAATTTCATGGTTTCCAACCTTATCTCGTTTCTCCACATGAATTCTAATAGTGAATTAAATATGCATGTGACAATCATTCAAGCAATTAAAATTACAATTACTCATATCCAGACATTAATTTATGATTAAGAGATCACTAATCATCATATGAGATTGTATTTATTCTCTAGAAGGAGATTACTAATTATACACACTATTATTTATGTTTTCCAGGTTCAATTTAGAAAGCTTGATATCAAGATCAAGTGTAGAACATTCATTTTTTCTTCAATCCCATAAGATCTTCATTGTTTGTTTGATATTCTCATTGAACCATGTAAGTGGTCTTCTAGTTAGAATGATCTTCCAAGCCCCTTATAAAATTTCCCAATATCCTTGGATGGTGACGCAACCATTATTTATATGAAATGAGTGTAGGTATGACCTTGATATGATATGGACTTCCACAACTATATGGTTTGGATCATAGTTGTGGTTTAGGAGTGTCTATCCTGAGAGTCCATTGATGATACTATTATCCCCTTTTTCATTAAATCCTCTGTCAAGATTACATTCTTGTCATCTATTCAAAGTTAACCTAATCAACATGAAATATTCTCTAGAAAGTGGGTCCTTAGTAAGGTTGTACTGATTAATTTATTGTGAGAAATACTTGGCTACAATTCCATTGATGTTGGACTTAGTGTTTTCATCTAGCGAGAGAATCGTGCTTCAGTCACCCATCACCACCATGTTTATAACTATATTTAATGTGATTTCCAATAATTTTCAATAAATTTACCTTCTTACAACATATAATGTCGAGAAAAACACAATGATGACATTAACCATATTTCAAGAAATGGATAGATTAGTTGTGATGCTCTGGTTTCCCTAGTTTCATGTGACTAGTTGAATGCTATCATGACGTAACATCCATAAATGATCCATGTCACAATTGGGGATGCTCCGAGAGACAATTTAGTAACTTGGAGATGGCCACATGAATTTATTAATTTTTACATTTAAATTACTAAAATTAACTTAATTTTTCAATTCATAATATCAATATTGATACAGTATGGGGTTTTAACTATTTTTGAATATTTTGTGTTTTAGTCAAAAAATAAGGCTTCTAGGAAGATTTTATCTTATATTACATTTTATATATATATGAAGCAATTATAACTATATAAAAACATTGAAGTAATAAAATATGAATTTATGGAAAAAAATATTCTTTTAAAATATTAATTTTACACACAAATCATATGTCAATTATATTCCGAAATAATCAAAATGTTTATTTCCTATAAAACCTTTTTTTACATATTCATTAAATGATGTATTTCCATGGAAAATTGGGTTGATATTGACCTTGAATTCCTCATAAAATTTATTTATTTATGAAGAAATAAAATTATGAAATTAAAATTAGTATCTAATATTATTTATCTTATATATACATTTAAAGAATAAAAACATTATTTTTAAAATAATTATATTTATTTTATTGTGTTTTTTATATTAAATTTTAATTTTAAAAACATTATAAATAGTTTTTGATAAAATTAATTTATAATTTTACATTAGATGTATAGAATTCTATAAAAATGATAATATTATTTTTTTCCTTAAAACTAAATATTATAGTTTGAAATTAATTACCATAGTAAAATGTTATTTGCATCAATGAAAAAAAGTTTATACAAAAGCACATAAAATGTTAAAATTAGACTCAAATTAGAGTTTTATAGGGATTTTTAGCCGAAGTCCATTTTTCTATATTCATTTTTCAATTCTTATGATGTTTAATATGAATAGTAACAACACATTAATGAAAAAAGTATTGGTTACACCCAAAACTAGCCTTCAATGCATGCATATATGAGTAACCCTTCCACAACATTAATACTCACATATCATAAAAATTTATTCTTGAAAATGTATTATTTCTCACATAATATTACTAAATACTACATTCTAAATCGTTTATTCATAATTAATTAGCACAAGCCTTCATTTATAATGAGACTTCTATGGAAAACCCATCACTTTACCATGTTTTTTTATCAATTACATCATTTTTATCATAATTATATTAATTTAAATTTATTCAAGGAACAATAAAATTTGGATATAATTTATATTTATATACATTAATTTTTACTTTATTTTTTTATTTTCATTATTCTTCATATAATAAATCCATTATGAAAAATAGAACATTTGTTTGTGCATTGTGAGGACTATCACATACGCGATGTAAATTTTTTTCATTTTCCCTCCCTAAAATAAATGGATTGATATAGTTATATTTTTAATTAACAAATATGATATTTATTAATTAATTAAAATTATGCTATGAAATATTTTATAACCAATTAGTGATAAGAAAAAAATAAATATTGTTAATTCAATCATTCAAAAAATGTGTACTATGAGGTTAACATTTTTTTCAAATTCTGTAATGTCTTAATATCGATTATTTATTTTTATTTTTTTTAATTATGATATGAAAAACTAATATTCAATAAATATGATCATTGTTCTTTTATCATTATGATATAAAAAACCACATAATACACATTCATTAAATAATGGTACGTACATTCTTTTGGTCAGTTCAACCACCTAATTGAATGATACTATGATTTGATATAATGATGACCATTAGGACCTAATTATCTGTATACAATGATATAAATTTCCAAATAATATTTATTTTGGTTTTAAATAATCTATATAACTAATTAATTTATTAAACAGGTAAACACATTTAGATTAATAAGAATCATTGGAAATAGATTATTAAGATTTAAATCTTCAAATATAAAGAATAAAAATTCCATTAAAAGAATTTTAATCATCATAAACCGTTATAGAAAATATTTTAATGAATTTACTGTTCTATTTGGGATGAAATTTTAATGAATTATAATCATGGATGTCATTGTTATGATAAAAGTAAAAAAATTTAAAATATAATCCTCTAATGTTAAAAATAAATATAATTATTTTAGTGAATTAGTATTTATGAAATTTAAAAATTATAATTTATATGATTATTGAAATGAAATTTTTTTTATGATATTTACATTTTTTATAAATGTGGCTAAATTATGTTTGTGGATGTCAGGAAAAATGGAATGGGTTTCATAAAGAACACAACCCTTCAATACATGTTTTTTATTATGCACATAATATCAATCATGTATTAAATATAAGCCATATTGGATATTTCATATATTTAATTATATATTAATCAAGTTATTTTTTAATAATAATATATACCATTTAGGGGATTTTTGTTGATGGTCCACAAAAACCGTAATGGTTTTGGCGGTCTCAATTCTGATTTTTTAGATATGATTTATTTTTTGCACTATGATTCCTTATATGGTGTATTGAGTACCAATGGGTTTATATTAATCAAAATATTTTAATTTCATATTATTTACTATATAATTCATTTTTCCTTATTCATGTCGTTGTTGATTCAGTTTCATCCTTAGTTTTAAATATTTTTGGAAAATCAACTCTCATTTATTGAGTTATGATTGTTCTCTAAAACATATAGATGTGAAAAGTATAAAATTTTATTGAATTATTTGGAATTATATCATTTAATTATAGGGATATGAATTCTTAACACATAAAACATTTAAAAATTATTTTTTACTTATTGATACTTGATTATTGTAAGTGATATTAGAAACACCAATCTCATTCATTGAGATATAAATTTATATATATATATATATATATACCATTATTGGGTTTTCCCACTATAATATTTTATTACATGTTAATTTTTAATCATATTTTTGAAATATTTGTTTATTACTATTTTTATAATATGGGTTTTCAATAAATGTATATTCAATTAATAAAATTGTGTAATAAAAAAAACATTTATTGATAAAAAATTTTTATAGAAACCATTATTACATTTTCAAGGATCCATTATAAGATGTAATTTAATGTATTACGTTTTTCAATGAGTTTTCACTTCATATTCGAAAAATGAATAATAGTGTTCTCTCGTAACTTCATGTTTTAAATCCATGTGATTTTTTTAAAGATCTTATATGTTTTCACATCCATTTCAATATGTCATTTCAAAATGAATCACACATATATGTATAAGACCCATAAATAATAAAATAATATAATATTATCTAATAATGTATTTTTCAAAATAAAATTATTTTATCATTATATTAATTCTATACTGATTTTATGTTGCATTACATATGAGATCATGTTTCTTTGATAGCTTATGTTAGTTTTATGTCCGAGTTTTATTGAACATAAATATATTGTTATTATTATTTATTACAATAGTTATGACCTAACTGTTATAATGGAGGGTAATAATTGATTTATCTATGATATTAAAATATATATTTTACAAACAATTATTTTTTATCTAATGATTATAAATAACAATAAGGATCATTGAAAATAAAAATAAATTGTATCGGTGAAAAGGTATTTTCATAAAAGATAGCTCAGTAGTTATTTGAGAAAATAATTTAGAATTAATTTGTATCCCTGTTAAATAATTTATTTGATAAAATATAATTATATTTTGAAATCATCTTATAAAAATTATATTTGGATTATTTCTTTTTATTTTCAAAGAGGTTTTATTTTTGATGAATAGTAAAAAATACTATCTTTTAATCGAAAAACAAATTATTGTTTAAATAATATATAATGATAAATTATATTATTAAATTTTTTTAAAGTGAAATTAGTTCAAATATAAATATATTAATCCAAATTATTACATTTAATTAATTTTAATATTTAATTAAATATATATACAATGTGAACTTTTCAACAGTTTTACTATAAAAACCCTATTTGTCATCACTTCTGGAAGATTAATTTTAAATAATATTACACAAATTATATGAGTATAATTAGGAAAAAATGGATTCTATATTTTTTATCTTCATTATTGATAATTTCTAATATAATTAGTGTAATGTTTTAGTATAATTATTTATGAAAAAAATTAAAATTAATTACAATGAATAAGGTAAGAATAAGTTTAGTTAGTGGTTAAACCTAGAATATAACAACTAAAAATAAACAAGTTATATTCTAAAACAAATTTTAAGTCAATATATCTTAATTATCCATTCACTAATTTAGTTTTAACCTTTATTGGAGTAGGATGACATGAAATATACGTGGATGGAATTCACTCTTCCAAAAAAATTAGAATTGTGCCACACACCGCACTTACAAAACACATCCACGTATCATCTCTTTTAAAAACCATAAAACTACTTGGGATGCTCCATTAACATCCCAAATATATTACAAAAATTACTCCCCTTATCATAGAATCATTTTTTGGAATAATGATAACAGTTGAATTATTAGAACAATGAAAAGAGGGGATTACCAAAGAAGAGGTAATGTTCTTCAACAGGAATCCTTTATTTAACTACTTTCTCTACCTCTTTCAATTTGTATTAAACCATGAAGATATAATAATATGTTTTATTTAAATTTATTGTTATTTTTTATAACATGGTCTTGACCTAAAAGTGTATCCACATCCATCAAATGGAATATGAAATCATTACTTCTATGTATGGAGGACTAACACCTCGTGAACCAATGCAATTAATTGTATTTTCATTTCCACCAAAAATGTTATAATATAATGATGGATATAATGAATATATATTATATTTATTACCTATTTATATCTATAGACTAACTATATTGTATATATATATATGTATTCTAATCCGTAGGAGATACAATAAAGTCGATCACGTGTACGGTGTACTACTGTCTCGTGATGAGATGCCATTCCTCTTTCTGTAAAACATCACATAGATTGTGATAAAGATAAATGTAACTATTATATGTGATATAAATGAAATAATTATGATATAAATGAAATATTTACAATTTTTTAATGATAATATTTATATATCATATTCATTAATTCCTTTTCACTCATGTAAACAAAAAACATCATTCGTGTACGTGTGGACTACCACATTAACGAAGCAATGCAACTCTATTTTCACTACAAAACAACATGTATATTATATATAAGTATATAAAATGGAATTTATGAAATTATTAATATTATTTACTCTAAAAATATGACATACATTGACTCTGTAGTGATCATTGAACATAGAGATGTTTCTCATTCATACACATGGCATATCGTCTCCGCGATCGCATTGTACTTAATTTTTCATAACCATCATTAATGATTGATATTAATAATACAATTTTTATAAAAAAAGATAACAATTTCTTGATAATTATTATAGTGATTATATGAATATATAATAAACAAAATAACATGAACTTTCATACCCAAACAAACATAGTAAAATAAGATAATTAACACATGAAACGATGAAAATAAAAAATTATTATTATTATCATCATATTATGGTGGATCCATCTCTATAGGCCGTAAATGATGTTATTATAATGATTGATGTTCCCTATGTGGTTGATTCATGGATAGAGGAAGAAAATAGAAGTCCATTGGACTTTGAATCTTTAATTTTAATCCATCCCATGCACGAATCTATGGATTTTCATACGCATGATTGGCCAATGGTGATTTTTTGATTCTTGAATATAAATTATTCTAGAAAATCTACACAGATCCTCCTCAAATGATGCTCCTAAGAAGGATGAATTCACTAGAGTTTGGCCATTCAGATTTGGAAGAACGAGATGGTGTGTCTTTTTCTATCGATACCAGGATCATGCAACCCATCATAAGACAACTATCCAAGTAGTCATGCAATGGTGGAGTCTTGGAATAATGTTGTAATCATTGGTGAGGGGAATTTCATGTTTCATTCATCTAGGATATCATTCATTATAATGGTCTTATTTGGTGATTTTATTGGGTTTTCAATGATATGTTAAATGTTTTATTTAATAAATATATATGAAATATTCTTAATGAATAACTAATATGATATTATAAAAAGATAATATATTATTTCTTAAATAATAATATCATTATATAATATGTTACTAACATTTTAAAAACAACTATACTTTATGTTACAACAATTTAATCCTGATAAAATTCTAAGGTTAGGGTTTCTCATATCAATTTTATTTCAATGTGGCAAACACTATAGTAACCACTTATTTATTTTGAGTGATGTATATAATTCCTATTCAAAATTATATATCATGAATTAATTTAACCTCATTTTATGTAATTTTCTTACATTGGGCATAATATAAAATATTTACCAAAGTGGTAGTAGTTTAAATCACAATCTCTTCATTATTTGAGAGGGTTTATTTTTACATCTCCATTAGAGGAATTATTTTATATTTCAACCATAAAAAACTTCTATTTTGTTCTATAATAATTTTTCATTATATTTTCGTGTAACAGTAACATTTTACCATTTTTGTTACATAAAATAATTGATAAATTTATATAGAAAAATATGACAACATTTCTCTCTTCAGACAGAAATCTATTTTCATCATAATCTACTAACTCTAACATTGTTTTCAAAAAAAATTTAAAATATTAAAAAATAGTAATTATATAATTTTTTCGCTTTTTTCATTATATTTTTTCAAAGGAATCCTCTCAACGCTTTCTGAATAAATGAAATTTTTTATCTTTTTACGGTACAAAAGTAATGTTCATTATAACTTGTAAAAAATATATATAATTACCCACATACATGACCTATATTTCCTTGTAGATTCCTATGTTATTTTACAAGGCTATTTAAAGATAAATTATTTTCCCTATATTCTCTAAATACATAGTTTTGAAATGTGATTTTATAACAGAATTATTTTCTAATTTTTCTTAAAATAGTGATATTCAAAAAAAATAGAATATTTTCTTTATAAATAATTTTATGTATTTTTTTAATGTATTTAAAAACATATTTGAAAAAAAATTACCATAATCAAATTTATATATATTGTAATTATATAATCTAAAGTTATTTCTTTGGATTTTATATTAATAGATTGATTGAGGATATATTATATTTTTACCATTTACTTGACTCTGGATAGTCAATGATTATGTTTATTTATTGGGGAATTTATTTACATTTTGATGATATTTTTCATACTAATTTTTATATTCTTTGTGGTTCACCCACTCCATGTGGGGAATTAATTTTAATTAGTAAGAGATAGGTGGTGCTATGTATAGATATCCCCTCAATGAATAAGTATTTATTCTGAGAAAAACAATATATGGTTTTGACTGAGGACATGCCCATTTTTAAGATGTCACAAAAGAAAACCTCGACGGTATTGGATGTCTTGGAACAAATCCTTAAATGTATTAGTTTTCTTTCTAAAACTCCTTAATTTAATGTTATATATATCCCACATCATTCATACCATCACTATGAGTTAAAGTATTGATATTCCATGTGATTATTTGACAAGTTAAAATATTTGTGGTTATGATTCGTGCTCATGTGGTTATTTAAATAGTGTAATGTTATCAACTAATATTTAATCAATATTATGCATGATATATTAGTTTAATCTAATAAATATTTGTTAATACCATTCCATTCAGATTATTACTTATTAATTCATAGCTTTTAATGTAAAATTACCCTTAATAATCTTCTAATATCACCTCGTAATTGTTGGTTCTTGTTCTAGGGATATTATGGATAAAAATTTCAAGGATATGACAAGATACCATAAGGGTATAATTTTATTTGAGAAGAAAATTATTTTCAAATATTATGTTTTAAAGATTAATTTAAATTTTAATTATGTGTCTATATTATCATAACTACAAAACAATTCGATCCATAGGGATTTTACTCCATAAATATTATGTCAATGTGATAATATATACACGATATCTAGGATACATAGTCCGATGTCGCTAAAATGTGGTTGATATTAAAATAACTATATAGTAATATAGATTTTTTTTTTTAATACTATTGGTACCAAAGAGTCCAATTTTAGATCCATTATTTGGTGGCATCATTATAATAATTTTTTCTGAACATTTAATTTCAAAAATTTCAACATCCTTTTGTGTTTCCATTTCTGCACTACATTAATGTTATATTAAAACAAATTAACATGAATAACTAGATTAATAATTGTCTTGGAATTCTAGTATTGATTTATTCATATACCAATCTCTCTATAATTTATTAATATTTGATTACACAAAATTTAAAAAAGATGTTGTTCAAATAGAAATTATGTTATTATATTGACATAGGTAAAATTATTTATGTTACACTAGTCGTTTTTATAAAATAGATAATAATTATCATGTTTCATCTATATTTTTTTAAACATCAACCTTATTCTTAATGATTTGTTATGGCCATGTTATATATTTTATTAATATGGGGAAAAATATTGACTTTCATATCTTATTATATTCAATAAGGATTATTGATGGAAATTGGCAAGGTATTGTTTAACCATTATCATTTTTTTCACAATATGGGTTACATTTTATTATATAAATTTTTTACATTGGGAAATTTTTTAACATTCTTAATGATTATTGATTGTGAACATAGTTTGGTCAGGAATTTATATTTTCTATTCTTCATTATACTGACAACCATGTTTTCATTTAGTTTGTGGTTCTTTTGGAAAAAGTATGAACATTATTTTTGAATCTTATAGTGAATATGATGTAATTAATTATGTGATTGGTGTATCCTAGAATTAAATATCCCCTTTAAGTATCAAATAGTATAATGAGATAAAATAATTTGGGAAATTTGATCTATACCTTCTAAACTATGAATTATGTGTTCACTATAGTCATAAATTCAATTAAATTGTCTTGGAATAAGTCTTTAACAATAGTTTTTTTATGTATGAAATTATTAATTCCATTATTATATGAACAATAATTCAAATATACATGTTTTCATTTTTTTATCTTTAATTGATCATGCTCTCAATTTCTTTTTAATTATGGATACATGATTTATTTACCAATTCCTATATTATTATTTATTTATTGTTTATTAAATAATTAAATAATTTATATGTTTTCTATTAATAAACATTTTATCTCACCACTTCATATTCTTCAATTTTTATAGGATTAAAAAATTAGAACACTTGATATATTATAATGGATAAAATTTGTGGATGAATTTTAGGGAGATATTGAAGATATACCATGAATTTAGTGGTTTCCAATATATATATATATATATATATACATATATAAGAAATAATTCCCTTTAGATTATAAATAAATTATCGTTATTAGTTTTTGATGTATAATAACTCTCAAAGGTTATATACAAGGAAATATAATTCATATATAATTGAATCAATAATTGTAATTATTGATTAATATATATATGATTTTCTGACATGTATTGAGTAAAATAATCAATGTATTAGTCAATGAGAATTAGATAAAGGTGTGTGGATTCTGAGAATCAATGTTGGTTTCAATGGAATGTAATTGGTAACATTGGAAATGATGATGACTATTAAGGATAATTTAAGGGTTGATAAGTTAAGCCTTATCATATTAAATAACCCTTTTGTCTAAATAAATAATTAAATGAAATTAAAACAATGAAAATTTTATTTTTTAAGGGATATGATATGATAACTTTAGTGAAAACCCAAGTAGTATTATTTTGTATTAGAAAATAATGATGTTTTTTAATGTATAGATTACATAGTTTTTCATAAAAATGCATCCATGTTTGGACACTAAAAACTAAATGTGGTTGTGACATAGATACACTTAGAAAAATATTCATAGAGTAATGAATAGATCATTACTCTGTTTCATAAGTAGTGGGTATAATACTTCACATATGGAGAAACTATCTGAAGGGATATTATTGTATTAATTGAATTATCCAAATGAAATATTATAATAGATATAATAATAATGTTAAAAAATGTGTTTAGAGTGGCTAATAGAAAAATGACCTTGTGTAACCATGGATTCCAAAAATAGATTAAAAGGATGATGAAAAAGTATAATATTTTTAAAATGTTTTCATAAGGGAATAACATTTCAGAATTATTGTTTCATATACATATATTAGAGACTATTTTAACCATCTATGTTTTAGTATTTCATTTATTCTAGATTTTAAAAATGTATCTAATAATGGAATATAAATAGAGACTAATATATCTTCTAACTGAATACATTATTATACATAAATTTATATGAATATTATTATATGCATTTCATCATGTAAAATGTTACTTTCCCATTATTAACTTTGGAAGTGAGATTGAAATTTTGTAGAAACTCTTATATATATTAATTAGGGATCTTATATTTATTAAATCTATTTTGGTATATTTTAAATTTTATAGACGATTATGTGGAATATCTAAGGATTGTTCCTCAGTAGTTTTCCATTTATGGTTTGAATTAATTTATTAAATTATATCAACATCATTGAGAATCTATTTTATGGAAACATTATATATCTTCATATAACTATTGAAGACCACTTGATTATGTTGCGTATATGTTTTAGGTTTATTAAATTTTTTATGTCATGAAAATAAGGGATTGGGTTATTATTAAAAGTTATGTTATAAAATATCATTATCCTTTTGATTGATGACAAATATTGATATTTTGGAAACATTAATCTACTTTTTAAATTATTATATATTATGAGTAGTGTTTGACTATAAGAACTAGTGGTCAAAACAATATGATAGTTAAATATAGATTTAATTTGTAATGGAAGATACAACTTCACATGTTTTTATTGATATAGAGATTCAAATGGTTTTTGGAATATATTGTTATGAGGAACATATGATTATGGTATATTCCTACATGGGTATATGAATATAAGGATAATTAACGTTGTTTATAGTATGATAAGTTAGATTTTTTAGATCACAGATTTCAATGATAATTGGATTTGGAATATTTTATTAGTGTTTATGGCATATTGGAATCTGTATCTTAAGGATTAGGATAAAATGTATGAGAGAAGAGAATATATAGTTACCTAGTTTGAACCAATAATGATATATAAAAAATTTTGTGTGTCATTGGTTGAATCAACTCTGATGAATTTTGAGTTTAATGGACTACATGATAACATGATAGGGCTATGATGTGTGACATCTGAATTTTAAAATTACTAAGGGTTATTATTATTAATAATAAATAAATATAATCAATAATATAAATTAATTTTTTGTTTTAGTAATGGTTGGAACTAGAATGAAATGTTTTTATAAGTGAAATTGTGGAGACTATATCAATGAATAACCCATAAAAATAGTAGTTTATTAATGAACCATTGTACTGTGTAAAACAAGATATCATGAGATATGATTAACAATGTGAATTTTTTTGATGTACCAAAAACACTTATGAAATGAAATATGGTGTCTTAGGAATGATCATGTGATGAAGATTACGAAGTTAATATGACTAATAAGTTTAATGTAAAGAGTGAAACTATAAAAATATATTGATTTAATTTTATGGGAGTTTAAAATTTTGTAACTCGATGTACCAAAAAAAGTAAAAAATTAACATTGTCACCAGTAACAAAAAAACAAGGAAAATCCAATGTGACTACTTCTAATGTATAAGATAGTGACTTATTAATCCGTATTTTCAACTATTCTACGTCATGTTGGATTTCGTCGTCTACTTGAAATCGAGTTTTATAAATATCTTAGAAATCATTTAATTAGGATAGAGTGATGTTATTCATTATGGATTAGGATATAAATAATTTATTAATATTTTTTCCTTAATTTGGAATGGGTAAAATCTAGTGGAAATGATCCTATAATAAATTTTATTATTGATAAATCACATTCAATATCATAAATAATACCATTATCATCTCATATTTTATGGTTAATTATACGTTCCTTGTATAAATTACTCAGATCAAATGAGTGAAATAGTGTGTATTTAATTTATTTAGGGGGATATTAGAATCTATGATATTAATATATGATTACCTTTAAATATGTAAATTATTTTGATATCTTTCACCACATAGAAAAAAAATGTAAATTAAAATACCATATATTTTTAAAAAATAAAAAAATCTAATTATGCCCATTAAAGAAATGTATATGTATTAAAATGAATGAGTTAGAGTATTAAAATTATTAATTACATTTTCTTCATTATTAAAGAAAACATTTAATACGAATGAAACAAAATTACCAAAAAATACTAATAATATTATTTATTATTTAGGAAAATGTTTTTTAGAGATTTATCCTTTATTAGGTACACAATTCAATTAAAATAATAATAATATTGGTGATAAATTATTATTTATTTAATAATTGGATGACAACAATATTGTTTTTAAATTATAATAATGAAGAATATGAATAATTAATATTATAGAATTTAATTTTCCGATAAAACAAATTTCATTAAAATTTATAAGAATATTCAAAAATTATGTTATAAATCATGGATTTTATTAAAAAATAAATCATTTTTTAATTACTCATTTTAAAATTGACATAGAATTAATTGATATAAATATTTAGAAAAATGGTGGGTTTTAGTTTAAAAAAACATATTTCTAAAAAATAATAAAAATTTTGACATTATAATTATATAAGAATGAACAAGTAATTTACAAAACCATATAAGTAATAAAATATGAATACAATGAATAAAAATATAAATTTTTATAAAAACCAATATACATATCTTATATCCATATTGTTTAGAAAAAAATTTAAATTCAGTATAAAAATTTTAATTAACGTTTTATTTAAATAATATATTGTCAAGGGAGATTCTGTTTTTTATTTCCCTAGAATATTCAAATGAATTATTTATTTTTTAATAAATAATTTTATTTAATTATAATTATTATCCATAATAATTTTATAGTATATAAAAATTTTATGATAAATAAAATATTTATCAGAAAATTATTTTTACATGATAATATATGATTAAATTAAAATGAACAGTCCAAAACTTACGAAATATTATTTGAAAATTTTATTTTCAAATGTGACATGAGAAGTAACAAATTAGGTAAAATGTTCAATATTTATCTTAAAAAAATACTTTTGTTTGAAATTAATTATAATTTTAAATTATATTTTAGTTAAATGAAAAAGAGTTAAATTACAAAATCCTCAATCAGTGTGATTTTATCTATAAAATAAATTTTTGAGATGATATTTGAAAAAATATATATATTATTCAATAATATTCATTTTATTTCCCCTGACACTTGAGTATTAACATTAAATTATTTTAAAATAAAGGGTTACTCCCAAAAATATACTAACCTTAACATATAATTGGGAAACCATTCTACCATATATAGAATCACATTTCACTTAAATTTATTCATTAAATTCTTCCATTTTACTCTTGATAGAACCTTTTATGATGTTCAAAATCATCTGTTTGTCAGTAGTTTCAATCCCATACCTCGAACAACTATATTATTTTATAAATATTATTTTTTAATATTTATTTGTCCATCTGGGTGTTTTTCTCTAATAATATATTGTTTTAGGCTTGAAAATAATGTCTTATAGTTATGCAGTACTATTTATCTAACCATTCATTAATAATGTGTAACCCACTTTAATTTTACAAAACAAAACCACACAGTCTGAGAACGATTTTCCTAAAGGTGTAACGTGCCAATGGGTGGTTCTCCAGAAGTTAGTTGAGGGAGCAACATCGGTGACCAATTTTCTAAATCATCCAACATACACGCACACAGGGTCCAAATTTATATATAATTAAAAAAACAAAATAAAACAAAAATAAATAAATTCCATATTGTGAATTAAAACCCCTAAATGGGGTATCTTGCTCACCCAACTACCCCTTTCATTGCAACCCATGCCCAATTCCATTTCCCCATGGGTGAACTATCTGTTCTAAAATCCTCACATCCTCATTGTTTCACTGTATTATTCATATATTAATCAAAATAAATGATAATTTCTCATCATTCATCCCATTATTCTTCAATTTTCATCATTTCCTCTAAATAGCTTAAACTCGGTAGAACACTATGGTGTTCTTTTGGAGTGATTTCTTTCATTGTATAAAGATTTTCCTTACAGTTTCCAGGGTTACTCTGACTCGATTAAGATAGTGTATGACCTCACAAATAAATGTTAGGGATTTCCATTTTGATTTGAGATAGGATACCCCATATCCAAGAATTTAATTTTACAACTAAGGCTGGTTAGAGTTTGTAATGGGGTTTTATAAATTATAAAATGTGTATATATTATGTCATATGGTTTTGGTTATTGGAAATGGATTCTCAGTCATTTTCTATATTATTTCTTAAACATAAAACATTGGTTTATTCTAATTAACCATTCCATCATACTTATCATTAACTGTAAATAATCATTAATGTATAATTTTTTCCAAATTTTTTTACCATCAATAATGGAAATTAAAAATGTGTTTTTACTCATCTGAGCATATTACATATTGTGCCTAAGGGTGTGGGTTTGTTTTCATGGAACCCTTTGTTACATTTAAAATATTTTTGATTATTTAATGTGACATTCATATTAACATATGGAGTTTTTAAAAATAAATAATATGTTTAATAGGTTATTAAATATGAAACATTGAGAATAAATGAACAACTAGATCTTATTAATTTAATATGACCATTATTATATATCCATTAAATTAGAGGGAATGAAAATTATTAAAAATATTATGAAAATTTTAATAGTAAAATTCATAGTTAATTATTTATTTATTTATTTTTTAGTATGTACTATATTTTTAGTAAATTATCTATAATATATTTTTTTAAGTAAATTTATTCATCAAAAACACATTTTCATCCAAAAATGATTTTTTTAATTTAATGTAATTTAATAAAATTCATTTTAACATTTTAACATTATTATTAAATTCATCATTTTAAAATTAACTTATGGTGTAGTTTTGATAATTTTATTAAAATTTATAGTTTTCAATGAATTGTGAATGATACTGAGATCTATAGCAAAATTTATATTATTTACATGATCAAAAAGTTATTTGAGTGTGATTAAAATTTTTAATTAGATAATTATTATTTAAATTATTCCCATTTTTTGAATGGGATTTATATTTGAATTTAGTATAGAAACTTTTTTTAAAAATAGGAAATTTAATAAAATGTATTTGATAATATTGACATTATTTTTAGAGCATTTTTTGGATTCACTTTAAATAAAATTCATTAAATTATATTTTATGAGTTTTGAAAAATTAATTCTATTTTTGGGAATAATTGGTTTTAAATTTATTGAATAATACACATTTATTTTTAGGTAATATGAATAATAAACAATGTAAATTTTATTACAATGATTAAACATAAATTAGGTAATAAAGGGTAAAAATTATATTATAAATTTAATCCAATAAAACTAATAATTTTCCATGTTTTATTGGATAATTAATTTTTGACCCAAAGCATAAATGGGTCGAATTTATGACACTTTTGAATCACATGGATGAAATTAATATAGTTATAAATTTTTATTTTATTAAATGTGTAACTTTTCACGCGTTGGGTTTAAATAAGTATATCATTTTTCATATGTAGTTTTCTTAAAGATATATTAGCCCATAAATAGAATATTTAAATATAATTTATCTATAATAATCTTTATTTTTTAAATTTTTTTGAGAATAAATAATTACCATAAATGTACGAAGAACAAAGATGCAATAGTTATTAAATTAAAAGAACAATAAAATAAATGATCTCAAAAATATTAAAGTAAAAATATTTTTATATATTCGAGGTTATCCCCGAACAATATATATACATATGATCTATTTATGAAATAATATTTTTTTGAATTTGACTCTTTGTTTGGAATGTTTTAAAGTCATAGTAATAAATAGAATTAAATGTTAAAATAATGATATTTCATGAATATTATATATCATTAAATCATTAAAAATTTGAAAAATGATAAATTGGGACATTACAGAAAAGATAGTGTCTATAATTCCATACACTATGAATTTATTTGTTTTTTTAGTTATTTGGCTCTTGAATCGTCATATTATATTTAATATCTGGATAAATTCATGAAGTTCCCCTCTTCTAAACTATAAAAGGGAACCACTTATTTCAATTTAATTCACCAAATTAAGAATTGTAGCTTAAAAATAAAGATATATATTATAATCTCAACATACATTGTCACATTCTATGGGTAATGGTCTCACTAAAAGGACAATTCCATGTTCCTTAAGGAATTTTTCGGAGACCTGATATTCAAGAGCTATCTTTCTAAAATAACCACCCTTATTTATTTTCTTCATCTACCTTATTCTCTCCTCATTAATAAATAAATGAACAATAACTCTTTTATTCTATATGTAATAAAATATTATATTTTTAATATAATATATTATACCAATAATTTTTATCATAAACTCTTGTTCAATGAAATAAAAATGTTGTACAAATTACTGAGGGTAGTTGTCTTTGTCGATAATGAGTTTTTTTCCATTACCAGCTTCACGGTTGGTGAAAAAAAATTATGATATTAAAAGGCTTTGAAATAAGTAGTTATAACTTATTTAATTTTAGGAATCTAATATATAGAAATTATATTATATAAAATAAAACAAATTCATGATGTTCAAGAAAACATCCTTAATAAACTAAACAATCAAAATTAAAGACTTATCAAATAAATTATCCTTATCTTAGAAAAAAATTTCTATATGGGAACAATTAAATTAATATGAGATTAGGACTACAATTTTATTTTAATTATGGAATACTATTACCATTTTAAATGGAAATTCCTAATTATACACATGTTAACCAACCATGATACCATGAAACAAATACTAATGAAAAAATGAAATTAGACTATATATATTTCCAAAATATCGATAAGAAAACATTATAAAATAATAATTTATAAACATTATTTTGATGTGGTTTGGAAGTATATAATTAATGAAATAAATATAATTATACAGGACATTAATTGTAAGTGAAGAATGCATTCTAGAATAAGGTAAAAGACTCTTTAGTGAAAAAAACTCATTTCGAATGTTTTAAATATTTATTAATTAACTCATTATCATTCATGTTCAGGTTTCTAAACTGAATTTTATAAATTTTTTAATATATAGTTTTTTTAAAAAAATTGCTATTTTGAATATTGTTTAGTTATTTTAAAAAATCATACTTTTTTATGTTTTATGTAAGGGGATTTCATTTAATATCGTATTTTTCTGTTTATTATTAAAATATTCTAAAACAAATTCTAAAAATTTACAGAATTAGTGGATTTTCACACATTCAAGACTCCTTAATGATTATAAGAAATCATTGCATTTTTAAAGGTTATATTCAAATAAAACATGTCTCTTTGTTTACGAACAATATTATTTTAGAATAATTTGTTTCCTCAAAAATTGTTTTGATGACAAGACTATTCAATTGTTATAATTTTTTGAAGATTCATGGGAATTCTTAATGATGATGGGTAGTTCCATTATAAACTAAATATTCGATTTTTTTATGGGACTACAATTCATTAGGGGACTTGGAATTAAATTTTATGTATATTCCAAATGAAAATTTGAATGTGGAAATATATATAACTACGAGGGTCATGTCATGTATAACTGAAAGTGTTATTTTATGGTAGTCGTGAGGGTTACATCGTATGTTAGTAGTAACATTAATCCCAAGTTAATCATTTTATTTATTTTATTCCTAGTATGATTTGATAGAAAATCCATGTTCTTATTATGTAATTTATTTGGTTTATGTCTAATGGAATGTATATTTTACTCTTCATGGGAGAAAATTATATAATTTTGAAATAGTTTTGATTTTTTTTACATAATTTCAAGGAAACCATTATCTATTTTATTGTTTTCTTTATGAAATCATATTAAATTTTTTTAAGAAAAACATCGGGATAAAAAAGTGATTTTTAGGTTAAGAAAATATTTATTTTGAGAAAAAATTTTCTTTTATAAAATGAAAAATTATATATTTATTAATGGACTGATAGTTTCTTTCATTTATGTTCTTTACTATGATTTTTGTGCTCATCGTATGTTTTAAAATATTTTTCACTGGTTTAGTAAAAATTCCATATCTTATTGTAAAAAATTTTGATGTATCACAAGAGAATATAATTTGTTAAATTTTCCTTAACAATAAGAATATTTAAGTCAATTTCTAATTTTTTAAATACTAGGGAAGAAAAATTCCTCAGTTTAATAATATATTATGTAATATAATGTTTTATTTTATTAAAAAATCAAATAGTTGTTTTTGTGTGGAATTTAGAAGTAGATTTTTGGGACATTACATTTGGTATTAAAGGAATGGGTCAATAATATTTTTACATTAATCATTTTTATTTGAGAAAAAATATATTTTATAGAATTTTCCATTGATCTTCTTTGAAGTTATATTCCCAACTAGGTTCTAGATTTTTGAAGATTAAAATTAATAATTTTTATGACTATGAAAATTGAATTTTGATGGAACTATTAAATTAAAGTGGTGGGGGTAAAATGTTACATCAATGGTTTTAAAAATGAAACACTATGTTTGATATAAATTAATATATTCCACATTGAGGTAAAATGAACAATGAAATCTTATTATTTAAATATGGCTTCTATAATTTTGTAATAATTTTGGTAGAAATGAACAAAATTACGGAAATTATGAAATATGTGATAGTAGTAATCATTTATAATATATTAATTAATTATTTCAAAATAAGGAATTGATTTTTGGTAAACTCATTCGATTAGATTTTTAGTAAATCAATTTTAAAGACCAAAAACATATTTTCTACAAAAAAATGTTTTTTATATTTATTTTTAGGACAAAATAATGTAATTAATTTATAGAAGAATTAGAAAATTTATTTTATAAAAATAAATTCATTTTCAAAATTGAAATATAGATTTATTTTATTTTATCATTTTTATAATTTTCTAAAATAATTTATTTTTCAACGAATAATTAAAATTTTGGGTTTTTAGTTAAATCATTATTTTATTTTTAAAGTAAAATTATTATTAAGATTAGTTTTAAATTTTAATTAGTTAAGATTTATTTATATTATTCTTTTTATAGTTTTATTGGTTTTATACATTATTTTACTAAAAAAAGTATTTTTAAACCAAAGAATTTTTTCGAATAACCGTTTTTCGGTGCATTTTTAAATATTAATATTAAACAAAATTAATCAAATTCTATGTTTTAAATTTTGAAAAATAGATTCTATGAATGATAATATATGGTGAAAATTTTTTATATGTGCTCTGTTTTATCAATATGAATAGTAAACTTAATAAATTTTATTATCATGATTATGGGTAAATTTTTTAATCGAGGATAAATGTAATACTATAAATATTATCCAATTACCATATCATATTTATAAATATTATTGGATGTTAATTATTATTCCTAAATCATTAATGGGTTGACATTTTGAACCATTTATCACCATATGTATGATATTATGTCCCAAATAGTATTTTATTTTATTGATATTCTCACTTGTCACACAATAGTTTTTTTATAAATATTGCTTTTTTATGTGTCTTAATACAAAAGATAAATTCAATATTAATTATTTTTCTAAATGATAAAATATTATTCATCATCATCTTAATTTATATTAAATTTTTGGTAATAAATATTTTCCATAAAGGATTTAAAAATGATGATGCAATAATAATTAAATTAATTAAAAATCAAATAAATGATATTAAAAATGTAAAAATATAAAATTTGAGATATTCGAGGTACAGCCATGAATTTCCATATTAAAATTTACATTTCTAGGATATAATAAAATATTTTTTTCATATTTGTGCGTTTTTATATGTTCATAATGTCATAATAATGAATAGAATTAAATTTTACAATAATTATATTTCATGAATATAATATTTAATCAAAGTTAAAAAACCATAAATAAAATAATTAATGTATTAGAGGATAATATATGGGTGAAAAGAAAAAAACATGGAATTTGAAGGATGTCTTTATTTATTTTTCTCTACAATAGTATTATTATATTTAAATAATACATCAAATTACAAAAGATCACGTCACTACAATTATAATAGGTCACCCCTTCATTCACTACTCTTCACTACTATAAGCCTTCTAGCTCATCCATACACTATATAATTATCATAAACACATCACTAGACACATTATACAAGATATAGTCTCACAAAAAGGTAAATGTTAAGTTCCTTAAGGATCTATTAAAGAGGTTATATTCAATAATTAACATTCTTATACCAGATCCAACTTTTATTCTTATTCTCCCTTATCCTGACCTCATTCATCCATCATTGATAAAAACTCTACTATCATGTATATATAGGAAAACTATATTAATATTGTAATATTATTTCAATCTGTTTTATTATGTTATCTCATTCAGTGAATCAAAACCAATTTAAAAATAATGATGGATAACTGTCTTTTTGGATAATGAGTTTTTTTATATTACCTCCATCATGGGAAGTCATAAAACTATTAATATCGTAAAATATGATTTTTATAAGTATATTATTTATTATTTATTTATCAGAAAGGAATATATATACCTAATTTTGAATAAATTGAAACAAATTCATGATGGTTGGAGAAATCGTCAAAATAAACTAAATAATTATCATTAATGTTTTATCATATGAATCATCATATTGTATGAAATATTAATGATAAAATGATCCACTAAAACATATAAATGTGCATAATTACAATATAATTCACTTATGTTGTACTATTCCATTCTTATATGAACATCTATAAGTATACACAAGTTAACCAAACATGATCCCTTAAAATGAATGATCCCGATATGACATAATTGATCATTATTACATAAAAAATAGGCTAAGTAAAAATTTAAAAAAAAATAATGAATAAAAATAATTTAGAATGGTTTATTAATAATGTAATTAAATAGAATATTTATATTATACCTGACAATATTTTCATGTTTATAACACATTCAGATATAAGGTTCGATACTCTTCAACTGAAAACCAATTTTAAATGTTTTAAAGATTTATTTTATAATTCATTCTTATTCATGTAAAAGTTTTGAGAAACTTTTTTATGATTATATTTATAGCTAACTAAATAATTCAAAAGGTTAATTTTTTAATTGTAATCAAATTTTATAGAAAAGTAATCATTTTTCATATTTATGAAAGAGACATTCCGAAAAACATATTTAAATGAATTTTTTGTAATGAAAAGAAATGTTTTGTTAAAAAATTCACTAAATAATAAGAACTTACCAATCCCAATATGCCTTAATTTTTTATTCATCCTTTATATGATTAAATGGTTATGTTAAAAACATTCTTATGTATGTGTGAATATTTTTTTAATATAATTGATTTTCCTCATTGACTGTTTATATAATGAATGTATTCATGTTTTATGATTATGTTAGGTTTATTGAGAATTGTTTATGATGAAGGATGGTTTCATAATAATCCACATAAGGGTGGGTCTATGAAATCAATCAAACTCGTTTTATATGTTGTATGTGTATCATATATTTATTGTGAATGAAATTACATTGGTTACTCAATGTATAATCATGAGGGTTATGTTCAGTGTAAGTGTATTGAATATTTTATGGTATATGTGTGGGTTACAACATATTTAATTATTAAAATGATTTTTTAATTTACTTATGTAATCTATTTTATCATTTTATGATCCTAAAAATATATCATTTTTTCATAAGGTATGTTATTGTGTCCATGATCAAAGGAATGTATTTGTTACTCTTTCAGGGTAAAAATAATAACTTTGTGAAGAATTTTTCATGAGTTTGTATTTTTTCGATGAACCTTAATTGGGATTTATTTTTTTTTATAAACATATTTTCAAATATTTTATGACAATATTTAGGGATAAAATGTATTTTCATTTGTAAGAAACTATTTTTCGATCCTAAATATTTTTTTGAGAAATGAAAATTTTAAGAAGAATTCATGGATTAATAGTTTATTTACATATTTTATGTCCCAAAATAAGGTTTTCATGATCATCCAATGATTTAAAATATGTTTCATGGGTTTAGTGGAAATTATTACATATATTTTTTCCTATAGAGTTAATATATGAAAATAAAACTTGTTAAATTTCATATAACTCTAAAAAATTGTTAGGTTATGTGTAATTTTCCAAAACCATGACTGCAAATGGTAATCGGTTTTATAATTTCCTCTGTACTTTTTTGTTATAATTTCTAAAAAAGTAGAAATCAACTTTTAGTATTGAATCTGATAGTTTGGTTTCATTACTTTATATACCTACACACACATATAGATATATATATATATATATATATATATTGGTTTCTTCTTTATTTATATTTTTTCATGGGGAAATTAATACATGAATTTCAAAAAGGGGTATATATTTATAAATCCCGATTAATGTTTTTTAAGAGTAGAGAATGGTATTCTTACATGAAAACTTTGGTCAATAATTGGTTTTGAAATTAAAAATATTTCAGTTTAAAATGTTTACGACTAGTTAGAACATTGATGATTTTCCTTTGAAATGAAAATCCCTCTGCATGAATTATCATTATAATAAGAAATTTGGAGTGCTCTAATTGTTCGATATGTGATGAATTCATGGTGAAATGTATTTTTTATGAATTAAAAATCTTGTAATGGAAAAGGGGTTGTGATTCAAAGGGATTCTAGAGGGGGGATGTTAATTGATTATTTTAGCGAATGAAAGTGATATGTATATATATGATTATTTGATAAAACGCACTAACATTTTTATGAAAATGGGTAGTCATGTGTAGTTATAAGTATTACTTATGTACTCATGATTCACTTGTTTAGTATTAAACTCTAACTACTATACTATGATAGACATGGTTTTGTTTTCTAATATTCCCTTTTGATATAATTAGTGATTGTGACATCCGGTACTGTGGAGATATTATTGTTGGTATTTAGTGCCAGTGGAGATTAACTATATGATTGATTATTTCTTTATCCTAGGATATCTAATAGGAATCCTATGTTCCAATTAAAGTTGAATTATTGGTTTTCTGTAATCTTATATTTTCTTACATTTTTAAAATTAAATCATTATTTTTATATCATATTGAGATTTATTTTTATAACTAGTTACTTCTTATAAATTGTTATTTTGGAGTGTTTTTCACTGTAAAAACATTGATTGAGATATAATTATTAGAAAACTATGATATATCCACTGTTTATGACCATGGATATTGCCACTAAAATAGTGGCTATAGGAAATAGACATAGTTTCACTAGTCAAGGAACCAATTAGAATGGATACAGGAAAATGTCTATAGTGACATTATTTAACAGTAGAATTATCCCTATTTACATGGTTAAAACCTTATAATTAAATTATTCCACTAGATTTATGTTCATGGATATTAATGATGGAAATGGGAAACTATCAATGTTAAAACTATGGAAATAACTCTACTACTAATGTTTACAATAATGTATACGTCCTTTAGTTTCCTAATAAATTACTAGGTCTACTACAATGGATTGAAACCATGAAAACATCCGAAAATTTAAAAAAAAAATGCCAGTTCTCTTGCACCAAAAACCCTACCCCTTGAACCTTTCTAAAACATATATTTAACATGAAAACACTAAAAACACATTTGGGAATCAGGAAGAATAATGACCATCAGAAAAGTAAGTGAACTAATATTACAATATACTGTCTCAATAATTATATAAAAACTAACAAGATTATCAAATCAAACACACATAATTAGAACCCCCTTATCCTACATTAACATGAATGTATAATTCTACAAAATTTTACAACATTATACACTAAAAATTATTCCAAACACTAAAATAATTATATAGTCAAAATAATTTTATTAACCATGATTAAAATTTACATCTAACATATACCTCAATATCCGTTTTACTAGAATTATCACAACCCTCATAATCTACTATAGAAAAAATCATAATCTCCTCCTCTGAGAACAACAACATCACCAAAAAAATTCAAATTGTAATATCCACACAAAACTATGGTAGGAGAAGAACACTCTCTATAAACCAAATGAAAATAAATGAGATAAAATTTAATTAATGAAATCATCCAAATAATGTCACTAGAATAAAAAAATATTCTTTATCTATTTTATTCATCTAAAATATACCACAATATTAAAATACCCTATTTTGTAGATTTTTAATGGAATTGGAGGGAATAAAACAATGAATTAAAAAATTATTAAATTTATTTTTCCACCACTCCCCATACAAAGTTTATTTATCTCTATAGAAATTCATTACACATTAAAATTCTTAGTAATTAGAACTCCCTAATTAAGATAAAGTTCACAACCCTATCAGATCATGAAAAAAATAAATTTCAAAAAACTATGTTCAAAATTGGTTTTTATCATGAAGTAGACTGATATTATCACTCAATGTAAGTCAAAGAAAAATAGTTCAATTCAACTAAAATATTCTTAAAAATTTACAATTATCGAGTAGCACAACTAAAATTTATCATTTCAATATCAGACAATATTTTAATAAGAAGTGTGCCTAGAAGAGATCAAATAATATTAAAAATGTATAAGATCATCTTTTCATGATTCATTCTTTATATGTAAAAAACATCAACTAATTAACAAGATATTTCTAAACATTTCCTATGATTGTTTATAGAAAATTATTACAATATGAAGCTTTTGTCTACAAGAAGCTTCATAGAATTATTTGAAAGTATTCCAATAAATGAATATTTCAATATAAGAATTTAATCAATATAACATTAAATCAATAGAATATTAAAATAAAATGTAGGTTAAAACTCCAAAATGAGAATAACTTTTCAAAACATTATTCTAAAACACCAATCTAGTGAAAAATAATTAAAAAATTGAAATTCCACAAACTAGTTTAGGTTAACTATTTTAGTTTATTACAAATTTTTTTAAAAATATATGTGATTCTCACCTAGATATTCACTTTCTTTAAATCCATATATCCAATTACTTTTTCCCAAAATTCTTTATTTAGAATATATTAGAATAAATTCATCACAAAAAAGATGTTTTCAAATTTTTTATTGTAGTAAAATAGTTAAAATGTTCAACAATAATAAATAAGGATTTTATATGATGTTTGAATGTATGAAACTGATCGGGAACCACATTACATAAAATTTTATTATTAGGAAAAAATTAATCTTTATTAAATTATTTACATAGTATAATATCTAACAAAAATATTATTCATGTATTTGAATCAATAATATACAAAATAAAAATTTTAAATTCCATTAAATTTAGACGTATTAAAATATATTAATAAATAATAGAAAAATGAATCATAGAAAATAATAAATACCTATAAAATTTGAGGAAATACTTTTGGTTATTTATAAAAACACATTCTTTATAAATTATATAAGAATTATATCAACATATCTCAATTCTATTCTTGAAAATATTTCACTTACATTAGGGAAACATATAGATTTTAGTAGAATTAAAATTTTATTAAGGGGACTATTGAATTATAACTCTCATTATGATCCTTGATCACATGATCTATCTTTTAACTTCTCTAATAGACTAAAATGATATTTTTATAATGTAGTTTCCCCTTCAATATTTAGACTCAGAACCACCCTGCCTGAATGAGTTTAATTTTCATAACTAGGATCTCATTGAATATCTCTCATCTATGATTTGTTCATACATATTTTTGTATATATAAAATTTATTATATTTAATCACACAGATATTGGATAATTCAAAGAATGTCATTGTGGGATCTTAGTTACCTATTTTCCACCAGATTTAATGTTCTTCTAAAAATTTATTTTGTGTTAGTCCAATGAGGTGTATTTTTTAACAGAGGCTATGAAAGACAATATCATGTTAAAAAGTATATTTTCCTAATATTACATTCTGAATACCAGTTAAAAATATTCAATCAAACACCATTATGAGGCTTTAAAACCATATTTCATTGAATACAGTTGGAAAACTCATCCAACAATCATTTAAAATTTTAAAGATCAATAATAACATCATATTCGTAATAATTAAAATTGAGTTCAAAAAGCTCATATTGATTTTCATTTTATCCAAAAAACCTTAAAATTCCCCAGAAAAATATATAAAATATTTTTTATATTATTTAAAATAGAGAATAATTTATCGTTATTATAAAAAAAATTGGAAAATAAAATAATTAAATAGTGGTTTCTATAACACTCCGATGATTTTTGAATTATTTATTTGAATTAGTTAAATAAATTTGAAATTTTATATTTCACATAAAAACAAAAATATTTTGTATTATATTAATGCAACATATATGGCTTGTGTAACACCAATTTAATTTTGCACTACACAGAACATAATGTTTAGATTTCTCTATATAGAACACCAATGATATCTTACGTTATATGCAATACTGACATTCCTCGATGTCTTGCATAACCTGTATGACCAAGGATTAATAAACATTAATATATTATTAAAAGGTTTTTATTTAATATAATAAGACATCAACTAGTAGTTAAATTAGTTCTTCTGAATATTTTTAACTAATTTTTGAAAATATAATTTTTATACAAGTATAATTTTAATTCATAGGGTAAATATTAAATATTAATGAATATGAAAACTAAATGTATACAAAAAAATATTATTATTTTTATAGTCACAAATTTATTTTACCCTAAAAATTAAATTAATTACAATTAATGAGTGATATTAATGTATATATATGTTTTATATTAAATTATTTGGTTGGAATTCACGGAATAGATTTGATAGAAATAATATAATAACAAACCCATTATTAAGCTTAAACCCTATACTCATATAAATTCATTTTTACAATATTTTAATGGAGAACCCATTTAAAATGCAATTTTTGGAACTATTAAATTATTAATATGTCAAAATAAACCTCATATTTTATAACTAAATATATTCATTTTATTAAGGTATATTTTTAGAGGTGTTTGATGTTTAATGTATAGTGGAAAATACAAAATTTTAATTTAAAAAATCAATTCATATAATTTATTTATACTATATAATTATAATTTAAATTTTTTTAAATGCTTAATTAGTTCATATTTTTATCATTCAACCAAATTCAGGTCACTACAATAAATTTAAATTTATAATTTAATATAAATACATCGCACGCTTTGGATATTTTAGTTCAAAAAAAACAGTGTCAAACCAACTCCGTGATTAAATTTAAATTAATTTCTGCCACTAATATGATTGAAATTTTTCAAAATGGACTCTATATTTGGAATCAATATAATTTATAACATCTAAAAAGGGTAAAATTGTTTTCTAAAAAAAATATTAGTTAAATTAATTAAAATAATTTTATCGATTAAGGTAAAATTAAGCTTAATTAATGACTAATCCATAAACATATAGGCCTAAATAGAATTGAAACATGTCAAAAATCAATTAGAATACCATGTTTGGAGAATATAATCCCTTTATTCAACTTTTTACCATTATTGGATCATCATTAGATATCATAAGACCTGGGGGTAATGCTATTTCCCAAAATATGAAAAAGTTTCATTCTACATCCACTATAATAAGGCCTCATACCTCCCACATTCTAACACCACTAAAACAACACTGGCATGACCATGATCTACCAAGACATAACCTCAAAATGATGCCTCATATTCTAGAATCCACCTGATGGTTAGAAAGCAATCCAATGAATCCCTTTTGTAAAAAAACTAAAGGAGTTACCCAAATATGTGATAATAACCATCCTCTATTTCTTTTATATTATTTCCATTATCAACCACCCTAAACACTACTTATTACATGATTTTATGAAATAAAAAATTATCTTAAAAAAAATTTGTTTTTTCAATATTTTTTGACCTAGAATTACACATGCTTCAATCTATTGAGTTATAAACATACTGTTTATGTGTACGCTGAACAACCGACACACAGAATGATGATTACTCATTTATCAATTACCGCATATCATGGTGGAAATTATAATAAACACTCATTTTATATATGTTATATATTATAGTTATTATAAAATTAATCTTCTTTAATAATTTTAAAACATGTATCATTATACATTTCATTTGGGGTTTATATGAAAAAATCATTTGAGGAAGTTTTGACTACAACCCCCTTAAAGTGATTTCATTCATTCACACAGTATATGGATTGTATTTAGGATATTTTATGTGAAACTATATGATATATATGAAAAACTAATTCTAATATAATTATATTTTAAACATTAATATATGTAAATATAATAAATTTACTTACATTACTTCAATATGTCCAAAAAATAGAAACATCATTCTTCCCTACGTAAGACCTACTTTCTCCATGAATGGTGAAATGCATTTCATATATCTATATATTATTATAATAAAAATGTTCATAATAATTAATGATAATTATAGAATGGTTTAAATTATTGAAATAATGATATATGTATAAGGATAAATGATATAAAAAATTAAACACATGAAAAAAAATTGAATATTACCAAAAGTTTAACCATAAGAAATAATTGTTAACAAGATGGTAAAATAAGGTAATAGTAAATTGATATATTGAATTAGATATAAGAATATTGATTTTGAAAATATGTAAAGTGGGATTATATTTATTATATATGTCGTTCATATGAGTACCAAGGGAGTCAAAATACAAGGTAAGATAATTTCATCTCACTTTTTATTTTCGTTAAATATAGGATTTATCTAACCCCTATTCCTTTTGTGTGGTGCATATACTTTTAATTGATGAACTATATGATTAAAATACAAAAGGTTATTTATATTTACTTATATTATTTTTATGATCATTAATTTACAAGGTTTATGTTTTAAATGTTATCAATTTGGTAAAGTAATATGTCTAAATTTTCTTACTTTCAAACATATTCATTGTTATGCATATATATTATTTTGTGATGTATATATAATTTCTCTGAAATGTTATATCATAAATATCCATATTTTCAGGATATTTTATGATTCATTTAATTTCATTTTCTTAATTGGTTAGTATGGTTCAATTATACCATGAGGTTTGATTTTATTTGAATAATCTCATCCCTTTTCAATATTGATTATGCCTATTCTACCTTTGTTGAAATATTATGATCCATAACTTAAAAACACTCTTGAATATTCTTATCCTATTTTTATTCATTAAATATTAATTTATATTTTCAATTTTAACTCTTTGGTAAATAATATTTTAATGAAAGTGTTTCTTAGTAAATATTAACATTACTAATTTTGTGTTCATAAATCATATTCCTTTCCAACCATGTTTTCTAAAAAAAATCCAATATTTATTTATATGGTTTTCTAATTTATTTTCATGGAAAAATTTTATGATGAAATTTTAATGGTATATATATATGTATTAAATGAAAAAAATTTCCTAAAAGTTTTTAAATTATTTCATATATGTTTTTATGTATATTTTAATGAAAATGATATTCAAAAAGTTTTATGTTTCTTAAGAAACATTTTAAAAAAGAAATGATATTTCCCTCTAGAAATTTTTTCAAAATATAAGTAAAAATTATTTTCAATCATTGATATGATATGTTGATTTTACTCATACCCTTCTGGGAAATGATCCAATGTTTCTACTCTTTTTCTTTTTTGAAATGTTTATGTCTTGATTGAATGATGCTTATGAAACCTGTTTATATTCAATAGGTTCTATGAATTTCAAAAACACTTCATTCCATTCTTTATTCATTAATAAAATTATTCTACCACCTATAACATTTCCATAGGTTATGATGTCCAAAATGTTAATGATAACCATTTCTTTTTTTGGGTTATTATTTGATGTTTAAACACACCATTTTTAGGTAATTAAAATGGATTCATTATCTATTTGAACATGTATGTATGAGTTATTATGATATCGATGGTACATATATCTCTCAAAAATATTTGGAAAATGATATGTTCTATATGAGCACAAAGGGCACACAAGTTTTATCCCAAGCCATAAATAACCAGTGTGTATAGGTTGTATCCCAAAGCCTAAAATTAAACTGGTACAAGGGTTATAGACCATTATTGAAAACAAGAAGGTATGTTGGTTGTAGCCCAATCTTAAAATCAATAAGGTACTGGGTTTATATCCCATGAATAAGATTAAAAGGATACATGGGTTGTCATAAAAAATAAAAAGTAGGTACACATGACATATCACATGTCTAACATGTTATAATAGACTGGGTAGGTATCCTTGACATTAAATTTTCTATTATTATATGTTTTATACAAATTATATGTCTTATTTAATTGTCATTATATCAGGGGTTTTGATATTTATTTCCATATTATTCATTTCTTATAAACCTATAATATTTATTCCATAATTCACTTTTATGCCCTTTTATATAAAATGGAATGGCCATATAATGATATAATCACATTATCAAAACATTTTGATCATGTTTATACCTACATGTTTCCCTCATGTACCCTTACTGGGTATATGAGCTTAATAAATTTAGGTTTCCTTCCACAAGGTATTAAGATATATTTCATGTATCGTTTGTCAAATAGGGATGCTAGTCTTGGTAAACCTAGTAGGAGATAATGTATATCAATTATGTACCATGGTTTAATTCTCCATGTTCCCAAAATAATTAAACTAAAATGGTCTTTTGGAGACCATTTTTAAAAAAAATTAAGTATTATGAAATTGTTTTTTAATTCCAATGTATATTAAGACTGGTTTTCTATAGTTCTTATAAAATAAATTGTTTAGTTATCCTTTAGATACTAGGATGAGAAATCACTGGTAAGAATTATAAGGACATGTACGAGGATAACACTAAGGATGAGGAAATGTATAGTAAAATATTGTAGAATTTTGGCAAAGGATATAGAGAGTGGATTCCAACCAATATATCCATGTCTATATTTTACAAGGGGATACAGTACTGGAAATATGTTTCAAGGGGTAATAACTCTGAGAATATGTCACGATCCTAAAATGGGGTAATCTAGTGAATGACAAAGAGCCCTACTACACACCTAGTTTTACACTCCTTAGCGATATGATTTTCAAATTCAAAAACTATTCAAGAAACATATTGAAGGATTTAAATAGAGTAGGACTGTTAATAACCTAGTATAAACTAATAGTTTCATCGATTAAGAAGTAGGTGTCATGATTTAGACATAAAATAAGTATCTTTTCATGACAATGATGTTTTTATATATCATATGTGTTTCTCACCATATTTTTCCTTGATTTAGTCAATGGAGGGATCTATATGGAAATGGGTTGACATTGAATATTTAACATTAGGAATTTAAAGGAATTAAGAAAATTAATTTCCCATGTAGAAATATTATAAATGTAATCCTGATGTTTTTTTGAGTATTGGTTATACTTATAAAGATAAAGAGACCACAAAAAATATGTAAAATTTATGTGATGTTATTCTAGTATTTTTTACATCAAACAAAAGAAGCATGATTATATTGAAGTTTAATTACCTTACGATATGATTCAAATTATGAAATCAATGAAAAATGTTTTATTGAATTAGGTGATGATTCAAGTGTAATGTTTTAAGAATAATATTTTATGAATGAAGTATTTATGATGCATAATTAAAATATCATGTTATAATAATGCTGAAATATATTAGTATTCAATGAATATTTTTTATTAAGGAATAAACATGATATGTTGAATGAAAATTTCATGGAATGGTGATATTTTAATTAAGGGAATGTATCCCATAATTAGTGCCTAACGATGTGATAATGATAATTGGATAATGATTTTATGGATATGAATCAGTAAATTGGATAGAACGGATTCCCTAGAAAAGATTATTTAAAATGTGATCTATGTAATCTAGGATTATATTTACAAATTCTTGGATTAATATATTGTATCATTTAATAATTGAAATAAATAAAAATCCATGTTATCCAAATTTATTTATTGTAATTCATGTTATTAAAATATTTCAAGGTAATAGATTATTAGGGTATTCATGTTTTGGGAATGTGACCACCAAAATTAACTTTTTGATATATGAGGAATCAATGTTTATATAATTTCATGTCATTCTTTCTAAAGATTTGTATTTTCATCTTCCATAAGGGTTATAAGAATAACCATTTTGGGAATGTTGATGTTAAACTTAATATGAATTCATTATGATTATTGTGTTATCTCACCACATTAGTATTTATTAATATAGGATAAACTGATCTAACAACATGGTGTTCATGATAACAAATGAAAAATGCGATGGAATGTAATGGGACTCATGCACTATTTGTAATTCAAGAATGAAAAATTCATCATCTTTTTTATAAAATGAGGTTATGTGGATAAAGGATAAACAATTGTGAGGATTTTCAAAATTTATGCAAGTATATATATTTAATAAACTTATTTATCATGAGGGAAACAATATTGAAATAAATTTTTTCCACATACGTTAATTTTTTTTGAACTATAGTCCTTTTAAATTATCATAGATTTTTTAATTTGATACCCTAAAATTTTCATTGATTATTCACTTATTTATAATCTATGACCTCAATCAATATAAATGAATATTTATGATTTTCATCCGATTCCATGTTTTCACTTCCAACCTATGTTCTCTTATGTTGAAACATGGTCGTGTTATAATTTGGGTAACCATTATTTCAACCTTATATTATTAAATAAAGCTTTAGTATGAATCTTTACGATATGGGTTTCAATGAACAGATCATTTCTGTATTATTCTTTTGATGAACCAGAAACATTTTGAACTAAGAATTCATTATATGGGGGTATAATTTAAGATCCTAATATTTTATGAATTTTTTCAAATTAATTTAAACTTTTCAATATTTTTAATTTCCCACAACATTGAAAATATATTATTTTATTTTAATGAACCATGTATGGATTGGGAAACAAAATGTCAATTGAGAACTATATGAAACATAAATTTTATATTTCTCTATAAATAACATCAATGTTATATTATATTATATGCAAGACAAGAATTCCATAATGGATTGCCTTACACATTAGAATGAGTTTTACAACACAATTATATGTTATTTAAATGTTATTATTTAATATAAAAATACATAACATTGCCTTTAAGTTATAGGTTATGAATATTATTAACAAAATTATAGAAATATATTTTTTTCTCAAATATAATATTAATTAATATATTACCAATTAATTAAGAATTAGTATGATAACTGGTTGAATATGAAATAAAATACTATTATTTTTTGGGTCCCTAAGATGTTTTACCATAATAAATTAAATTAACTACAATTAATGAGTGATATTAATTTAATATATATGATATATATTAAATAAAATATTTCTTCTTATTCATCCAATAGATTTCATAGACATAATATTAGAACTAATACGGTTTTATGCTTAAAAACTATATTTTTATCAAGGCATTCTTACTGTCTTTTTACAACAATCCAATTTTAAATTTATTTTTTAGAATTTTCATAGATTTAATATATCAAAATAATCATAATAATCTAAATAGAAACATAAAAATTATGTTTTGGTAAAATTTTGGCGATGTTTCATTTTTTTAATGAATAATGGATAATACTGAATTTTAGTTTAATATTTCTTTTTCATTTAAAATATTAATATGGATAAATTTCATTTCAAATAGGTTTAAAATATTTATCAGATCATATTTATATAATTAAACCCTATTTGTTTCTTCAGAATAAATTTATCATTGAAATAGAGTATAAAAAAATTGAAAACCAAAGAATGTTTTTACTTTGGAAACCTGCATAGTCGACCTGACTATGTGATTATATTTAAATTATTTTCTTCCACGTCTATGATTGGAATTTTAAAAAATGGACTCTATATTTAAAATAATTATAATTTCATAATGTCTAATATTGTCAACACAGCTTTTTTACAAAATAATTATTGAATGCAATTAATATTTATTACATTCATTATTGTAAAATAAGGCTTAAATAAGACTAATCCATAAACATAATGGTTGAAATGACATAGACAGTTATCCTACATACAGGGGATATATTTTTGTTATAATATAACAACAAGGATTATATTTTCATAATTATTTTATCCACCTTACTTAGGGAAAAACTTAGGTAGTATCCTGATTCCCAAAATTTACAAGTGTGACACTACTCCTCCACTATAAAAAGGCATCCTATGATAACACACCCTTAATCATCTCAATCCATATTGGATCAACCAAAATCATCCCAAATATATCTCAAAATTACCTCCCCTATTCTTATAAGCCTACCCATTAGAATAAGTCAATCCAGTGAATCCCTCTGGTGCAGAACAAAAGCAGTTACTCGAATAAGGGGTAACATCCTTCCTTAAATTATTTTATGTTATTTCATTATCCACCCAAAAAAACACTTCAAATTCCATTATTTTATAATAAAAAATGTTTTTTCAATATAGTATGATTTTTTATTCTATTTTTTAAAACTAAAAACACAAAAACATATATTAAATGGGTAATGATCATATTATTTATGTGTTAAGAAACTACTGCCTCACGAAATAACAATTGTTCATTTTTTGTTTTACCACCTATCATTGTAAAAATTATTATGGAAACACCGTTTATATATGTTATGCAGTATACTTATTATTTATTTAATATTATTTTATAAATTTACAACAAATATATGTATACATTCAATTTTGTTAAATATTATAATTTTATTTCAAGAAGTGTCGATTACCACCCATCAAAGTGATGTGATTCATTCACACACTACATGTAATATACTATGGATATGTTTAGTAAATATATATGATATATATGAAAAAATAATTCTAATTTAAGGATATTATATAAATATATACATATAAATATATGTAATTTATATTTAGTCATTCAATACTTTAACAAAATGGAAGCAGTGTTCAAGCGTAAGTACAGTGTATCATCTCCATGAATGGTGTATTAAATTTCCTACTTCTATAAATTATTATAATACACTTACAATGAATATTTAATGATATTTATATCATCCTTAATATTATTCTAATAATTATATATGTATAAGGATTAATGATATAACAAATTAAGACACATGTGAAAAACAGTGCTAATAATACCAAAAGAGTAACCTTAACATAGAATTGTTTACAATTGGGTAATATATATTCATAATCAATGCATATAAGAAACTAGATATAATAATATGTTCTTCAAAAAAAAATTAATAAAAATATATATCATATAACGTAGTTTCTTGTGACTATGAAGTGAGTCAAGACACATGGTAAGGGAATTTCAACACAATTTTTATTTCAGTGAGATACATTCTTTATTCACCACCCATTTGTTTTTTGTGTTTTTTGTATAATTCCCATGAATAAATAATATGATTATTAAACATAAATTTATCAATTTTTACATATCAATTTTATGATATTTTTTCATGGGGTTTGTGTTTCAAATTTTACCAAATTAGTAATGAAATTTTGTCTCAATTTTTCTTCTTTCATACACATTCCATGTCATACATCAATATTATTTCATGATATTGATATACATTCTGAGAAATGTTATATATTTAATATAATTATTTTCAATATATTTTAACCTTCATGTATTTTCATTTACTAAAAATTTTAGTATGATAAAACTCAGAAAGTTGTAAAAGTTTATTGAAATAATCTCATCACTTTTCAATATTGTTTATATTGATGATTCCTTTAATGAATTATTTGGATAAATATCTCAAAAACACTCAAGAAATCTATTATCTTGTATTTATCCATGATATATTCGTGTAACAGAACCATTTTTACACTATTTTGTATATAAGATAGTTAAAAAGTGTTTTTAGGAAATCTTGACTTTACCTCTCTATTAGGTTGGAAATATTTGTTCCTTAAAACCATGTTTTCTAAAAAATCAAGATTTATTTATATATATATTATTAAATTTATTTTCAAGGAAAAACTTTTTTAAATTTTTTTTGTTCCCTTAATATGTTTTCAAATAAAATGGTTTCCAAAATGATCTCAAATATTACATTATATATTTTCTTTTTTATCATTAAGAAAATGGTTTTAAAAAGGTTTTAGGTTTTAAAGAGAATATTTCATAGAATAATGTATATTTTACTCCTGATGTTTTTTAAAGATATCCTTCCATTTTATTTTCAATCTATGATAATATCTTTTGATATTAATGATTCATTTACTGGAATGTATCCAATGATTAAAATCATATTTTTTTAGTGACATGAGTTTTGATTAAAGGATTCTTATGAAATATATTTCTCTTAAACAAGTAAAATGATTTTTAAACCTGCTTCATTTCATGGGTTCTTCTTTGATCAAATGATTATGAATCATGTCACTTTTCCATAGGTTATTATGTGATGACATTATAATGATAACCATTTCATTTAATGGGTTAATATATTTTGTTTATAGATTCCATTAATTGGGTCATTATAAAAGATTCATCATCTTGTGGCAGAGGAATGTTGAGTAACTATGTGACGGGTGGGGCCAATATATCCCTTAAATGTATTGGGTAATGATATGATTAATATGACCTGAAAGGGTACATGGGTTCTATATTAAGCTATAAAATATTAAGGTACATGGGTTGTTTCCTAAAGAAAAAATTAAGCATTTATATGGGTTGTAGCCCTATCCTATATATAATAAGTTGCATGTGTTGTTTCCAAAATGCTAAAAATAAAAAGGAACATGGGTTTTAGCCCAATCCAAATAGTAAAAGGGTACACAAGTTTTTATCCAAATCCTAGAGTAGGTACACTGTTTGTATCATAATCCTAACATGTTATAAAGTTATTGTTTGTTATCCTAGGCATACTATTTTCTATAGTTTAATATAATCCACAAATTCTATGATTTTTTCCACAATTATGCTTTCATGGATTATGATATTGTTTTCCTTAAGTTCCATTTCATATGAACATACATGATTATTACCTTTTTCGTTTTATGTTATTTGATATGCTAAGAATTATATCATAGTGTTCTAATCATATTATCATCCCCCTTATGCTCATGTTTATACTTACATGTCTCTATTTTTATCCATACTGATCATTTGAGATCACCCATTTTAATATTTCCTTCCCCAGTTTATGATGATATATTTAATGTATGGCAAGTCAAAGATGGGTTATAGTCTTTGGGAACCTAGTGGTACGTAATTTAGTATGCATATATACCGATGTTTACGTTTCCATATTTCCAAAGTCACAAAAATAATTTTGTCTTTGGGGTCCATTTGTAACCTTATTATATGTATTTTGAAAAAAGTTGCGTAATTTATATGTATGTTAATACTAGATCATTATAGTTTCCCATCCCCCATAATTTTTTTCTAAGGTATTTAATCATACAACACTAGTAATTAATGTCTTCATTACTAGATATGAATAATTTAAGGGATGGTGAATTAGTAATATTTTGAAACACAATATGTATTGATATTTATGAATGAAAAAATTGACATTAATACTAAAAATATTGTATCAATATTGGGGTATTAAAACGTTAATGTCATGGTTTTATAATAACATTTTACAAAAGACGAACCATCCTCTATAAACACTAATTTCATCCCTAATGTCAAAGGGTTCATCATCATTAATGGATGATGATTGTATATAATATGGATTAATTTCATTAAATATTGATTAAATGAATTATAGACTTTTCTAGTGTGGTGAATTTTGGTCACTATAATTTAAATTCATTCCATCATTGATGGATGATGCTATAAAATTAATTGTCAAGCCATTTATGGAAAAATATTGTTTTTTAATAATTGGAAAATAACGATTAAGCATCACAATAATATATACTTCCATGTATGTAACATACCAAATAATATATTGTGAAAATGTTTGAAATGATAAAATTAAATTACCCTGATGGGTATCTTATAATGAATCATTATCATCGAAGTAAATTAATAAATTTGTAGGAAACAAATTAATTTATTAATAGATAAAACACTATTAAATTGAAAAAAATATATTTATATATAAATACCATGGTGATTAATTCATACAAAAATACTTGTATTATCTATGTTATTAATATTAATATATTAATATATATGGGTATAATGATAAAAATTTTATTTTACACTATAAGATAATGTTAATGTATTTTACTATTTCATGAATAATAAATAAACGAATAAGCATAGTTAATATGAAAATGTATATATATTAAAGTATATCTATAATAATAATAAATCATACATACTAAAAACCAGTAAATGTGTATTATTTATGTTTTAATATACACGTTAGTGTAATAATGACCATAAATATAAGAATATGTGTAATGGATCAGACCTCTCTGGTCCATTACTTTGTGAAAATATCGTGTTTGAGGTCTTCCCGGAGGTCAAGGTGACTTATCCCCAATAATGTTTTCCAAATTTCCAATTCTGTGAATAGTTCCATCAGCAAACAGTTCTATTGGTAACCTCTATCAGTAACCTCTCTTTCCTTTTCCAAATATTCAATTATATGAAAAGTTCCATCAGTGAATAGTTCTATAGGTAACCTCTAATGGTAACCTCTTTTTCCTTTTCCAAATTTCCAAATCTGTGAACAATTCCATTAGTGAAAAGTTCCATCGGTAACCTCTAATGGTAACCTCTCTTCCCTTTGAACAATTTATAATTCTATGAACAGTTCCATCGGTGAATAGTTCTATCAGTAACCTCTATGGGTATCCTCTATCGGTAACCTATAACGGTAGGAGAACAATGTTCTATCAGTGAGGTTCAGTGAACAGTGTTCTATTAGTTAGGTTTAGTGAACAGTGTTCTATTAGTGAGGTTCAGGGAATAGAGTTCTATCAGTGAGGTTTAGTGAACAGTTTTCTATCGGTGTGGTTCTGTGAACAGTGTTCTATTAGTGAGGTTCAGTGAATAGTGTTCTATTAGTGAGGTTCAGTGAACAGTGTTCTATTAGTGAGGTTTAGTGAAAAGTTTTCTATCAGTGAGGTTCAGTGAACAGTGTTCTATCAGTGAGGTTCAGTGAATAGTGTTCTATCATTGAGGTTCAGTGAATAGTGTTCTATTAGTGAGGTTTAGTGAACAGTGTTATATAAGTCAGGTTTAGTGAATAGTGTTCTATCAGTGAGGGTTAGTGAACAGTGTTCTATCAGTGAGGTTCAGTGAAAAGTGTTCTATCAGTGAGGTTAAGTGAACAGTGTTCTATCAGTGAGGTTCAATGAACTGTCTTCTATCAGTGAGGTTCAGTGAACTATTTTCTATAAGTGAGGTTTAGTGAATAGTGTTCTATCAATGAGGTTGAGTGAACAATGTTGTATCAGTAAGGTTCGGTGAGAAGTGTTCTATCAATGAGGTTCACTAAACAGTGTTCTATCAGTGAGGTTCAATGAATAGTGTTCTATCAGTGAGATTTAGTGAACAATATTCTATCAGTGAGGTTCAGTGAATATTTTTATATCTGTATTGTTCAGTGAAAAGAGTTCTATCAGTGAGTTTTAGTGAACAGTGTTCTATCAGGAAGGTTCAGTGAATAGTTCTATTGGTGAGGTTTTGTGAGCTGTTCTATCGGTGATATTTTGTGAACAGTTCTATTGGTGACAGTTTATGAATAGTGTTCTACTAATGAGGTTCAGTGAACAGTGTTTCTAGACCAGTGAGGTTCTAAGAGTATCCTTTATTTCCATTTCCAAATTTTGAGTTTGTTGAACAGTGTTTCTAGCTTCCTACAATTTTTCTCCTTTGAAGTTTCCTTTAACATAAAATACATTTAAATATTCATTTTAAGGACTCTAAGTCTGATTAAAATTCCATAAATCCTATATTAATTATTCTTGTGGCTCATGATGTTTTTACTTGGTCAAACCGTGTATGTTATTGTGATCTAATTTTAATGGGGAATTAATCATATCTTAAACTGTCGCCCCATTAAATCTTCCAAAGGGACAAGATATCATCCTCCATTGTTCTTCCTCTTTGTTCTTGTCTATGAGATGCTATAACCATTAAATCCATCCTATAAGAGTTTCACAATGAAACTTTACTCCTCAGATTGGTACTGCTCTGTTTTGGATGCAACTGAGTTGTATTGGTCAATCTTCGATATAAGGTATGTTTTATCATCGTTCCTTTGGGGATCATCTTCTCCTATTTATCCTTTACATATTATAGCATGTAATCTCCATGCTTATAATGGGGTTTGGTGGGTGCGGTCGTACCGTGGTATCCTTGGGTGGATGCAGTTGTCGCGAGAGGAGGATCGTGACTCGTTGTGTGGATAAAGAACATGAGGAAGTGTTTGAGGTAGTAGATTCATTACTTCTCTTTTCATTTACATGAAACTGTATTATTACCATGTTTAATCCCACTTGATGACATTGGAATTGACATAATAAATATTTCAACCAGATAAATAAATTATTATCGATCGTATGTTATTGCCTCTTGTTTTGATATTTGTTCATTCTTGATGGAAATCAGTAAAGAACATAAATTGGGATTAATTGACAATTTTTTGGATAAAAGATAAAGAGGCATGTAAATAAATCTCGTTCTTGTTTTAATTTTATGTTAATCAAATTGGTGCAGTAATCATGTTTAATTATTTGTGATAGCTTACTGATTAGGTTTCCTAAATTTAGAACCTACAAATAACGAATCTGTTAATTCTATATGGATTAAATAACTGATTGTTTGATAATTCTTTTTGGGGTTATGAGTTACCCTATTGATTGTTAAAGGGACAAGATCCCAATTAATGTGGTGCATGTTTTCCTTGTGTGTGTGTTGTGATGTGATCCTAGATGGCTGTTGTGATATGTGGGGGCATGAAGGCTTCTGGTTATGGCAGCAGATGACGCCTAGAGTGGCGAGATGCATCGGTTTATGCATGTGGGTGTCGGGGAGGACACCAGGGATAATGGAATGGGATGGAAGTAATTGTTGGATGCTTAATGATTTTTATTGGTTGTTTATCTTCTTTACTTTTCCTCACTGATCAAGGCAGGTGGTCTTACTAACCATTCTTCCGAAAGAGACGAAGACATGTAGGGTATGCCACGTGCTTTCCGTGTTTAGATTCTCAAGGAAGGATGGGTATATTCTCTTGATAGAAGCAGAAAAGACGTGACTAGTTGTACATCTACTCACCGTGTTGATCCCCCTTGTGTTTAGTAGAATATTAGGTTTTTATAGAATGCCTGGGAATGTGGGAATGTATTTCTATAATGAATAATTGAATAAATGGTGTTAACCGATGTGGATGGAGAGGATGGAAAATAATTATGAGGTTGTAATATTTGAAGGAATGGTTGAATTTGGGTGTGATGCTAATGAAATTTAATGTGGAATGGTTCATGTTTAATTAATGTTTAAAGAATTAATTAACATAAAGTGAAAATGATAAAAAGAAAATGAAGTAATCTAATAAATCACCTTAAATGGTTGTGTTCTTATAGGATACCTAGTCTTAGAAGTAGCCGCCTAGAGTCTGAGAGATGATAGTTGCAATGTGTCTAAGACTAGGTTATGCCCATATTTTGGTTGTGAGTTATAGTATATTCTATACTTTTTGTGTTTCAATACGCTACACCACCCTGTTAGTGATGGAAACTGACACCCCGGGGATTCTGAGTCCTGGGGGGTGTTTTCCCTAACATTCTGGTGGGAGGATGGATGGCTGACTACCCCTTTTGGACCCGCTCTCTTCTCTTGGTAGTTACTTGTGTTGGTAGGCACATTGGATAGTTTTCCCCATATATTTGTGTAGAGTCCTGTAATGCCTTGTCTTTATTCACACACATATATTCTGGATATAGTTTTCTATGGACTACTATAGGTGTGACGTGTATAGGTTGTGATGGCTTGAGGATCCTTACTCAGTGTATAGGCTATAATGGCTTGAGGTATAATACCTGACATATGAAACGCGTTATGAGAGCTGTGGTGGATCCCAGAAACTACCTGGTTACATTGGTGAATGGACTTTTTGGTTTTATTGCATGAGGTGCATATTGTGGTGCTTCGCCTTGGTGTCGGCGGGAAAGCATTTTTGGAGAGAGATGCTCAGGACGTGCGATGTTGGGACAAAGTGACAAACTAGTGGAGAAGTAGTAGCGGGGTACCCGTGATATTCTTTATTACATGATATATTCTTGTATGCGTTACTTGGTGAGGGTTTCCATGGTGGGGTTGGGAACTTAGTATACCAGTTTAGGTGACGAGTTACTTTCACTTGTTGTTCATTGTGCTTTAGAATGCTTTATTTACATTTTTACGAGAGGCTTCGGGGAGGATCATACTGAGTATACTGTTATACTAACCCTATGTATATATAAACTATTTTTCAGGTCACTTGGAGTAGGTTGGAGGTCAATCTGGTGTTTACTAGCTTGGGGTTGCATGAGATTTTTGGGCTTGTGGTTACTGCTGTTTTACTTTCATTTGGGTACTTTTAGTTTTCCCCTTTCAGTTGTAGTACTTCTGCTTGACATTTCATATGTGTAGTTGGTTTTTAGTTTATATTGAAATCTGATTTGTAGTTGATTGGTTTTTATCTTATCTCTCTCTTCTGCATGTGGTCTTCTAGAGGTTAATGCCTCCCATTTTTTGTGTTACTATTCCCTCAGTGCGAGTCGCCAACCCGGGGCCTACTGGGGGTGGAACTCAGGGGGGTCATTATCTCCTTCTCACATTTCCGTCCCAGGAGGGGTACACTTTGTGGGGAGGGGGTCATGACTGAGTGGTATCAGAGGTCTGGTTGAGGTATATGATTGAGTTTGGAGTTAGGCACAGGTGAGGTTGCATGGGTTGGTAGGGAAACGGTGTCATTCATGTTTAGCAAGTGAGGTAAACACTAAAGACTGGCTGAGACATAGGCATTTAGTACCCCCTATGATCTGATGTATGGACCTTTAAGTTTACAATGGATACTAAACAAGGTTATACTAGTTTCAGGGTAGATACCTAAGAAAGGATTATGCATCATTCTTCTTTGTTCCTGTGTTTGAATGGGAAGTCCTTGGGATAGTTTAACCAAAAATGAATAAAATAAAGTAATTAATTAATTAATGTTGAGTCTTCCATATTCATGGTTTATGAGCTCTAAAGGTTTTCCATTTTATAGGTATGGCTCCAGGTTGACATCCTCTTTAGGTTTGCCCAGAAAATGTCTAGTAGGTCGTTCTAGCAGATCGCCCTAGGGTAGAGGTTTACAACGACGACACTTGGAGGAAGATACTCCAAGAGTTTCTGATCCATAGTCTATATAAGTATGAGGGATCCATTTCAGATGAAGTCATGGAAGACTGGATAGAGGAGGTCGAGATTGGCTTCAGTTTGATGCGTTCTCGGAAGGAGCACTGGGTGTCTTTGGTTGGGACGATGTTTCGTGGAGTAGTGAGGCAGTGGTGGTTCTAGTTCTTCAAGGATCGTGAGGAGTCAGTGATCTCATGAGAAGAGTTCCGAGACAGGTTTAGAGTCGAGTTTCATTCTTTGACTGTGAATCCGTCCAGTCGTCAGGAGCTTCTTACACTTCGACAGGGGAGCTCCAGTGTTCGAGAGATTGGAATCCGTTTTAGGAACCTTTTACAAAATGCTTCAAACCTATTTCCAGATGAGGTGGCTAGGGCGAGACATTTAGAGGAGGCTTTGCGTCAAGAGATCCAGCACCAGGTCACCCCATTTATGTTGAAAACATATTTTCAGGTGCTGGTGAGGGCAGAGGTTGTCCAGAAAACTTTGGCTAGGACCAGATAATCACGAGGGGGGAATCGGCATGATTCCTCATAAAGCAGAGATGTGGTCTGGGGTTCTCAGTTTTTAGGGCAGATGAGTTTTCATTCAGCCGGGGGTAGGTCCCATCCCTTCACATCTCGTTTCTCCAGAGGCAGTAAATCTCAGGCCTATGCCAAGGGATCAAGAGCTTGTTTTTCTTCTGGAGTTCATGGTCATCACCAGTGGGAGTTCTCGAACATTCATATTATCCATCATACAGCAGGTGTTATGCTCTAGGTTCCTCCATGGAGACAGTTCCAGCCGAGGCAGTAGCAGCTAGTCGCACCAGCTTTAGATCAGCAGAGGGTAGATGGGGCAGGCAGAGGATAGCCCCATGACAATCCCCGTCCTCAGAGAGCAGAGCGCGGAGACAGTGGTGGTCTTCATCAGGTTCATAGAGGCCAGGGAGAAGGTCATGGTCATATTCATGCACTAGTGTTTCCACCTCCAGGCAATCCAGACGTCGTTCGAGTTACACATTGCTTGTTTTCTACATTGGTGTATGCCCTGTTTGATTCAGGAGTGACACACTCCTTCATATGACCCACCCTTGTCCATTCTTTTGGAAATGAGGTAGAGAGACTTCCAGTGCCCTTGGAATTGGCGACGCCAGTTGGAGGTCGATCTGACTTGTTTTAAGAATATAGAGATTGTGAGCTAGTGTTGGGAAAACACCTCTGTTAGGTAGATTTCCTTTGTTTATGAATACAACCATATGATGTCATCCTCGGCATGGATTGGTTGTATTCGGTGCAGGTTATCGTGGGTTTCATTAGGAAGAAGGTCATTTTCATTAGTGCTGATGGAGAGCCAGTGGTGTTTGTTGGTGAGCGAGATCCTCAGATGGGTCATAGGGGTATTCCATCCTTATCATCCATGATGTCTGCTATGATTCTGAGTTCTTCAAAGGTTCAACAGTTGGCATTTCCTAGGGTAATAAAGGAGTACCCTATGTATTTCCAGAAGAGGTTGTAGCATTACCCCCTCGATAAGAGATCAAATTTGGGATTGATCTACAGTCAAGAACATCTCTTTTCTCAGTGTCTCCATATAGGATGACCCATTATGAGTTATGAGAGCAACATATTAATCTTGATGGTCTATTATAGTGCAGTTTTGTTCGGACAAATGTGTCACTGTGGGGTGCACCCATTTTGTTCGTGAAGAATAATGATGGTAGTTTTCGGTTGTTTATCAATTATCATCCCTTGAACAAAGTGACACTAAATAATCTCTATCCTCTTCCATGTATTGATGAATTATTCGATCAACTGAAGGGTGCAAGTTGGTTCTCAAAGATCGACTTGCGGGCAGGATATCATCAGATTCGTGTGAATGATGAGGATATCCCGAAGAATTTTTTTGTTGTCATAATGGGGATTATGAGTTCATTGTTATGCCGTTTAGAATGATGAATTCTCTAGTTGTATTCATGGGATTGATGAATGTTGTGTTCCGTGAGTTCCTGGACTAGTTCGTGGTAGTTTTCATCAACGACATCCTTATGTACTCCAAATCTGAAAAAGAGCATGCACACCATCTACAAGCCATTTTGGAAGTTCTTCGTCGACATCATCTATTTGGGAAGTTGTCCAAGTGTGAGTTTTGGGATCTAGAGGTCTGTTTCATGGGGCATGTTGTGTCCCAACAAGCATTAGCTGTGGAACCATCGAAGATAGAAGCAGTTGTGTCTTGGGTGTCCCAGAATATAGTTTCAGATTTGCGAAGTTTCCTTGGTCTCACAGGCTACTATAGGAGGTTCATAGCCAATTTCTCATGAGTTGAGACTCCTCTGACAGCTTTGACCAGGAAGGATTAGGCAATCATATGGACTGATCAGTGTCAGGCATCTTTCACGTACCAAAAAGATAATTTAGTAAGTTCTCCATTCCTTTGTCTTCCAGTTAAGGGAGTTCAGTTTGATGTTTTCTACGATGCTTCACATCTAGGGTTAGGGTGTGTTCTCATATAGCAGAGGTCAGTTGTTACTTATGGGTCTTGGCAGTAACGTCCCCATGAACACAACTCTTCCACCCATGATCTATAGTTGGCATTCGTGGTGTTTGCTCTTAAGTTGTGGAGACATTACCTCATTGGTGAGCGCTTTGTGGTTTTCACCGATCATAAGAGTTTGAGTTGTGTTTTCTCCCAGCATGATCCGAAAATACAACAACATCGGTGGATGGAGTTCTTACAGGAATACGACTTTGAAGAATCATAATCACCAAGAAAATGGAGTGTTGTAGCCGTTTCACTGAGCCAAAAGTCATGTAGTGATGCTGTGTGTGAATCTGGTGATTCCTGGAGATTAATGGAATAAATGTCAGCATTACATCTTGAAATGGGAGATATTGGGGATAGAGGTTGTCTTTTTCAGATGACAGTACTGTCATACATGATGTAGAAGGTGGAAGAGCCCTAGTTTGGAGATCTAGGGGTGGTGTTCTAGAGAGACCCAGTTGTTTGTGGTGAGGCAACTGATGGTTGGTCGGAGGATGAACAACATTGAGTGTTGTATCATGGAAGGCTTTTTATTCCTTTTACAATGCATGAGATGGTTCTCAAATAGTTTCATAGTTCACCTTTAGCCGGGTATCCTGTCATGAAAAAGATTTACTGATCCTTGAGGAGCCAGTTTTGGTGGCCTAGGATGAAATGTGTGATTACGGAGTTTGTCTCTCGATTTTTGGTCTGCCAGAAGGTGAAGGCCGAACACTGTGTTCTTTGTGGTCTTCTCCATCCATTAGATATTCCTCAGTGGATGTGGGAGGACATATCAATGGACTTTGTTACTGGTTTACAACGAGCTCAGGGATGACATGATGCAATTTGGGTGGTAGTGGATCGTTTAACAAAAGTTTCCTACTTTATAGAAATCAAGGAGTCAAGTTTAGTGTAATTTTTGTCAAGGAAGTATCTAGAAATGGTTATGATACTTCCTGGAGTCCCAAGGACGATCATTTCTGATCGAGATCCTCGTTGTACCTCCAGGGTGTGGATAAGTCTCTAACATGCTTTTGGTTCTCAGCTAGGCCACAACACTGATTTTCATACTCAAACGGATGGTCAGACAGACCGAACCATCCACACTCTTGAAGACATGTTACGCTCTTGTGTTCATGATTTTGGACGTTCATGGATGAGGCACTTACCCTTGGTGAATTTCTCTTACAATAATAGTTTTTAATCCACCATTGGTATGGCACTGTTTGAAGCCTTGTATGGCTGTCCTTTTCGGTCTCCATCATGTTGGATAGGGGTCGGAGAATCCGCTATTCTCATACCGAAACTAGTGTAGAATACAACAGAGATGGTCCTGGTTGTTAGTGAGAGGATGAAGACAGCGCAAGATCATCCAAAATCATATGTTGATCAAAGAAGGAAACCCTTAGAGTTTAATGTTGGGGATGATTTGTTCCTTCAGGTGAATCCTCATTATGGGTAGTGAATATTTGGTCATGGAAGCACACTTTATCCATGGTTTGTTGGGCTTTTCGAGGTGTAATTTCATGTTGGAGTTGTGGAGTATCGTGTAGCACTTCCCCCATAGATGAGTTAGATACATTATGTTTTCTATGTATCCCAGCTTCTTCGTTATCTTCATGATGACTCTCACATCATTAATTGGGGAGATATCGATGTTAATAATGCTACAACCTTTGAGGAGTGACCTATGGAGATCCAAGACCACAAAAATAAGGTATTGCGTGGGCGTTATATTCCTTGGGTTCGTGTCTTGTGGTGACACGGTGGTATGGAGGAGTGTACCTGGGAACATGAGTCAGAGATACATGCTCAGTACCCAGAGTTGTTTGATGTTTAACTATTTTCATGTAATGATGTTCCCTTTGTGGATAGACCTTTCATGTTTTATTTATGAATTTCTTTTGTTGAATTTGTGTCTTGCTCTATTTTGAGAGGTATCTCGATTGGTGGTTGTTCGGACCCCGTTTCTTTTTTTTCTATTTAGGTGGGTTTTGAATTCTTAAGGACGAGAATGTTTTGAGAGGTATCTGATGTAATGTCCCAGACCTCTACGGTCCATTACATTGTGAAAATATGGTGTTTGAGGTGTTCCGGGAGGTCAAGGTGACTTATCCCCAATACGTTTTTCCAAATTTCCAATTCTGTGAATAGTTACATCAGTGAACAATTCTATAGGTAAGCTCTAATGGTAACATATATTTCCTTTTCCAAATTTCCAATTCTGTGAACAGTTCCATCAGTAAATAGTTCTATTGGTTACCTCAAATGGTAACCTCTCTTTCCTTTGCCAAATTTCCAATTATGTGAACAGTTCTACCATTGAACTATTCTATCGGTAACCTCTAATGGTAACCTCTCTTTCTATTTACAAATTTTGAATTCTGTGAACAGTTCCATCAGTGAATAGTTCTACCAGTAAACTCTATTGGTAACCATTATCGGTAACCTCAATCGGTAACCTATAACGGTAGGTGAATAATGTTCTATCAGTGTGGTTCATTGAATAATGTTCTATCAGTGAGGTTCAGTGAACAGTGTTCTATCAGTGAGGTTCTGTGAATACTATTCTATCAGTGAGGTTTAGTGAACAATGTTCTATCGGTGAGGCTCAGTGAATATTGTTCTGTCAGTGAGGTTTAGTGAAGAGTGTACTATCAGTGAGGTTTAGTGAAATGTGTTCCATCAGAGAGGTTTAGTGAACAGTGTTCTATAAGTGAGGTTCAGTGAACAGTGTTCTATCAGTGAGGTTCCGTGAATAGTGTTCTATCAGTGAGGATCAGTGAACAATATTCTATAAGTGAGGTTCAGTGAACAGTGTTCTTTCAGTAAGGTTCAGTGAACCGTGTTCTATCAGTGAGGGTTAGTGAATAGTATTCTATCAGTGAAGTTCATGAACAGTGTTCTATCAGTTAGATTTAGTGAATAGTGTTCCATTAGTGAGGTTCAGTGAACAGTGTTCTATTAGTGAGGTTTAGTGAACAATGTTCAATCAGTGAGGTTTAGAGAATAGTGTTCTATGAGTGAGGTTTAGTGAATAGTGTTTATCAGTGAGGTTCAGTGAACAGTGTTCTATCAGTGAGGTTTAGTGAACAGTGTTCTATGAGGGAGGTTTACTGAACAGTGTTCTACTAGTGAGGTTTAGTGAATAGTGTTCTATCTTTGAGGTTTAGTAAAAAGTGTTTTATCCATGAGGTTCAGTGAACAATGTTCTATCAAAGAGGTTTATTGAACAGTGTTATATAAGTGAGGTTCAGTGAACAGTTCTATTGGTGAGGTTTTGAGAACAGTTCTATCGGTGAGGTTTTGTGAACAGTTCTTTTGGTTAGGGATTGTGAACATTGTTCTATCGGTGAGGTTCATTGAACATTGTTTCCAAACCTGTGAGGTTCTAACAGCAGCCTCTTTTTCCTTTTCCAAATTTTGAGTTTGTTTAACAGTGTTTCCAGCTTCCTATAGTTTTTCTCCTTTGACGTTTCCTTTGACATAAAATATATATAAAGCCTCGATTTAAGGACCCTAAGGCTGATTCAAAGGCCATAAATCCTATATTAATTATTCCTATCGCTCGTGATGTTTTTACATGGGAAAACTGTGTAGGTTAATGCGATCTGATTTTAAGGGGGAATTAATCGTATCTTAAACCGGCGCCCCATTGAATCTTCAATAGGGATAAGATATCATCATCCATTGTTCATCCTATTTGTTCTCAGCTCAGAGAAACTGAAACCTTTAAATCCTTCCCATAGGAGTTTCACAATCATACTTTACTCCTCAGATTGGTTCCGCTCTGTTTTGGATGCAACTGAGCAGTATTGGTCAATCTTCGATATAAGGTATGTTTTATCATCATTCCTTTAGGGGTCATCTTCTCTTGTTTCTCCTTTCCATATTATAGCATGTAATATTCATGCTTCTAATGGGATTTGGTTGGTGTGGTCATACCTTGGAATCCTTAGGTGGATTGCAGTTGTCGCGAGAGGAGGATCGTGACCCGTTGTGTGGATAAAGAACGCGAGGAACGGTTTGAGGTATGGGATTCATTGCTTCTCTTTTCTTTTACGTGCAACTGTATTGTTACAATTTTTAATCCCACTAGATGACAATGTTATTGACATAATAAATATTTTAACTGGATAAATAAATTGATATTGATCGTATGATATTGCCTCATGTTTTTCTAGCTATCCGTTCTTAATGGAAATTGGTAAAGAACGTAAATTGGGATTAATTGATAATTTTTTGGCTAAAAGATAAAGAGGCATGTAAACGAATCAAGTTCTAGTTATAATTTTATGTTAATAAAATTGACGTTATAAGCATGTTTAATTATTTGTGATAGCTTACGGATTATGTTTCCCAGATTTGTAACCTACGAATAACAAATCTGTTAATTCAATATGGATTAATTAACTGATTGTTTGATAATTCATTAAGGGGTTATGAGTTACCCTCTTGATTTTAAAGGGCCAAGAACCTAATTAATGTGGTGTTTGTTTTCTTGCTTCTTGTTCTGTGATGTGATCCTAGATGGTTGTTGTGATATGTGGGGGCATGGACGCTTTTGATTGTTGTAGCAGATAACGCCTGGAGTGGCAAGATGCATAAGTTTATGTATGTGGGTGTCGAGGAGGACACCATGGATGATGGAATGGGATGGATTTGATTGTTGGATGCTTGGTGATTTTGATTGGTTGTTTATCTACTTTACTTTTCCCCCTGGTCAAGGCAGTGGGTCTTACTTACCCTTCTTTCGAAAGAGGCGAAGACACGCAGGGTATGCCACATTCTTTCTGTGTTTAGATTCTCAAGTATGGATTGGTATATTCTCTTTCTTGAAGTGGCAAAGACATGATGGGTAGTACATCTACTCACCGTGTTGATCCCCCTTGTGTTTAGTAGCATATAATGTTTTTCTAGAATTCCTGGGAATGTGGGAAAGTATTTCAATATTGAATAATTGAATAAATGGTGTTACCCCATGGGGATGGAGATGCTTGAAGATAATGATGAGGTTGTAATTTTTGAAGGAATGATTGACTTTGTGTGTGATGAAAATGAAATTTAATGTGTAATGTTTCATGGTTAATTAATTTTTAATGAATTAATTTGCGTAATGTTGAAATGATATAAAGGAAATGATGTAATCTAATAAAGTTCTTCAAATGGTTGTGTGATTATAGGATACATAGTCTTAGAAGTAACAGCCCAGATTATGAGAGACGTTAGCTGGAAAGTGTCTAAGACTAGGTTATGCCCATAGTGTGGTTGTGAGTTGTAGTATATTCTGTACTTTTTTTCTTTCTATACGCTACTCCGCTCTGTTTGTGAGGGAAACTGACACCCCAGGGATTCGGACCCCTGGGGTGGTGTTTTCCCTAACATTTCGGTGGGAGGATGGATAACTGAATACAACCTTTGGCCAAGCTCTCTTCTCTTGGTAGTTAATTGTAATGGTATGCAGATTGGTTAGTTTTCCACATACATGTTTGTAGAGGGTTGTAATGGATTGTGGTTATTCACAAACATATTTTTTGGATATATTTTTCTTATGGACTACTATAGGTGTAATGTGTATAGGCCGTGATGGCTTGAGGATCCTTACTCGGTGTATGGGCTGTAATGGCTTGAGTTATAATACCCGATGTACGATACACGTTATGCGAGCTGTGGTGGATCCCGAAAACTACTTGGTTACTTTGAAGAGTGTACGTGGTGGTTTTTTTTCATGAGGTGTATATTTTGGTTCTTCTCCCAGTTTTCTGTAGGAAAGCCTTTTTGGAGAGAGATGCTCAGGACATGTGGCGTTGGTGCAAAGCAGCAAACCAGTGGGGAAATAGTAGCGGGGTACCCTTGATATTATTTATTACGTGATATATTCTTATATGCGTTACTTGGTGAGAGTATCCATGGTGAGGTTGGGAACATAGAATACATGTTTAGGTGATGAGTTAGTTTCACTTGTTTTTCATTGTACTTTAGCATGCTTTCTTTACTTTTTCATGAGAGGCTTCAGGGAGGATCCTACTGAGTATAATGTTATACTCACCCAATGTATATATAAACTGTTTTTAGGTCACATGGAGTAGGTCTGAGGTCAGGCTGTTGTTTACTAGCTTGGGGTTGCATGAGCTTCTTGGGCTTGTGGTTACTGCTGTTTTATTTTTGTTTGGGTACGATCAGTTTTCCTCGTTCAGTTGTAGTACTTCTTCAGGACATTTAATATGTGTACTTGGGTTTTCATTAATATTACAGTTTGAGTTGTATTTGATTGCTGCCTATATTATCTCTCTCCTCTGCATGTGTTCTATTAGAGGTTAACGCCTCCCATTGTGTGTGTTACCATTCCCTTGGTGCTAGTCGTAAACCCGGGGCCAGCTGGAGGTGGGACTCAGGGGTCATTATCTCCCTTCTCACATTGTCGGTCGAGGAGGGGTACACATTGTGGGGAGAGGGTCATGAAAATATGTATGTAAATTATAATTTTTTTGTATGAGAATAGTCCAAGAAAATTTTATTTGTTTTTATTTATATATAATAATATTTTTACAATAATTTATTGCCATAGTATTTGAAAATTTTCACTTATTTTAGTATTTGTTTATGCATCGATGTAAACATAATCAAAGGCATTCATACTATTAAATTTTTATGTGATTGTACTTTTGTGTGTCATTATGAATACTAATAATAATATCTGTGTCTATGTTTATATTTAACGTTTTTATAAGTTTTATCATTTGTAGATACACATATACATTCATAGAAATATATATTGATGTATTATAGTGTTTTTATATTTCAAATGATTCATAATTAGAAAAACTATAAAAATGGGAGTCTTTTAATATATATTGTGATATATATATTATAGTTTTTTTAATGGGAAAGACTTTGTATTTGGGTAAGAATAAGTTGGATCGTAAGAATAAAATTTTATGAATGAAAAAAAAATGATTGAATAATATGATTATTTTTGTTATTCAAATTCGTATTTTAATAAACATAATAACATGTATAATTATATATATCTTTTATTTATGTATTAAATACTTTTATATTTAATAATTTTAATATGTGTATGTTTTTAGAGTTTTTATATTACAATTATTAAATTACTTTTATGGTTTATAACAACTGAATGTGTTACTTTTTCTTATCATTTTTATAATTATTCATGAATGTTATAATATTTTGAAAAAGATATAGATTCATTTACATGAATGTAGAGGAAAATACCTAAGGAGAAATCAGAATATATGTTAATATCTAGCATTTAAAAATATAAATACATGAAAAAGAAGTGATATTATTGAATGAAATTTAATATATTGAAGTAAATATGTTATTAATTACTTTTTTTAGTAAGTAAATGAACCATAAATCCCATGTTCATGCAATCGGTGTTCCATCAATTCAAGATTACCGATCACATGAAATCCATATCTCAACCGTTGTAACATGATTTTCCAATAACAATATGAACCTCAAGAAAAGTAAAATATTACAAATAAACTAATTTGTATCGTTTGATATGTGAAATATATATATGAAAATATGATAATAAATGAAATTAATTCCACGAAATTGTCAAAATATTACTAGAAGTCCATGAGAAGACCTTGGAATTCTTAAATGAACAAATTTCCTGATTTCATCCCATAAAATTATTTCTTTTGGTCAATTATTTTATAATCTGAAATTTACAATGATAGTAAACAATTACCTTAAAATTATACAGTTCAGTCTATAATCTGAACATACAATTCTTAGACATGATATAGAACTTGAAATAATGGAATAATTGTATCTAAGTATGTATATTGAAAATATATGATCAATTATTATTTGAAAATATGACAAATTAAATTATAGATATAGTAATATATATATAATGTTTTTTTATAGTTCATGGAAATAGTTATACTAATTTATCTATATACATGTGAAATTTTACATTCATATATATGAAAATTAAATTTCACCTAGAGTAATTAATCAAATACATTCATTAAAAATATTTTATGAATTTTTTTTCTTGAAGATAATGAAAATGATGAGAAGTGGGGAGATTGATATGAATAATGGGATAGTGTGGGATCGAAAAATAGAGGGAAATTCAGTTATGGGGATAGTAACATTATAATTAGTGCCCAAACATTTTAGTATTAATAATAGATGTTATGTATCAAATTCATTATATCAAACTCCACCAATATTATATCAAACATTGCATTACCATTATTGTTCATCAAATAATTCATTACGAGAATTATCTAATTAATATTGTCAATGTATGTGAAATTTTACATCATATTAGAGACAACAATATCATATATTTGGGAAATTTAGATTCGATGTCTTATGATACTATTATATTTAACATAAATAAGATGAACAATTTTTTCCTAACACTTTTTATATGCATTAATACAAATTTCTAATATGAATATGGTTTTAAAAAACCAAATTAAGAAAAAATTAATATTGATTTCCAAGATGAAAATCCATTGATCAATTTTTTCACTTAATTTAATAACTATTAAATTTCCGTGTTTATTTATAATACTGATATGTTTTACATAAAAAATTAATAATAGAATTTTAATGATTTTTTAATTTTATGTAAAAAATGTAAATAAAAAAACAATTCCATTCATGATGAATATAAATTTATTATGAATAATAGAAAACAATCCTACGAACAAAAATATAAATCTATTTTCAATTAATAAATTCTCATAATCATCAAAATAAATCATGTTCTAACCCTCCAAGATAAAATTTTCATTCAAAATTATGTGGAATGATTAATTATACTAAGATAATTTTTTATGAAAAGCGATGAATCGAATATTATGACTAAACTAAAGAGATGGGAAATATTGAACTATGAGAGGATGGGATTCCACATAATAAAAAAATTAGGTACTAGTGATGAGGATATTATGATATTTAAGCCACTTATCTACTGGTTAATTTTTTTATACTAAAAAATAAATAGAAAATCTGGTGAACCCTATAATTCATTATTACTTACATTCTATACTATTGTGTGTACATGTGTTATATATGTGTGAAAATTTAAAAATATTGTGTGTAAAGTGAAGAACAATCCATGGTGTAACAAATATTATGAAGTTGATTTTGAATTGTTTCATAATAGCAGTAAACAATTCATACATTTTTTATTTTTAAGTGAATAAATTATTAATTTTATATTATACCTATTTTTAAAATGAATATTAATTTTACAAATGATTAAACTATTTAATGTATCTTGATAATATATTAATTGATTATTTCATTGTTTAAATTTAATGGATATAATTTTTTTAACATTATTTAATGAATTATATTAAAAAAGAGTTTTTATATACCATTATGAATTCTTTGACTATTTTGGAAGGATGTTATTTATTAGTCAATGTGTTGATGAAAGATGATAAAAAATAATATAATTGATAATTAATAATAACATTAATGGCTATAATTTGGTCTACAATTTATGAAATTTCTTTTTAATTGTTAATTATGTTGTAACGATCTAATTGATAGATTTTTTTAAAAAGTATAAGCATTAAATATACTTGATAAATATTTTGATTTTGAAGCTATAAATGAGTAATAAATAATGGTAACATGATAAATTAAATAGAGATGATTGAAAAGTAGATTGAAGTCATTCAATTCGAAGTTCAAATTAAAAAGAAAATAACGTATGAATTATCTATATGTACCTTTCTAAATATAGTATACCCATTGTATATTGTAAGACCACAATATACCCCACTTATTTATTTAATAAGTAGTTGACTAACACAAAACTATTTTTCCAGAAAACCATTTTTTTGCGTATTGAAAAGGTTTTTATGAAACACTGGATATAAATATAACTCCAAGAGTAACTACACTCAAAATATAAACAATGTAAATTGAATTTACATATAAAATAATGGTTGTTGTAACACTAAAAAAATCATAGTAAATACATAATAAAAAATTATAGTGCAAATTATTACATCACATATGACATTATAAGGCAATATTAGATGGGAAAATAAATTTTAGTTTTATAAAATGGAGTCTTGTTTCTAAAAAACATAATTTGGATTATAACATTGAGGTAAATAGGAATATGTTCCATTTATCATTTTTGATGTGTAAAAAATATCATTAGTCCCATTTCATCACTCTCGAGCTTCAATGATGGTCATATCATTATCAATAATTGTTTTTAAATGAATTTTCATAGAAATGACATGAGAAAGAAAAATATGATTTTAAAGAATCAATTTTACCACTATGAGAATGATCCCCAATTTCCATGAGGACACCATTATCATGATGATGATTTGGAAGAAAAATATTTTTATATATAACACCAAAATATAATCTTGATACATCTAGGTCTTGTTTTATTAATCTTGAAATAGTGAAAAATTAAAACTATAATTACATATAAACCAATAAACTATACTAAAGTATAATTTGTACGAACCTAAAAATAGTACTAATATATAATATTATAATAATGAAAACAATATTTACAGATAAAAACATATATAAACTAACACTTATACATAAACTATTTCGGTAAACATAAAAAAATTTAAATAGTGTTTGAATCTTTATTTGGATGTTGATTTGTTTAGTATAAATAATATATAATCTATATGGAATTTATAGTCTGAATATCTCATAACTATTACCAAATAATATTAACCAATAATATAAAGTTATCATATAAACTCATACATTCATGAATTTTGTTTTAAAATAAAATCACTAAAGCATTAATATATTCATTCAAAAACCGAATGAAAGCTACCTCTTTGAATGAGTTTTGACATACAATAAAAGCATATATTGAGTAAATTTTACGCACCATTTGGTTCAACGATGTCATTGGTATAGTACAAGAGTATATTGTTTGAGAAATTTCATAAAAAAAGTTCCCTATGATGAAATAAATTTTAATTTTATATTGAATGAACAATCATTTTTTGTAACTAGAAGGATGGAACTAGTTATTGTCTTCCCTATTATATGAAAATACCTATTCATATTCCTATGAATGGATACAAATCATTATAAATATTAGGTAAAATTCTTTAAGATTTTGAAAATAAAATAAAATTATTGGCCTATATTATATGATTTAACTCTAAATTATTAGAAATCCATTTAAATACATATGAAATTATAAACCAATAAAACTTAAATACCCCATAGAAATAATAATGGGAAAAAAGAAAATTGAATGAAACAAATTAAATGATTCAAATAAAAATCGATAATCATGCCATAAAAATAAATTTTACATGAAACTGCCTTTATAAAATGGTTACAATATTGGAAGCTAAAATTAACATATCAGTGGAAATGAACAATATGATGGCCGACTAAAAAGTATCCATTGAATATGACTTTTCATGAAAATAAAATATTTAACAAATGACCTACATAAAAAATAGCTAACATTTATTTAATTATATATATAAATTAAATAGTAAATAATCTAAAATGAAAACTATTGGAAAACATTAAAATTAGTTAGTGCGCTATATTGATATTTTCATCCAATGATGTAACATCTTGGTCTGTGTTCCACAAACTAGTGTGCCGAACTAATTACTCAAATGACCTCATGCATGCCTCCCCATACAATTGAGGCAACTAACTAGAAGAGATGGTCTATTTTTAATAACATGGATACTATGCACTCTTTTTTCATTTGGGCAATACACCGATGAAAATAAATAACAATAATAAACTAAATAACCAAAGAAAATTCCATTATATCATTATAACCAATGCATGATATACTATGTCAAAACTGAACAATAAATATACCATTCTAAAGTATGTTCCCACTGTCAACATGAAAACCCAAAAGTAAAGACATTGAAGAAACCCATGTGGCTCCCAAAACACATATAGTTCCCTCAACAATTCACAATCTTGAATTAACCACCTAATAAAATGCAACTTCACTTATCCTATTATGCAATCATTTAATCTATTCGGGTAATAAATATGTTTCCAGAGTCAACTTTGATTACACCTCAATAGGCCACCACAAACAGTTTCTATAAAAATACATTCAATAATAGTGTATGCATTTTTATAGTGAAATATGTATAATATATAACTAAAAAGTCATCACATTATCTTGTATTCTCTATTTTTCCACATCAACCAATGTGTTTTTTAGGACACCAGATCCTCAATAACTTCTTTGGCATGTGCGATCGTCTTATCTATACCCAAGGGATATCACATTTTAATTTCAATGTTTCCGTTCATAATATCACAAATTATTTAACATATTACTATTAATCATTTCTCTAATTAATTACCATGTTACCATTCTTAACACTTGGTTGAATGTCCATGTTAACATTAACTATTTAATAAAACATAATTGATTGGTAATGTAACTATTCATAATACTTTTCTAAATATCCATGTTACCATTTACCAACACATTATAAATTGAATAATTAAATATCCACACCAATTCCATAATTAATTCAACAATATTTTAAACACAACAATTCCATTAGCTATCTCAAATGTTAACTAATCATATTAGTAATATTAATTAATTAAGAAGTTAATTAACCGCATTAATTCCTCTAGTTAGTTCTACAATTAAATAATCAAATAAATAATAATTATTAATAAAATAATTAATTAATCACCCAAATTACAATAGTTATTTTAATAAGTAACCAATGAAATCCATAGTACTAATTAATTTAACAATTAATTAATCACATTAAATAAATTAATTATTTCAATAATTAATTAATATCTTCAATTCGGTTAGTAAATTCTAAAATTAACTAATCACATTAATAATATTAATTAATTATAAATCTTCTAATTATGTCAAATACATTATTTAATTCAAGGATTAATTAATCACATCATTTATATCCATCAATTTAACAATTAACTAATCACACCAATTTAATTACTTATTAAAAATTAGTTTATCATATAAGTACCCTTAATTAATTCCCTAAATCTTTAAGTACTCTAATCCTATTAATTTATCAATTAATTAATCAATCGATGTCCACTACACAAAATCCCATAATTAATTACGAAATTAGTTATCTACTTCATAATATTATTATTTCATAATTAATTCAACAATTAATAATTTCAATTCTCAAATATCAATATATCATAATTCATTCAACATTTAATTTTATCAATTCAGAAAATCTCAAAATGTCATAATTAATTAAAAACTAATTATCTTATTCACTTAATCACGTCTATGCAATAATACCCATTAATTAATACTCCAATTAATTTTTCCGACTCATCTAAATTCATCATTAAAAAGAAACCCATTTATTAATTCACCCATTAATTAATCATGTAAAATCCATTAAATAATTCCACAGTTAATTATCCACATTCAATCACCATCAATTAATTCAGTAATAAATTATTCACGTCACCAGAATTAATTAATTTCTAATTATTAGGTCATATTTAATCTGTTTAATTAATACATAAATTATTTTTTCATGTCAATTGGATCAATTAATTCACTAATAACATATAACAGTGAATATACTAATTAATTCATAAATTAATTAATCTCATCAATCAAATCATTTAATTCAATAATTAAATAATCAGTTTACTCACATTAATTAATTCATCAATCCATTAATTAGAAAATTCCCAATATTAAATTAAATTGTTAAATAAACACATTAATCCCATTTATCAATTAGTTAATTAATTCTTTTAGTTTAAAAATCCATTAATCCCTATTAGTTTTTTAATTAGTTGTTCCCACTCAATCAATTCAATACCCCCAATTATTTCCTCATTTAATTTTCCCAACATAATCAATTCAATAACTTTATATTTATTTCATAAATTAACTATTCCATCTTACTCAATTAATTAACTCCATAATTGAATAATAAATTAATTTTTCCAATATACTAAATTCAATAACACCTTAATTAATTACTCAATTATTTATTCCTTCTAAAATAATTCAATAGTATGATAATTAATATCCAAAATTATTTATCACTATCAAAAAATCTCAATTCCCTCATAATTAATTCTAAAATTAATTATTCATAATATCTGATCACAATATCACCAATTTGATCATTTCCCTTAATTGATTAATTCACCACATTAACTCATTCCATTAAGAATGAAATTTCTAAACCTCTTACAACCACTCAATAATTTTATACACATAATGAAAATCAAGACCTTAGGATTTGAATTATATTTTAGTTAACGCGATTTGTTTATGACTGATCACCAAATGGAAATTCCAAAAATGTAAGTGGTAGAATGACGTAGAATGAGACCAACATATATAACTCTAAAAAAATATTAAACAAGAATATATCTATTAATTAAATATCTAGATATATATTCCTAAATATAGATTAAAAAAATGATATATATCTTTACAAAATAGGATGAATAACCCCTCTCTTGAATAGTGAATAAGGGATAAGGAATTAGAAACCTTGTTCAATGAAATCCTCTAATAGGGACGGGTGTAGATTTACGACTCGGGCTCAAAATCGATAATAACGAAGGTAAAGAAGTTTTAGAATTCACATGAAGGTTCTAAAATCATGAATGACTTCCTAGGGTTGAATGTGGGTCAAATAAGGTGAGTTATTAGGGTTTGTGGGATTAAAAAACTAACTTTTGAGTGTCTTTTAAAACAATTCATTGTTTGATGTGAAGGGTACACAGTTTTCTCAGACAATTCACATAACTATGAAATAGTTATTGAGGTGGTGCTATATTATTTTTAAGAGAGTGCAAGGGTAGGTAAAATGTTCGAAAACCATAAACAACCTCCTCTTTTTTAAATTTTCTCAATTTTCACCAAAAAACACCTCAAAGTAAACCTCAAATGAAATGTACCCACCAATAGGAAAATGGGTTCTTCCAAATGACCCCAACACAATTCTAGAAAAGGTTGGGATATTATAAGTGAGTAATTTTTTTTAAAACGGTGATTCGCTAATATTTTTTTGTTAAATGAAACAATTTCCAAACAACTTATAACACACATAGTTTAGTTTCTGAAAACATATAATATCACAATATTGAATGCATTATATTATCAAACTAACAATAAAAAAATAAAATTTCTCTAATTCAAATAAAAAATACTCACTTATCTACAAAAAAAATATTCCCAATAATTTTTCGTGATGAAAACCATAACTCATTTACTTACTTAATCGTTCTCAGAATTTTAAATACATATCACTAAATCATGCATCCTGGTAAATTAATATAAATTTTTAAAATTAATAAATAATTATATCTCAAAATGTAATATTTCCTAGAATATAAATTAAATACTATAATATGGAGAAGTGTATAACATAGATATTAAAAATTCATAGAAAAATACCAAAAACTTTTGAAATATTTAATAATATTCAAAATATTAAAAACTTTAAGAATATTATTTATAGTCTTTGCGAGATGAAATAATCATTAACAACATTAAATAAAATTCACGCACTTAATACAAAAATATCATGTTTTTAATTGAGTACTCTAAAGGAAAACGATTTAGTCACATATATTATTTGATAATCAACATAAACATAAGTTGTTTCTATTTAATTATCAAAAATATTTTTGAATTATTTGTAAAAATGGATTTCCTCAATGGAAAACACTAATAAAAACCCTTATTAATATTGATATGTTCTATAATTATTTTTCACTAAGGGCTTCTAAATAAACTATTACTAGATAAAAATCATGCAATATTTCCATGAAACATTATTATACTTATCATCCTCATGTAATATCATTAATATTTTATTTTGGGTATAATCGTATTGGAAAAGGTAATAAAGAACATTAATTTATATAACCACTATAAATATATATTAATATAAACATGTATGAATATAAAATTTTACAATTTCATACATTTTATATAGTCTAATAGTTTACAAATAGAGGAAAATCATGTTATGAAACAATAATAAAATTTGATCAGAATAAGTCATTAATAGGGAGAAAAGTATGAAATTTTATGTCCATTTAATAAATATAGTTCATTATATAACTAAAATCCTAGTATGGTTGAATAAAAATCATGTAATAATGTAAATTGGGGTTTCTCTAACAACTTATACATATGTAGGTAAGTAAAAGATCAAGGGGAATGAATTTAAAATGAAAAATTGTGGAATGGATGATTTTTCTAGAGCTACAAGAATGTGGATAGTTAAAAATAATGGGATTAGGAGGATCATGTGATTATATTGTCAATATTGTGATGAATTAAAATTTGGGGTAACGACATCAAATGGGTGTAATCAAGGTTGTATGTGTTGAATGGAAATAATTATTGGTGGTTGGTTGGCCACATCTGATCCATATCGGACCAGGATCAAAGATGTATCAGAGAATATTCAGATATGTTGGTTCAGTGTGACGTGGGGTGGTCACATTAGTGGAAGCGTATAGGAAGTTATAATCCAACATTAGGTATTTGTTATTGTCGCTACGAAGTAGGACATACAAATTTCTTATCGAATTATCACAGGTAGGGAGGTTTCGTTGATATGTAAGAGGTGGATTTTGGGGGGTTGGGGTACTACATAAGATAAAGGGTATCATTGAGATATCAGTGGAGGAGGATCATGAGATGGATGAGGGTCTTCATTGGGGGGAAGTTCTGAAGTAGTATGGTGAAAAGAGTTACAGTAGAAACTGGGGGTGGGGTTGTTACTTCCACTTATAGTGAAATTGTTAGGGGGGAAATTTTAATACATCCAAAATCATTATTTCTAGTGGATGTAGGTCCATATATGTAACCCTGAAATCTGATATTTTAAGAAAATGGAAATGGTTGTTTTAAGACAATAGCTTTTCATTTGTCTTGGAAGAAAAAGAAAAATCCTAGTTTATATTCTCATATATTAAAACTGGTATTAAATGATTCTTTCTATATATATAATTCATATGGAAGGGTTTTTTTCTGTTGCATTTTTACTATGTTAATTTCTTATTCCAACAATAATATTATTAGTGGTAAATCTAGTTTACCTTTTAATCTCACAAATTGTTCAATGTAGATCTTCTTTTTCTAGTGGTCATTTATATAGACTTCTGAAGGTATGTTTATACTAGAGTTTTATTCCAGTTTATTTGCTTCACATCAGTAACATATTCATTTACTAATATCTATTAATGATGGGAATATATATCTGATGTATGAATATGTAAATGGATCTAGTTGGAATATTTTTCCTATAGGATATGGATAATGGGGTGGTGATGGATGTTTTAGAGGCCCATTAATGTTAATATTTTTATATATTAACAATATGTTTTTTCATATGTTTATTTTTCACCATCATTTTTACACAATGTGCAGATGTGTCCAACCATAACATTATTTAACATCCACTTATGTGTTTTATAATTATTTTTTAGGATATATCATTCCCAAGTTGTGTTTCTTGGTTGCACTTGCACGAGTTCTATCCCATATAGATTTTGAATACTAGTAGAGCCTTATCATGGGCCAATTCAGGCATCTCATGGAATGATTTATAGAGTTGGTATATACAATAATGCCATCATATTAGGTTTGACCTTATTATCTATTGGTTTTCATTAGTGTGGAACTATGATGTTCAGAATTTATGTGTTCAGTCATGCGTAAGTGCTTTAACACCACCTACGTATAGGTGTCCTTGAGTTCTAGGTTGTAATAGTCTGTTTTTTCCTCCAATCCATTCTTAGTTATATAATTTTATTATAGGGTTATATCATTGTTGGAATTTTTATGAATTATATAGTGAATTTATGAGAAATTTTGAGAAGATCCAATGTTTTGAGTTTATTTGGTGAGGGGGGAGGGTTTGTGGGTTCATAGTTATTGTGAATGTTGTGGAAGACCATACGAAGACTATGAAACTGACCCTATTATCATCTATTTATATTATCATATTAAGAAAATAATCTACTAAACCATGTAAAACAACCTTTTGATTAAATTTTATGATTTGATTTCATTTATTTTTTAGTTTATTCCATCCATTTTAGATATTTTTCTATCATATTTTTTTTAAACATCCATTTAGATTTAAAAACATGTGTGGATTATAAAATTTTCATTTCCAAAATAAAAACATTGGGTTTTTTAAATGGAATATAATTTTTTTATGATATTTAAAATATTGAAAACATTTTCAATTGGAAGTGAATGTGAACCTAAAAATAATTTTTTAATTTTATAATGTGGATTCAAAAAATAACTGGGATATATTAAATAGCTATTTTTAAAGTTATTTTATAATCCAAGAATTTTACCATATTTATTCATATGTATAATCATATATATGGATATATGTGAATGGTATATATGATATAGTCAGGTTTTTTGACATGAATTTATTTGTGAACATGAAGTTTTATATATGAGTCTTCATAAAAAACCCTTGGTATGTTCTAAAATGCTTAGGTTTATTTCATTTCAGTTTAAAGGTGTATTCCAATTGATAATATTGACAATTAAAAAATTGAGTGTGTTCTTATGTTTCTTTTTTTAGTTAATGGATTTTATTTTCATTTTGTTTGGATTTATTATGTTGGTAATTCTTGTTATTAGAAAATTGCATTTTGGTTTATGATGTTTTTTGATTCAGTTTTATGATTCTAATTTTTCAGGTATTCCAATAATAAACCAAAATGATTTTAGAAGTGGATTTGTGGGGGGGGTATTTCACCACATGCATCTTTTTGTTAAAATATTTTCTCAATATTTTATTTTTTCATTTCAAGAAATGTTTCTTAGTGATCCTCATTTAATCCCTCTGAATGATTAATTTATTCATATATTATAATATTTAAAAAGTCCTCATTTCTCTTGGAATCCAAAAAAAAAAATATAAGGTCTAGTTGTAAGGTACTGAGTGTATCATCACTTATATTTATCATATTATGCCTCACATGATCATTGTTCCACATCTATATTACATGACCTATGTTGGAAATTGTGGATGACATTCAATCAAAGAAAGCCATAGATCCACCAATCATGGGAATACCTCAACACTATATCCATCATATATTACATCCCCAAATCCGTAAGGATACCATAGGTAATGGAAATTTTAATTTATTCATCGAGGTTAATAAACTATACTTCTATATTCTAGTATTTACACTGATTTGGTTCAATATTTTCTATATATTTTAGGAGATGAATCTATGAAGGCTTGATACTTCAGAAGGGGCCTTTGGTAAGATCTTTTTATAATTTTTTCATCATTTAACATAGATGCTTATGAATAATTGGAGAGGTAGGAAATTGATTATAGATCTAGTTTATCTAGATATCTAACTGTGATTAATATCTTACCTTACCCTAGGAGTTGGGGGTGTGGTTCAAGAAAAGGAAAAGAGAAAAAGATTGTTTCTTGAAATTTTGGAAGTTATATAAAAAGAAAATATGTTTAATCCCACAAGATTCATCCAAGAGTAATCTCTTGGTGTGAAATAAATTTTTTAATTATGAGAACAATAATTAATCATTACATGAATCTATAAACACCAATTTTACCTATGGACACCTAGGTCTCTTGTAAAATATATGATGGGGTGTTTCTAGGAAGAGATGTGAAACCAAATATACTCCCTAGATGAATTTTCTATCTCAAATTGATGAACATGGTGATGATGTGAGATATAATTTTTTTTATTTCTCAATTTTCTTTGGAAATCTTGATATAATTTTTTTATAATATTATATGAAATCTACCTTAAATTGGAATCCCCTCTCGGTAAATTTTTTAAATTCATTTCTTTTTGGTGGTGGTGCTTTCCACCCCATGAATCCTTCCAAATATATTTGGTTATCATTTTTATTTGTGTTCATATTTTTTTTTGGAAAATCTATGTTCGACTATTGTCTTAATGTAGTGTTGAAATCACCAAGAAATCAGCTCATAATGAATTTGTTCTTCATGCCTTTTTTATAGGGAAATCCATGTTCTCATCCCATCCTACAATAATTATCATATAATGGTTAACATGGACTATGGTTCATCTAATATATTATCATAGGGATCATTGATATACAATGATTATTTTTTGGTGATTCTAATTTTATATATCATAGTGGTCCTTTTTTGAGGTAGATGCTCAAGATATGAAATTCAATTTCTTCATTCCTTCTTTGATTTGATGGACTGAATTCCTTGGTCTCCTGGGATGTCCTATTGATTTTTGGATTTATTTTTATGGTTGATATTTATATCTACTACAGGGATTTCAGTTTTCATGTTTTAAAATGAAAATGATTGTTGGTTATGTGGTCTTTAGGTTTTGGGATTAATTCTCAAAGTTGTTGATTATCATAGTCTAACATTTGATCAACCACGTATTTGGGACATTATAGGGCCATGATGTATCATTATAGAGAGATTTATCACTCCCAGATCCAAAACTACTATATTATTTAATTTATTTATTATTAATTTTTATTTTTAACTTATGATTTGGTTTACATTAAAATTCATTGACTTTTAACATGAAATGTTGTCACAGGATTAAGGTGTTCAGTGCTTCAACCCATAAAGAAATTATGTTAAAACCTTTGTTATTTGATAAATCCAAACCACCTGGTCCGTCAATGGTTCCCTAAATCATTTGGTATCTTTATTCATAGTTTCCCATTAGACTAATATTGGGTAGACGATTAGCATTGATTTTTCCAAATTCTGTGACATATCCATAAGTCTAGTTTGTATTTCAAAATAAATCTAAATAAAATAAACTAATGCATTTTACAATTATGAGTTAAAATCCCAAATGAGGAGTTTCTCCACCTCTCTATCACATTATCATTATAACCCTTCCCCCAAGGGGTTTCACCCCAAACGTTCCACCCCTTACTATGACCTACCATCCTCACATTTTCTTCTTATGATTCTTTGTTTAATCATATTTAGTTATAATTACTCCTCATTTTCCACCATTTCATATTTTTTCTTCAATTACACATAATTTAATGATGTCAGCATAAACATAAGTTTTTATTAGGGCTTTATTTTTATTTTATTCTTTTTTATAGTATTTATCTCTATTTTGAGGGATTTTAAAACTCAAATGAGATGAAATAGTACCTCACACATCCAAGATAGTAAATTTATCTTCAATTAAATCTATATTACGTAATGTAAAATCTTTTAATTTTAAAACATTGTTTTAGTAGTTACTTTAATGTTTGTATTGATATTTATATATTTTTTATATTATTTATAGAATGGTTGTGGTACACAGATATGGTTTCTCACTAGTTTTCCATACTTTTACCTATGCATAAAATATGGGTTTATTTTTCTTAGTATTGTTTTATTGCATATCATTAAATGTAAACCATCCTAAATATTAATTTTCTTTTACAAATTTTTGATATCATGAAAAATTGAAATACCCAATTGTATTATGGTCTTTTGAATTATTTGTATGGAGGGTCTAATGTAATGGATTTGATTCCAAGGAATCCTTGAAGGGTTTCTAACCATTTTTCTTGTTGAATGTGACCTACATAAATATATTTGATATATATATATATATATGGGTGATGTTTTGTGAATATAATATCATGGTGATAAAGGAAAAAATATTACACTTTCCAATATGAACCACACTATCGATATCAATATGGAACTCATGTAGTTTCCCTTCATTTACTACATTCCCCTTCCATTGTATTTGATAGCCTCGTGATCATCGTTAATTCCATATGTGTTATTTAATTTGGAAATTTTAAAAAAAATTTGTCAAACCACAAAACTATAGGGAGGATATGACATGAATGTCCGAGATCGAATCCATAGAGAAATGGTTGGAGAAAATATCAAATTAATAAAACAAAAATAATATATTTTATGAGAGAAAATTTAACTAGATGATTGAAAGGATAAATGTTGATTAATTTAGAGTTTTAATAAAATATCAAAATAAATTCTCTAGAATTTAAAACCTGGGTTGATGATTGATAATGATATAGTATAATTAATGAGTTATCTTATAGTTTCATAAATGAGTTCGGATGAATCCAATGGTCATAGAAGACAACCATTATTTCATCGACGTTCCCTTTTCACAGTGGTCATGTTACATTTTGTATTTGATGACATGATATCTCAGAACTATTTTTATACATAATGGAAAATCCACAAAAAGACCATGATACAATTTCGTCTCTTGTTGAATTCATTAAAATAATAACTCTCATTAATGGTCATGAATAAAAAAAATGAGGAAGAGAAAGTATGACAATAGCGATGTGACCATAGACCCTAAATAATTGAAATTAAAAATAAGACACCTTAATAAAATAATCACCCCTCTGTTAATATTTCATTTCATAATAACTAATCCCTCATTCTAAAAAATAGGGGTTGGGAAAATATATTTCTTATTCTACTCATCACAATAGCATAATTCTTCAGCCCTACGGTGCTAGATAAGATTAAGTATTGGGTGGATCTTTGGCATCATTTTTATAAGACTCTATAGTGCTCGGTAATAAATTATGAGCATTAGGATTTTGTCCACATGTGTTCTTGAGTGGAACCCGTGTCAAATACTTGGATAACATTTGGTGATAGGATGATTCTGGATTATTGAACTATATCTCAGCCTTTAACAAGATGTGTAATGTAGTTACATGTCGTGCAATCCCTCAATTCATAGCCACCTCAAATTTCAGTGTAATTCCGAATGTTGGGACATTAAAAATTAACATTGTTTAATGTGAATACACAAAATTTAACTGTCTTCCACATTGTGCAACAATGTCCTGACATGTGCTGGTTGTACCGACCTCTTCGGATGAAGTCACAACATGTAATGTTGTTTCAAGATGTCTAAATGGAATTATGCCAGTTTTACATCCCGATTCTCCTTATAAAAATCAGGTGTCCTTCCACTTAGCTTCACTAATGGTGCGATGTTTCTTTTAACTCATAAATTTCCCACATTTCATTCATTTTCAAAATATTCATTATATTTTACCAAAGAAGACGAAAAAAACTCAAATAGCTCTAAAATTGGAAAGAATATTAAATTAAATACATAAATACATTAATTAAAAAACATAAAACATATGCACAAAACATACTTATTAGTGGATCCATATCATCCCAATGTGCATCCTTGATCTTCTCCTTAAACGATGGTTGTTAAATAATTTTGAGAAAAAAGGATGTATTCTCAAATTGTAGGGAATAGATAAATTATAGTCATTCGATAGCACCAACTATATTATTGGATTAATGTTGATGTACATTTTTGTTAATATATATATATAACTCTTATTATTGTTATAGGTATCACACTTCTCACTATAAATATTTTTCCACTAGATTTTAAATGAAAAAAATCACTACCAGTAAATCTAGATCAGGAATCGTATAGTTCTACTCATGGATCATTAACATATGTGAGTTTTAGGCTCTCACTTTATCACTCTACATGAGTAAAAAATCCAAATATTTTAATTAATGCATCATTATGTATCACAAAAACATCCCCACATATTGGTATTGTGAGTATAGTTAAATTGAATACCCTCTTATTGATCTCATTGAATCTTTTCTCCCAATCTTATATGTAAACATTCATTACCCTTTTATATGTTAAAATAGTTATCAGGCCAGACAATAAAGCAAATTCCACAAAAAACATCTACAGTACCCAAATATTCCAAGGAAACTATTGATTTCAATGACACTAGTGGGTTGAGGACATTCCTCAGTTATTGTTTTTATAAGGTTCTATATGAAAACTTTATCTTATGATCATGTGCCTAAAAATATGACTTATTGAATACCAAAGTAACACAATCTCAAATTAGCTTATATTTTCTCATTCCTTAATGTCAAAAAACATCATTATATACTCTTCATGTTCCTCCTTCCTCGTGGATTAAATGATAATATCATCAAAAACCATTACAACATAATTTTATAGGTAGTCTCTGGAGAGTGTATTCATCATATCCATGACGATTTTAGGGGAATCGGTTAGTTCGAAGGGAATCACTATGAACCTATAGTCCCTATATCTTGTATGGAATGCATTATTCTAAATATCTCATTTCTTAAAATTCTTTTAATGTTATCTATAATGAAGCTCCCCCATTGAGTAGTACTGAGCTCTTCTTAATTGATCAAAAATGACATCATCCATTGTAAGTTGATACATTTTCATTATGGTGATCATGTTCACCTCATAATAATCAATAAAAAGAAGTATTACCCATCTTTATTTTATACCATGTGCACTAGAAAATTCTAGGGTGATGTAGTAGGGAATATAAATACTTTGTCCATATTCTCTAGAAACACCCTCTTTAGCTCCTCATGGTCAATTAGGGCCATCTTATAGAAAAATTATTGTTATATGATTCTCTATGTATGAGATCTATTGATAATATTACTGAATTGTCTGGGTTATGTCTGGGTTGCACTCTAGTAAATACAATAGTGTATTCCCTAAAAATAATAATTTCCTCTAGGTTGATATATTCTTTTTGCACAACCATTTGGGCAAGGTATGATTCATTTTAGTGTATCAACACACAGAATGTTGAGTTATTTTCAAAATGAGATTTGTGATCTTAAATACATTTGTATAGGTTCATTAGATGGTTTAGGATATGAATCGATATTAAATTTTCTATAAATTTGATGAATTCTATATATAATGAGAAACAATCCAATCCTATTACAACATCAAATTATACAAAGAGAAGCATTACAAGATTTTATGGAAGAATATTTCCACATACGCCAACATGAGATGAGTAATACACATTGGTTGAAATTATTTCACCACTATGTGTTCTTATAGATGACTATACTTCATGGTGTCGGGTAATTGATTAAGTAGTTGTAGTAAACATGGAGGCTATAAATGAATTTATAGAACCAAAATAAAAGGAAATGTTTTCCATTATTTAGTGAATATTAATTGTAAATTTTATAACTACATGTTCATGATCCACATCATCGGTAATTATAGAATAAGCTTTCATTCTCCCCTTTTCTTTTTGTGGTTCATGATGTAGTTAACCCTCAATGACACATGGTTTAGTGCACTTGCTTTTATAGTATCGTTTATCCCTATAGTTCTATAATTTAAACATAAGTGGTGTATTATGATATATCTTTATTTACCACATCATTTTTTTCAGATTCTCCGAGTTTCATAAACAATCATGTTCTGGGTGGCCTACTCTACCACACTTGAAGAATTTCCCAGCCCCATTAAAGAAAATTCCATGATGATTTTTCCCTCATTTATGGGAGGTTAGAAATTGGATACTCAATCCACCTTTTTCTTTTGACAGACCATTATGGAAAATTATTCTACTATTTTTGTCTCTATAACCATGGGATCATTCATCAAACTGCATGCCCACATTGAGAGCACATCTTGACACATATTCTTAACCACCAAAGCCTTAAATTTCTAGATCCTTTCAAAGATGTGGTTATGAACTAATAAAAAATATCCCTATTTTTCTATCATTTTTTATAAAAAAAATTGAGGAATATAATAAAATAATTGTGATGTTTTTATCATAGTCCATGACATATAAAACGTTATTTTTCTATATCACATTGAATTCACTATCAAAATTTGTTTCAAGAGTTTGAGGGACATACTTGATAATGATTACTTTATTAAATTCATCCCAATTAATCACATCCAGTTATTCATTTGCCTATATTTTATTAATCATTTCCCACCATTGGTATACTTTATCTTCTAAATGATAAATAACTAGTGTCACATTCTATTTATCAGAAAAATGGATCACAAAAAATATTGTCTCTATTTAGTTAACCAATTTTCCTATGACAAGTGGATCAGATGTTCTAATAAACATCAATTATAGTTTCACAATAATAGAATAAATGTCTTTTTGATCATTATTGGGTGAAAATTGACTTCCAATTCATTTAGTTTATTATTCATAGCTCAATAATTCTTGGTGTGAATCACCATAATGTTTTAAACAACACCTCCCATGGAATTAGGAATGTTAAATGGAAAATTGTTACATTGTCCCTCATAGGGTTGTTGGATTTATTTCTCTAGGTTCCCATATTTTTCAAACATATAAAGGGTTTGAAAATTTTTTGTCAACATAGAATAAATAATTAAATCTTTTGTGCAATTTACATTAATGAAATATCTAATGGGGTCCTTATGATTATCCTTTTCTAAATAAAACATGAATGGATGCTTCAAATATTCAATGGATAATACATATGATTGTCACACTTTTCTTATAATATTAATAAACAAATTAACTAAATTGATCTCTAATATAAATTATATTAACCATAATTTTTCATACAGTTCTATTATATCATTTTAAATATATAAATCACAATAGTATTAAAAATCCAGTAATAAAATGTTCAATATCATGGGAAATTTATGATTATACATAAATTTTAAATAATAAAAAACATTATTTAATTCATTCATCCATATCTCCATAGTTTCTCTCTCATTCTCATTTGTAAAATTAATCACCTAAGGATAAACATCAATGAAATGGGTGAGCTAAAATCCTTGTAAGAGTGTGAGTAATAGACATGAATCAATATAACATGAGTGAGAATAACTATCATCTTCATAACATAATAATAGTATTATAATAATCAACATGATGTAAATAATGCATAAAGGTAAAGAATGTGGAAAATTCATAAAAATTAATCATCATGAGTTAGTGATAAAAAACCACCCATATTTGTGACCAAAACAAGAATTATCTTCATACATAATCAATCTGTAAAATCACAGCATAATAATTTTTAACAAATATAGCATAATTATAATACACATTGAAAGTTAAATTTTGAGATAAATCACATTACCCCATTTATTTGTGAGATATATAATTTAGAGCCCACACATAACATCATATCATTTTTCTAATTTTACATGCCACATAGAACGTATAATAGTTTTATTCATTAAATAACCCATGTAATGTATTTAATTTCATAATAATATCATAAATAATACATTTTTAAATAAACATTGGGATTCCCAATTGAAAATGGTGGAAAATCCTGAGTATAAGTACCATTAATCATCAATAAAGAAGAACCAATTTTATGTAGAGTAATGATGTGTTTGGGAAAGAATGGTTTTTTTGGAAAAATATTTATTCGTAAAACCAAGACAAAAAGATGTATATCCTTAAGAAGAAGAGTTAATAATAATGAAATAAAATTTATGTAATATTAATGTGGTATAAAATTTCATTTTTTTCATGTATGAGGTATAACCCAATGAACATGATTTGGGTTTGAGAATCACTGTTTCATTATTCTCATTTTATTTCATCACTTTTGAAGCTCCTAAATAATAAGCATATATTTATTAAAAATGTTGACCCAAAATTTAATTATAGTAATTTTTATAACTATTTATCAACTTTAATAATTTTATTATATTGTATCATTGCTGCTAATAAATTTTATGTGTTTTGATATCATGTTTTTCATAAATAATTTCCTGTTTTTTCTTTTATTATCCATTTCAGTAAATGTATTATATACATTATTGTAATTAAATATAGAATAATATAATACCTATATTTAAATTTTTAAATACTATATTTGTTTTTTATATACATGCATGATTATTGTTATATTTTTTGACATAGAAATGTATCTATATGTGGTTGACCGTCTATTGACGAGACCATCTCTGGATTATGGGATGGTGATTTTTAAAATATATATACATAGTAGTATAATACTATTATAATTATTACAAAATTATTATAATTTTAACGTAATACCTAGTTATTTATTTTTATTTTTTTTGTGAAAGTATTTGTGGAAAGAAAATAGAAGTGGAAGATGAATAAAAAAACAGAGAAGTGGATCAGAGCTTAGTCCATCATGTTGCCTCTCTTGTACAACACAATAAATCCTCGGTGATTGAATTTGTATTGATTTTTATTTTTTCTAATGATTATATGATAATTTTTAGGGAGTTTTTTATATAATTTTCATTAGATTGGGGGGGACTGATTTACATGGTTTGTGAGAGGTATTTTTAATACTTGAGGAGAGGGATATTTTTTAATAAAATGTTTAATAAATTAATAAATCAAATGTAAAATCTGTAATATTAATCATTTATATTATAAATAATATATCCATATAATATAATTTACATATAAATTAAATCCTCTTTATAATTATAATTCATTAGTTTATTCAATGGATAGAGTAATAAAATAAAAAAGGTTATTTTATGTAATCATTTTTGGCTTTGTGTTTTGGAAAGTATTTTTTTTTGTATGTAAATTTTGTGTATCACATTTTAATTACCCATATATCTAATAAAATATATCATGTACCAAAATCCAGTTTTACAACATAATATATCATTATTTAATCATGAATGTTGTAATATAAGGAACCTCAGTTATGGGAAAACTTATATTTTTACGATTCACTAATAAATTGATGCATTCCATAAAATGGAAAAAAAAAATCACCCTTATATAACATCCACATGATAATATCAAAATTGAAACCCATTTAATAAAAATTAATTTATAAATAGGTTGTTTGAAATTTTCATTTGAAAATAATTATTTCTATAATATACATTAAAATAAGCATTATTGAAAATGTGATTATATTTTCTTTGAGATTCATCGTCATTATATTAATTTAATGGAATTAAGATATTTATATTTACATAAATTAATAATGATTACTATTATTGTTATTATTAATTTTTAGGTAAAATTACTATTCCTATTGCAAGGTTACTATTAGACTAGTCACATTACCTATTATAAGTTTCTCTTCATTCCATCATTAATTGTTAATCTCAATTCCACTCAAGGATAAATATTTCAATTTTCAAAAATATTTCCATGTTTACTAATATTTTATCAATTCTGTACTGTTGGTCGTGGGGTGATAATTCGAGTAGATTGGGAAGATCCATATTTTTTCATTTTATCTTTTCTATTTTATTTTTTTAATTAAGTTTTAATTTTTGAAATTCTAATTGGGATTCATTGTTGATTAATGTAACCGTGTTTAATAATAATACAAAGGATTTATTTGTTTCCCAATATTTTTTATGTGTATAATATTATATAATATAATAAAACACACCTTTATTCAGGAAACAACTATTACTAATAAACTCTATTTGGTTACATTTGTTTTATTTATAATAGGTTTCCAATATTAGATGGACTAACCATGAAAACGTTAGATAGGTATCACACCATTCTCATATTTTAGAACTGTATAATGAAAATATTATTTTTCTTCGCATTAATTCATTTCATAGTGATAAGTTTATTTCAATTATCACTACAAGTGGTTAGGAATTTCCAAATAATATTATAAACATTAAGCTTCTCCCCACTTCATGGTTTTAATAATTGAATATATTTCACATTACTAGTCACAGAATGGGACATGTGAGTGGTAATTGTTATGAGATATTTTACTCCTAAATCAATTCCTCGTGTTTTTTTTGTATTTTAGGCCATTTTAGTATCTCTGACATTAAATTTTTTTCCTATTTTCATCTAGTTCCATCCATTAATAACATTGTTATTCAGTTACCACTACTGATAATGAATTAACTTCATAATGAAAAATACTATCAATGTAACACATCCATAAAACATCTTATTCATTCAGACAAAAATGTTAATATATAATTAATTTAGTTCAGAAAATATCATTCTTGGATAAAATTCATGACTAGTTTTCTCATGCTCATTATCCTAATATCTCAGTATATATAGTGAATAAATCCTATGAAATGTCCTTAAAAAATATTGAGATCAACTAGGAATATCATGCAAGAGTTTCAATTCATTTGTTCATTCATGACACTTTTTCAGGCACCAGGTCATTGTAGAGTTAATACCCAAAACATCTTCTTTAGGGTTTTCACAACATGGTACAACTGTTCCTGAGAATTCATCCCTTATATAGTATCAATATAAGGAGATTTTTTTGGGAAAAAGTTTTTAATAAATTTTAAATATTTCCATATATCATACTATTTATTAACTCATATATATGGTTTTCCACAATGATTAATTAACGTAATTTATCATTGATTCTTCTATGATGCTCAAAAAAATTAATCAAATACCCAAGTAGTAATTGTAGAAACCAAGTATAAACAAGAAGTCATGTCACAAAATTATATGATTAAAATAATTAAATTTAATAAATCATAATATACCTAGTACCCTTAGATTCACTATATTGGGATAAATTCTATATAGTAATATTATTTTACAAAACTCTTTATTATTTATCCATAAAGTCAATATAATATAAATTTTTTTTGAAATATCATAAATAATACTTATCGTCATAACCTTAAGAATAAAAACATTTGAAAATTGTGCTTCTGAACACTCAATGATGCATGAATACATTTTTTATAAATAATGAGTTCATTAGAATAAGTAAAAATTATATTATAATTGAAATATTATATCATCATGGGTGAAAAACACAAAACATTTTTTAGCCTCAATGTATATGTAATACGAACTGAAACTAAAAAAAGTTCAATATTTTAAAAAATTATATAAAACAAAGCATAGAATCATTTAACAAAAACCATAAATCATGAGATCATAGGATCATAATTAATGATAACATATAATTTTTTCAAAATAATCTTCATAGAGAAACATTCCTTTCATGACCACAACATATGTTCCCACGCATATAAGAAATTAAAATGTACATGTGAATTCTTATATCATTTGATAAAAAATAATAATTAAATTATTATAGGGTAATATAGGAACAAACCCATAATTCATCAACACATACATCCACCACATGAAATTCATTCAATTTTCTCATAAAAAATTCATGGAAAAAATATTGTCATAAAAAAATAAAATGAAAGAAACTTTATTTTAATAAATAATCCATAGAAATAATAATAGTTTTTAAATCACCTAAAGGAAAATTATTCACTATTTATTAATTTCACATTGAAGTAAAATTTTTGTTTTGAAGCATCCAAATATTATAACAACATGAAATGAATAAATTTACTTCGAAAAAATGACCAAAACAAAAAATATTCACATATTATTATATTAATTGATGGAAAAACATAAAATACAACTTCATTAGATATATAAAATTTTTAATATAGATATTTAAATTAATTTCATGTTCTAAATGATATTTCTTCAAAACATTTTAAAATAACCGATGTCAAATTCATATTAATGAGTCTCTTTTCATAAAGCCTCAATTTTTTGATTAATATATGTCAAAAAGAAAACGGTTTATAAAATTTGTTTTGAAATAATAAATATTTATAACTAAAATTAATATGACTACATAAATAGAAAAATATATTCATTGAAAAATAATCAATACAAAATTGTTTAACTAAATGAATGGAATTTGAGCAACTAAGACACTTACAATACCCTTTATTTCCACCTATGTTATTTAAACACTATATAATAATTATAAAATATATTAAAAAACTAATTTAGAACCATATTTTTCTAAAGTTCTAATTTTTCACTCTTTATTAATTTCAATTCATTATATGTATTATATTATTATAATATTTTTTTTCAATATTAGGTGTTATTAATAATATCTATTTTAACTAGATTTGAAATAGAATAGTATACCATAATTTTCCAAAAAAATATATCAACATTTATAAATTATTAATTATAATAAAATTATTTCTATAAATATCAATAATGTTATAATTTCATCACTTGTTTATGGTACTCATGTTCTGTGAAGAATAATTCATTGTTTGACTACATTTTAGTTACATTTTAATATTATTGTATTACCATATAACACTTATTTCAGTTTTTGTTATACATATTGAACTATATTAATTATATATATTATAATGATATATTATATATAATTACTATATCTAAACTATATCCATCCATTATGCTAGTAGTGAATAAAAACCATAATTCAATAATGAGGCAGAACCTCGCACAATCCCAGAATTCATATTTATATTATTCTTAATGGAAAACAGAAAGGCATTTAATGATTATATGAAAATTTAAATAACATAATGGTATAATAAGTATACATATACAATCTGTTTAATATATTAATATAAAATATGAAAAATAATAAGTGAACATAATGTACTAAAAATGGTGGTGTTGTAAGAAATCATTAACATAATTCAATTATTAACCCCTTTTAATGAGATTAAACTATTGAGGGATAATGTTTTAAAATACAGAAAATCTCAATAAGTTATATAAAATGTCATAGGACATAGTTACGATGCTTCTGGAAGAACATAATTTTTTAATGGAAAGTAAGTTGAGAAGTTTCACATTATTAAGGGAAATGGAGTGCCATTTTAGTGAATATAAATTTTTCTTAATAATGGAAAGACATTTTTAAGGTAATTTTCTATGAAATTGAAAAATCAATTGAGTTTAAATGAGAGTTAATTTCTTTTATTGATGTTTAAAATAAAGACATAATGATTTTAAATGGAAAATTTCTATTTTAGAAAAAATATTATTTTATCATAAAATTTTTATTATTAATATTGTGAGACTTTAGGAAATAGTATTAAAAAATCATGTTTTCATAAGTTGGTTATAACTATTTGGTGATAGGGTTTTTTTAGTGATGTCACCCCTCGTTATAATCTCCTCCTCACGATGAGTGGTTCTTATATGACGTTCCTCCACTTCTCTTTTTATTATCCACTTGCACTTCTTCCAACTCTCGTTCATAGGTTCATTCTCTGTTGTTTCTAGTAAAATCACGAAAAAAACCCATATCGGTGTAACTCAATGAATCCCCAATGATTTTGGAATATGTTATTGGTGGATTATGATGAGATCCTTCCTAATACATCTCGTTTTCCTATTGTTTAGGATCTTTTTTATGACGGATCCCATGTCTCCAAAAGTTAATCTTGTTCACCATCCCATATAATATGATCTTATTTTCCCACCCATCATGTGAGACCCCACTTTGGGACTTACTCGATGGGGTTTTATGGTGATCCGGGATGGTGATCATGGTAGGGATGATTGTGTTTCCTTGTAGGTTCTTTTATTATTCCCCTTTTCCATCTATGCCTTGTTCATTCCCATTCTTGGTTATAGTCACCATTTATAAGTGTGATATGTCTCTTGTGGATCATTTCCATTCAATGAATTTCAGTTTCGATATATCTTGGATTTGGGTCAATGGGTGTGCGACCAGTGTTATATGTTAGAGACCATTTGGGTTTAAAATGGTTATGGGTATAATTTAACACACTTTATATAAAAATGTATAATAATGAATTGAATAATATTAATTAGAAAACATAACAAAAGCATGAAAAGATCATTTATCTTTTGTGCCTTTAGAAACTATGAAAAAAATAACTTTTTCATAAGACATCTACATTATCTATCATTTATGACTTTTTAATTTGACCGTATTTTGACATATCAAAATTAATAACTTTCTTCCAAACATTGGTAAAATAAACATAAGAAAGGGATATCTCAAATTATCAGTAAGGGTAGAAAAGGGAGATATAAATCATTTAATAATTATAATACATAAGAATATATAATTTTACTATCTTATCAAATATACGAAAGATCATGATATCAGGTCATAGAATAAATCGTAGATGTTCATACGGATTCAATGAGAATATTCCCAAATGTCATAATAGAACACATGTAATTTATGGAATAAATATATGAATAGATAATAATTTTACATTAGGTAAGGCTCATTTCCAAGATCATTATAGTGGTCAAATACCATTAATGAACATAGTTTACTCCTCGTTCCTTCCCAGTATTAGTAAACCTAGATCATATTCCATTCCATCCCTATCTATGTAATATCATATAAATATTTACCAATTGAATTGGAGGGCCAAATAGGTCCCACCCATCTAATAATGACACAAATCTTATATGTGGTGTCAATAAATCAAACATTATATCATAACCTAATGAGTAAATTGGGGTTTTTAAGCATCATTCCATAATAACATAATCCATGAAAGTCTAATATATTTCATAAATATAATTCCATTATAAATATAAAAAATTTCAATAATAGGGTTGTTAAACTAGAAACATAACCCTATTAATGAACCCATTGAATAAGAAATATAATTTAGATCGAAATCATGAAATTAATTGTTGATGCAAATATATATACTTCTTCAAAAATGAATTCTTTTCTCGAAATGCTACAAAATATCAAAATAAAATAATTTCTATTAAAATAAATTTGAAATATTTTAGACTATTCTTCAAGTAAATAAGGTTTTTTGAAATATTATTAATATATTCTTGTCATATAATTTGCAAGAAGACATTATTCTCATACTTTTGTCGAATAAGTCAAAAAATACCTCATATCAAAATGAAAAAAAGATTAAATTCATACCATTTAATAAAAATTTTAAAATGGGTAATATTGAATTTAAAAAATTGTAGAATAATTTAAATAATATTAATGAATAAATATTTAGGAATCTTGGACTCGGATGATAAATATAGCATATTAAATACTTATGTATAAACAATATCCAAAAATAATGACTTTGTGAAATTATCAGTTACGTTAGGTCCAATATCACATGTACATATCTGAACCTCCTATATAATGATTTAATTGATTTAAATGAAATGATTTGGAATCATATTCATTTTTATTATATCATTTATGATCATATTATCATCCCTTCATAAATACAATTTCATTATTACTCATTATTCGGGTATGAACTACATCATTTCATAATGCATGCTTTATTGATTAAGATATGGTTTTCCACATTATGTCGTATTTTAAACATTAAAAATGATACTAACATAATATATATAATATTTATTCATTATTTTATATAATCATGATTTAATTGATATCAAGTAGAATAAATCACAACGCGTTGTGGAAATGATATGTCTTACATACGCACGAGCGATAATATCATTTCCGTAATTGTGAAATGGTATTGAAGTGGATGGTATAATTTTTTTCTAGAATCTATATAATGTTTTAATAATCATATATAGTTATTATTTTCATCATTATACACATACAAATAAGGTGGTGGTGGAAAAAAGATTACCCAATGATATAGAGATGGTAAATCGTTTGTATGCACTCATGGAAATTTCATTTTTCATATAATGGATAAAAAGTAGAATATGGATGTTACATAACTATAATAAAATTTCATAATATAAGTTGTACAATATTTATTTCTTTATAATGGGAACAACTCGTGATGAAGAAGTATAAGAAGAAATAATTTTGAATGAATCTGTTGAGGAAATTACCACGTCTTTGATAAGATCCCTCTAGATATACTCTTAAATTACTAAAGAAGGTCATTGTAGAATATAAGAGCATCAATATTGTTACTAAGGAAGTTTATATGGGATATTTTAAGGTTATGGATCATCATTTAGGATGTATGATAAGAGAATAAGTGGGGATTATGTACCGTTATATAATTGAGGTGAGGGGACTTTTGGAATCTACTGAAATATTAATTTGTAATAAAATAAATCCCCATAATACATTGAAAAGTGTAATAAATTGCACGACTATAATAGATAAAATTTTAATCTCGTCATTTGTAAAATTTAGAAATGTTTTTCTTTAAATTTATTCATTAAAATTTAAATTAACACTTAGTAAATCTATTTGATTTTTAACTAAGGTAAAAAAAAATATTTCAATATTAAATGTGTGGAAAATTTACTTATTTGATTTTAATTAAACCATAAATGAATAATTTATATCATTTTAGAAAATTTAATTTTAAATTCTATTTTTTTTAAATTTTTTATGATATTTAAATAATTTAATGAAACATTAGTTTGATAAACACTCAATAGTGACTATATTGACAGTATTCAATTAACTGATTATTATGAATATAAATATAACAAGTTATCTTCAATGTAAATAATTTTTTATATTCCGTAGAGGTAAAATCCTCTATAATAGTAGTTTAATATATTAATTTTCCAAAATTATATTTATTTTTATACTTTCAATAACATTTATTTGTTATCTCCGTTAATAAAATAATCACAACATTAGTCTATTGAAAAGAATGGATAAACTCATTTGTCGAATAAACATTAAAAATGAATTAATATAATGAAGATAAATGCTATATAATTTAGAGGAATACTTATAGTATAATATAGCTTCTGGGAAATCCTACATTAAAAATGATATATTTATTAAAACATGAATGTGATGACATTAACATCACTTTAAATAAAATATTATAAGTGTAACAATCTTTTCTATATGTATCCAAATGGTAAATAACTCACCCTATATATAATTATAGTAAATATTTAATCAACAAAAAATTTTTTGTCATGTGTTTTTGTCTTTTAAGATCAATTAATATTTTCATAAAAATTATTTTATTTATTGTCATTAATTAAATAATTTCTACATCATCAATTTATAATCAGTTAAGGTAATTATATATTACCAAAAAGGTAAAAATAAATTACCATGATAAAGAAAAAAATATAACATTGAAATGATAATTTATAGTTGACTGTATATTCAGTATAACCATATATTAAAAATGGTATTGTCATTAAAATTTAAGTAAGATAGATTTAACTTTTCTTTAAATAATAAAAACTAAATGTCATAATCTCATCCATGGGACTTCTAAAGGATTCCATTTATACCCAAGGATGATTTAGTACAAGAAAAATCATCCTTTGTTTTTATAACAAGTGTAAGGTAACTTCTATAATATTATTTTTCCCTTAATTAAATAATTTTCCCTTTTACCAAAATATTTTTTCCCAAAGTATATGTTCATAATGGACAATAATAAAATATGGTTGTTTACATAACATTGTCCTCATAATTATAAATATATAATACATTTGTAAATATTCAAAATAGAGTGTTTTTAGTTATTTATTTAAAATTAATCTCATTATCAGAATGAGAAAATGGGATTTGAAAAGATAAAACATTGCAAAAGATCGAAATGTTTTTCCATATAAATTCTATGAAAATTTTATTCTAAGGAATAAAACTGTATTAAATTATACCATTCAATAATATAATTTAACCATATAAGATATTTTGGTAAAAAACAAATTAAAATTTTGAATACTTTTTTCTATTCATCAAAACATGAATATTATTAGAAAGATAATAAAAATCATCCAAAGTAAGTATTTATATCCCGATTACAATGGAAAATTTTATGTTTTCATATAAAATTTATTAATGTTCCAAAAGTATAATTTTAATTAGGGTCTCCATTAAAATATGGCAAAAATTTCCTTTTTAAAAATATTCATTTTTATAGATAATATTTGGTTTATTCATACTGTATAAAAAAATATCAATTGGATGCATATAAAAAATTATTTTATCAAATATATTACATATATATTTTATTAATTCAATTTAATAGTTGTAATTAACTAAATTTATTGATATAAAAATAAAAATATTTCCTCAATATTTAACTGGTCTATATTTTTCATAAATAATTGGTATCCAAGGAATTCAACACTCATTTTTATATGTTATTTATATTTACTCATTCTAGCATAATGGCTTGGTTACGTTGGTCATTTTATAATAATGTTGTCTCAATATTCTTTTAAAGTCATGATTACATGGACATAAAACTATTGATGAATTAAAATTATTTAAAGAAAATATTTCATTAAAACATTATAGTGTAACATTATACCCATTAAAAATGAATATCTCCCATGAAATTCGTCACATGGATACAAATAGATGAGGATACCTCTGGCTCATCGCTTCTTCGAGTTCCCACATAGCTTCTTCAATTCTTTGTTATTCTCTAAAAAAATTATCAAGAGAGCTATCTTTTTTTGTAAAACTTTTCCAATATGATCCATAATCTCTATATATAGTTATTCATATGAAATATCTTCCTCTAGTAGTATAACTTATGAGTTTTGAACATGTGAATGATCTGGCTTGTACTTTCTCCGGATATATACAATGAACATATCACGAACATGATAGAGAATCGATGGATGCTCTAATATATAAAATACCTTCCCAACATGGTCAATAATTTTAGAAGGACTAATATATTGCTCAAATTTCCCATCATTCTAAATTTCAATTCCTTCTTCAATGGAGATATTCGTAGAAACACCATGTCACCAACTTTTAACACTAGGTATTTTCATTGGTTTTCATCATAAATTTTTTTTACTCTAAGATTCTCTAATGTGTTTTTGAATAGATCTATCCTTCTCATCCATTTCATCAATAAGATCCTGTCATAATAGGTTTCATCCCATAACTATATTATGGTATGTTAGACTTCTACAATCCATTCCATAGAGAAATTCATAAAGATCCATCTAAATACTATATTGAAATCGATTATTGTAAGAATAATTCCGCAATGGTTGATGTTGATCCCTAAAACCTTTGAAATCCATAAAGAAATCTCTAAAAATTTCTTAAAGAGTTTTATTTTTTATCTCAAATTGACCGTCTTTTAGAGGCTGATAATAAGATCTAAAACAAAACTCTTTATCCAAATCATTAGGAAGACTACGACAAAACTTCTATGTAAATCACGGATCCCAATCCTATAAAATGGAAAGTGGTACTATGTGAAATCATACCACTTTATTACATATATCCTAGAAATATGATCAAGATATAAATCATCTCTTATATAAATTTAGTGTTACAACTTAATAAGGTGATAAACTATAACTAATATGGATTTATGTTCATAAGATGTTTTAGTAAGTCCTACAAAAAGGTCCATAGTGATGTTTTACCATTTCAATTCGGTTATGTGTAATGGTTTTAACATCCCCTTAGAATTTTGAAACTAATCATTAACTTAGGTAAAAACCAAGAACTGAGAGACATATTCGGTAACATATCCTTTCATTTAATCCCACATGAAATACTCTTTCAGGTCCCTCCATGATGAGTATAGAATGATGAAATGTGGTCTTTATCCAATAACTCCTTTCATTATACTATGGGATGAATACAAACACTATTCATAAACATTATTATCCCCCACAATCAGTGATAAATTCTAGAATATTTCAAACCATCTATTATAGCTTAACATCTTCCATCCGTACCTCCTTCGTATTCAGTTGTATATATGGTTAAAAATTCATTTGATAAAGATAACATTTTCTAACTAATTTCAAATGTCATGATCTATAATTCAAAAATCCATAAATATTACATAGTTTGTGATCCTCATCAGGGATAGGCTAGAATGGTCATTTTGAATCAATTATTTTTTCACCTTGTTCTATTTCCAAAGATAGTAATGTATTGAGAACTCATAATCATTATTCAACATTAATAATCATCTTCATTCCATATTCAGACCCATTTGTGTTAAAATATATTTTAAACATTTATGATCAGTATATATTATAGACCTTTCCCCCCAAATATAATTAATCTATATCATTAATGATATTATTACCACAAAGCACTCCAAATAATGACTTAGGTAATTTTTCTAACGGATTATCAATTTTTGTGAGGAATAATATGTCCCCATATTTTTTCTAATTAGAACAAATCTCATCCCCTTCTTGGATTCATCACTATAGATTGCAAACCTTTCTCTACTGCAAGGCTGAATGGGAACAATTTAACTGGATAACCTTCTGTTTATCTCATTAAATTCTCTTCACATTTCTCTATCTGCATGAATATAAATCCTTTCCAAGTCAACATGGTGATAGGAATATATATTCATGAAATAATCATTTAAGAAACATCGATAATATACATTAAGACAAAGAAAACATATGATCTTATTTATCATTTTTTTATATTCCATATTTTCATAACTTATATTATTTCTAGATCCATATATATCCCCTCTATTGAAATTATGGATCAAAAAATGAAACCTTATAAAGATGATATTCAAACTTGGTAAATTTTTATTAAATTTTCTCTTTTCTTTGGGACTTAAATACAATTCTAATGTGATCATTATCTAATTCCATTCCCTTAAAATATACAAAAATATCATCAATAAAGACTACCAAAAATGAATCAATACTATCTCTATAGACACTATTCACTGAATCCATGAAGATAGTGGGGAAATTAGTATGACCAAAAGGCATCAATATAAATTCATGGTGTCTATACATTGTAAGAAATATCGTATTTGGAATAACTTCCCGGTTAATAAAAATTAATGATATCTTGAATAGTGGTCAATCTTGGAAAAAATTTGTCATCTATTTACATAGTTTTATAAATAACCATATCAAGGAAGTGGATAATTTTTCTCCATAGTTATCTTGTTATATTCTCTATAATCAATGTTGTGTCTCATTAATCAATATTTCATACTAACAAACAAAAATCATGCACTGTAATGTGATTCACTAGGGAATAAGAAACATTTTTCAATATTCAATTAGAGTTTCTTCTTCAATTCATGAAACTCAATTTGTGGCCTTCTATATGGTGTCTATGAAATATGCATATCAACGTGTATGAGTTCTATTGAATACTAAACATGATGATTCAGGGGAAGTCCAAAAAATTCTTCTATAATGGAAAAAAAAATCCTCGGATACAATATGTGTATTCCTAATGGTGATTTTTTCCCCAACCATTTGAGCTAGAAATAATTCATTTATAAGAACCAAGACTAATATTATATAATAAATCTCTACTAGTTGGTGATATTTATCCTTTCACTGATGGGTGATAATATATTGATCTAGAATTTGAAATGTGAATTCCTTTTAAAGGAATTGATATGATCTCTATATAAGTAAATACAATCCATTCCATGGATCATATAAAATTATAGTAAAGGAAGGATCCAAAAATTTATAAATTAGCACATTCAAACAAAGTTAAATTCTAAATGATTATAAACTTTTTATCGGACCATTATTCAATCAGGAGTTTTCCAGCTAATTAAACATTTAACTATTCAAGACAAATGGTGATAACTTTAGACAATTATTATAGAATAATATATGAGGTAGATCCCAAAAAAAATTATACTTTATAGTTGATGGTATGGGTACCTTTCACAACTTCATTATCAAACTCTGCGTCACTGATAGTGCACACAAGGTACATGCCCATGTATTTTTTTTATGACTTCACAGACATCGATTATCATCAATAACTCTTAGATTAGGGAATTGGTTAGAAGAATTACACTTTTTTTCATTTGTATCATTGAAGAGTGAAAAGATCATTCGGTTTAGCCTTTTCTCTATCATTAGACTTATTTTTTCCATCACTTATTTATTCAACTGCCCGATGACCTTCTCCCCCACAATTTAAATATATTATATTCCTTTTACAGAAATTTACTCTATGTTTCTTTCCACATTTGTTCCATAAGGGAAAAATCATATTATTTTCATTATGGTCTCTATATTTTCCATTGAATCACATTTTCCTCTTCTTATCAAACCCAAGGGCCTAATGGGTTACTCCAATCTCTTTTTCAATATTGTGGGCACATCGAACGACTTCCTAATAGCTATTGAAGCCCCATATGGCTAATCCCCTTTAGAACCATAGTTTCAATCTACTATGGGGTAAATAATGTTTAGTCTTCTATTTTATAATAATTCCAAAAGTTTACCTTGAATGAATTGTAAAATTTTCATCATAGGAACCAACAGATTCATCACCACGTTTTTTAAGATCATGGAATTCCTTATTCATCTTTATTCGATGAATACAACTAAATTACCTATTATAAAGTAAGTTATCTAATTTATCCCATTCAATTGATTCAATATCATCTCTTTGAATCATATTCATGATAATATTCCATAATGGATCAACTTCAACTTACAAAAAATAATTTTTTCAGCTGACTTTATCATGCAATGAATATTAGTGAACTGAAAATTTCATTTTAGTTGTACTAATCCATTATTCATCAATTACTTGTTCAGAATACCTACATAAATACGTTGTTCTTTGCCTCATGAAGAACTAAATAGAATCTTATTCCCTCTATTGATCATTTGTTTGTCCTAAATGATTCATATATTAATAAATTTGTTTGAGCATAGGGACATGATTTATTATCCAACATCCATTAACATTCGGTTTATTCAGAGGACAATCATTACATTTCCACTCGCATTTAGAGTTAATGTTTTTCCTTCAAGATCAAGATATTGGCAAAAACTAAGAAGGATAATGGAAGAAACACAACTACTAATGGGAAAACCAAACAATCCAAAATAAAATTTCAATTTACAACACATTAATTTTTATCCCAGGATATTCATGATAATTTGGAAAACATTGGGATTTTATTCATAATTATATATATCCTTATTGTTCTTACCAATGTTTTCTAATCCATGTTTCAAATGTTTAACTATACCTTTACTCGGATACCACCTATAAGGGCCCATACGTTACATAAATAGATATTACATAAAAATTTAAGAATATTCATTTCCAAAAATAACAAACTCAATCCATGACTTTATATGTTTAATGTATTAAGAAACTAGTGTACATAGACAACTGGTTTATAATATATCTATACCCTATCTTGAGTATTCCTTAAAAACTAGAAACATTTTGACATATCTTAGTTAATACCCTTCTTCAAAACCTAGGGATAAGATCCATAATAAAGGGTTAGGTCAAGTTTACAAGAACTGTAAACATGGGAGATATATAACATATAATAAACATAATACGCAAGAAAAATACATTTGAAAATATTATCCTACATATGAAATATCATGATATCATGTCATAAAATAAATAATAAATGATCATAAAGAATTAATTCTAATATACCCAAAACTCAAAACATAAGACATGGAATTTTTAGTATACACATAATCATAGAATATCTTTTCATATTATTCAATTCTTATTTCCATGACCATCATATGAGATAATGTTCATTACTGAACCAATTTTAGTCCTCATTCTAGCCATATATTACTAAACCAAGATCATTTCCCATTCGAGATTTTTGTTTCTCATGAGATATAAATCTTTTCCCAATTAATTAGAGGGATATATTAGTCCCACCTTTCTCATAATTAAATAATTTAAACATTCTCCACAAAAACATAAATTATTCATCATATTATAATATAAGGAATAAAATGGGTTTCTTAAAAATAATTCCATCATAACAAAATCCATTAAAACAAATGGATTTCATAAATATAATTCCATAATTTATATAATAAAAAACTATGAATTATATGTATAGTTCACAAAAATCATAACCCTATTAAATTGTTACATCTTAGATGAAAACAAATTATAGAATGCTTGAAATTAATTCTTGAGGAAAATATATTTTCATCTTAAAAAATGTTTTATTTTTTAAAAATGCCACCTATTTTTTAAAAAAATATTTTATTTGAAAATATCATTGATATAATATAAAGGAAGATTAAAATAAAGGTGGTTTCATGAAAAATAAAAAATTTGTTCGTGACGTATATGTTAAAATAAAACAATCCTCTAATACTTTTTTTTGATAAGTCAAAAAGTTATGTATATTGAATATGAAAAATATTCCTTTTACACTATTCACTAAAAAATCTCCATTGAGTATAATTTATAATAAAAAAATTAATATAATAGAATTAATATTTTAGAATATATATTTTGGAATCACATAAATTTGTGATAATTTTACCTTAGTAAACACTTACATATAAAACAATCTCGTAAAATAATGAAATTAGGAAATTATCACTCACCTTAAGTCAAATATCCATTGTAAGTATAAAAAACTCATGTATAATGATTAAAATAATTTCATTAACTTATTTTAGAATCATATTAATTTTTATTATATCATATATGGTCATATTATAATTTTTTTCATTAATAATATTTCATTAGTACTTGATATTCTTCTATTAACTACTTCATTTTCTTATGCAAGTTTAATTGAAAAAGTGATGGTTCCCCTTATTAATTCATATTTATATCATTAAAAAATTATATTTTCATAATCTATATCATATTTAGTCATTATATTATATTTTAATTCTTTAATGTTTATCATTTATAATGAATCACATCAGATCGAGGTGAAGGTAGGTTGTATGTATGCACTAGTGACGATATCATTCAAATAATTTTGAAATGGTATGGAAGTGGATAATTAATATTTTTTTCCAAAAATACATATAATGTTATAATAATCATATATATTTATAATTTTCATCATTATTCTCATCCATGAATGGTGGTGGAGAATAAAACATTAAACCACGACATAGAGTTGGTAAGTCGTAAATTTTCACGCGCAGTGATTTCATTTTTCAGAGGATAGATAAAATGGGGAATATGGTTGTAACATAATCATAAAAAACTCATTTTATATAATTAATATTATATTTACTACAATATAATGAAAACAATTCACTAAGAGGAAGTACAGTAAGAAATATGTTTGAAAGAATCGACAGAGGGAATGATTTCTTTATCAATGATATCCCTCTAGATATCCTCTTAAAGAACTTGATAACAACATTAGATAAAACCGTATCCTCTAGAATATTTATATGGAAGTTAATAAGAGAAAAAATATAGTGTATTTAATATCTTTAAAACTGAAATTTAGTTGATGAAGTGCAGGAGGAGGTTCCCTTTAATAATTGATGTGAGGGGCACACTGGGAATCTTAAAATATTTTAATTTATAATAAAATAAGACCCCATAGAAAAACCTCTAAAATTTAATAATTTAGAATTTTATATGAGATAAGGTTGTAATATAAAAAACAAAACAAAAAATTCTACATGTTTTTATGTCAATTTAAAGCTTATCATTTTAATTGACACATAGTTATTCTATTTAATATTTATCTATGGTAACAAATATGTCAATTTTAAAATGTTGAAATATTTATTGATTTGTGGTAAATTTCACCATAATTTAATAATTTAAAATATTTTCAACCAAATAATAATTATAAAAAAATATTTTAAAACATATTGTATTTTTAAATAATTTAACAATACACTATTTTGATAAACAATAAGTCATGTCAATTGTAACAATATCAAATTCTTTAATTATTGAAAATATAATGATAACAAGTTAGATACAAAAAATTATTTTCTTACATTAATTAGTGTTAAATGAATTCTATTTTTTTATATATTATTTATCCCAAATTATATTTGTTTTAATTTTTTTAATTATATTTTTTGGTTATATCTAATAATAAAATAATTACTACATTAGTTTTGTGTAATTAATTAGTATAATTTTTTGATGAATAAAAACTAAAAACAAAATACCTTAATGATGATAAATCTTTCATATTTCTAAATAATAATTATATTATAATGTATCTTTTATAAAAATCCAACATTTAATTTTTTTAATATTTATTAAAACATGAATGTGAAAACATTAACAACACTTTAAATAAAATCTTATATGTGTCATACTTTTTTACATATGGCTTTAAATTGTAAATAACTCGACCCATGGATGATTATAATCAATATATAGTCGACCAATAATATTTTTTCAGGTATTATTGACTTTTACGGTTATTAGTATTTAAATAAAAATTATTTTATTGATTTTTCATCAATTGATTAATTTTTTTCCTCATCAATGTATAATTCTTTAAGGTAAATATTAATTTTCAAAAAATTACAAATAAATCACAATTATAAGGAAAAATATTTATATTTCAAATGAGTGTTTATAATTGAATTTTTATTATGTTTAAGCTTATATTAAAAATGATATATTTATTAAAACTTGAGTAAGCCGTATTTTAATTTTCTTTCAATAAATTAAATTATATCTCAAAATGTCATCCACATGGATTCTAAATGATAGAAATTTGACCCAATGACAGTAGAAACACACTCATATAATTATAATAGGATAAATATTAGGGAAATTTATTATTATTATTTTTAACAATAATTGACTGATGTTCCCTTTTAAAATATTAAAAAAAATTAACAAAGTAACTATTCATAATGAAAAAAAATAAAATAAATATATTTACATAATTTCATTCTAATTATTAAATATATAGAATCCATTTTTAAAAACATAATATAACATAATTATCAATAATTAATTTAAAATTAACTTTGTTGTCCTAATGAGAAAACAATTTTTATAACGTTAATACTTTTCAAAATATTGTAATGTTTTTACTTATAAAATCAATGAAAAATTAATTCCAATGATCAAGCTTATATTAATTGATAAAAATATAATCTAGTAATACTTTAAAACCATAAAAAATATAATTTAATTAGATAAATTATAATGATGAACACATTTGTTTTCAATTAAAATATATTATATTCATAACAATTCATCAAAACATAAGTGTTTTTCAGAAAAATATCCAAAATTCATCCAAAGATTCTTTTTATAAGACACATCCAAATAATAAGGTTATGTTTTCATATAAAAATAATAATTCATCAAAATTTTAATCTAAAATGGTTCTCCATTAAAAAGAGGTAGGTTTATATATATATATATAATTGGGTGTATTCATAACATAAGACTAAAATACATGTTGGATGAATATAAAAAATTGTTTATTAAATATATAACATATATATATCATTAATTTAATTTAATAATTTTATTTAACTAAATTTTCCAATAATAAAACAAATATTTCATTTACATTTAATTAATTTAAATTATCATAAATGATTTGTAGCCAGTGAATTCACTATAAAATTTCATAATTTTGATATATTTATTCCCACTAACATAATATCTAGGTTATAATGGTAATTTTTTACAAATAGTGTCTTAGGGTTTGTTTAATCCAATGATTGCATGGAATGTAAGCTTTTCATTAAATGAAATTATTTAAATAAAATATTTCATAATGACATCTTGGTGTTACAACATTGTTGTCATGGCATTATATGATTTCAGTGTTTCTTAAATGTTGACGTTGGTGGTTATCTGTCATTGTGGCCTTATATTCTTCATATCCCTCTTCTGTTGTGGTACACTTGGTGGTGGATTTGCTGGAAAAGTTCAGTGGTCCTATAAAATATCATTTCTCTTTATAATGTCCTTAGTCTGCTCCTTTTTCTGTTCCCACTTCCCGATTCCACTACACTTCTTCTAGATGTACTCACTCAATGGTTTCCATGGGGTCATATGTTGTGAAATTCTAGTGGTAGTCTAATTAGAAGGAGGTGAATCTCATGATAGCTTCATCACGGTCTATGAGTCTATGTTTGGCTTGTTCTTCAAGTTTTTTGTGAAGCATCATTTTCATGTGATGTTCAAATTTTATATTTTTTGTGTGGTATAGTAAGGGTTTATCAATGGATGTGATGACGATGTGGATGACGGTGGTGAGATGGTGGTTTCAGTAAAAATCTCATCATAAATGGAGAGGGTGGCGTATATGGTGTTCTGGGTGTATAACGTGAGGGGTTTTATAATCGAGGTGTTAATGATGGTGGTTGTCTAAATTTTAATTTCTTAAAATATAATATTAATGTTTTTATCAATGGATGACTAGTTTTTTATTGAAATTGATGGTGATTAGGTTATGTTGAAGCGATGGTGTTCGGCTACTATTTTTGGAATCTGTTTTTTGTGTGATTTTTTTGTATTCGTTTTGAAGAATGTTGTAGTAGTTGATTTTTTAAATTTTCAGTTACCACAAAACCCTAAATTGGATTTTATAAAATCTAAAAAATTGAATCAGGTGTTATAACTATTAGTAACATATTTTTAAATGGGTACCATAAATTGGATGATATTTATTTTCATAAGAAGTTCTGTGGACTTTTATTGTTTTCCTTTTAAATTTGGAGAAATATATTAAACATATAATTTATTTAATGTGTAAAAAATTGGGACAGTAAAGTTACCTATGTATCTTCTTTGAAATCATACATTAATATGAACACAATGGTTTCTTTTTCAATATAAATTTCTAAACTGAATTTCATTAAAAATTCAATCTATTTGTGAAATGTGTTTGCTCTCCCTTTCTAAAACACTACATCATTTTAATCACATATTATAATTTTGTTAGATTTATATGTATTCCAATTACTTTTTATCACTCAAGACTCATTTTGTAAAAATATTATTGAAACTCACCTCGTTTTCTCTTTTCAGTAGGGAACATCACAACTTCTATTTTCAGATTAATTAGGCTTTATAGATAATTTTCATTCATACGAAAAAAATAATTGTATTATATAATTTCCTACTATATTAACTTATATAAATGTTTAAAGTTATTTTTTACATTTATTATGTGGGTCTGTCTGAAAAATGTGTGAAAGGAGTCAATTTTAACAATTTTCATGATAATTGTAATTTCCTCCACAACTATCTCTTTTTATGAAGACACCTCTAAATAAAAAAATTTAAAAGAAATTAAATTTATTTGAGATTAATAATGTATTTCATCTAAAATGGTTCCAAAATGTCGTGAATATTGATTATTTCAAATGCTATTTTACGGATACTACTAACATGCATTTTTCATCTATGGCATTTCCCTTAGACATATTCTTTTTCTTGATGGACTATATTATTTAAATTTTACCATATAACTTCTTTATCTTGATGTAATATGTTATATTATTTTCTATCAAATAAAAAATACATATTATCATTTTATTCCCCAAGTACCCATAGTAAATGGGAAAAAAGATCTTAAAAATGATTTTTTTACCAGTTTTTCATTTCTTTATTGCTTAGTATTTTCCAATAATGTCAATAAATATATATCATACCCATTTATTTTTAATGGGTTTATAATTCTCTTTTTTTTATGGAATTATGAATGATTTCCTTAAGTAAATCCATTTTAAAATGGAATAAAACCAATTCTATTTCATAGGGTTGTATATGATGTGAGGAATGAAGCATGTTTTTCTTCCTTGGGGTTCATTATCATGTCATGTATTATTTGTTTTAAGTGGAACCCAAATGTATTTCTGAATTGATGATGGGGTATTATATTTCCCTCCCAAGAATTTATTAATGTTTTATATCTATTAGGAAATGTATTTATGTTTATGTTTTAGTTTCTCATAAGGGTTGGAAAAGATAGTGTTTCACATGAATTTAATGTTCCCTATGCTATTCTTTGTGCCACATTTGTACAATGTTATGAAATATTGTATTATCTTATTATTGATTATGTATGTAAACTCGTATTTCTAGAATACAAATATTCATTTATTACATTATTCCATATAATAATACGTGACTGATGTTATTTGATATAATATTTATTTCGAATGATTTTCATATATATCATCATTACACCCATATACTTAACATTTGATAAATTATGATCATTTTACTATTTCATTTATGTTTACAGTTATTGACATTCTAGGTTCACGCCATATTTATGTTTCTATTTCCACTGGTTATAATGAAAAATATAATCTTTAGGAATTCAAAATTGATATAATGTGGTTCCATTATAGGGAAATGCTAGAAATTATTGTAAAATAAAATTTACTATATATGAAGTCCATAAATAAACTAAAGTGTTAGTTCCTAGGATCATGATATTTTTTGTTTTGATATAATTTTTTTGTAATGGAATAATTTTAAATAAACATATGATTATATTGGGTCCTATAGTTGGTGTCATGGAAGAGTTAAGTTAATTTAAGAGGTTAGGATATTAGTTGAGTGTAATTTAAATGGTGATAAGGCAAGGGTGATCATTATTTATATCAATAATAAACCTGAATTTCCCCCATAAATTTTACCTGAATCATTATTCATATGACTTGAATGGAGTTACTGATCCCCAGGGGATGGAGACTTGATCCAAAGAATAATTGTTTTTATAAAGTTTACTCCACACGGAAAAATTATCATGATAGTGACATTGATATAAAATGATAAACATATAGTATACGACAAACTCAACAGTGGAGAAAATACACAAGTAAATAGATATATCATTCAAAACATACACATCAAAGAAATTCATTAGAATATACTTTCATGAAATCAACCAAAAACTCAATGTAAAAAGATGATCCGAAATTACATAGAACACTTCCAAACCCCATTCTCCAATAATCATGAACAACCAATCCTCTGTGTAGTGATTTAACGGTTATTAAACCATGAATAAGAATATTTAAAAAAACATAGAGTCAAATTTAGGTTGTGAGTAGAAAATGACATGTATGATCTAAACAAGAATTTTATAAACTATATATAATAAAAAAACTAACATTTCAAATAACATTACAAAATGTGGAATATAAATATTTTATCATTTTGAATCAAAAAATGCATTATAAATAATTTCAATAGAAAAAAACTAGTTTCTTTTTGTATTTCCATCAAATAAAGGGGATGTGAAAATGTTAATCAAAACATTCATGAATAATAATTTATATCAAAAGAAATAATTTTAATTATTTTACAGTCACTCATCATCATTTATAAACATTTTAAATCATAGAATTATGGTTATGAGAATTGTATATAGATAATTATATTGATTATCATTCATCTCAATAAAGTATGTCCCTAAATGTGTAGACACTCCCCTGATCTTATATCCCTTAGGTAATATGATAAATCGAAAACAATAACTCCCTGGAACTTCAGACAGTTTAGTTATAATTTTCATTGTCCATCCAATTTGTGGTAGATCTAGTACATTCCTAGAATGTGTTATTCTTACCTAACTACCCAATTTTCCATGCTCATAATGGTATATCAATATTTTATGGGTTATCATTAAATAAAATCAATCTTGATCACTTCTAATAATAAATTCAATTGTACCCATGATCATTTTTTAATAACTTGCCCTTCCATTAAAAACTAATAATAAAATATTTTTTATCAAGAATAATCTAATTCATTTTAAATTATAATATTTCATATTATAATTTAATTAATTCCATTAAAATAAGAAATATCATTCAATAAATAATTTATTTCATATCATGATAATTTTTCTTGAAATATACACATTCTTTAATATCCATTTTCAACGGAATTATACAATTAAATGTACACCATAAAATTTAAAATCATTCATCATGAGATACAGGTAATGATTTATAAGTAAATTGGAAAATAAATATCAAATAAAAACACTTAAATGGTTTCAATTGACATATATTTCTATATGAAACTACCTAACTTAAGAAAAATATGTAATCACCTATATAGGATCCACCGATAAATAGTTGATAGCTTGAACACTCCAAGATAAATCCTAAAATATCAATTAACATATAAAAAATTCTCCCATTGACATTGGGATTAGTCAATATTAAATGAATAGATAAAGGAGGGAAAAAGAACCCATTATCAAATCCACATTACCCTAACCAAACTAGAATCAAACCATAAATTAGTGCTTTGACCCAGAGATAAACATAGTTGGGAGAGACAAATTTGAACCAAGAGAGCCTTTATAGGGATGATGGTCATGTGAAATTTTAGAGGGACATTATATAAATATAATAGGGATTATAAAAAGAAAATATGATTTTACCTTTCAATTTATCAAATCTATCTGCATCTCCAGATAGATAGTGGCCTCCACAAACTACCTCATGGTGATGAACAAAATTCTTAAGTTATGAGAAGTCTCACAAAGTGGATATTAGGATTGTACTAGTTGTCTTGTGGGAAAAGAATAATTCATATCCCATATTTTTCTATATAAGTTGGATAGGGAGATTCCACCAGCTTTCATGTATATGCCCTTTAGGAATCAACATCTTCCATCCTCCCACCTCCTTGTTGATGGTCCTCACCCGCTAATTGATGGAAATCCAATAGCTTTTCCAACTATAGGACCTGGCCCAATAGATTAATTAAATCTCTGAACACCTCTCAAAAATGAAATTTTAATTAAAAATCCTCTACCATAGCCCTCTAAAAACTAAAATGAAGGTAATAAAAGAGAAAAAAAATTTATAAAAATGATATCATGGAAAATAACTATAGATCAACATAAAATCAATAAACAAATGTTTGTACCTTTTTTACGGTATCTAGATGGTAGAATCTCTATAATATAAATTCCTTTTGGAATAGGTTATCCTTTCAAGAAGACATCATAGAAATATGGTTGTTGAAATTCTTGCTCATCAAAGCCTCACACTCTCATGTCTCATGTGAATAACAATGATGCTACCAAATCACTAGAAGCAATGGGAATTATTTTCCATGTGATACCAAAATCTTGTAATAAAAAATCCATGACATATCATAAGTCATAATTAAATCAAGTACCAAATAAGTTTCTTAGAATATCAATACATTATATCATTCAAATGGATAATTTATGTTCTATGAATCCTAATACACACTACAAATAAAAGTGACCTTATGTGGAAAATCCTAGTTGATATACCCCTTTATAATATTCACATCAAACTCAAATGGTCACATGTATCTTACTACTAACATTACCTATTTTGAAAGATGTCTCTAACCCATCCTAGTTGATATTCTCAAACCACTAGGCCAGTAAATATGAACTCTAAAGGTAATCGTTTAGTATTTACATTAGAATTATAACAGCCTTACAATGTTATAATTATCTAATAAATCATTTCAATAATTTCCTTCATATTTTGTCCCAAACTATATCAATCTAGGTAATCTTCACTGATATCAAACAATGTGGATACAAACATGGTCGATCATATAGGTCCCTCAAGGGTTCTATATTGATGGCATATTGTTAAATATATAAACTCAAATAGTCCCTAGTATAAATCCCAAGAGCATAAAAATTAAATCCCAAAATCTCAGATAATGTTCTCAAGAATGAATATGAATTTTTTTATCTGACCATATATAATAGGATGGTAAAAAATGTACAACATTACTTACGATTTATTCCCACATAGAGGCATCTCAAAAAAGATGACAACTGTGGATCCCTTTTAAAAAATATAGAATATGGAACAAAATACAATATAATAGACTCCAAAACATATAGAAATATGAATTCATCAACATTTACTTTGTCGTGAATGGGAATAAATTGAGTTAATTTGGTCTATTGCTCAATCAGCACCCATATCACATTGATTACTTATGGTGTCTATGGAAACAAAAAAAATGAATATTGATATCTTGTCCCATGTCAATGTTTGTATAAGAAGGTTATAAATATTTTATAATGGATTATGATGCTAAATTTTAATATACTAACATTTATAGAAATGTTAGTTATTTTAGTGGGGATAAATATATTGGTATTCATAAGACACAATGTGAACATCCAAAATAATTACACAAAAAATCCCAAACATGATGAATCATAGAAATCTTCATATCCATTATGACATGGGTGATACTTTTTCTAATAAATTGAGTGGTAATCTGAGAAAGAAAATTTGAGACATACTTTGAGATATAGTTTTAAATATTTAGAAATTCTATAACTCTATGAATGAAAATGATATTTCATGTGTCCACTTATATGATAATAGATTTCACCTTGTCATGATCACTTGTAAAACAATATTTGGAAACTACATGTACCAAGATCATTACCACATGAATTATGAAATTTCAATTTGAGACCATGGAATAGAGTCTTTGATTCCTCAAGCTATAATAAAATTCTCTCATGTTACATAAAATATACTAACCAGTGTTAGATTAATAAATTATTTTATCTAAACATACCACTAAAAATGAATCATGGTATACATTGAATTTCATGTTCTAAAATACCATAAACACAAAATGATATTTGTCTGAACCAAATGGAATAAAAATATACACATAATGTCTATACCAAAAACTAATTTTAGTATTATAGATATCATTCCTCTTGATCCAGATTTGGTAACATCCTGACCGAAGATATGTTTTGGAAAAAAACATAACCCAATCCAACATGTTGATAACCACAATTTAGTGTAATAGAAATTTTTTCTTGATCATTGATCGATTAATAATTTTTTAATAATAAAACGTTAAAGGTTTCCATTAGTATTATTTTCAAAAAAGCTTGTAATTATCAAGGCTTGAAACTATGGTGAATAAAGAAGTTGGACATCAAATCATCTAAATATGTATTTTAATCCATCAATTCATCTTGATCAATTTTTTAAGAGGGAATTAAAAGATAGTAAATTCTTGGAACCAATTCAATAAAATAATATTCTTTCTTACCTATGGAATACTTGAAAATTCAGGTAGAAAAACATTGGGAATTTCATAAGCTACATTTGGGATACCATCATATAACGATTCCTACTATAGTTTCAAAAGAAATCATTGATAACAGTCAACTAAGAATGCGAAGAGGACATCAACCATGGTTCCCTATTCCACCTAAAAAACTGTGGGACACCATATGATGTGTACTAAATGAAACCAATTGAAAATTGTAGTTGATATGAGCATTATGAGGGACTATCTAATTCATCCTAATGACTATGTTCACATGTCTTTTATTTAGAACCGAAATGTCCCAAAGATGATCAACTTTTGATATGGAAATAGCATATGACGATCATTAGAGATGATTATATCTCTTTTTTGGGAATGTTATAGATATTTCCATCATATATGGATAAAGACTAATATAAAAAATTAATAATTAAACAAAACATGTGGATTTTTATAAATAAGTAAAACTACTGTCAAATAATGAAGAAACTAATGTTGAAGAAATAGTAGTGGTTCCAAACATGATTATATGTACCAAATATTAATGTCTTTGAGACTCATAACCTATAAGAATGAGTATCATTCTATAATCCTATATCTATAAGCCATTTCATCTTGATGCATCAGAAAGCACCATTGTTCCATCTGGTATTTTTGATCATGCACCACTATGGGGAGTGCTTAAGTCATGGAAAACATTCAAATATTACATAATCATGCATAATAATAACATATTTTTGGTATCTCTATGTATGAAAACACTGACATCTAAACGTTTTTGTTCTATAAAAAACATACTTTTACTTTAACACATACCATATATGATTTACATGATGTTTTATATAGATATTTACAACTATATTTTCCACTATAACACTCATCCAACTTCGGATTCCATTTAAATGGACCACTATAGAAACCACATAGATTGCGAAGAACACATGTACAATATTACTTTCTAGATAATTCATATACCTCCCTAAATGATCAATCCAATATTTCCTCGTATGGAGTAAGAATCACTAGGAAAAAATTCAATTGGATATCTAATCGATGTCACATTTAAATACATTTGGATTTATATTATGAATTTAATACCAACTCATATGAGAAATGATTAATCATAATGAAATAGTTGGTATAATGAGTCCTAGTTTGATATTATTTACCATGTTTAGTTAATGATATTGTTTTACCCAACACCATTGATTTAGGATAGAATTTTTCAATTAAAATTTTCATTGAAGTATTTTCACTATAATACCACATTTTATAAAGTATTTACTATTGAATCTCACAACATTATTCTATGTAATATTTTAAAGGTGGTAAATTGCACTATAAATTATTCCCTCATCTCCAAAAAAATCACAATAAAATACTCCTAAGTCTTCAGAGAATTATATTCAACATGAGGATCCTTGGTACCAAGTGAAGAAGGTTGTTTCAAAAGAATCAATTACTAGAAATTATCTCTCTATCATCCCTCCTATGTATTATAAAACCCTGGTAATTATTTCATATTTAGACATGATTTATTACAAATAAAAATGAACTTGATACAACCCATAATATCAATAGGTCTAGTGTCTTTTGGGCTTAGGTACATTACATGAGAAACATAAGACAAAAAATACCACATCTTTTATGAAAACTTATTTTACATGACAACAACATTAATTCATACTTATAATTGAATGGGATAACCTGACGACATACATAAAAAATAGTGATATATATAGCCTAATAAAATTTTAAATAAGTCATAACATAAAGAATAAAATACTTGTTAGGAAATAGACATATCAATGGATCATAAGAGAAATATGAACATAAAGTCCTGATATATAATGATAACCATAACATGGAAATGTGGAAATAAGAAAAAACAATACATCATTAACATAAATAAATTAGGTAAACCCTTGTCCCAACATGATGTATCATGATATTAAACATTATCAAATTCATTGGAGTGGTATCAGGGCACAACCATCATGAACATTTTAATCTCATCCTTAAGTGTTCCTCAAAGATCATATAACATAGATCCAATCAACATCATAATTTATTACATGATAAATGAATTTGGAATACATATATTAAAGTCTATAATCAATAATTATATGTGTACAAAGTTGAATACCCTTGATAGATATATGGGCATGGTATTCACTACATGTTGATTTTGGTATAGAAAAATGTAGTGCAATTTCACCTGCAAAACAGCATCACATGAGGATTCATAAATTTGGTTTATGAGAGTGAAAAGTGTATCTCATAATTTTAACATGATGTTGGAAATAAGTGGATCATATATATACATGTTCCAACATGACGAATTTGTAAATAGATGGCATAACATAATTAATTATCATGAAGTATAAAGAGGAATGAAATAACTCATACAAAATTTAGGCATGGTTACATGTGTAAATGGGAGGGATTAATGAGAGATAAAGGATTCTATCATCATTTTAACATAATAAGGATTATATGGGGAGGTTTGAAAACATACCTCATGAATTTAATCTGGAAAATAAAATGGTATAAAAATATATAGAAACATGGATAAAATGAGAAATGAAGGAAAACCTTACTAGAGTATATGACTTCAAGAACATAAAGAGTGGCTTCTTGAGTTCTTGTGGCACCTAAAGGGAATTATAGATATGGGAGGACAAATTATATATGTGTTCCAAGTATTTATAGTGATGATAAGAGGCAGCATCAGTGGGTTTATGCAGGAAATTAGAGGGGAATATATTTCATATTTCACAAACCTCTGTTTTTTAATCTATATTATTAAATAGTCAAAACCAAAAACCATCACATGATTTTTTACCATTGTTTTTTCCAAAGTGGAGAGGGAAAAAATCTAAATTTCCATGGGCTGAAGATATTGAAATATTATTTTTTATTAGGTTGAGGTGAGTCACATTATTAGAGAAATGAACATAAAATCATAAAATATGTTAAACATCATGGAAGATTCACTAAGGCATTATAAAATTAGTCAACAAGATATAAAATAACATTATTTTATATATTAAACATATATTTGGTCTAATATCCCATTGATGGTATTTATTATATCACTATTGGGTTTTTGTGATGTCATAAAACACAATATATATTTATATATTTTTTAATTTTTATCCAAAAATTTTATTATCTAAGAAAATTAAAAAAAATAACAATTGGATTATTTAGACATCCTAATTCCAAAAATAATATAAATTTTATCAAAATTATTGTCTAAATATGTGAATTTTTACATTAAAATGAGAACCAACATTTATTTGAATTCTGATGGGTTTTGACAAAACTATTTTTAAACCATAATAAAAATTACACTTGACATCATAAATATTATATTCTCATTTATTGTTAATAAAAGTAATTTGATAATAATATTTTATTAAAATATTAATTATTTCAAAAATTCATCAATGCCTTTAAATAAATTCTTTAGAAATACACATTCTGTTTTATCGTATAAAAATATAACTCTTATCAAACAAATTAATAATTCATATAAAAATAATGAACTAATAGAATGATCATTATATAAATTTTTTAATATTATTAATAATAACATAATAATGCATATATTTCACAAAAGTACAGTTTTTACCTGAAAAATAAATTTATCAAAATCATAATTTTTTTAGAATGACTATTCCCATATTGGAATTGATAGAATTTGATGATTATATATTGAAAGGGATTACACAATATATAACTAAAACCTTTTTACATAACCCCTTATAACACCTACATAAGACCTAAGGGTAAGGTGTGTGTTGGTGAAAGACTCTCGGGGCAACTCAGATAACATCACCTGTGTGGCAATCTCTATTAACTTGAATGTATCCCATATGAGATTTTTTTCATGCATAATGTGTTGAAGCTCAGCTTAAACTTTCTCAAGAGAAATGTCCAGTGATGCTACATTCTATTTGAACTTTAAAAATTGATCATTATAAGTCCTGAAACTATTAGATTTCTCCATCATCTCATTTCTCTAAATTGAAAGAATTTCTTTAAATCTTATATTAATATTTGTTGGGTGATCTCTGTTAAACAGATATATTACCAATGGTAATGATCCATAATAGTCATTTAAAATAAATAATAAAAAAATGTTCCTATGTTTTCAAAATATATAAGGAATTAAATTAAATGGAATTTAATTCAAAAATTATTTGGTCCTTACAACCTTCCCCATTAAGAAATTTCACCCTAGAAATTTTATTTTCCCACGCTAAAACAAATGAGGGTAACTATTCATCGTCACTTCCTCTGGCTACCATGTTTCTTCTTCAAACTAGTGGTTTATCCACAACAATTTGATGAGGGGAATTATTTTATTTCATAGAACATTTTCCCAATGATCTAAGATATTCATTGTATTATCCTTAAAGGAAAGGTTAACCTCTAATGGTACCATATATAGATTTAGTAAATGAAATGTGTTCGGTATATATTTCCTCAAGAGTGATACATAGAATACATCATGTACTTGAGAAAAGTTTATTGTGAGTGATAGTCTATAATCCACTACACTGATGCGATCAAGGATCTAAAAAGGGATACATAACTTCAAATTCACTTTACCTTATTCGAAAATATCATCACTCACTTCTATATAGATATTTGGTGGAAAACCATATCTCCAATATCACACTCTTGGTCTTGTCTACGGTTGTTAGAATAGATCTTTTATCAACACTGAGCAGTTTTGATGTACAGCTAGATGGTAACAACCTTTTCCATCATTTTATCAACCATTTTAAGACCAATAATTTTTTTTCTCCGCAAATTCATCCCAGTATTCTAGTGCATTTCAGCTCCTCTAATAAAGGGATTCATAAGGATCCATTCAATGCATTAATAGAACTATTTTTGTAATAGAACTCAACCAGAAGAAGAGGTTGATCCCATCCTCTTTTGGAGACCATTGAGTATGGTATCGACATGTCCTCATGTTTTTAGATAATACACTTAGATTGGCCATCGGTTTTAGGATGATACGCCTTACTGATGCTCAACTCAGTATTAAGAGAATGTTGGAGACTCTTCTAGAACCAAGAAGTGAATCATGGATCTTGATCAGATACAATCAATAGTGTTGCACCATGTATCCATACCACTTCTTTGATGTGTATCCATTCCAGTTGATCCAATGATAAATCCCCTAAAATTATAATGATGTGAGAAGTTTTTGTAAGGAGTTCCACCACTACCTAGATAGCATTATTTCCATTAAATGTCTTCGTAAGTCTGATGACAATGACTATTGTGATATTATATAGTTTCCTTATTGGTATGGGTATTTTTTGCATCATACCCCTAGACTTCTACCTCTCAGCCTTCACTTTCTAACATACCAATAACTTTTATCTATATTCGGTGATCTCCTTCGTCATTTAATCCCACTAATTATGATCTCTATGTACCCGATACATCCTTGTATTTTTTGGGAGAATAGAAAAATTAAAACTATGAGCATCAATGAAATATCATTCTTTAAAACAAGATTTGATGGAACATATAGTCATGACCCAAAACTCTCAATTCCTTATCCATTAACATTGAACTCGGAGAATTCCTCTTTCTTTATAGCTTCCACTTTCTTCTGAATTCCAACATCATATTTTTAGAATCCTTTAACCTTTCCAAAATGCATAGTTGTGATTTAATTTGTGAAAGTATTGACGATGTTTGATTCTTTATAATTCCCATGTCCAGATTCAACAAATCTATAAAGATTGGATCCTTTTCAATTCTCATTAATGATAGAATCACTAGGTATTTTCTACTTAGAGAATCATCCACTGAGTTAACATAACAAGGGTGTTAATGGATTGAGTAGTAATAATCCTAGATGAGATCTTACCATCTTTGTTAGTGCATGTTTATATCCTTATGAGTGAATATATATCTGAGGTTTTTTTATCCATATATATTTCACACTTTTCCCCAAAGAGACAATGCTTCCATATTTTCAACGCAATGATAAAATCTTCCAACTAGAGATCATGTGTGGGATAGTTTTTCATGTAAATTTTCATCAACCATCAGGCATAGGTGATGAAATTTCCATTCTACAAAAACATAAAACCAATTATCATATTCAAAGTATCACTGAAGATTACAAATATCTCAACACTTATGGGTATTTTTGGCACATGGGCAGTGATAAACATATTCTAAAACTCTATGAATACTTCTTTACATTGATCATTACATGAAAACATAACTCATTTCCAAGTAATATTTTAAGGAGCATTTGAAAATCATGAGGAATATTTCACAAATTAGTGATAACGTTCAGGTAACCCCAAGAATCTAAAGATATCCATCACTAATGTCTCCATGGACTTCCCTAAATTGATTTTTTCTAGACTGATCCAAAAATATCACATTGATTGTGATGATATACCCCAGCAATGATTCCTTCTTCAAACATCATCACACATGATTTACTTTCCATAGATCTTCTCCTTTTTCGAGGGCTTTAGTACAGTTCTTAGTTTCTCCTCATCCTCCTCCTTGATTTTGAATTATATTAGAATATTTTCTTTATAGAGTACCAAATATTTTTAAGGAAATATGTAAAGACTTTATTCATCATGTACATTAATATTTATGGAGAATTAGTGAGTCTGAAATGCATTAAAATGAATTCATACTTCCCATACCATGTTCGAAATGATGTCTGGTGGATATCCTCCTTCTACAACCTTACTTGGTTATATCCCGACTACCAATCCTATATGGAAATGTTTTGTGCTCTTTGTTGCTGATCGAACAAGTAATCAATTCACCACAAAAGAAACTTTTTCTTTATCCAGGTTTTTAGGGCTCATGATAATAAATGCATATGCACATTGACCCATCATTATTCTTGACTAAGAGGACTGGTTCACCCTATGGTGATGCACTTGGCCGTATAAACACTTTATCCAGATTCGCCAGTAGTTGTTTCATTTACTCCTCAAGATCCCCAAATACTATTCTATATGGATTCTTCGATATTAGAAATTCTCTATGTATAATATCAATAGATAATGAAACATATATTCTTAGAGGTAGACCAATAAATTAATGAGGAAACACATCAGTGAATTCCCTCACAATAGGCATGTCTTCGATGATGGGTCCTTATTTAGACTCAATCGTCAGAAAAAGAGATGAGTTCTCATAGTGAATTTATATTCATGATTGAGATAATGGTGCTAAATAAGATCAATCCTCTACATAGCACTTCAATATAATCAGGGGTCGATTCACCATATGGAGAGTGATTTCCCTCTCAGGAAAATTTTTGTTGCCTCTATATAAGGAATGATAATCCATTCAAAGAATTCCATAATATTCAACCATGGTTAGAATGATGAGGTTCACCAGGATGTTCAATCCCCAAATTAGGACATTGGAATAGTTATATTAATGGGATTCAATCATTTACCCATTTTCCATTTTCATCAAAATCCTTAATTTCATTCTTTGTGGTGTTTATTGGATTTTTCAATAAATTTTTGAGATATAAACGAATTCATAGAACCAGAACCAAAAAGAATGATTGTTACTCTGGAATGAATAACTATCATACCTATCACCACATTGTTTTTGATATTCTATTAGGTGGTAGTGATGGATAAATCTTGCCCTTGATTCCATGTAGGTTGTGGCTGCCTCCGAAAAAACTATCTTTAGGTAACTCATTTTCAATGTGGTAAAGTTCTTTCTATTTGTAGAAATGAACAATGAATTGATAATCAAAAGAATCATTCCTTTCCTCTATCAGAGTAACATTTTTTTCATGCTGTCAATCATTGTCTTGGTATCCATCTTTACCCCACAAAAAGCATTTTCACTTCCACTTTTGGGAATTTTCAGTTATGCTCCTTTCTTCACCATTGGAATGTAGGATTCTTGAATTTTGTAGCACTGTCTGATTTATCCAACATACTACCTAAATTAATGTGCACATTAGGCTTCTGATACATATGATTTCTTTGATATTGTCTGATATCCATCTCAACATTGAGGTCACCTCGATCTATCTTCTTATAGCTTTTGATGTCACGAATCACCAGGGATTTTCATATGGTAGGTTTTAACCCACTAATGAAGTGGTCATCCTTGCATTCAGGGGTACCAAAAAACTAGTGTTTTTTTTATGTTTGGTGATGTCTTCCTTGTATGTTCCAATAGAGTTATCTTATTTGTTCATGAGGGAAATTGAATATCTTTCTATCTATAGATGAAGATTGCGGGAAAATTATTTATCGGAAAATATTTTCTAGAAATCCTTCTATTCCATCACCTTGATCTATTACTCAGGCTTCATATTATTGATCAATTTCCATTAGTGATGCGATTCACCCTCCATACGTTTATAATCCAGAATAACCTTCTCTTGACAGAAATATTTATGTTTGGAGAATATCTTCTCAATGGAGTTGATCCATTGTTCGACGATTGAATAATCAGATGATCCATTGAATGTAGGAGGCCTTTAGATAATGAATATCTTGATTGAAACATGTTCTTTCTTTAGAGAGGGGGGGTTTACATTCCTCTTGATCCATGTTTCTATTCAAAAAGCATGTTAACTGGGAGAGTATCACGATAATTTTTTTGATTCCTACTCCCATTGGATTTGGCGTCACATTAGAATAGTCTACACATTGATCTTCAGATCAATTATTTGCTCGAGTCCTCTTAGTACCGACCATTGGCCAGAACTAAAGGAAAATTAGGGGAATTTTTTTAAACTATTAAAAAAATAAAGGGGAATCAAATGTAAAAAGGCAGAACTTATAAATTACATTTATCTTCAAAATTTAGGAATTTCTAAGCTTTGATCTATGTCATGAATTATATACTTCCTAACATATATTATTAGGGGCCTTTTTTCCTTAATAATTGTTCATAATAAGGTTATGAATTCATAGAAGCATGCCCCTTTCGAGTGTAAATCCATGATTATTACACAGACCATTATAGATCACCTGTTTCTATTTGAGTCGACCTCAACGTGGTGTTTTCAGGTTCTACCCCTAGATAAATCTATTCCAGAGCCACCTCTACTTGTTTATGTCAAGAAAAATATGTATTTTTTTAATAAACCACTTAATCAATACTTACCAAAATTTTAAGGATTATTTTATTATAAATATTCTTACCCCTATGGATTTCACTATATATTTTTAATCTTAATCCAAAAAATAAGAGAAAAAAACATCCATAAGTACCAACTAATACAACCCAACTCTTTATTTCTTATTTAACATTTTTTATTACATAAATATGCACATGATACAAATTATTTGTCCCATATTTCAAGTTTTAGTGGGGAAAAGAAACATTAAATGACAACTTAAGACATAAAATACAACATATTTAATGAAAACATCCTTTATATGACCACAACTTTCTTTTATACATATCATTGTGTTGGATAACCTGAGGACATACATAAGAAAACTGTGAGATATAAAGTCTAGTAAGGCATTAAATAAGTCATTATATTATGAATAAAATACTTATAAGGAATTAGGTATATCTATGGATCGTTAGAGAGACATTAACCTAAAGGAATGATATATCATGATCGTCATTACCTTGAAATGAGGCAACAACTTAAAACGCATCCACATATACATAAAGGAAACAGGTAAACATATGTCCCAACATGATGGAACAAAGTCTTATAAATGAATAAGGTAAAACACAAACCCAACATGATGTAAAATGATACTAAACATTATCTAATGCATTGGAGCTCTATCAGAGTGCACCCTTCATAAACATTTCAATCTCATGCTTATGTTTTTATCATAGATCATAAAACATGGATTCAGTTGACATCATCATTTAATAAATGATAAATGGATTTGGAAAACATATATGGATATCTATAATCAATAAGTATATGTTTATAAAGGTGAAAACCATTGATTGGTAAATGGTCATGATATTCACTACAAGATGATTTTGGAATAGAAAATCGTAGTGCAATTTCTCCAGCATAAAGCCATCACACGGGGATTTAAAAAATTGGTTGATGAGGAAGAAAGGGGTAAAACATCATATAGAAATTAAATGGTAAGTAAGAGGATATTATAAATACATGTTCCAACATTAATAATTTGTAAATATAATGAATAAAACTATAAATAAACATGACGAAGACGGAGGAATGAAATAACTCTTATCAAACTTCACATGGTTATAGGTGTACATGAGAAGGATTAATGAGGGATAAAGGGGTCTCTAATCATTTCAAAAAATAAGGGTAGTGTTGGGGATGTTATGAAAAATTCCAAATAATTTTTAATTTAAAAATTAATGGGTATAACAATATAAAGAAACATGGACCGAAATAATAAAGGAAGGAAACCCTTGGCTGTGTGACTTGAAATTCTTGAAGAGGGGATTCTTAAGAAAATGGGGTGCCTTGGGAGAATTATAGTGATAGTAAGATATATTATAGAAGTTATAAAAGTATTTTTAGAGAATACAAGTGTGATCTTGGGTTGGTTTATAATGTAAATGAGAGGGGAATTCTTTAATATTTTAGAAACATAGGTTTTGGAATCTATAAAATTAAATATTAAAAAGCACAAAGTTACCTCATTTTTTGCCATTTTATTCCAAAGTGTAGTGTAAAAAGCTATTTTACATGTCAATGGGCCTGTGATATTAAAATATTACCCATTATTATCTCGGGTTAGTAACATTATTAATGAAATGAACATAAAATCGTGAAATATGTTATAGATTTTGGAGGACATGCAAAAGAATTATAAAATAATTAAAATAAATATAAAATCAAATTATTTTAAATTTAATACATATATTTTGTTGAATATACCTTTTATGATATTTATTACATCACTATTAGGTCATTATGATGCCATAAAAACACTATATATTTATATATTCGTTAATTTTTACCCAAAAAATCAAATGTCTCTAAAAATTAAGAAAAATACACCATTGAATAAATTTGACATAATGGTTACAATAATAATTTTCATTTTATATAAATAATATTTTAATTATGTCAATAGTCACTTTTAATATGAGAACATACAGTTATTGAAAATTGGACAGGTTTTGAAAAAATTGTCTTTATACATTAACAAAAATTACCTTTGAATTCATAATAATAATATACACATTTATTATTATTAAAATTATTATGATAATAATAATTTATAAAAATATTAATTATTTCAAAAATTCATTAATTCCTTAACATAAATTCTTCAAAAATTAAATTTTTTTCGTATAAAAATATAACTCTTATCAAAATTATTAACTTTTAATTTTTAAATAAGGATGCGATATAATAATTTTTTTAAGAATTTTTTTATTATAATATTAATAAAAACATATTAATTCATAAATTTTTCAAATGTGCCATTTTTACCTAAAAATTCAATTTTTCAAATTTATCATTTTTTATGAAATACTATTCAAAAAAAGAATGAATGGAATATTAATTTATTTTATTGAAAGTGATTACATAATAAGTAACTAATACCTTTTTACATAACCCATTATAACACCAGTATAAGACCTATGGGTAAGGTGTGTTATGGAGACAGACTTTTTGGGTGGCTCGGATAACATCACCAAGGTGATAGACTCTATAAACTTGAACTTCCCTGGTCAGTGATTCTGATAAAGCTTAACGTGATGATCCTCTGCTTGGGATTTGTCAAGAGAGAAACCTTGTGGAGATACCTCTATTCTGAGCTCCTACAAATGAGCTTCGTACGACCTTATTCTACTGGATGTTTCCATCATCTCATTTTTTTCGGTCTAAAAGATTTTTTATATCCTTATATTTATATTTGTTGTGTGATCACTATTTAATGGATATATTATTGAAGGTAATGATACATAGTGGTCGTTTAAACCCAATAATAAAAAAATAGTGCATGTGTTTTCTATATCTAAACATCATTAAATTTAAGGGAATTTAATTCATAAATAATCGGGTTGTTACAACCTTTCGCCTTAAAAAATTTCTCCCTAAAATTTTACATTTCCCCCACTATTATAGATGAATGTAACTCTGCTTCATTACATCCTCTCGTTCTCATTTTTATTCTTCAAACATGTGGTTTCTCCCCAAAAAATTGATGATGATAATTATCTTATTTCATAGAAATTTTTCTATATGATATATGATCTTCCTATCTTCTTTTCATAAGAAATGTCATTATCTAATAGTACCACCTCTCAATTGAGTACATGTGATTGATCATGTATGTATATCCTCAAGAGTGATACAAGGAATACACTATGTACCTAAGATAGGTTCAATGGGAGTTCTAGTCGATAGGCCACTACTCTATTGAGATCAATTATCTTAAAATGGTCGATGTACATTGGACTATGATTTCCCTTATTCCCAAATCTCATCACTCTCATCCACATAGATTTGTGGAGGAAAACCATATATCCACTATCAAACTCTCAGTCTCATCAATGGTTGTCAACATAGATCTTTCATTTACACTGATAAGCTTTTATGCATTCTTGTATGGGTTTAACCTTCTCCATTATTTCTTACAAAATTTATGGACCAAGAAGTTTTCTCTCCCCAACATCATCCAACCATTCCGGTGTTCAGCACCACTTCCCATAAATGGATTTATAAAGTTCCATTTGGATACTTGATTGTAAACTATTTTTGAAATAGAACTCATCTTGAAGATGATGTTGACCCATCCTCTAATGATGTACATGGAGAATTATCTCAACATGTCATTCTGTGTATGGTTAGTCTTCTCAAGTAGGCCATCAGTTAAAGGATAAAAAGCCATACTAAAGATGAGCTCTGTATTCAGAGCATATTGGAGACTCCTTTAAAACATAGATGTGAATTTTTGATATTGATCAAATAAAATTGATAGTGGTACACTATGCAGTCTTACCACTTATTTGTTGACATCTATGCCAGTTTATCCAATGGTAAATCCTCTTGAATTGTAATGAAGTGTGAATTCTTTGTAATACAATCCACTATAACCTAGATATCATTGTTTCCTTTGGATTTCTAGATAAGTCTAGTGAAAAAGTACATGGTTATGTTCTCCCATTTTTATGTATGTATGGGTAATGGTTGCATTATCCCTTTAGACTCTTACCTCTCAACCATCACTTACTAACATGCCTGGAACATTGTTGTATATTTGGTGATCTACTTCTTTATGTTATCCAACCAATAAACTTTTTAGAGATCTCGATACATCTTTGTGCTTCCAAGGTGAATGGGGAAATTTGAAAAATACGCATAATCCATAATATCTTTCTATAACACTAGATTAGATGGAACTCAAATTCTTGTCCCAAATATTAAAATTCCTTCTTCATTTAAATTGATCCCTGAGGATTTCCATTTTTTATAGCTTCTACATTCATATGAATTCTAACATCATCTGTTTTTCATTATTTTACCATTAAAATTGAGATGTTTTAACAATCATTTGTGAATTTATTGATGATGTTCCCTTCTTTATGATTCCCAAGAACACCTTCACAAAATCTAAGATGATTGGATCCATTTGAATTATCATCAATGATAGAATAAATGGGTCCTTTTTACATAGAGAATCATCGACCACATTCATATTCCCAGGGTGGTAATGGATTGTGCAGTCATAATCCCTAATGGGCTCTACCCATCTTCATTGGTGCATGTTAAACACTTTCTATGTGTATAAATATTTGAGAATTATTTTATCCATATATAGTTCACACTTTTCCCCAAAAGAGATAATGTATCCATATTATCAATGCAATGATCACAGCTGCCAACTCCAGATCATGCATGGGATGATATCTCTAATTTATTTTCAATTTCCTTGAGGCATAAGCGATGACTTGGTTATTCAGTATCAACACATAGACCATTCCCTCCATCGATTCATTTTTGAATATTTTGAAAATATCCCAACTTACGGGCAGAGTAAGCAGAGGGGGTAGTGATAAGCCTCTTATTAAACTCCATGAAGCATTCTTCACATTCATCCTTCCTATAAAACATGAATCCCTTATGTGTTTTCTTGGTAAGAGGATTTGAAAATTGAGAGAAATTTCTCATAAATCAGAAATAATATCAACCTAACCATAGGAAACTGCGGTTATCCGTCACATATTTCGGCATCAGTCACACCTCAATAGCTTTTGTTTTCAAAGGATACAAATATATCCCATTTCATGTGATGATATTCACCAAGAATGAGACTTCATTTCACCATAACTCACACGTCTTGTACTTTTCATAGAGCTTCTCCTTTTTCAAGGTCTTTAGTATATTGCTTAAATATTCCTCATTATCCTCCTTGGGTTTTCAGTATATTTGAAAATAATGTATAAATACTACAAAACAAATCGATGTAATCTCAAAAGAACCTATTCATCAATTCCATGAATATTATTGGATCATTGGTGAGTCTGAAAGGAATTACTATGAATTCATAGTGCCTATACTAGGTACAAAAAGTAGTCTTGGGGATATCCCCCTTCTTTACACTTACTCAGTAGTATCCCAACCCCCGATCAACACTGGAGAAGAAATTTTCTCAACGTAGATGATCTAACATGTCATAAATTCATGGATAAAGATACTTTTTCTTTATTGTGCTTTTGTTGTGATAATAATAATCATTGAAATTAATCATTGATCCATCCTTCTTCTTAAAGAAGAGGGAAAGTGCACCCTATGGTGAAGCAATAAGGCATATAAACCTATTATCTGTATTATCTTGTAGTTTATTGTTTAGCTCCTTAAGATCAACAACATCAATTATATACAATGTTTTGTATATTTGAAACTACCCAAATATAATATCAATCTATAATTCAACATCTATTCTAGGAGGAATACAAAGAAATTCTTCGTGAAACACTTCAGTAAATTACATAATAGTAGGCATGTTTTCATGGATGTCTCTTCCTATAGACATAATCATATGATAAATATACACATGACCATAAGGATGTAATATCTATTCATCAGATGATGGTTCTAAAGATTATTCATCCTCATCTTTACACATGTATATAATCCGGGGTCAATTCAACATATAGAGGGTGATTTCCCTCTCAGAAAAATTTATGTTTGCTCTATATTGGGAAATCCAATCAATGCCATGAATTGAAACAAATTATTATAAGGGAAGAATGATGGGGATCACCAAGAAGTTCAATCCACGAATTGAGATAGGGGATAATTTATATCAATTCGATTCAATAAATTTCATTTTTCTTCATTTTCACGGAAATATAAAGTTTAATTCATAGTAGTGATGGTTGGATTGTTATAATATTCATTTTGGATATAAAAGGAAGCATAGAACCATCATAAAAAACGATGTGTCACTATTCTTAAATGAATAAAAATCGTACCTATCACCACTTCTTTTTTGGGATTCGCTTCGGTGGTAGCGATTGAAAACAATCTCCCCCATTCTGCCTTGGAAGTTGTTGGTTTCCTTTGAAACCCCTTATCTTAGGGAACTGGTTCACAAAGTGACCGAGTTATTTTTATTCGTAGGAATGAACAATGAATTGTGGATCAAACATATTGTTTCTTTTCACTGTTTTAGTAGTGGGTTATTCATTCTAGTAGTCGCTGGCTAGGTGTCCTTTATTCCCACACCTAAACCTTTTCCTCATCCCCTTCCTGAAATTTCTATTGTGCTTCTGTCTGCACCTTTGGAAATTGGGATGCTGTAATTTCATAGAATAATTGGACTTATGCATCAAACAACCAAAATTAAAGTCCACTTTTAACTTATTACCCCCATGATACCCATGATATTCACTGATCTACATATCGAATTTGAGGGCACATTATAAAATCTCCCCATAGGTTTCAATGTCATGGATTGTTAGGAATTTCCCAAATCTAGGTTTTATCCCATCAATGAAGTGGTAAACCTTGCATTCAAGGGAAACAAAAAAACTAGAGGTGTTTCATGAAAGTTCGGTGATGTTTTCCTCATACACCCACAATATATTCATCTTCTTTTTTCATGATTGAATGGAAATATCCTTCCATTTTAAGACGAAGGGTGCGGTAAAATATTTTATCGAAATATATTTTCTATAAATCCATTCATCTCATTGCCTCGAACACTTCCTTAGGCATCTTAGTTTTTATCAATGTTCGCATTTGATCGACATCACTCCCACATGATATAAAGCTATTAAAACCATCTACTATTTTAAAAATTGAAGGATGGAGAAGATCTTCTCTATGGAGTTGATCCATTGTTCATTGATTGAGGGATCAGATGATCCATTGAAAGTAATATGCATTTTCCTCATAAAGCTGTAAAATAATACTTGGATTTTTTAGAAGGTAGGGGGTGTAAATTCATATTGAACCATGTTTCAATTCAAGACTTGAGTTAACGGAGATAATATCATGAAAATGTTAGTGATTTCTACTCCCATCATATTGAGTGTCTCATTAGAACAATCATCACATTAGTCTTTACATTGGGTATTAGCCTGAGCCCTCATATTACTAACCATTAGCTAGAATAAAAGGAAAATTATGATTAAGTATTTTAAATAATTAAACACATAAATGGGAATCCAATGAATAAATTAATAACATCTAAATTATATTTATCTACCTAACTTATGAATTTATATGATTCAGTCTATCATATCCATGATCTACTTCCAAATATATATTCTTAGGGGATTCATTTTCCTCAATAATTGTTTGTATTAACTTATGAATTTATCTAAGAATATCCCTAGGACTGTTGAACTATTATTGTAGAAAATCATGTTATCTTGCACTAGTTCTCGTTTGAGTCTTCCTTAAACCGTGTTTTCGGGTTTTTTCCCATATATATATCTTTTCCCGATCCACCACTACTTGTTCATATCTAGAAAGGGGTGTATTTTATTAATAAACCACTTAATTTATACTCAAAATTTATTGGAATTATTTTATTATACTTAGTCTTATTCCTAATTCATTCACTAGGGGTTTCTTTTCTGATTCCCAAATAATAACTAAACACATCCTTTGATACTAACTATAATAACCCTTCTCTTTATTTGATATTTAGACATGATTTATTGCATAATATGTCACTTGATACAACCCATAATATCAATTACTCTCGTGTCTATGGGGTTTAGGAAAATTACATAACAACAAAAGGCATGAAATTTAACATCTTTATTGATAACATATTTTACATGAACATAACATTCCTTTGTACATTCCATTACATGGGATAACCTAAGGAAATAAATAAAAAAAGTGTAATATATAAATAACAATAAGGCAGTAAATAATTCATAACATTAACAATACAAAATATGTTTGCAAAATGAAATATGAATGGAGAATAAGTGAAATAGGATCATAAATACATGATATAGAATGATCATCATAACATGGAAATGTGGAAAAAATATAGAACACAACATCATTTAATTAATGGAGATAGGTAAACCCTTATCCCAACATGATGGAAAAAAACCTCCAATATAATATAGTAAACCCATCACACGTCATGATGTATCATGATACTAAACATTATCCAATGCATCCGAGCACTATCAGGGTGGACCATTCAGGAACATTTTAATCTCATACATAAGTGTTCCATCTAGATCATCTATCATATATTCATTCAAAATTATAATTTAATCCATGATAATGTAATTAAGAAAACACAAATTGATGTCTATAATCAATAAGTTTATGTGCATAAAGGTGAATACCCATGATAGAGAAATGGGTGTGGTATTCACTACATGTTGATTTGGGCATGGAAGTTGTGGTGCAATTTCGGTAGCATAACAGCATCACACGGGGATTCATAAAATTGGTTGATTAGAGAGAAAGGGGTCACTCGTCATTTAGAAATTAAATGGGAAGTATAGGGATCATATAAATACATTTTAAAAAATGACTAATTTTTACATTACAGGTGAAACATAATAAATAATCTCGAAGAAGGAGAAATGAAATAACTCTTACGAAATTCCATCACAGTAACAGGTGTTCATAAGAGGGATTAATGAGAGATATCGGTGTATATCATCATTAAAACATAAAAAATGGTGGTATGGAGGAGCAGTTAAAACATACCCCATTATTTGTAATTGAAACATAAAATGTTATAAGAATATAAGGAAACTTGGAAAAAATGAAAAGGTAATGAAACACTTACTTTAGTGTGTTACTTCAAAAGCATGAAGAGTGCCTTCTTAGGAGCATCAGTTTCCTTGGGGATTCAATATAGGGGATGGCATAGTAGATAAATTTTCCATGTATTTTGAGTGATTTGAAGTGGCATCATGGGTGGTTTTATATAGGAAATGAGAGGGCAATTTCGTTAATATTTCACAAATAGAGGGTTTGGAATCTATATAATTAAATATTCAAAAACCACACACATTCAACGTTTTTTGCCTATGGGTTTTTCTGAAGAGGAGTGTAAATCATTTTTTTATAAGTACATGGCTCGAATATATTAAAATAATGGGATTTATTATCTGGAGGTGAGTAACGTTATTATAGAAATGAACACAAAATCATAAAATATGTTATACATTTTGGAGGATTGAATTAGGAATTATAAAAAATTTTAAATAAATCTAATAATACATTATTTCAAAGTTAAAACATATAAATTGTTTAATATCCCTTCTATGGTATTTATTACTTCACTATTTATTCATTGTGATGTAATAAATCGCACTGTTTATTTATATATTATTTTATTTTTACCCAAAAATTTAACTATCTCATAAAATTATGAAAAAAACATCAATGGATAATTTTGACAACATGGTTTCAAAAATAATATTCATTTTATATAAATTATTTTCTAAATACATGAAATTACTCTTTTAAAATGAGAACCAATCTTTATTGAAAATTTGACAGGTTTTGAAAAAATATTTCATAATCCTTAATAAAAAAAAATTTGACATCATCAAAATAATATACACATTTATTATTAAAAAAGTAATTTTATAACAATATTTTATTAAAATATTATTTATTACAAAAACCCACTACTTCCATAATATAAATTCATTAAAAACACTTTTTTATCGTATAAAAATATAACTCTTATAAAACTAATTACCCAATATTTTACAGATGAAGAACTAATATAATCATCATTATATGAATTTGTTTATAATATTATTAATAAAAACATCATAAGGAATATATTTCTCAAAAGAACAATTCTAAACCAAAAAATAAATTTATCAAATTCATCATTTTTTAGGAAATACTATTCCAATAAAAAAAATTATGAAGTATGGATTTTACTTATCGAAAGGGATTACATGACAAGTAACTACTACACTTTAACATAACCCATTATAAAACCCACATAAGACTAGAGAGTAAGGTGTGAAATGGTGATAGAATTTTGGGGTGGCTCAGATAACATCACATCGGTGGTATTTTTTGTTAACATGAACTTCTCCAGTATGTGATTTGGTTCAAGCTTAACGGGTTGAAGCTCGACTTGTGATTGGTCAAGAGTGAACCTTATTGATGATAACCCCTTTATAAACTCTTAAAAATGAGATTTGTATGGCCCAAGTCAACTAGATTAGGCCATAAACTCCTTTTTCTATGTGGAAATGATTTATTAAAAACTTATATTTATATTATTTTTTTATCACTATACAATGACTATGTTATCAAAAGTAATGATACATAATTGTCATTTAAACCCAATAATAAAAAAAACATTTCATGTGTTTTATATATCTATAAGACTTTAAAAGAAAATGATTTTCATTCAAAATAAATTCGGTTATTTAAGGTATAACCTCAACATACTGAAATAGATATGGTTAAAGAATTTTTTTCTGTTACTGGTCCACAATCACAATAACATCAACAATGTTTTAGTCAACTATAGAGTTTAATTTGTGTGGTTCACTTACATATCCATCCTGGGGTCTATTGAAAATTCATCTTGGGTGAATGAAACTATACCTCACCCACAAAAAACAAGGGATACAATAGTCAAGGGACACGATATCATTGAATTTATCAATCATAAGATTTTTTAAAAAATGGGACTCAAATCAAATAATTTTAAATTTTCTTGTTTTGGATAAATAAAACACTTCAAAAAACATTTTTCCAAAATTTCATAGTAATATAAGTCCTTATAAGAATTGATATACCCAGATACTCACATGTAATATACCCCTTATCTCATAAATAACATGTCTTAGATTGTCCAAGACATCCAAAACCACATAACAACTTCAATGAAATACAATACCAACTTTTTCATTTTTATTTTCATGAACCAAACATAATAAATTTCCAAAACATTAATTTAATTAGTCTTGAAATTTCATTAAGGGATTTCATGATCCCCACATTCTTATAATTATAAATAGGGGATCAAACCTCACAAGATGGGATGTTTCCAATGTAAAGAGAACTCATACAGACACTACAGTGGATATAAGATGATAAACAATCAATATTCCAAGAACTCTACAATATAGGAAGACAACTTGAAAATATATACATGTAACAAAATATGGTATTCAAACCAATTAATTATAAGAGAATATGTAGGCATTAACATAGTAATCCACAAAACAACTGATTCACAAATTTAATAAGTCATCAATAACTCCCAACATCTAGTAATCAATGCTTTCCACCACCATATGAAACATAATTGAGTTGCTATATGGAACTCCTATAAGCATCCTCCACTATATAGTTTGTTTCCATCACCGGCTAGCTTCTGTGCCTCATATAGATTTCTAAAAACATTATCATTATCATTACCATTCTAAAATATCCATCCATCTCTCATCCAATTAAACAATATTCAAAATGATCTCCCAAATGCCACTAAAATCCAAGATGAGGGGGAATAACTTGAGATCAACTGGTCCAACAAGGGATTCCAGGAAATATCATGAGAAAAACATGTAATTAATGAGATCCAAAAAATGGTTTGTAGTAGATGTTGGTGATGGTATATTAAAATTTCAAAGAAATATATAATACTTTATTTTAATTGTTGTAGTCCTGAATATTTTAGAGAATATTATTAGGTAACTATTTTGGAAACATTATGGATAAGAATACGTAGATGATAACATACTAAATTTTTGGTATAATATAGATATTGTTGATATTATAGAAAAAAATCATAGTCCTTATATTGGAAATTGAATACGATTGTGGAAAAGATTCACCATGAGTTGATCAACGCGAAAAATAATTATTGAATAATCAACCAATCATTACTGGGATGCATGATGAGAAGCCTTATGACTATAATTATATCTAATGTCTTTCAAGGGATATTATTTTTTCAATCCCATTATTCTAAAAATCTAGTATGATAGATTTATTATTTTACGGTATTATTTTATCAATAATGAGAGAGCCCAACAAAATCTTACCAGTGTTTATTCAAGGGAGTTATTGGATTAACCATTAGTGGAATTATTGAAATAAAATTATCCCAGGTTAATGTTCAGAAGTTATTGAAGAACACATCATATGATTTACTTTTCATTTTCATATGATCCTTTAAAATGTGTCTATTGGATACTATCATTATTAATTGTTTTATAAAATTTCATTGGGAATTGGATCATGATAATAGCGTTATGGAAGGTGTATGTTCAAAAACATCATAGTGTTATCTATAGATGAATCATTTTATGATGTGGTTGGGAATCATTATATAATCCTCTAATGTGAGAAATTAAATATTAATTATTATTTTCAATGATAACGTGGTTGGTATGTAATCAATTTCTATATCTAGAACCATGGTTATATTTTGGATATAATTATGTATTTTTATTAGTATGTGATAATTATATTTGTGAAGTAAGAATTAATTTGGGTGGTAGAATGTAATCAACTCGGTTATTATGAATATTAAAATTTAATAAAATTTTATGATTATAAAAAACAATAAAATTTATTAATTATTAAGTCAAATTAGATATGGATTAAAATAATAACACTTTATTAATTCTTAGTAAAATGTGACAACAGAAAAACGTGACACTTAATAATAATCAATATTGATAACAACGTCATTTATATATTAATAAATAAAAACAAACTATTTTGGGAGATGAAAAAAATTTATCCGTAATTGGAGATCTTCAGTATCATCTTCATTTTGAGGATCTCCAATTGATAAACAAAACCAAAAATAAATATGATTATCATTAATGTAGAAATAATGTTGTGAAATCTGAATGGAAACTATGATAATTAGAAGTTTGAAAGAAGATGTGTCAATGCAATTCTGGATTCTTACACAAGTATATAAGGGAATAAAATATTGAATTTAAAAATATGGTCATTGTGAAAACAGTCCTTGATTATACATATATCCAATAATTATACTAATGTTGGGTATTATTAGTCATAATTTAAAAATAAGTCAACACATAATGAAACAAAAATATAATATTAAATTATTATTAGTGTTCATTTTTGGGTAATATATTAGTATTAATATTAATTTATTAATAATTAGGATTTTATTTTATTTTTTAAATTCAATTAATCATTTTAATATCACTATATTTGTAAATTTGAATTTCTAAAAATAAAAAAAAAAAAATTTTTAGGGAATTTATTAATTTTTATATTACAGTGATGTATGTCTTTTAAGGATAGTTTTTATTGATTATGTTATATTTCATATTGATACCCTGGCCTTTCACACATATCATCATGCAATTTTAGGCATATTTGAAATTCATATTACAATCCAAGCATCTTAATGTCTACTGTCTTGGAGGACTATGTATATAAAATTGAAAAAATTAGTCTAAATAAAAAACTTATTTATTTAATATTCATAAAGATCATCCCACTTCCATTGTGCTCATTAATCTTCATAGGATATCTTAAGTACATCATAAACAAAGGAGTGAGCTTCAAAAGCCTACTATGGTAATAAACATAAGAATAAAGCATTAGCACATGGGTTAGAATGTATGAAATAATGATGTAAAAGGGCATTGAACATATGGAATCATAACATATAAACATGAGATCATATAAATATTGAATCATAGTAATGTGTAAGAAACATAAAATATAATCTCATCATGAGATGAGGCTCGTTGCACATACGGGATCACTAGTCAAAGTTAACAACCAAGACCATTGCACATGGTAGAACAAGTCAAGGTTAACCACCAAGACCATTTCACATAAATTTTCATGAGACTCAAAATTACCCAATGAATTAGAGTGTTATCTAAGAACACCTATCAGAACCTTTTTTTGAATATACCTTCCACATTTAGAATCATACATAATCAATAATAGATACTCATATGGGTTACCCATTGTAAGAATCAGGTATCATAATCATGTCCAAAAGAATAACAAATGCGATTATAATAAAAATATCCATTAGGTAAAGAAATTAGTTCATTTATGGGAAAAATTGGCAAAATAATAATATATCATGAGAAATGATGTGACTAGAAGTAATAAGATGTAATAAATGGTACTTAGGAAACATTAAAATTAAAACATTTTAGTGCAGTTAAAGGAAAAAATCAAAGGTCATTTGAAACATAAAATGGTGTAATAATTTATATAAAATTAGAAGTGAACCATGGAATATTTAATTATAAACATTGTGGTTTTATTAACATAATGGTGGCTTAAAACAGATTATATATTTTACATGAAAGTTTGTAAGAATTTGGGATGTTCCCTTAGAGAAGTCTTACTTATCAGGAAGAATTGAGGAGGGAATCATTTAAATAAAATGTATATCCCCAAACGAGAAAGATGAATGGATTTTGATACAAATTTTGTAACAATTAAAATTAATTAAGAATAAATTCATAAAAAATAGATAACTTCATTTTGGAAAAAACATTGATTGAACAACCTGAATAAATAATGGAGGTTCGGGTAAAATCCCTTACCTTATTTATGAAGGTGTCCTTCACACGATCTTGCTATTCTGGATAACCAAATTAAATTTATTAATTAATATTTCTAGAAACTCTTCTACATGTGATTGATTAATATAACCTTATTATGTTCATTCATGTATTTTTTTTTGTGTTTTACGAGGATAAATTTCATTATTTTTGGTGTGTTTGTTTCATTGGTTTTCATGATAGGTTTAGTCATATACATGTAAGGATAAACATGTAAGAGGATAACAGTTGTCCACCAATCGAGTTATATGTTATTAGTGAAAATATATTAGATTCAATGGTTATATAATTCATTTGGTTATTTGGAGTAAAGATGAATCATTATTTATAAATGTTATGGTTAATTGGAAGTTATTATCACAACTAATACATTTTGATTTATAATAGAATGTCATGTGTAAAAAACATTCTAGAACATTAAATAAAACTTCATTCCAATGTTATATTCTAGTTTATAAATAAAATTGGTTTCATTACAACAATTTTGGATGGTAAATGAAATTTAAAACTCTCCGTCCATGAATGTGATAAATTAACATTATCTCAGATTGTGTATTCATTTATAGTATAAAAGAATGGGAAAACAAAATATGATGATAAATTATTCAATTTAAAAAAAAAATATAGTTACTTTATTATACTGGAGCTATCCCACCATTTGGATGAGGATAGTAATTATAGAAATGGATACAAACGAAAATTAAAATGAAAATAAAATAAAATAAAAGACGAATTTTCCTCTTGAATATATCTTCCTGGAGAGCCTCATTAAGGGAATGATTTTGGAAATTTTATGAGATCGAGATCCCTAATATGTGTTAGAAGTGACGTTTTGATGATTTGAGCTGTATTTGGTCTAGGAAAAAGTCATGAGAGGTGTGAGGAGAAGAGGTAAAGAGTGGTCGTATTTATAGTGGAGGAGAAAAGGGGTTTCCCATTTTTTAATGATATGTTAAATATTATTGATCTATACTAAGAATAATACTGAATTTTGTGACAAAAAATAGTAAATTGAGCATTTTAGTTCTTACCAGTGTCCATTTACATTATCCAAAATTCAAGAATGATTCAAAATTTCCTTTCGTTTGCATTAATATTAAATTATCAAATTCTATTATCAACAAAAAATTCATGTATTTAGAAAAATAAAAAAATCACCCCAACCATTTTTTGACATGTAAATTTTAAAAATAAACTCTAATATTTAAAAATAATTTTATAAATATGTAATTTTTAATTTTTATTTAAAATCAAAATTTACTTGAGAAATAAAAATTTAAAAATTAAAACTAAATTTCTAGAAATTTGAAATTTATTTATGGAATTTTAAAATTATCTTATAATCATTAGTCATAAAAATAATATTTCTGAATACATATTATGAAAATAAATTTACTTTTAAATTATTAAATTAATCATAAAATTTTGATTAAATATACAAGACTTACAAAAAATACAAAGACTTCATTAATAATTTTTAAAATCTTAATTTACATATAATATGATATAGTTATATCATATTTACAATTGTAAGATTGATAAATTTTATTTATACATTCATTGATGAGTTTACTATTATATTGGCCAGTTATCTAATCGTAAGGGTCACATTACTATTCCAATGGTCAAGTAACTATTCTTTAGTATATGTTCCTTAACCTCTAGAGTAAAATTTTATTTCAGTCATTCATATTTTAGAAGGTTGAAATTGAGTAAAATATGTAATCGTATGTGATTATAATATAAGATATCATCATTATAATGTAATTAAATTAATAAAACATTTTCTCATCCCATTATTACCCCCTTATGAAAATTTTACCTCTAAATTGTATTCTATATTCTAAGCGAAAAATAGTTGTGGGTACTTTTCTTTCATTGATTCATCATTATTTCATGTTTACTCATTATAATTATGGTTCTTCCATAGTAACTTGACCATGTGTGTAGTCTTTTTGTGTAGAAATTAATCTATATGATCCAAGATTGTCACGGGCTACTTCTCGTAAAAATGATCATTTTCTAACTATACCACCATTGTAGAGAGTACATGTAAAGGATATGGAATATTAATACTTGACAGGGTTATGTGAAATACATCATGTACCTTAGACATGTTATGATGAAGTCCTAGTCTATTGGCCACATCACCGACAAGGTCAAGAATCTCTAATAGGCCGATGTACCTAGTACATAGCTTTTTATTCTTGAAAAATATCATGAAATTATTCCATAGAGATTTGCAGAGGAATACCATGTATCCAATATTAATATGAAGGTCTCGTTGATGATTATATATATAGATCATTTGTCAACTATGGGCTTCCTTGATGTTCTACTGAATGGTTTTCACCTTCTACATCATTTCTTTGACCATTTTAGCTTCTAACATATTACAGTACCCAATATTAACCTAGTGCACTAGTGTTCTACACCTTTTCCCATATAGGGCTTCATATATATCCATTTCGATGCTGTATTAGAAACTGTTGATGTAGTGGAATTTGACCAGTGGAGGATGATGTTCTTATCCTTATTTGAAATCCAAATAAAAAGATCTCAACATATTTTTTATTAAATGAGTAGTTCTCTTATATTGGAAATTGTTTTGAAGATTATAGGATGTACTAATGTTCTACTCTGTGCTTATAGAATGTTGTAAACCTTTCCAAAACCTTAAGGTGAATATTTGATCTCTATCAGATACCATATATTATGGTACTTCATGTTTCCTTACCAACTCTTTAATATATATCCCGATGTGTTTTTCCAATGAGAATTCATCTCATATTATAATAAATTATGTTGTCTTTGTAAGATGATCCATAATAACCAACATATAATTGTTTACTATAGATGTCCTTCGATGTCTATTGATAATTTAAATGTTAATGTTCCCTCACTCCCATGTTGGTATGGGTAGTGGTTTCATCATCCCCTTAGAATTTTGTCCTTAAGAATTTCACTTATTGACATACCAGAAACATTGATGTATATAACCCAACTTCATTCTTCATATTGTTCCACCAATAGTACTCTAGAAGATCTCAATACATCTTTGTAATCCCTGGGTGAATAGAGAAGTTTGAGCTATGTGAATCATTCTAAATCATATGATTTAGCATTTCTAATACATTTAACCCATTTCATAATTTCCACATCATTTCATTGACAATTAATTGTTTTCTCTTGAGGGATTATTGAGAAACCATTTGATAATGGATTGAAAAATTACTCACATAATTATTATCCTTTCCATCCTAAACAAACATATTAATATTGGATCATTCTTAACTCTCATCTTTGATAAATATACACGATCATTTCTTCTTATAGCATCTACCGCCTTATTTGCCTTAAGAGGATGGTAGCAGATTAAGCAGTCAAAATTATTGATGAGACCAAATCATTTTCACTGGATCATATTATTATCCTTTTTTTTGAATATATATTGAAAACTCATATAATCAGTATATATCCCAATCTTTTCCCCATACAGATAATATTGATATATTTTCAACATAAACGTCAGAGCCACTTACTCCAGATCATGCATGGGAATGTTTTACTCATGGGTTTTTAGCTGTATTGAGGTTTAATAAATCACATTATCTATAAGGCCCCAGCCTTAAACCTTACTTAATCTTGAGTTAATACAAGATTACACATTGAGGATCTTTTCAGGTTTAGAGTTTTAGAGAATTAGATCATAAAACTTGCATTACATTCCACATTTAAACAAAATGGTTACATAAAAGACAGGATTCATTCTTCCCATCAACGGAAACATATTTAAAATAAAACTTGGATTCTTTATTGACACATCCTTGACACTATCATCACATCACGTACCTTTCCCTTGACCTGTGAAAAACATTTTAAAAACTTGGGATGAGCATAAAAAAGCTCAGTAAGGGATATAAAAATATGGAAAGGAAACATGAGTTCATATATACATAAGAATGAAATCATACTTTACCCATAAAACATAGGAACTTTAACACACCTCATAAAACCATGAATAAATCATATAAATCATAAGACATAAAGGTAACTTAAGGTATTCATAACATTCTTACGTAGGGAGTAACCCTCTTGGTTACATTTGGAATACCCATCACAGTATATTCCCCAAATCTCTTCGTAGAAACCTTAACGTTTCACTCCTTTGTGTTACCCAATTCATTGGAGAGCTATATCGGGCTCACCCGCCCTTAGTTTATCATGGAACCACCCGTTTTCATAATAATTCCCAAGAACCTCAACATAATTGTATCACATAAAACATGCATAAAGGAAACATAACATTTCCACCTTTTAATCACAAGATATCAATACAACACATTGATATAAAAACATTATGAAAACCATTTTCAATACCAAAATAAAATAAAAGTAAAACATGGTATTTATTTTTCTTTTAAAAAAAAGGTATGGCTTGTAGAGGAAGCCGAAACTCAAATAATGGTCACGACAGCGGAGAAGTCGTTGTCGCCGCATACGTACGACAAAAACATTCCCTTATGTCGTTTAGTAAAACGCTTTATATAAAAAGATTCCTTTTGGATAAACGTAAAAGTAAAAGGGGTTTATACACCGTATAACTGAAGGTTGTGTATAAAACAAAATATGCCTCAATGAAAGGAGATTGAGACGAAGTCCCATACAAAGACGGTATCCTTGGATTAAGGATAAATCAGTTACATAACTATGTGTGACAAACGAATACATGAAATATAAGTGGGTATTAAGTGTAAAACAATCAGAGGACATTCACACATAATCATAGAACGACATAGTAAAGGTGTACAAGTTTATCCCAAAGAATCGAAATTGGGTTAAGAAGTTCCCTTGCAATAATTAGACAGCCTAACGGCGTCACTTCAAAATTTAGAAAAAGGAGTTGATGAGAGATAAAAAGGGCATCTCATCACTTGGACATAAAATTTAAATCAATAAGGATATAAAATAACATATCCCAACATAATAGTATGTGAATTAAAAGACATAACAAAATAAGTCTTTTAAAATGAGGAGGGTGAAAGGTTCCCTTACCAACTTGGGTAACTTTCGAAAAGTACACCCCATTGAAGAGGTGTCATACAATGAATATGTAAATACCCATAAACGGAATTATATAACAAAAAGAGTGTAATAATGGGCAGTACATAAACCACTCAAATGAAATTGTGGCAAATTTAGCATAAATCTCACAGGAATAAAAGTGAGATGAAAAATCCCTTATGAAAACTCGGCAGCCTAACGGCGACACTTAAAACTTCCAAAAATGGATTGATGAGATCAAATAGGGTATCTCATCTCATTACAATAAAATTTACAGCAAGAGGAATATAAAATAAAATCCCCCATCATAAAAAAAGTGGAGCTTAAAAGAAGTGAAATAAAGGAGAGTACTTAAGGAGAGAGAGAAAGGTTAGATCTCTTACGAAAATTCAGCAGCCTAACGGTGCCACTCAAAACTTCCAAAATGGATTGATGAGAGAGAATAGGGTCTCTCATCATATGAACATAAAAATTACAGTGAGTGTAATATAAAAGAACATCCCAATCACAAGAAAGATGAACTTAGAAGGAATGACATAAAAGAGTGTACTTAAAAAGAAAGAGAGGAGTAGGATCCCTTACCTCGGGTCCGACTTGACTCGATCGTTCTTTAATCTCCTGAATAATAAACTTGAGTCAATTTATACTTGATTGAGAAACATTTTCAAGCTTATTATTCCTTTTATATCACTTATTTCCATGTTATAAACACTATGTAATCATTAAGATAATAATGATTGTTTTGTCGATATTTGGTTCTTAAGTTGAAAGTGGACTTCTTACAATTACATGTTGTACGTGTGGTCAAAGGTTCTTTATATCCATAATGACATTACTGATTTGGATATCATATATATCATATATATCCAGCATATACATGTATTTATAATATCACATAATCGTTTAGAGGAAAGAAATGAAATCCACTATTCATGGAAACGGTAAGCCGTACATACGCATGAATGCTACTTTCATTTCTATGTCGTATTAATGGAATTAAAACTATATGAGAGGTATGTATATTTTAATTCCAGAATTATATTAATTATATATATCAATTATATATATGTACTTATAATAGTACATAATATTTTGAGATAAGAAATGAAATGTACCGTTCATGGAGACGGTAAGGCGTACGTACGCATGAACGCTACTTCCATTTCTATTTCATATTTAATGGAATTAAAACATAATGATACATAATAGTATTTTAATTATAGTATGGTATCATATATAATATCATTAAATATACCCTTTATACATACCACATATGGTAATAACGAATCAAATCACTTTGAGGGGCGTTTGTCCGCACTTCCTTAAATAAAGATTTCGTGTTTACCCATAATGGAATCCATAAAGGTAAGACACAAATGAAAAATACATAAGCTTAAGTAAAACATAAACATATTATATATTATATATAAATATAGTGACATCTTAATGGCCACCTTTGAAGGTGTTAAAATAATGTTGAACAATCATCGTTTCGGGAGGCATAAATTCGCCATCCACGGAAACAGTATGTTTGTTAACCATTAGATGTAGGTGTGTGTAAGTGTAGCTCTAATCCTTATTATAAAAACATCCTAGTATATTTAGGATACTGTAGTTGTTACAAAAGAAAATAATAAAAATATTTTAGGGGGTTGGAGATGCAAAATAAAACAAAAGGACTCAAAAGAATACATTACCTTAAAATCGGGTAACTCCCTTTGGTTTGAGCTCAAAGGCTTCCTTGGGAAGACTTCTGCCCAACGTGAGGCTTCAAGGAGTAAGAGAGGGAATTGGAGAGACAAAATTGGAAGGGGTTGGACGATCCAAAGGCTTTGGGAGTGTGGGTAAGGAGGTAGAGGTGGGGGCCTTTTATAAGAGGAGAGGAGGGGCACTCTTGGAAGGTAAAGAAAAGTCACTTTATTTTAAAATGTTATTCGGATTTAAGAGGTCCCAAATTGATTTGTTTCGAGGATAAGGTGATAAGGGTTCTAAATCCACTCATCCAATAGGTTTTAGACATGTTTAGGTCTTAGATATTACATTATCTTTCCATTTTATTTAAATCGTTAAATAATGAGGTCATCACTGCATCATCATGATGTCATAAATAATTTAATTTATTTAAAGTTTAAAAATTATAAAAAAATACTATGATGTAGGAAATAGTTTTATCTTTCCAATGACTATTTATAATAAAAAATATGACTTGTATAACACCATGTAAAAATTGTTTTAGTAAAACATCTCATGTGTGTGTCATTTTTACATTAACATTAAATAAAAAGTTATTTATGTCATTTCCCAACCAAAGTGGCTCTATGGGGTCCCCAAGTTGACCCATGGATTTTCATGGTCGTCCATGACACATCCAATGAGTTTAGGACATGTGTCAAGTACATTTCATATTATTAAAATATTATTTTTACCTTAAACTACACTAATTACCTCTAATCGCGATTAAAAACTTAATAAGTTACTATTCACCAAAAAAATTATTTTAATCCCATTGAACCACATTTTACTTTTTAATGACAACCATGTATGTCAGATTTTTTAAATTCAAAACACAAAGATGGCAAAATTTCATTTAAACAAAAAAATCAGTTTTTATAAGTACCACTTAGTGGTTTCACTATTCATCAAAAATTGATGTTTTTCAGAAAAATCCCAAAAATTCACCATAAGCTATATTTCATTTTCCAAATTCAAAAATGAAGTCTATTTTACAAAATTCAAAACATATAAGTCACATTAATTAATTTAATAATTAATTCCCGCTGTCAATGCAAATAGCGTGTTTTTATGAAACAATAAGTATCAAAAGATTGACACTAGTTTAAGTCTGATTTCAAAGAGAAATTAATTCCAACGACCACTATTGGATTTAATGGTAAAAATATATTCTAATTTAACTTTAAAACCAATTCAAAATATAATATAATCATATAAATAAATTAGATTAAAAAGAGGTTTTGAATTAAAATACAACATTTTACACTATTCATTAAAAAATGAACTTTATCAGAAAGATACCAAAAATTTACACAAAGTAAATTTTGATGTCTCAATTCTTAAGAAGAGTTTCATTTGGTCAGAAAGGATGTATAAGAGTGAACAAAACTATATTTAATTAAGGTTCTCCATCAAAAGGCGATAAGTGAACCTTTAGTGAAAACTAGGGCATATACGCCTAAAATTGAATTCTTTCCGTATTTTAAGCCTTTATCTTTTATTGGATAAAAGTAAAAACATTTAAAAAAATATATAATCATATTTTAGTTATTTCTATCCATTCCCGCCAATACAACGGCTACATGTTAACTGCCATTTAAAATAATATTATTTTATTATTAGAGTGCAACGTAAGATTCCCAAGAAACTCGTTGCGTGTTAGGTACGCCATCGAGCATAGCATCCCCTTTAAAGTAATATTAATATTTTATTCACAAATATGGATAAATATGAAAATTTCATATTCTTTATTTACCTGGGGTGTTACATCCTTCCCCCCTTTTGGGAATTACGTCCTCGCAATTTTAAAATTGGGCTTGGAAACATCCTTGAAAGTCCCACATCGGAACAAGAGTCGGTAAAACAATCACTTTAAAATAAAGAAAGATAAGTATAAAGTTCACCTGAGTTAACCCATACTAGGATTCCAAGTATGAAAACATGGACATGGAGGAGAAAACATAGGGTCATGTTCTGATGAAGAGTGATAGAAAACATGTTTAGGAGAAAGTTAACCATTAGAAAATCACAAACTTGTGATGGGTTAAACGGTATTCAATTCCCCAGTAGGAAAAGTTAATAGACAACATTTTTGTTTTAAGTTACTTTTTATTGAGGAATTTATTCATAAGGAAACATAATCACTTATCATGTTGACTTTCAACTTTTATTAGATTCCTTACACAAAGTCATATTTTCTCCAAAAGACGAGTATTTAGGAAGACTTCTTCACATTAAGAGTACTATAATAAACTTCTAAAGAGTCACCTAATCAACAAAAGATAACTATATACTTCCCATGTCTTAAGAATTTAACCAAAACCAAAACAAAAAAGGCTAGTACAAGATCAGATAATCCAGAAAAGGATAACCCTTTATAAAAAGAAAATCTATGCTTAATCTCTAAAATTTGTCCAACAAAACCCAAAGTTCAATGAGGACCATTAGATAAAAAATTTGTCCATAAAATTATTCAAAGTAAACCAAACTAAGATTGAAACCCAAATATTTGAAGGATTTAGTCACATAGTCTTCCAAGTTAAATCGTAACATTTATCTCCAAACAACATCAGTTGCTCCTAAAGTCCCGTATTGAAAAGTAATTAACCTAATCACATATCCTCCATGATAGGTTAATCATTATCATAAATAACCCAAAAATCAACTTACTCTTAATTCATAAAATCATATAACTAAAATAATCAGTCTAATTAACCAGGGACTTCACGTAGTCCAGTGGTAGGCGATAAATACCAGTCGCACTTTGGTTGTGGGTTCGACTCCCAAAGCTTTGTCCGACGTGACGGGTTGTCACACGGTCTGCGTGTTGTCCTTTTTCCAAAACTATATAATTCTCAATTCATTCCCCAAAAAGGGATAAAATCATCAAAAATAACCATAACATAATTTATCCTCAATTTTATCTCATGCCTTTCACTTCCATCATAACATATAGTAACCCATAATTACCTCAAAAGTAAGGATCATATAAACTCTAATGGTTAACTTTATAATTATTACCTGAACTTCCACATCGATTGGTCATCTCGTACATGATGCATTAAAGATCATAACAAGGTTCAAGTGGTTGATCATGACTCCTTGATAGTTGGTTTAGAACAACCACGAGTTTCCTCATTGAATCCCCCATTTTATCTAGTATCTTAATCATAGAACCACCACAATTTCCTTCAAACCTGTTGTCTCTTTGGTGCCTGCTAGATCCATCCATTCCCTAAAAACTGAAATGTCAGTGTGAGTATATCAACAAAACCATCATGTAATAATGAGGAAGTTAAACACTAAGATATACTTACTCATTCACTTTATTTAAAACTACGACTCTTTCTGAAATCCTAACCATTATGGTAATGTCACTTATGCTTAGAGAATACCCTAACCTCTAAAGTTATATAAACCGACCTTTGATACCAGCTATAAGGCCCCAGCCTTAAACCTTACTTAATCTTGAGTTAATACAAGATTACACATTGAGTATCTTTTCAGGTTTAGAGTTTTAGAGAATTAGATCATAAAACTTGCATTACATTCCACATTTAAACAAAGTGGTTACATAGAAGATAGGATTCATTCTTCCCATAAATGGAAACATATTTAAAATAAAACTTGGATTCTTTCTTAACACATCCTTGACACTATCATCACATCACGTACCTTTCCCTTGACCTGTGAAAAACATTTTATAAACTTGGGATGAGCATAAAAAAGCTCAGTAAGGGATATAAAAATATGGAAAGGAAACATGAGTTCATATATACATAATAATGAAATCATACTTTACCCATAAAACATAGGCACTTTAACACACATCATAAAACCATGAATAAATCATAGAAATCATAAGACATAAAGGTAACTTAAGGAATTCCTAACATTCTTACGTAGGGAGTAACCCTCTTGGTTACATTTGGAATACCCATCACAGTATTTCCTTAAATCTCTTCGGAGAAACCTTAACGTTTCACTCCTTCACGTTACCCAATGCATTGGAGAGCTATATCGGGCTCACCTACCCTTATTTTATCACGAAACCACCCATTTTCATAAAAATGCCCAAGATCCTCAACATAATCGTATCACATAAAACATGCATAAAGGAAACATAACATTTCCACCTTTCAATCACAAGATATCAATACAACACATTGATATAAAAACATTATGAAAACCATTTTCAATACCAAAATAAAATAAAAGTAAAACATGGTATTTCTTTTTCCATTAAAAAGAAGGTATGGCTTGTACAGGAAGCCGAAACTCAAATAATGGTCACGACGGCGGAGAAGTCGTTGTTGCCGCATACGTACGACAAAGACATTCCCTTTTGTCATTTAGTAAAATGCTTTGTATAAAAAGATTCATTTTGGATAAATGTAAAAGTCAAAGGGTTGTATACACCGTATAACAGAAGGTTGTGTATAAAAAAAATATGCCTCAATGAAAAGAGATTGAGACGAAGTCCCATACAAAGACGGTATCCTTGGATTAAGTATAAATCAGTTACATAACTATGTGTGACAAATGAATACACGAAATATAAGTGGGTATTAAGTGTAAAAAAATAAGAGGACATTCACACATAATCATAGAACAACATATTCAAGGTGTACAAGTTTATCCCAAAGAATCGAAATTGGGTTAAGAAGTTCCCTTGCAATAATTAGACAGCCTAACGGCGTCACTTCAAAATTTAGAAAAAAGAGTTGATGAGAGATAAAAAGGGCATATCATCACTTGGACATAAAATTTACATCAATAAGGATATAAAATAACATATCCCAACATAATATTATGTGATTTAAAAGACAAAACAAAATAAGTCTTTTAAAATGGGGAGGGTGAAAGGTTCCCTTACCGACTTGGGTAACTTTCGAAAAGTACACACCATTGAAGAGGTGTCATACAATGAATATGTAAATACCCATAAATGGAATTATATTACAAAAGGATTGTAATAATGGGAAGTACATAAACCACTCAAATGAAATTGTGGCAAATGTAGCATAAATCTCACAGGAATAAAAGTGAGATGAAAATTCACTTACGAAAACTCGGCAGCCTAACGGCGACACTTAAAACATCCAAAAATGGATTGATGAGATCAAATAGGGTATATCATCTCATTAAAATAAAATTTACAGAAATAGGAATATAAAATAACATCCCCCTTCATAAAAAAAGTGGAGCATAAAAGAAGTGACATAAAGGAGAGTACTTAAAGAGAAAGAGAGAGGTTAGATCTCTTACGAAAATTCGGCAGCCTAACGGCGCCACTCAAAACTTCCAAAATGGATTGATGAGAGAGAATAGGGTCTCTCATCATATGAACATAAAAATTACAGTAAGAGTAATATAAAAGAACATCCCAATCACAAGAAAGATGAGCTTAGAAGGAATGATATAAAAGATTGTACTTAAAAAGAAAGAAAGGAGTAGGATCCCTTACCTCGGGTCCGACTTGACTCGATCATTCTTTAATCTCCTGAATAATAAATTTGAGTTAATTTCTACTTTATTAATAAACTTTTTCAAGCTTATTATTCCTTTTATATCACTTATTTCCATGTTATAAACATTATGTAATCATTAAGTTAATAATGATTGTTTTGTCGATATTTGGTTCTTAAGTCGAAAGTGGACTTCTTACAATTACATGTTGTTCATGTGGTCAAAGGTTCATTATATCCAGAATGACATTACTGATTTGGATATCATATATATCATATATATCCATCATATAAATGTATTTATAATCTCACATAATCATTTAGAGGAAAGAAATGAAATGCATCGTTCATGGAGAGGGTAAGTCGTACGTATGCATGAATGCTACTTTCATTTCTATGTCGTATTAATGGAATTAAAACTATATGAGAGGTATGTATATTTTAATTCAAGAATTATATTAAGCATATATATCCATTATATATATGTACTTATAATAGTACATAATATTTTGAGATAAGAAATGAAATGTACCGTTCATGGAGACGGTAAGCCGTACGTACGCATGAACGCTACTTCCATTTCTATTTCATATTTAATGGAATTAAAACATAATGATACATAATAGTATTTTAATTCCAGTATGGTATCATATATAATATCATTAAATATACCCTTTATACGTACCACATATGGTAATAACGAATCAAATCACTTTGAGGGTGCGGTAGTCTGCACTTCCTTAAATGAAGATATCGCGTTTACCCATAATGGAATCCATAAAGGTATTACACAAATGAAAAATACAGAAGATTAAGTAAAACATAAACATATTATATATCATATATAAATATAGTGACATCTTAATTTCCACCTTTGAAGGTGTTAAAAGAATGTTGAACAATCATCGTTTCGGGAGGCATAAATTTGCCATCCACGGAAACAGTATGTTCGTTAACCATTAGATGTAGGTGTGTGTAAGTGTAGCTAGAATACTTATTATAACAACATCCTAGTATATTTATTATACTGTATTTGTTTCAAAATAAAAGAATAAAAAGAGTTTAGGGGGTTGGAGAATCAAAATAAAACAAAAGGACTCAAAAGAAGACATTACCTTAAAATCGGGTAACTCCCTTTGGTTTGAGCTCAAAGGCTTCCTTGGGAAGACTTCTACCCAAAGTGAGGCTTCAAGGAGTAAGAGAGGGAAGTGGAGAGACAAAATGGTCAGGGTTTGGCCGAGCCAAAGGCTTTGGAAGTGTGGGTAAGGAGGTATAGGTGAGGGCCTTTTATAAGAGGAGAGGAGGGGCACTCTTGGAAGGTAAAGAAAAGTCACTTTATTTTAAAATGGTATTCAGATTTAAGAAGTCCCACATTGACGTGTTTCTAGGATAAGGTGATATGGTTATAAATACACTCATCCAATAGGTTTTGGACATGTTTAGATCTTAGATATTACATTATCTTTCCATTTAATTTAAATCGTTAAATAATGAGGTCATCACTGCATCATCATAATGTCATAAATAATTTAATTTATTTAAAGTTTAAAAATTATAAAAAAATACTATGATGTAGGAAATCTCTTTATCTTTCTAATGACTATTTATAATCAAAAATATGACTTGTATAACCCCATGTGAAAATTGTTTTAGTAAAACATCTCATGTGTGTGTCATTTTTACTTTAACATTAAATAAAAAGTTATTTATGTCATTTCCCAACCAAAGTGGCTCCATGGGGTCCCCAAGTTGACCCATGGTTTTCATGGTCGGACATGACACATACAATGAGGTTAGGACATGTGTAATGTTCATTTCATATTATTAAAACATTATTTTAATCTTAAACTACACTAATTACCTCTAATCGCGATTAAAAACTTAATAAGTTACTATTCACCAAAAAATTATTTTAATACCATTGAACCACATTTTACTTTTTAATGATAACCATGTATGTAATATTTTTTAAATTCAAAACAGAATGATGGAAAAATTTCATTTAAACAGAAAAATCAGTTTTTATAAGTACCGCTTAGTGGTTTCACTATTCATCAAAAATTGAAGTTTTTCAGAAAAATCCCAAAAATTCACCATAAGCTATATATGATATTCCGAATTCAAAAATGAAGTCTATTTTAAAAAATTCAAAACATATAATTCACATAAATTAATTTAATAATTAATTCCCGCTGTCAAAGCAAATAGCGTGTTTTTATGAAACAATAAGTATCAAAGGATTGACACTAGTTTAAGTCTGATTTCAAAGAGAAATTAATTACGACGACCACTATTGGATTTAATGGTAAAAATATATTCTAATTTAACTTTAAAACCAATTCAAAAGATAATATAATCATATAAATAAATTAGATTAAAAAGAGGTTTTGAATTAAAATACAATATTTTACACTATTCATTAAAAAATGATCTTTATCAGAAAGATACCAAAAATTTACACAAAGTAAATTTTGATGTCCCAATTCTTAAGAAGAGTTTTATTTGGTCCAAAAGGATGTATAAGAGTGAACAAAACTATATTTAATGACGGTTCTCCATCAAAAGGCGATAAGTGAACCTTTAGTGAAAACTAGGGCATATACGCCTAAAATTGAATTCTTTCTGTATTTTAAGCCTTTATCTTTTATTGGATAAAAGTAAAAACATTTAAAAACATATATAATCATATTTTAGTTATTTCTATCCATTCCCGCCAATACAACGGCTACATGTTAACTACCATTTAAAATAATATTATTTTATTATTAGAGTGCAACGTAAGATTCCCGAGAAACTCGTTGTTGCGTGTTGGGTACGCCATCGAGCATAGCGTCCCCTTTAAAGTCATATTAATATTTTATTCACAAATATGGATAAATATGAAAATGTCATATTATTTATTTACCTGGGGTGTTACATTATCATTTTCTATCATCACATATCCTATTACCTTATTTAAAGTATCACTGTGCACCACAAAGAGTTATCCACTTATTTGGAGTGTGAGCACTTGCGTAGTGATAAGACTATTTCTGAGCTCTTTAATGCTTTCCTCACATTCTCAAGTTCAAAAAAATAAAAACCCCCTCTATTTCATCTTTCTCATTCGGATTGAAAATCCTGAAATGTTATTTACAAATCATCTATAATAGACATCTAGTCCCAGAATTCTTCGGATATCCATTACAAATGTTTTCCCAGTCAACCCTTCAATTGCAATTGTCTCAGAAGTGACTGTATACATTCAATTTTTAGTGATAACATGCACCATAAATGTTATTTCCTCTATTAAATACTAATGTACTTTGTATATAGTTTCTCCCTAAATAGTGTCATCAGCATAGTATTCAAATTCACCTCATGTTCCTACTTTCTCTTGGATTATATCATAATATCATAAATAAAGCCTAGTACAAATTTTTTGAGGTAGTATATAAAGACTATATTCATTAAATCAGTGAATATTTCTGTATAATTATTGGTTTTAAAGGGAATCACTTTGAACTTATAGTGTCCATACCTCGAAAGAATGGTCATTTTGGGGATATCTCCTTTCCTCATCTTTAATTGGTGATATCCGGACTGAATGTCCACTTTTGAGAAATAACTGGACCCTCATAGATGATCGAACTATTCATCTCTATAAGTAAGGGGATACTTATTCTTAATCAGTATTTTATTGAGCTCATGATTATCAACAGATAATTTCATTGATCCATCCTTCTCTTAAACAAAGAGGACTAATACTCCCCATGGTGAAACACTCTGGCTTATAAAACGATTCTTCAAATTATCCTGTAACTACTTCTTCATCTTTTCCGGCTCAACAGAATCCATTATATAAGGTTTCTATGATATAGTTAGGGATCCATGTGTAAGTTAAATTGAGAACTCAAACTATAAATAATGTGTAAGGCCAAACAATTAATATGGGAATGCATCAGTGTAATCCCTCGAGACAGGAATATCTTCAAGATGTATCATTTCCATTGTCTCAATCATTTGAGAAAGATATTCTTGCTCAAAAGGAAACATTATACCCACTTGAAACATTGATTCTAAAGAAGATTCACCTTTCTCCTTACACATTTATAGGAATGAAGGATACTCTAGGTTGTGAAGACAGATCTCACTTTCCTAAAACATAATGTTGGATTTGTATAAAGATATCCATGCCATGCCAAAAATATCATCAAACTCCCTAAGAGAAAGTATGAAAATATTATTTGGGTGGTTCAATCCAAAAAAAATTATCGAAGATGAGTTATAAACCTTGGATGCAATAATTTTCCCATTATAAGTTCTCATAGATATGTCATCCTCTATATTTTATGGTGATTATTTAAAAGATTTACTGAACATGAAAGATATTAAATAATTCATTTAATGAAAATAAAATATTATGTTTTATATTACTGAATTAATAACTACCATACCTTCTACCAAATTGTTTTCCGGCTCCACCTCAGCATTAGTGATAGAATAATCCATTCTTGGTTACTTAGGAGGGTGTGATTGATTTACTCTGAAAACCCTTGGTTTAGAGAAATTGTTTCATTATTTCGGTGTTCCTTGAAGTTGTAACATAGAACTACTGGGTGATTGTTTTTTTGATCCTTTTTTTCTACTAACCCACGCTTGATGTACATTTTCATTACATTAATTTTTTGAAATATGTAATACATGACACCAATATATGACCAAAGACCGTATTAATCTCAAAACATAATCATCTCTCTTGGGGAATGTTCTTTAACATCTCTCATAAATATCTTCCCCTATTTTTTTCCTACCTAAAAAAATTCATTATGTCTAGGATAAAATAATACATAAAAAGGGTGATCTCAAATGCTCAGTAAGGGTAAACATGGAGAACATAAAACAAACCATAAAAATATGAATGTAAAAACAAGAACATAATGTTTAAACATCATGATCGTGAGTCATGAAATAAATCTGGGCAGTACATAAGGTATAGGTTATAAATGAAAAATAACCATGATAGATTTGAATTGTCATTAAACATGTAATTGTGGAAAACTAAAAGACTACAATATTATTTCCGTATAATCCAAGGCATTTCTTCCAAAACCATCATAGTAGACAATATCCTATACTGAACAGAGTTTACAAATCATTCTAGGCATGTATTGTTGAACCAGATTTACCTGTCATTTCAGTAATGTCTATCCCATGAAATATAAAACTTTTCCCAATGCATTGTAAGGAGATATAGGTCCCACCCATTTAATAATTAAATAATCCTTAAATATTACACAAAAACCTAAATCATCCCTCACAGCATAACCCATGAAGTAAAATGGTATTCTTAAACATCATTACATTATAACTTAATCCAAATAAGATAAATGGACTTCAAAAAAATTCAATATTAAAGAAAATAAAATAATAAAAATAATTAGGATGTAAACATAAACCTATGTCATATTATATGGAAAAAATTCTGATAAAAATATATACTCAATTCCTGAGGAAAATATCATTTCCATTCTAAAAACATTTTTTTTCAAAATTCCATGAAATTTTAAAAGAACATAGTTTATTCTAATATCAACTATAAATTTTTTAGAAAAAGATTCATAGAAATAATGTGTCATCAATGAGTAAAATTATATTACACCATATAATTAAATGGAAACATTCCCCTTATACTTTTGTATGATAAGTCAAAAAGTAACTCCTACGTTAAAAAAACGAAAGATTATATCCAAACCATGTATTAAAAGAAAAAAATGGCTAAAAATTACTTTAAACATACATATAATTATAGTAAACTTTTTATGAAATCTTTTTCAGAAAATATGGACATGGATGATAATTATATCCTAGTAAATACATATGAATAAACAATCTCGGATAATAATGAGATTGAATAATAATCCCTTTCCATGAACTTTTCATTATTAGAGGGTGTGGTGTTTTATTTTATAAGGGTTAAATCATATTATTAAAATATACGAGGCCCATTTCCATATTTATGATATTATATATGATATTATGTGTTTATATCATCTTTTTAATAATATTTCAATATAACTATTATTTTGGGTGTTAACTGCTTCGTTTTCCCATTCCTGTCATGTAAGTCATGTTTTTTATGCATATGTTGTATTTTATGTAGGATATTAATTTCATAATTATCATTTTCACTCATCATATAAATTTTATAATCATTCATGAATTGTTAACCATGAGAATTAATCTCACCACGTTGTAGAGATGGTAGGCCTCATGTATGCACGAGCGATGATATTAATCACTTGATGGTTAAATGGTATGTAATTGAATGATATATTAATTATAAAGAATAATTATAATGTTAAATTAATTATGTAAATTCATTATACTCATCATTATACACATCCTAATAAATTATTTTTGGAAAAAAAATCACACCACATCATGGAGACGGTAAATCGTAGGTATATACACATGGTAATATTGTTATTATTCAGATGGATAAAAGAATGTATAAGGTTTTCTCATAATTATAGTAACATATCATAATGTATATTATACTAGATTTATTACTTTATTATTGAATCAACATAGAAAGAGGAAGTATAGGATGAAAATAAATTGAATTGAATTGGTAAATAAATTACTTGTTCTTCGTTGGACTTCCCATTGATCTCTTATTAGGGACACTAGGGAAATAATTTTTGGAAATAAAGTCCTCAAATATTTATCTATGAATTTTGATAGAAGAATTGGGCAAAGTGTGGTCTATCTGGAAGGCTCACAATGGTGTGAGGAAATGTGGGAGGAGTTGCCTTTTTCTAAGAGATGAGAGGGGAACTTTAATAAACTCTCAAAATATTAAAATATAATAATACTATTCTAGATATAATTTATTAAAAATTTCCCTACAATGAAATTTATAATACATGTCCGAATATATCTTATCCCGTTTTTACTATTCAAAAATTTTGTGGTATTTAAAAAATTTAATAATAAATTAATTCAAATAGATATTATTATTGCCAAATTTAATACTATTAATTTTATATTACATAAATATAATAAGACAAAGTGGAAATTTGAATATAATTATTAAACATATATATAATATAACTTATATATCTCAAAAAACTATTAGATTCATTAGCTATTCCATAATTTATGAAAATATATATTATTTAAATCATTTATTCAATTTTTAAGTTAGTTGAAATAACGTTTTTTTTAGAATTTTATAGACATTTAAGGTAATTATATAACTTCTAAAAATTAAAAAAAACATCATATAATAAAAATAGATTCATTTTAATCAAAATAGACATTTCAAGTCGTTCATATCTTGATTTTGGCCTTATGTAGACACATAAAAGGCACTAATATACAAGATAGTGGTATTTTGTAACTATATTTGCTTTAAATAATATATAATTTATTTTAATGTACAAGTTTTAATTATATATATCAAAATAGATCATATTGTGTTACTTATTTAATATTATTCATCCAATAATTTATTGGATATTTTGTGGTTTTAGTTTAAATCATATAATATGTATTTACCTTTAATTAATTCCTTTCATTATTACCATGGAAATATGTATTTTTATTTATAAAGGGTTAATATTATCACTACAAAATGCCAAAGAATCCATAAATATATCATTGCTAACATATTTAACATCACCCCAATAATTTTGGATAAAGGTTATATTTTTATTCATTTTATATAATTTAACAAAATATTATTTATTTAAAAAATCAATGGTCAATTTTGAAACTATTCATTAGTTGACATTTTAGAAATATCATAACATAGTGATATGTTTAGAGAAAATAGTTTTTAACCTTAAATAACTTTTCAAGGTTATCTATATAATTAGTGGATGTCATTAATTAACTAAAATTATATTCATTTTAATATTTATTATATAATTTATTTGAAATTTTTACTAATAAAATAATTTATGTGTCACTATTGAGTCGTCATTAATGATAATTATTTAATCTATAAAAATTATTAAAGAATATATGATGTAGGTATTGATATTAGACTTCCAGGGACAACCTATAGTTGATTTTGATCCATAGTAATCCCTAAATTAAAATTAATATACTTATACAAAATGAGAGTATGACATTTTTTCCCACTCGTTAATTTTTTTATACTCATGTCATATGCATAGGTAAGTGGCCGTTTATTTATTACATTTCAAAAAATAAAATATAACCGTTTAATTTAGTCATCCAATGGAATTTTTACAAGTATTCGATTAATTTTATAATATTATTTTTACCATTAATTACCAGATTTATCTTTAACCCTAGTAATAAAAATAATTACCAAAGTTACTCTTCATATAGCCCAAAATAAAAGTATCCAATTAAAATAATGTGGAAAAATTGATTCCAAAAATGGAATCCATTTTACAAAATCCAAAACATAGAAGTTACAACAATTAATTTATAAATAATCACCTTATTATAAAAAAATTGAGTTTTGGATTAAGAGTTTAAACATAAAAAAAGATTCAAATGTTTTTACATAAGAATTCAATGAAAATTTAATGTAAATTAATTAAATTATATTAAAATGTTAAAATATATTCTATTTATACTATAAAACCATTCAATAATATATTTTATCCATATAAATTATTTTGAGGAAAAAAGTTGTTTTCAATTATTATTTAGCATATTTTTACTATTCATTAAAACATAGAAATTATCAGAATAAAAAAATCATCCAAATTAATATTTTATAGGACTTTTCCAAATATGATGATTATTTTGTTAAATTCATGTTATAAAAGTGTTAAAAACTAGATTTAAAATGGTTGTGCCATTAAAAGGATTCAAAATTGGATATTTTTTTGGAAAAAATACATCTTTTATCTAAAAATGGAATTTGTTCTTATATCATGTTCTAGAAAATAAACAAGTTTAATTTTAATTTTATAAAACAAACAAAATGGTAAATATTACACATAACATCTAGTTTATATCACATTAACTCATAATAATTTAATAATATATCTTTGTTCAGTGAAACTCGATTTTCTTACAACACAAGCTATCGAGGAGGTCGCTATTGAGTGTAATGTTAGTAAAGAATAGTGTTTTGTATACTGAAAGATAATGTAGTGTTTTTATAGAACAAGCTAATATTATTTTTGTGTAAAACTGAAGACTTCAAAAAAAACTAAAAAGAATCTATCTCAAAAAATATTGGGGAATAACATTCTACCACCCTTAAAATTAATTTCACCCTCGAAATTCAGCAGGGTTATAAAAGGTTTACTATATTAAAGTTTCATTCATGTAACCCTGCATCATAAAAATGAAATCTAAAAATTCATTTTAAAATGGAATGTTACAAAAATAAAGGTTACCCAAATTTACTCATCACTGGGATTCCAAATAAGATAAATTTGTTAAGAAGTGAAAACATAGATATGTAAGTGAAATATAACCATCACATGCTGATGGATAGTGATAGAGAATAAGGCTTAGAGAAATTTAACATCCATATATCCATAAATATAAGATTATTTAAGGGACCATATGATTCATTAGATAATAAAGTACTAGGATAACTTTTATCATTTCAAGATCTTTTTCCTAAAGATAAAGAATTTTTCCATAGAAGAAATACTTATACTTACCTAATTTTAGTAAAATATCACTATTGATCATTTCTTAAAAAAATTCAACTTCATCTTTTACATAATGAAGTGAATATTAATTTTTCATTCTCGATTTTTTAGCAGATCATGAACTATAATGATATGTCATTAAATTTGTCGCAAAAAAATGATTACAACGTGTTATCAAATATGCATAACCCAACCTATATTGAGATAATATATTCTTCTAAAAAAATGAAATATAATATAATGTATACTATAAATAATTGTATAATATTACAATCCTTCCAAAAATTGAAAATATAAAGCTATAGAAGGAGGTGAACTAATTTGACATAACATTTGTCTCCCATTTCTCATTTGGTTGTTCTTGGTTATCACATTCCAAACATGTGAATGCCTTAATCATATATTCTCTTGAAACATGATAGTAAAATGAATTACCATATAACCATAGTGAAAACATGCATTTAATAAAAATTAACTCTTTCCACAAACCAAAAATACAAAAAAGAATTATATACTCAAAATGTGATATCATTTTGTCCTTATATCAGTCGTGATCTCATTAATACTATAAAACGTATCATTGGCCCCTTATCCCTTCATTATGTGCATATCAGGTGATTTCCAAAAATTTATCATTCACTTATTATGGTTTCTGGTTCCATATACTTATGGATAACCACAATGGACCAATACATAGATATTCATATATTCCATAATAGTACAAATGAGATTCCACAACACTATTTTTGAATCCCATTACAAAAACATATAATCATTCCACCACTTTGTTGTCATACTCAACAATTCCAATAGTGATTTTATGGGATTTTCCTTTTTCATTTTTCCATAAGAGGTTGCAGATGTTGATCATCATTAACCCTCGAATTAGGGCATTGGTTAGCATAATTCCCCATCCACTTACGCATGTACAATTGATGTTTTAATAGTGAATTATCTATTGTCTTTTCTCTATTCGCATCATTAGAAATGACATTCCCATTACTTCATAACAATCCTTCTTGTTGTTTTTTTCACACTAAAGACATTTTCTAGTCCCTTTAATGAAATCTACAACAAGCTTCTTTCCAGACCATGAGCATAAGATAACATTCATCATCATTTCACCACTGTTTTTGAGATTTTACCTTGAGCTCAATCTTTCATTCCTTATCCAAACCATGAGATGGATATGTAATTCCAAATTCTAGTTCTATTTTAAAATAACAACGCACAATCTCTTCATAGCTACTGATGTCTCTTATAGGTAATTACCATCTAAGAAATTGTTTTAAGCCACTGAAGAATCGATCAACATTACATTCATGTTGGATGATAATGCTATAATCATAGGTTGAACGTCTTGTAAAATTCACCTCATATATACCAATGGATTCATGATCCTTTGGCTTAAGCTCAAGTTAATCCATTTCCATATTTTTTGAAGAATACGGTGGATGTACTTATTTAAAAACAAGTTTTGGAACTAGTCTCATTCCATGGATTCAATTTCATCATGGTGCCTTGTATTATTAATTATATTCTGCCATTAGTTTGGTTCAACTTCTACACAATAGTCATCCTAATTGAAATTTTCATGTTCAGAACTGTGAAAGATGAAAAATATCATTTCAGTGGTATTGATCCATTGTTCAGCAACAAGAGGATCAGAAGACCCATTAATAGAAGGTGGATGTTTCCTCATAATGTACTCAATCAAATGTTATTCCATTATTTGATAAGTTGGATGTCTATAATGATTAATAGGTTGTTTAATTATAGTAATAAGATATTTTCCTTCCATATCCCATAATATATGGTTGTTCAGAAGGACAATCATTGAATTTTCTAGAGCATTGATTACTAACACAGTTCCTTCAGGTTCCAGCCATCATCTAAAACCCAGATAGAATAGTGTTAGAGGAAAAAATAATACTAAAAAAACCACATAATCAAGGGTTAGTATGTTCAATATCTAATATCTTAGGGTTATTAATAGTTTATTATTGATCATTACCATATGAATGTAAGATATAGTTATACATAACCTTAAGGAAAACCATATACATTCATTAAAAAAATATCTAGGGATCTCAGTAATGTTTTCGCATCCTAGTTTCCAAAGGTTGACTAAATCTTCACTATAATACATTCTCTAATGACCCATTATTGAATAACATTTACATTAAATTAATTTAGATTAATTATTAATACATGATGAAAAAATATTCCCAAAGACTATATTTGTTTAGTGTCTTTGGAGACTCGTAACTTAATCTTGTAACATGGTGAACAATCATCAATATCTCCCATAAAGTTCATCCCATTTTATTTTCCCACCTAAAACATTTATTTATATCTTGGGGAAAATAAAACTTAAAAAGGGTGATATAAAATTCATAGTATTTATAAACCTAGAGAACATAAAACAAACCCTAAAATTTTTAACATAAAAACGTGAACATAATGTTTAAACATTACGATCTTGAGTCATGAAATAATTCTTGGCAATATTTAAGGCATTGATCATAAAGGAACGTTAACCAAGATAGAATATATTTAGAAAAAAACATGTAATTGTGGAAAATAATAACATACTATTATTTCCATAGTATCCAAGGAATTACAACCAAGACCATCATAGTGGACAATATCCATTACTGAACTAGGTTTACTTGTCGTTCCATCCATGTATTACTGAACCAGATATACTTTACATTTCAGTCGTGTCTAGATCATGATATATACATCATTACCAAATTAATTGGAGGTAGATATAGGTCCCAACCATTTCATAATTAAATCATTCTTACATATGCAACAAAAACATAAATAATCCATCACAGTAGAACCCATGAAATAAAATGTAATTCTTAAACATCATTTCATCATAACATAATCCATATAAGATAAATCAATTTCATTAAAATAATTTCATCATAAATACAATCAAATCAATGTTATAATAGGTATATTAACGTAACTCTAAATCATATTATATGGAAAATAGTTTTTACAAAGCACTTGAACATAAATCCTGTAGACAATGTCCTTTATTTTTAAAAATTGTTTTATTTTCTAAAAAATGATATGAAATTTTAGAAGAAAATAATTTAGTAGAAAATAATCTTGAAATTGTATAGATGATGATTTATGGAAATAAGGTTTCATGAAAGTGTAAAAAAACATTTATTCCTTATAAGTTAAAAAACATTCCACTCGTACTCTTTTTGGAGAAGTCAAAAAGTTACCTATATGGTAAACGAGATAATGATTACTTCCAAACCATGTAGTAAAATTTAAAAATTGGTAATAATGGCATTAAATATACATATAAGATTAATGGCCATTTTCTAGAAATGTTTTTAAAAAATATGTACATGGATGATAAATATACCTATTAAATACTTACGAATAAACAATCTCAGATACTAATGAGATTAAAAAAATATCTCATACCTTTTACTTTTCGTTCATAGATGTTGTGGTCACATCCTCTATAATGGATAAATCATGTTCTTATATTATAAATGGACCATATCCATATTTATGATATCATATATTGTCCAATTTGATCCTATATTGTTTTTAATGGCATTTCAATATTACCATTATTTTGGTTGTTAACTACTTCATTTTCCCATTCCTATCTTGTAATTAATGTTTGTTTTGAATAGGATGTATATTATTGATGAAATTATGTTCATAACTATTATTTTCACCCATCATAAAAAAATATAATCATTCTTCAATTGTAAATGTGGAGAACGAATCTCTCCGCATTGTGGAGACAGTAGGTTGTACATACACATGAGAGACAATATCATTCTCTCGATGGTTGGATGGTATGCAATTGGATGATATATTAATTATTAAGAATAATTATCATTTTATATTAATTATTTAAATCCCATATAATCATCATTATAACCATTATAATAATGTATTTTTGACTAACAAATTACACCACCGAGCGATGTCGGTAAGACGTATGTACACACACATGGTGATAGTATTAATCGTAAGATGGATAAAAGGAGGAATAAGGTTATCCCATAATTATAATAACAACACACCATGTTTAATATACTAGTGTTACTACTATAGTGTTGAATCAATATAGAATGATGGATTATAAGAAGAAAAGAAATTGAATTGAATTGGTAAAGAAATTACCTCTTCTTCTTTGGACTTCCTTTGGATCATTTCATAGGGACAGTAGGGATAAATTTTTAGGAAAACCAAGACTTAAAAATGATAAATAAGAATGTTGATATGAGAATTGGGAAAATTTTGGTTGATCTGGACGGCTCAGGGAGGTGTGAGGAAATGTGGGAAGAGATGAATTTTTATAAGAGAGGATAGGGGCACATTAGGAAACTCCCAAAATATTAAAATATAATAAGACTATTCTAGATATAAATAATTAAAAATGTACCATAAATTAAATTTATAATACATGTTCGACCATATATTATACCCCTGTTGTTATTTAACATTTTGGTGATTTTTAAATAATTTAATAATAAATTATCTCAACAATAAATTATTATTCATAAATTTAATACTATTCATTTAATTTTACTTAAAATACAATAAAGAAATGTTGGAATTAGAATATAATAATTTCACACATCTATAATATGTATTATAAATCTTTAAAAATTATTAGACACATTATCTAATCCATAATATTACCAAATTAATATTATTAATATCATTTATTACATTTTTATGTTAATTGAATAAATGTTGTATTATAATTGGAGATAATATTATGGTAATTATATAACTTATAAAAATTCCAAAGAAATTCATATAATGAAAATTATTTAATTTATATCAAAATAGACATTTTTATTCGTTCATAGCTTTATTTTTTCCATATTTGGGAACATAAATGATATTAAATTACAAGATAGTGATATTTTATAACTATCATGGATTTAAATTATATATAATTTATTTTCATGTATAAGTCTCGGTTAAACAAATCAAAATAGATCATATTGTGATAATTATTGATTATTAATCATAAAATTAAATTTTTGGACATGTTTTGTTTATTAATTAAACCATATAATTTTCATTTACCCAAACTTAATTCTTTTAACTATAACCATGGCAACATGACTTTTTATTTACTGAGGGTTAGTATAGTTACTCTAAAATTCCAAAGGTGTCAAAAATGGAAAATTGGTGAAATATTTAACTCCATACCAATTATTTTGTATGAAGGTTATTTTATTATAAATTTTCTATAATTTACTAAAATATTATTTATTTAAAATATCAATAGTGTCAATTTTGACACAATACATTATTTCACTTTTTAGAAATATCATAACATAGAGATATTTTCGAAAAAAACTCCATCAAACCATAAATAATATGTAAAAGTAATAAATAATATTAGTGGATGAAATTAATTCACTCAAAGTATATTTATTTTAAAATTTATAATACAATTTATTTGAAATTTCTATTAATAAAATAATTTCAACATCACTATTCAGTAATCATTAACGATGATTATATAATCTCTAAAAATAAAAAATAATATTATGATGTATTTAATTGTATTAGATTTTCGGATACTACCTATAGTCTATTTTATTCACTAGTAATCCTTAATATAAAATTAATATACTTGTATAATATTAGAGTGTGAGAGTTTGTCGCTTTCATTAATTTTTTTTATATTCATTCAATATTTATTGGCAACTGGCCATTACGTTTTACCATATCAAAATATAAATGATAACGGTTGAATTTATTCATCCAATAGGATTTTCACAAGTGTTAAGGTAATTTTAAAATATTATTGTATCATTTAATTACCAGATTTACCTTTAACCGTGTTTATAAAAATAATTACAAAAGTTACTATTCATAAAGACCAAAAATAAATTTAGTATATTAAAATAATTTGGACCCACTAATTCCAAAGACATAATCCATTTTTAAAATATAAAAATAAAAGTATCAGTAATTAATTTAATATTAATCTCACTGTCGAAAAAAAAACGGGTTTTTGTTTAAAAGTTAAAACATTGAAAAAGATTGAAAAGTTTTTACAAATGAATTCAATGTAAAATTAATGACAATATATTAAATTATATTAAACTATAAAAATATATTCTATTTGTTATTTAAAACTATTCAATAATATATCTAACTATATAAATTATTTCGATGAAAAAATATGTTTTCAATTAAAATTTGTCATATTTTTTCTATTCATCAATATGTGAAACTTATCTATAAAATATCAAAAATTCCTCCAAAAAAATTGTATATCCTGCTTTCATATAAGAAGTTTATTTTGTCACATTTATCTTATAAATGTGTCAAAACATTATTTAAATTGTGTGCGCAATCAAAAAGCAGCAAAACGACATTTTTTGGGAAAAAGTCGTATATTATTTGAAAAATTGAATTTGTTCTTATATCGTATTCAATAAAATAAATAAGATGAAGTTTAATTTTATAAAATTAAAATTTTGATTAATAGTATTCATAAAATATAGTTTATATTCCATTAAATAATAATATTTTAATAATATATCATTGTTTAGTAAAACTCGATATTCAGTAAAATGAAAGCTATCCAGAAAGGACGCACTTTTGTGTAACATAAACCAAGAAAATCATTGCTTATACTACAAGATAATATGTTGTTATGTATAGTGCAATCTAATATTGGTGTAGCGTACAACACAAGACAACAAAGACATTAAAAGGAATCTGTCTCATAAATTTTCGGGGGTTTCACACCTTTTGTCTTGAACATTAGTGGGATTATTCATATCCACCTTGATGTTCATAGCCAGATGTCCCATTATTCCACATTTCAAGAGATTAATATTTCCCATTATATAGTTCCCAATATTCTTCGTCACATAATTTTTACCCATGGGATGTTTAATCAACATTCTTCTATGTTATTTGTTTGTCGAACCTCCCATTTTAGACTCCATTTTCTGCTTTTTTTTCACAACTCCCACAAGACCATTGAGAATATCTAATATCTATTTAAAACTTGAGTGCATAATGGAAAACATATTCATAACTATTCATGCCTCTAGTCGCCAACACATTGAGTTGACTTGGCTCTATACTACATAAGAAGTTATCCACTTTGATTTCAGTGTAAATTGATGCGGCCTGATATTTGATACAGTTTTTGACATATTTATAATTAAATTTTAATTAATTAACTAATATTTTTTATACTTTTTATTAAATAAATTTACTTTGGTATTTTTATAATTAAATTTATTATTTAAACAATTTTTATAAATAATTATGTAATTTTAGCCTCTAAAATAGTAAAATTAATCTACCAATTTTTTTCTAATTCAATTATTTATTAATTAGTTTTGTTAATCTAAATAAATTCCAAATAATATGACATGTTTATTTTTTAATCAATTTTTAATTATATTTTTATATATCTTATTTATTTTTTAATTTAATATTTTATCCATTAAATTTTATTCATTAAAATAAATTTACATTATAAATTTATTTGTTTGATTATTTTTTAATGTTTTTAATAAGTTGAGAAATTTAATAATTTAATGTGTTATTAATTTTATTATTTCATTTAGTTATTTAATTAAAAAACTACGTTTTTAAGAATTTAATACTTTAATTTGTTGATTTTAGTATAAATTTCGAGTCATTAAATTTTTTAGTCTGTCTGTCTCACCGATATCGCTCACACTAACTGTTGGTAGCACAAGCTAATGACACCCCCTATATTCTTCCACAACTATCAGTCACACTTGATCCACCAATGTTTTTCTTTTTGATTGACCTTTTATCCCATTAATTAATTTATTTTAAATTTTTAATTTATAATCTTTCAATTTTAATCTATTGTCAATTTAGTATAATGTTATTCATTTTTATTAATTTTAGTGCTTATAATTAATAATTTAACTTTGTTTTTTATTATGTTTAACATTATTTTAATTAATAATCCAGCAATTTTTTATAAGTTAATTTATTTTAGTTTTAATTTATGTTTATTATATTTCTTTTGTTTTTAATTAATCAATCAATTAAGTACTTTAATTAATTTATGTGTTAGTTTTATATACTAATATTTAATATAATTATGTTATTAATTGTGTTTCAAATTTTGTAGTGAGTCACCGACGCTTCCTTTGTAATTTTTCTAACTATTGGTATCAGTCTCTCTTTTTACCCTTTCCACTAAACCCGTTGAACCTCCCTCATACTGACGCTATAATAGTTTCAGCTTCATCTCATTTTTCTCTTTCACAGCTTCGGTGCCACCGTCAGCATTCCCTTATTCTTATACTTACACTGACAGTTTAATTTTATTTTCACACCTCATTGGTGTTAGTTTATCATCCCTGCTACCTATAATGCCTTTTTACTTTTGTGTCAACATTGCTTCTTGGCACAAACACACTTTAAATTGTGCTACTGACACAACCATTGATACCCTTGCAACCAATACTGGTTCTCACAATCCTTTTCACACTGTTAGCCACATGCATCCCTGCCTCAATCATTTTCTACGGGAAACCTACCATACTCTCACATCGACACTGCTAGTTCATTATTCTTTAATTATTCTTAATCCATTATCCACCATGAGACATAATATTTCACTGATGATGTTCTCCATGTACATCATACACCACCATCTTTACAATTGTTCATAGACTCAAACAAATATAAATCAACATGAATATAAAAATTCACTGCAATTAAAAACCTTATTCAACTCCCTTTTCACCTATCTTCAACCATATCTTAAAATCATTACCTTACATTACCCCTTCCACTATAGTTTTGTGAAGCCGGGGAGGGAGGTTTCCCCGAATCTCCCCATACGCGTTGTTGAGAACACCCTGCACCACTAACATGGTGATGTAATGAAGCCATTGAATCTTGGATTCAACCAATCACCATTGAAAAACCAAATAAATTGATTCACTGAGACCAAGGCCAAACATTGAGGAGGGACTCGCCGCTGAATCCAAAGCTGCACCTCTCGACTGCCAACTGAGGTCAAACGCTAAGATCTGCACCGTCGCTGGGGTGATCCACAATTGCCGAGACTAATGGATAGATTACTACTGGTGTTACCACACTACTGTGACAAGAGTGTGTCCGATCCGAGCATGTGCATTGTGTCGCCTCCATGGGAGGGTGTAGCCGGAGAAGGAGGACAGCACTGTCGCAGTGGCTTATTGCAACACCGAAACAGACCCCCCTTAGAACCATGAAAAAGATAAATGGGGGGATAAATAATATATAATAAAAATAAATAAAAAAAGAAACAATATATTAAATGAAAAATAAAATTATAAAATTATTTTATAATAACTTATAAATTAATAATAATAAAACTAAAAAATAAAATATAATTAAATTAATTATTAAATTTACTAATGTATTAATAACTAAAATATTGAAAATAACTTATAAATAATTTTAAAATTAATAAATTAAAATTAATACATTAATTATAATGTTATAGAATAATTAAATAATTTAATTAATAAAATATAGTAATTAATATAATTAAAAATTATAATTAAGTTGTAATACTATTAATAAATAAATATTGATACTTAATAATTTAACATAATTTTAAATTATTAACATAATAAATTAATAAATTTTATCATAATAAATTAATTAAATAAATAATAAAATATAACAATATTAATTAAAATAAGTAAATTAATAAAAAAATAATTTATTTTACAGAAAATAACTATTAATTTAAACTAAATCACATTTAATCAAAAATTAATTAAGTGGTTGATTATTTATTAAATTTAACATTTTTTATTAATTACAAATTAATTATATTATTTTTTAACTATCCATGTATACACCAAAGTCGTTAAAATATCTAGATGCATTCAACTAACCCTTATGGATTTAGTTAATAGGGAAAAACAAATGCAATGTGTGGTTCGTGAAAAAACACATGTGACCGAGGCAGCAGTGAAAGACAAGTTTAAGTTAGTGGAAGTTATCGATGATGACCAGTAGATAACAGTGCACATAAAGCATTGCGAGCAGCAGGAATAAGGGGGGATCATTTTGACATTCCAAGGAAGACATCATTATAGGGATGGTTATCTTAGGAGACTCCCTTGAGACACGAATAATTGTATTGTACTAGAGGATCTAGTAGAGATACATGAGCTTCATCTTAGAGGGAGGATCTATTATAATCTATTTTAATGATTTATTTTTTATCGTGGTTTTTAATGTGAATACGATCCTAGGATAATTTATTTTAATTGGGTGTTTTGATTCAATAATGGTTAGTAATTTTTTTTTCTTCATCTAAATTTCATCCAATGAGAATCATAAAATTTTAGTGAGATTGAATATAATTCTCAATACATTAATTTAACTTCAACCGTCATGAACTTTATTTTAGTTCGATGATATTTTAGTGAAATCAATCCTTGAGGATTTCATTTTGAAACATAAAATTTATAAACGGCATGAAACCTATGGCAAGGTTATTTTCTATGGTAATATTTTAATCAATTACATGTATGTAGTTTTTTAAGTAAAAATCCTCAAGAACTATAATAATGAGTGTTGTGTATTTTAGAGAGGACGATTTAACCACTTTTTCTAAGGTGTGAATTAAATCTAATGAAAAATAATTTTTATAATAAATATAATTCAATTCACCTGACATTCCTTTTTGAACAATTCATAGCGCTCGTATTTACAATTTCTGTTATCTTTAGTTTACACTGTTACATTTAGTTGTTTCATTTGGCAGTTAAATAAAATAGAAATTACAAAATTAGATTCAGTTATTTTAACATCATCATGATACATAATATAAAATAATATAAAAAGTTAAAAGTAAAAAAAATCCCCACTGCTGAAAACAATGGAGGTTGTAAAAAACCATAGAGCACTCAAATTCCTTCTCTATCGATCAGCCATACAACATTGTGCTAGTGTTGGTTTATAAACATAATTATGGGGGTTTTTGAAAACTTCCAGTCTCATCAAACATTGATGATGTTTCTGGGGAAGGCACGCACTAAGAGTCTTGGGTTTTAATAAAAGAATATAAAAAACATTTAAAAATATAAAAAATATGCTTTAACAAATCTTTGAACTTGAATATACTGTTTTATTTTTTAACTTAAAAAAATATCTATTATTTGAAAATTGGATGTGTGTATAAAACTGTTTTAGCCTAAAAAATGGATTTTCATGCGAACTGGAATCAACTGAGGCCTCATTGTGTTTGTTGGGTTTGTTATGGGCACACTGTCTGGCAGTGTGTCGATAACCATCCAAAACCGATTAATTACATTGAAGAGAATGAGAAAAACCATGAATCTAATATTGAATTACTAACTAAACAATAATATATTTAAACCTAATTGGATATTAGGGAGGATTTTTTTTTGAATTCTTGGTTTAATCAAACCCATGAAATTCAACATATAGATTCTCGAGAGCTAGATCAAAAAATGTAATGATTCGAAAAAAATGCTTTTGGAATTATAAATTAGGGTTCATGAGCAGGTATAAGCTGAAACGATTTAATAAAATCAAAATGTTTATAAATTATTTGAAAATAGAAATGAAAATTGGAGTGATTTTGAACCGGAGACACAAACCATGAAATATAAATAATCGGATTTAGATTAACTGAATCTTCAAATAACAAACTCATTGAATAAATAAAAAACATTGAAAATCCTATGAAGAATTTAAATTTTGTTGAGTTGGACAATTATTAAATTGAACTAAAAAATATTTAAAAATAGTTTCCAATTTTTTTCATTATTCTTTCTTTGGAAAAAATATAAATTTTTAGTAGTTTTGAAAAGGATATCACTTTTTTGAAGATAAACATGAAAATGAAAAATATGATGTTAATAACTCGTCACTAATCATTTCTGAATTTTCTAATAATGAATCAGAACATCAATGTGGGAATATTCTAGAAGCGGATATTAAAATATAAATCACAGGATCTCAAATATTTGTACCAAAACTAAAAACGATTCTATCATGTTTTGATCCTATAAACACATCAATTTCTGAAATTGTATTTGGAAGAAAAGAAGAGGGCATGATTTTTGGAGAATGTAAAACTCTTCATCTTTAATTTTAATATCTTAAGAGTGATCAATTTTCTGAAATTATGGGAAATGAAATTGAATGTGGTGTCGACCAACATGAGGAGAATTTTATTAATTTTTGCATTCTGTAAAATGATCTTATTGAATTTGAATTGTAAAATTCTTCTATTATAATTGAATTGAAACACTCAAATGACATTGTTTAAGAAATTGATCCTTTTTAACATGAACTATATGTATATTTCGAATACCCAGTATATGATGAATGAAAAACTGATTTTTTATAAGTAACAGTTGTTTTTTTTGAGTTAACTGATGAGGATCTATTCGAAGAGATTTAAAATATTGTCAAACTAGAATCATATAATTATCAAATAAACACTTTTAAGGACCCATAAATTTCATGGAAAATTTCTTGTTAAAAAATTTGGAATTTTAAAAGTCTGTGGCTTCTGACAGCACTTAATTCTGAGGCTCAGTGTGCCCAGAATCAATTTCCGATGTTTAACTCAGGTACGTTCAATAGACGAATGAGCGGTTTTTTTAATCTTTTGAACCGGTGCTCGGAATGGAAATCTGAGGGCACTGATGAACTCACAACACTGGTAATTACTTAAGGGGACCATTAGCGTAGTAGCATTTTCACGGGAGGAGAAGTTAATTATTGTGGTTTAATTAAGAAGTAAATAATATTGTTGGAACAATTTTATTTTATATCAAAGGAGGTTCATTACTCCCATACAAAGTTGTTGGTGGGGCCCACACCCACCCAACTTCCCATGTGTGGATATATGTAAGGGGGCCCACATGAGCCCCAACCTTTCATTTTCTCCAAACCCCCTTAAACCCCCTTCATTAATTTGTTAACTTCTCTTAATTATGTAACTCTTCCTCTTCTCTCTCTTCCTATTTAACTCTTGCCAATACACCTCAATTAATTAATGGAACCTATTAAATTAATTAATTAATTGATTTAAATTTTGAATTTTTGAATGTTTGGAAAGTTTAATTAAAATAAAGGTAGTCCTTATTTTAATTGGATTGACACTTGTTTTGTTGGGGAAACTTTTGAGAGAGAGCTTTTGTGAAGGAAGAGGGGATTTTTTCCTTTGTTGAAGAACACCAAACCTCCGATGAAGAACGGATCTCCCTTCCACGAAGAACGACGATGCGCCCTCTTTTATATTCTCCACAACAAGAGAGGAGATGCCAATTCTTCTTTGGGTGCACTCCTATGACGACGGAAACGACACCATCATCCACAATGCTTGTCAACTGCGAAACTTTTTCGAGGTAGGGGTTTATTCTTTGAAGTGAAGTTTTTCGTACCCCTTTCTTCATTGGAAATCGTTGTTTATATTTGGGAAAGTGTTACCGCCTAACCCGGAGGGCGCGGGACGAATGCACACGGCCTGATGACCCTCCGTAGACTCTTGTTTGTGATTGAGTTACGTTGGAAGATGCGGCAACGGGAGTGACGACTATGCGGCAGCTGCGTACGGAAGAACCGCGCCCCGCAACCGCGGGCCGCTCAACCGAGAAAGAACTCTGCCGAAGGAGGATATGGCGGTTCCCCATGGTGCCTTGTTGCGGGAGACTGCGGCCCAACCGAGCGGGCCACTTCGGCGGAAGAACCGGGCGGCTCTTCGGACGGCCAGGCGGAGCCGAACAACGGCCCCAGGACAGCGCCTCGCTGAATAAACCCGCGACCCGCCCAAGCGGGAGGCTTGCTCTAGAAGGACGGTCAGCCTAGCCGCTGGTTTGGGAGGGCGGAGACGCTTGGCCCCGCTGGTTCGGGCAGCCGGGGGCTACGCTCCCGCCTTGGACCGCTCGGCCTTCGGGACGAGCCAGCCGAGCCGCGCCCTGTCGGGTCGGGCTGAGCCGGGCCTCGCCCAATCAGGCAGGGCCGAGCCGGGCCGAGACTCACCGTGCCAGGCCGCGCGAATCTTTGGGGTGGTTTGAAATCCCTACCGGGTCGGACCCGCCAAAACTGGGAGACCCGACCCGCCAGCCCACTAGGCTTAACGGGTCGAGCCCATTGTTCACTTAAACGTGAATAACTTAAAGACCGCGCGTCCGATCGACATGTCATCTGTGGAACTAGGATCCTAAAAATGAGGTGGTCCTTTTTCAATACCCTAAGTGAGTTTTGAACAACTTTGGAAAATGGCTGGGTTTGGAACGAGCATATTTTCAATTGTGCCCCGGGAACGAAAAAGTCAATATCTCTCAGACCGGGTGTCTGATTGACGCTTCGTCTATCGAGTTGAGTTCATTTTGATGAGACGGAACATTAGGAAACATCAACTCTAGAATTTGTTAAATTTGATGTATCGACCCCTTTACTCGAGGAGCGGACCCTCCCTGAATCGAGTACGCTGTGTGCGGGAACCCTGGAGCTGGCTGCGACTGCGACGACTACCGTCCTGGGATCCTCAGTGGGTTTGACAACGAAGACGACTATACTTGGATCCTATGTGGGTTCTGTAGCGAGGACTGCTGTACTTGGATCCTCCGTGGGTTCGGCAGCGATGACGACTGTACTTGGATCCTACATGGGTTTGGCAGCGATGTTTACTGTACTTGGATCCTATGTGGGTTCGGCATAGGAGATGATTCAAAGGCTATATCTAATCATCTCCACCCCACTTCGTGAGTAGTATACCAGTGTGAGAAGAGTCTTGTCTTTCAATCATTATCATTAGTATGATTGACTTCTTTCCTGTGTGGACTGGATTGTTCTTGGGCTCAGAAGTTGGAGCCGAACTGAGATTGATGACTTAGGTATATGTATGGGAATATACCTAAGTAGAGTTGGTTGATACTTTTGTTTGTATCTTTCCTTTTTGGTTTATCCTTCGGGGATTCTGGGAGACCTTCGGGGATCTCAGGGTCCCTACTGAGTATAATATACTCACTCATGCACGGGCTATGCCCGCACTACGTTGGGTTTGATGCAGATGACGGACAACACTGATTGAGGTGGAGGCCTGTGAATCTGGACGGTACCCTAAGGTAGACCACTAGACAGGACGTACATAGAGCGGATGACCGGACCCGAGGAGCTGACGAGACCATCTGTACCCACCCTTCTGGTGGGATATCCGGAGGACGACTATGTGGTTGTCGCTTTAGTTTACTGTTGTTGTACTTTCTTTCTCAGTTGTATTGTACTTTCATTTGGGATTATATACTAGCCCATTTACATTTCATCACTTACTTTTGTACTCAGTTTTACTAGTGCTTGCTTCAATTGCATACTCTGTTGTGTATGTTTATTTATATGAAGGAAATGCCTTCCCTTTTTATCGGGATTTACGCCTTTGGTGCTAATCGCCAGCCCCTGGCCTTTGGAAGGTGGGATTGGGGTAGTCACGACACAGGACTCGAGGATGGGTCGTGACCAATTGGTATCAAAGGAGTCAGTTCTACTATAGAACTCAGGACTCTGATAATTTATTCTCTGTGATGAAATAGTGTTAAGAGTATTTAGTGTTTTTATCAGTCCAAGGAGTCCAGTGTTGGTGCGGAAGCCGACGTATCCATACACCAGGACCCTCACTTCTGATTTCCAACTCAGTGCATGAAAACATTGATTGCATGTATGTTTCAAAAGATTTATTTGTGATTAATTTATTTTAGCTCACCAGGGATACTGTTTGACCATGGTGCACCTATTTCTTTTCAGGATGGCCCCATGTAGGCAGTCAGCTAGGGTTCCGAGCTACGTGCGAGATGGAATCCCACTGAGCGATGAGGCCTCGATGCAGGGCCCCATTACAATGGAGGCACCAGCAGTACCATTACCCGCTGAGCCACTGATGTCACCAGCCCCAGTAGCAGAGAGTGTGCGCCGCCTGAGTGAGTTTCATGAGTTTCAGCGACAGAGGCCACCCCGGTTCCACGGAGAGATGGAACCTCAGGCAGCCGAGGATTGGCTGGAGGCTATCGTCAGAGTCTTCAGATTGGTAGGGACACCAGCAGACCTTATGGTGATCCTTGCTGAGAGGCTCCTGCATGCAGCAGTAGGTTTATGGTGGTGCCTGATGCTTCAGGTGCACGACGAGGCATCACTACATTGGACGGAATTCGAGGGCCTCTTCTGCTCGGAGTTTGTTCCAACCACCTTCTGTGCGGTGCGCATCCAGGAGTTACTACATCTGTGGCAGGGAAGCATGATAGTATCCCATTACTCAGTGAGATTTACCGACCTCTCGTGCTACTCCACGGACATTGTACGAGACCCATTCTTCCAAGCCCGAACCTTTGAGCAGGGACTGAGGCATGAGATCAGGGCTTCGATGATCTCCCTTAGCATTCCGACGTAGGCAGGAGTACCGTAACGAGCCCATCCTGTGGAGATATTTCTTTCTGATCCTCCGCCAGCAGCGAGACCCACCGCAGGGTGACACGTAGCAGAGTCTTCTGTAGCTGGTAGTAGACAGATGTCATAGAGGTCCTAGCAGACCAGGCCATCAGGTGGGTGACCTTAGGATACTGGTTCGGATGTGCGGGGAACACGGAGCAGAGCCAGCCATACGAGGGGTAGGCAGTGTTATGCATGCGGCTGGCAGGGCCACATGGCTCGTGACTGCCTGACCCGCCATGAAGAGGAGCAGCATACAGTAGAGGGACCTCCCAGGTAGAGGCAGAGGTTCATCCGTGGCGGTCTGTAGGGAGTAGGTGGATGAATAAGAGGAGCTAGCCGAGTAGTAGGTGGTGGAAAACGCTTCCAGTCTATACCACCACCACCACCAGGAGGACCACCCCGACCACAGGGAGTTGGCAGACAGGGGCAAGCTCAGCTTCAGGCAGTCGAGTCCTATGACACGACACACCTGAGATGATTCTAGGTATCATTTGTGTCTAATCCACCCTTGTGGCAGATCTTATAGACATAGGAGCGAGTCATTATTTTATTGATGCTACCCTTGTTTGGAGCTCGGAGATTCTGACAGAGCTATTGGCTCGATCCTTACGGCTAGAGACTCGTACGGGAGCATACTCGATAATTACGTACTAGTGCCAGAAATGTGAGCTTACTCTAGGAGGCGAGAGCTTCGGCTGTGATCTTCTTGTAGCAAAGTCAAGGAATTACGACATCATCTTGGGTATGGACTCGTTATCTACAGTCCATACCCAAATTGATTGTATTAGGTGCAAAGTGTGGTGTGTCCGTACATATGGGAGCAGCTTCACCTTCACCCGCGAGAAGAGATCCATTGCAGCGTAGGATGGACTTACGTAGAGGAGAGGGCAGCCGATAACACATCAGTTGTCAAGTCTCATCCTAGGAGCAGTTGATGTGTGGAGTCTGAGTTTTCCTATTGTGGTGGATCAGTATGCGGACGTTTTTCCTGACAACGTTCCAGGACTACCTCCTCATAGATAGGTAGACTTCTACATGGACTTATACCCCGGGATAGCACCGATATCTACTCCATCATATCGGATAGATCCTACTGAGCTTCGTGAGCTGCGGATATAGCTGGAGGACTTACAGGGAAAGGGATTCATCTGACCAAGTGTTTCACCCTGGGCTTCTCCGATTTTATTCGCCAAGAAGGCGGATGGGAGCTTACGACTATGTGCCGACTAACTTCGCCTAAATCAGGTCACAGTAAAGAACAATTACCCACTCCCTAGGATTGAAGACCTCTTTGATCAGATCAAGGGAGCATGATGGTTCTCGAAGATAGACCTCAGGTCGGGCTATCATCAGCTCAGCATTCCAGATGAGGATGTGTAGAATACGGCCTTCAGGTGTTGGTATGGCCACTATGAGTTCTTGGTTATTCCCTTTGGCATAACCAACGAACCAGTAGTGTTCATGAGTCTCATGAACATGATCTTCCAGCCTTACATCGATCGTTTGGTTGTATTCTTCATCGAAGACATACTGATTTAATCGACTACTGAGGAGGAGCACACCTACCACTTATGGGTTTTACTGGACACACATCAAGAGCACCAGCTTTATGGTAAGCTCTTGACGTGCCAGTTCTGGATTTGAGAGGTTCACTTCTTGGGGAACGTCATATCGGAGGTGGGAGTTGTTGTGGATCCTATGAAGATCGAGGTATTACTTTCTTGGGAGCCACCCAGGAGCGTGACAGAGGTGTGAAGCTTCCTAGGTATGGTTGTGTACTATCGGAGATTTGTGCCATACTTCTACTGAGTTTTTGCACCTCTTTCAGCATTGATGATGAAGGGAAACCCTTCGTGTGGTCAGATAGATGCCAGCAGAGCTTCCAGGAGCTGAGACAGAGATTGACCAGTGCCCCCATCTTGAGGCTACCGGAGGAGGGCGTAGGGTACGTAGTTTTCTGCGATGCATCTGGGACAGGAATCGGGTGTGTCCTGATGCAAGAGCAGGTAGTGATCGCCTATGGTTCACGACATTTGAGGAAGCATGAGTATAACTACGCTATCCATGACCTGAAGTTAGCAGCAGTGGTCTTCGACCTGAAGATGTGGCGGCACTATCTGATGGGCAAGCATTTTATAGTCTACTCTGACCACCATAATATCAGGTACATTTTCTCTCAGAAGGACATGAACCTGAGACAATGGAGATGGCTCGATTTTCTCCAAGACTATGACTTTAAGAATCTGTATACTCTTGGGAAGGGGAACATAGTAGCTGATTCTCACAACAGGAGATTGGGAATTCAGCTACTTGGAGAGGGGATGTAGCAGTTAGCTGCTTTGCAGATATCCTTCATGGATAGGGATGGGGAAGCCTTTCTACTGTCCCTCATAGTCACTCATCCACTACTTCAGTGGGTAAGATAGGCACAGTGTGGGGATGTTGACTATGAGACGCGACGTGATTAGATTTCCACAGGGCAGGCTCCTGATGGATTTTCTGAAGGAGGAGAGCACACTGTCCTCTTCAGGGGACGTACCATGGTACCAGTTGCATTGTAGGAGGAAGTGATGAGGGTGTTTCACACTTCCCCTCTAGCGGTACATCTAGGAGTGGCGAAGATGTACCAGGACCTTAGACAACAGCACTGGTGGCCAGGTATGAAGAAGGTTGTAGCAGATTTCGTTTCATGATGCCTCACTTGCCAGCAAGTGAAGGCGAAGCACCAGGTACCCGCATGTTTGGTACAGCCCTTGGAGGTTCTGGAGTGGAAGTGGGACGGGATATCCGTGGATTTTGTGACGGGGCTTCCATGTACTTCCAGAAGACACGACTCCATCTGGGTGATCGTAGACCGACTCACCAATTCGTCCCACTTCTTTCCAATTATAGATAAGGGCCTAGTAGAGAGATTGGGACGCCTCTACGTATAGGAGATTGTACAGCTTCATAGTGTGCCGTCGTTTATCGTCTCCGATCGAGACGCTCTCTTTACTTCCCGGCTTTGGAAATTCTCTGTGCACGTGTCCTTGACTTTGTTCGTAGCTGGGAGGATCACCTACCCTTGTTGGATTTTGCATACAACAACAGCTACCACTCCCCCATCGGGATGGCACCTTACAAGGAACTGTACGACCGACCTTTCTGATCACCTCTGTGCAGGACTGACCTGGGGAGTCAGTACTCGTAGGACCAGAGATGTTTTAGGCTATGACATAGAAGGTGCAAATCATCCAGGAGTAGATGAGGACTGCAAAGATCAGAAAGAAGTCCTATGCTGATAGGAGATGGATATCACTGGAGTTCGAGGATGGAGACCATATTTTCTTACGGGTCTCACCTCGACGTGGATTACAAAGATTTGGTCGGGGCGACAAGTTATCTCCACGCTTCATCGGACCATTCCAGGTCCTCAGTAGGGTAGGAGAGATGGTTTATCGTCGGGCCCTTCCACCTCAGTTGCACCGGGTTCATGACGTCTTCCACGTATCTCAGCTGAGGAGATACGTGCATGACCCGACCCACATCATTGATCATGGGGAGCTGGACATCGATGATGGGACGACATTTGCGGAGGTCCCGGTGGAGATCTAGGATCGATAGGAGCGGGTCCTACGTGGATGGTCGATTCCTCTGGTGCGCATTCGTTGGCAGCACGAGAACCTCTAAGAGAGCACATGGGAGCAGGATTCTCAGATGCATGCTTAGTACCCTAATTTGTTTCCCAAGTTTATGTTATAGCTTTATGGGGACGTAAAGCCCTGATGTGGGAGTACTGTGAAGACCCAGAAAGTTCAAGGAAAATTTTTCTTAAATAATTTGGAATTTTACGAGTCTGTGGCTTTTGACGGAAATTGATTTTGAGGCACGGTGTGCCCAGAATCTATATCTGAAATTTAGCTCGGGTACGTTCAGTAAACGAACAAGTGGGTTTTTATATCTTTTTAACCATTTCTCAGAATTGAAATCTGAGGGCACTGATGAACTAAAAAGGCTGGTAATTGCTTAAGGGGACCATTACCGTAGTTGTGTTTGCACGGGAGGAGAAGTTAATTATTGGGGTTTAATTAAAAAGTAAATAAAATTGTTGGAAAATTTTTATTTTATATCTAAGGAGGTTAATTCCTCCCATGGGAAGTTGTTGGTGGGGCCCACACACACCCAACTTCCCATGTGTGGATATATGATAATTGGGGCCCACAGGAGCCCAACGCTTTCATTTTCCCCAATCACCCTTAAACCCCCTTCATTAATTTGTTAACTTCTCCTAATTATGTAACTCTTCATCTTCTCTCTCTCCTTCTTTAACACTTGCCAACACACCTCAATTAATTAATGGAACCTTTTTAATTAATTAATTAAGTGATTTAAATTTTGATTTTTTTAATGTTTGGTAAGTTTAATTAAAATAAGGGGAAGCCTTATTTTAATTGGGTTGGCACTTGTTTGGTTGGGGAAACTTTTGAGAGAGATATTTTGTGAAGGAAGAGGGGATTTTATCCTTTGTTGAAGAACACCAACCTCCGGTGAAGAACAGCTCTCACTTCCACGAAGAACGATGACGCGCCCTCTTTTCTCTTCTCCACGACAAGAGAGGAGATTTCAATTCTTCTTCGGGTTCACTCCTACGACAACGGAAAAGACACTATCATCCACGACGCTTGTCAACCACGAACCTTTTTTGAGGTAGGGGATTATTCTTTGAAGTGAATGTTTTCATACCCCGTTCTTCACTAGAAATCATTATTTATATATGGTCAACTGCTACCTCCTAACGCAGAGGGCGTGGGCCGAATGCACACGGCCCGACGACCCTCCGAAGACTCTTATTTGCGATTGAGTTACGTTGGAAGATGTGGCGACGTGAGTGACAATCGTGTGCCAGCCGCGTGTGGAAGAACCACGACTCGCAACTGCGGTCCGCTCAACCGAGGAAGAACCATGTAGAAGGAGGAAACTGCGGCACCCCACGGCATCGCACTGTGGTAGACCGCGGCCCACCCAAGCGGGCCGCTTCGGCGGAAGAACCGGCCGGCCCATCGACCGGCTGGGCGGAGCCAAACCGCGGCGCCAGGAGGGCGCCGCGCTGAAGAAACCCATGGCACGCCCGAGTGGGCCGCTTGTGCCAGATGGCCGGCTGACCTATCCGGTTGGGTTGCGAGGGCGGCGCCTCTTGGCGCCGCAGGTTCAGGCAGCCGGGGGCCGTGCCCCCACCTCGGACCGCTCGGTCTTCGGGCCGGGCCGCGCCGGGCCAGGCCGAGCCAAGCCACGCCGGGACGCGCCCTCTTCGGGCAGGGCCGCGTGAATCTTTGGGCCGGTCCGACACCCCTACTAGGTCGGACCCACCAAAACTGGGAGACCCGACCCGCCAGCCCACTTGGCTTAACTGGTCGGGCCCGTTGTTCACATAAACGTGAATAACATAAAGACTGCACGTCCGATCGACGCGACGTCTGTGGCACTAGGATCCTTTCGACGAGGCGGCCTTTTTCGATACCCTAAGTGAGTTTTGGACAACTTTGGAAAACGGCTGGGTTTGGAATGACCATATTTCCAACCTGGCCCACTGAACGAAAAGACAAATATCTCTCAGATCGGGCATCCGATTGATGCGTCGTCTGTCGCGTTGAGTTTCTTTTGACTAGAAATAACTTCTAGATACATAAACTCTGAACTTCGTGACAGTTTATGTATCGACCCCTTTACTCGAGGAGCGGACCCTCCCGGAATCGAGTACGCTGTGTGCGGGAACCCTAGAGCTAGTTGCGACTGCGACGACTACCGTGCTGGGATACTCCGTGGGTTCAACGACGAAGACGACTGTACTTGGATCCTACATGGGTTCAGAAGTGAGGAAGAATGTACTTGGATCCACCATGGGTTCGGCAGAGATGATGAATGTACTTGGATCCTACATGGGTTCGGCCGCGATGGTTACTGTACTTGGATCCTACGTGGGTTCAGCAGCGACGACTTCTGTAATTAGATCCTACGTGGGTTCGGCAGAGGAGATGATTCAGAGGCTATATATAATCATCTCCACCCCACATCGTGAGTAGTATACCTGTGTGGGCTGAGTCTTGTCTTTCAATCATTATCATTGGTATGATTGGCTTCTTTCCGGTGTGGACTGGATTATGCTTGGGCTCGGAAGTGGGTGCCGAACTGAGATTGATGACTTATGTATATGTATGGGAATATACCTAAGTAGAGTTGGTTGATACTTTGTGTTTGTATATTTCCTTTTTGGTTTATCCTTCGTGGATTCTGGGAGACCTTCGGGGGTCTCGGGGTCCCTACTGAGTATCGTATACTCACCCCTGCACGGGCTATGCCCGCACTACATTTTGTTGGATGCAGATGACGGATAGAACTAATCAAGGTGGAGGCTTGTGGAGCTAGACGGTACTCGGAGGTGGACCACTAGACGGGACGTACACGGAGCGGACGACCGGACCCGAGGAGCTGAGGAGACCGTCTGTACCCACCCTTCAGGTGGGATATTTGGAGGACGACTCTGTTGTTGCCGCTTTACTTTACTGCTATTGTACTTTCTTTCTCAGTTGTACTTTACTTTTAGTTGGGTTTGTAAACTAGCCCATTTACTTTTTAGCACTTACTTTTGTACGTAGTTTTACTAGTGCTTTCATCACTTGCGTACTCTGTTGTGTATGTTTACTTTTATAAAGGCAATGTCTTACCTTTTTATTGGGATTTACGCCTTTGGTGCTAGTCGCCAGCCCCTGGCCTATGGAAGGCGGGATTGGGGTAGTCACGACACGAGCCCCGGGGACAGGTCGTGGTAACACTCTTCCAGGTTATCCACTTCCTTCGACAACTAAGTCAGGTGAAAAATTCCATCCAGAGTCGGATAGTAGTTTAGTAGGGGAGATGCACTTGAGTTACAGTTTCTCTAACTTTTTTCAACACTTTATTGATCCCCTTCATGAACCTTCTTATTAGAATTCATCCTTAAGAACCTCTGAGTTTGAATTTGTTAGTATTGAAGTTGAGATAGATATTTTTTAGGACAATTCTACACACATTGATGCACTTAATTTTTTGTTTCCCCTCTTAATAATGTTAATTGTTTCAAATATGAAGATAATCTAGATGTAAACAACACAATTCCTACAACTACTAAAGGGTGTTTCATAGTTTTCAATTCAGGCTATGAGAATTAACTTTTAGTTTTCTTATGCATAAGTGCCTATGAAACTCATTTCTCCATTAAAAACATTTGGTCCAAACGTATTTGGAGGATCCTGCTGAGGAATCCACTTCCACCAAGTGAGTGTGGTTAGTTCTAGATGAGTTCGGCAGGGGACTTTAAAACTAGCTCTTCATGGAAGGAAACCCATGGTTTTTCTTTCGTATTCATTAAAACATAATTTTTGTGACTAAAAAAAGACTAACTAAAGACTTTAAATTCCGTGCTTCATGTGAGTCAACCCATGCGCTTTCATTGTTTTCATTTTTATATTGTTTTTTCATTGAATAATGTGTTTCTTTGTTGTGTTCTGTATGCCCCATCCCTGCTGTATATTCTTTCTTCGTTCACATGCTATGAGTTTTTAGGATGCTGCTGCTAGTGACATCTAATGAGTGGAATTCCCATGCTGGAGGATTAATGGTAAACAATGATTCATAGTAGTACTCTATTCATTAGTCTTCTTTCATATTTTTTAACCCTTTAACATTAATAAAAATTCACTAATAAGTTATCATTACCAAGATCAACAGTGATTCATTGACACACTATCGTTCTTGAGCCATTATTTCACTACTAATTGTGACTCGCTGATAAACAGCTAACAATGAGTCAGTGACTGTTAGATTAAAAATTTCTTCTTTATATGTTACTACATTTAAAATATTTTCTGCATTGAATGTCTACTACATGCCTTTTTGCCCAAAAAATATACTATATATTTGTTTCATGGTAGCTGTTTTAAAAAAAACTACACACTCGCTTCGCTGAAATTTTTTTCAGCACATGTCAATATAGTGCACATAAAAATCTGCTTGTGCCTCATTGCTGGAATTTGTAACTCACTAGTTTAAAGATAGTTCATTGTTAGAAACAATGTGTGGGGGTTCTTGCAGAATTATTTTATTTTTGAATTTGGTTTTTCTTGTTTCTTTAATGTGTTTTAGCATAAATATTTATACACAACAGAAAATCTTATTTTTCCCAATCTGTTAAAATTCTTACGCCCAATACACATTACACCCATGCGTTACATGAAACTGCTTGATCTTAATTGATACCCTTCCATAACCTAAATTATAATGCATGTTTTTTCCTTCAGGTCATGCTATAAATTAATTTTTGGGGAAAAAATATTCTTTTAATCATTAATGCGACCCTTTAATAAGTCATAAATCTACTAAACTGAAAATTTGTTTTGATCATTAACTATTAAATTGTTATTTTCAACACATCAATTCAACATTGCGGAAAAATTTGGGTATTTACTGTGGGGGATTGAATAGGGGTAAATTATTGTTTGATCATTATATTTCTTAAATGAATTCCCTTCAATTCCCAATCCATTAAAACATTTCGTCAAAAAATAAAAAAAAGTAATTAAATTGTATTAAAAAATTCTTACACAATTTTAGGTTGTATACTGTATTCAATTGAATATTGCCTAAGGATAATATATTCCTTGAAGTTAATATCTTCTTTGAATCTGAAATTGGAGTGGGTTAATAACTGATGGGTGAATTAACTTACTGATTTAATGAAATTGTTTTAGGAGCTATGATTGAGGGTGATATTGGTATTATTTTTGTGGAGTTGATATGGTGGAATTAAGAATAGAAAGATTTAATTTAATCTTAGGTGACAAATTTTTTATTAATTTATAAATGTAATCACCTTAGCTATACAATGTAAATGAGTGTCCTATGAATCATTTGAAACTAGAGTAATTTGGGCATTTGGGATCCCATGTTGAATTTATGAGACCCTAGATGGTGGGTGTGTTTCTATTAACTATATTCCCTCTGTAAAATTTGAATAATTTTACGTGCACAATGCTTAGCACAATGACACATGCTTGGGAAAAATTAAATAAAGTGTCTAGGGTCAAAATGAGTTCATTAAGGTGAAAAGAATAGTGAACACCAAATGAAGAAGGGGATAATGGATTAATATGGTAATCATTTAGGTTGTATCAATAATGTAATTATAATATGTATATGTATATAAATGTTTATATATTTTTTTGGCGCCTAGGAATGAGTCTATGTACAATGTTACTAGAATTATGTTCATAATTCCATATTTTTTAACTTTTTATCACGGATGGATAGAGTTCTTATATTTGAATTTAGATGAGTCATTGAGAATAATCATAAATGAAGTAGGGAATCTTCATTGATAGATGATTATTTTTTTCCTTGATTACCCTTGGAGTATTTGTTATAGGCATGTCATTATTAGAGAATTTTATTTCTAAATCCTAATGACACAATTGTTGTCCTATAGTTTAGTGTTATAATTTTAACATTTTGAGCTGAGGAATATATTCAAAAATTTTGGTCTTCATGGATAATAAATCATGAGATATTTTTGATGAAAATCAATATTTTAGTGTGGGGGATTTGATGTGGCCTTATTTTTTATACAATTTTCAACAATATTTTAATTAACTTTTAATGATTTAACTAATTATTTTTATACTTTTTATTAAATAAATGTACTTTTGTAATATTATAATTAAATTTATTAATTAATAAATTTCACTAAATAATTATTCAATTTTACCCTTTAAAATTGTTAAATTAATCTAACACATTTTTTATAATACAATTATTTCTTAATTAGTTGTGTTAATCTATTTACTTTTTAAATAATATGAAAAGTTTATTATTTAATCAACAATTAATTAAATTTGTACCAATGATACTTAGTTTTTAATTCAATATTTTATCTATTAATTTAGATTCATTCAAATAAATTGACTTTATTAATTTCTAGGTTTGATTATTTTGTAATGTTTTTAATAAGAAAAGAATTTATGTAATTTAATGTGTTTTTCATTGTAAGTATTCATTTAGTTATTTAATTAATAAATTTAGTTTTTTAATAATTAAAAGCTTAATTTTTTTTTACTGTATAAATTTTAAGTCATAAACATTTTATAGTATGTCGGTCTCACCGACATCCCTTGCATTAACTGTTCGTAGTACTAGATACCGACGCCCCCCTATTTTCTTAAACAACTATCGGTGAAACTTGAGTGACCAATGTTTTTCTTTTTCATTCACCTTTTATCCCTTTAATCAATTTATCTAAAAAAATTAAATTTATAATCATTGATTTTAATTCTTTTATCAATTTCAATTAACATTAATCTAGTTTGTTAATTTAACTATTTAATATTTTTTTATATTTATTTTTATTTTTATTAACAATTTCATTTTTATTAGTTAATTTATTTTAGTTTTAGTTTATGTGTATTATTGTTTTTTTAATTAGTTAATCAATTGTGTACATTAATTTATTTATGTCTTAGTTTTAGATATTGTTATTTAATTTAATTAATGATATAATTTTGTTTTAGATTTTATGGTGAGTCGCAGACAGATCCCTTGTAATTTTTCTAACTGTCGCTATCAGTCTCCCTTTCATACCCTTGCATCTAACTCCCTTCACACAGATCTTCAACCCTACCACAAATATTTACCCTCCCTTTCCCCTTTCGCCGCTATTATGCAAAGTCGTGGGGACGTGGTGAAGCCGCTGAAGCTCGGATTCAACCAACCTTCGCTGAAGAGCCCACTGATGGAGCCGCTGAAACCAAGGCCGAGCTTCGAGGAGGGTGTCACCACCCGATTCAAAGATCCACGTCTTGACATCCGACTAAGGATGAACCCGAGCATCTGTGCCACCGCTATGGTGATCCAAAACCACCATGATTGAAGTATTGTTTTCTACCGGTGTCACAGCACTGCCGTGAGTGGAGAGATGTCGATCCGCCAAGGGATGGTGTAACCGGAGATGGAGGATCACGTCATCGCAGCGGCTTGTTGCAGCACCCAAAAAGACAACCCTGGCGCCATTAAAAAAAATGCATGTGTGAGGTGTAGGAGTGAATGAAAAGATTAAGTCAATGGAAGTTGTTGGTGATGAGAAGTAGATGACAGAGCACATAAAGCAGACCACGTATTAGGAAAAAGGTGGGCTCATTCTAACATTTTAAGGGAGAAATCATTAGAGAGAGGATGCTCCGAGGAGTGTCCCGATAAGTGCGAAGAGCAGCATTGGAGTTTCTAGAGCCAACATCGATACATGAGCTTTATCTTAGTGGGAGGATCTATCTTACTCGTTTTAATGTATTGCTTTGTATTATTGTTGCTAAGTGAATATGATCATAGGTAAATTTCATTTGATCGGGTGTTTGGATTTCTTACTGGTGAATCATTCATTTTTCTTCATCTAATTTTCTTCCATCGCGAATCAGAAACATTCAGCAAGATTGAATCTAATTCTCATAGCATTAATTAAACATGCACCTTCATGGAATTAATTTTAATTCTATGATATTTTGGTAAAATATGTAATTGAGGCTATCATTTTGAAATGTAAAATTCAAAAACGAAAAAAACCTCCGGCGAGGCCGTTGCTATTGAAATATTTTAATCAATTTGATATATGTCACTTTTTGAAGTGTCTAACCTCATGAACTATAATACATTGGGTTAATTCTAAGGGTGGGGAATATTTAACCACTTTTTCTATGGTGTTAATTTAATCTAATGAAGAATCATTTTTATAATCAATATATTTCAATTCACCTGATATCACTTTTTGATCATTTATCACGACTCTTGTTTAAATTTTCTGTTATCTTTTGTTTCCACAAATACATTTAACAATTTCATTTTATAGGTATGTAAATATTAATTTACATAATTAGAGTCAATTGTTTTCAAGTCATCATAAAACAATATATAAAATAACATATAAATTAAAAAAGTGAAAATTGTTTCCCCACTACTAACAATAGTTGGGGTGGTTAAAAAACACTTAGAGTACTTCCCTGCTTTCACTATGGATTGATCCTGCTCCACTATGATAGTATATGTTTATAAATATAATTTTGGGGTCTATAAAGACCGTTAGTCTCATCTTTTAAGAAAAAGCAAGGGGCATATCTTATAATCCTTGTCAATTTTTCTTCATACGCAATGATAGGCTCATCTTCCTTCTTCTTAAGTATGAGGAACTCTCTTTCATTATTGAGATGGAGGGTTCAGGGAAAATATTAATTAAAAAAAATTCTAGATTTCATCCCAATCCATGAAATCAATTTCTTATTAGGATTTCTTATTCTTGATCAGTGTCCACCATAGATCAGCATCCCCAACAAAACAATTGACCGCATGTATGACTGTCTGTTCTTTTGAGAACGAGAGGACCAAGAATATCTTTTTAATGGAGTTATTCCATTACTCCATGGGAAGATAATTTGAATATCCACTAAACAAGGGAGGCCTTAACTGTATAAAATATTTGATGAAAACATTCTCTCTCCTTGGAGGTGGAGGGAATTCTATATGATTAAATTTATTATTCATAACATGATATATCTAAGCATGTACTATCATAATGTTTTTGGCACCCATTCCATTCATAATTTTCACACCATTAAGGAAATCATCACATTCCCTACTCCAATGATTGTTGGAATATGTTTTTCAATCTCCCACTATTAACTAAGACAAATGAATATCAGGTAGGGGTATTGAATACATAGATAATAAGTATAAAAATAGAAACATTAAACATTAAAGTTTAAAATAATAATGGAAAAGGGTATACAAATTTGATATTCCCTAGGATTCAATATAGTTTATCCTTGATCGGATTTTAACTTTTATTAAAATTCATTTTTTATTCCCTTAATAATATATTGTAATGTGTGTATGAATTTACCAAAGTATATCCCCTAGGAGTTTCAAAACTGGAGTGCATCAAGGACCATTTTTGTGCACCATTCCCCATTAAAGACTAGATCAATGTGGGTTTTTGATTATTATCCTCGATATATATTCTTTTTCCAAATTCACATCCACTTGTTCATATCCAAACATGGATGTATTTTCTTGTTAAAAAACTTACTCAATACATACCAAAATTTAGGAATGTTTTTTTATACATAGTCTCATACATAAGGTTTTTACTAAAGTTATCTATTATTTATCTTTAAAAGTAAATAGACCTTCCTCTGATTCCAAATATAGAAACCATTCACTTTTACAAAAATCATTTCATGATTTGAGGCATATTTAAATATAATTTTCCTTTCCAATGACTGTAAAGTCTAGTGCCTTGGAAGACTAGGTACATAAAACTGAAGACATGGGAATAAAAAAAACATTTCATTTTATAATCATCGTAAAGAGATCCTAAATTACATTATTCACAAACATCTTCATAGGAAATTTTGAGGATGTAATTATCAATGGGATGAGCTAAAACCCATTAAGGGAATAAACATAAGAATAGAGAATTAGCACAAGGATTATAAGGCAAGACATAATGTTGTAAAAAAAGGCATGAATCTTATAGAATAATAAAATATAAAAATGTGTTCATATAAAAATGGAGTCATAGTTATGCGGAAAAACATAAACCATTAATTTAGCATGATTCATGGCTCATTACCCATAGAGTATCACAAGTCAAGGTTAACAACCAAGACTGTTTGACATGGTAGCACAAGTCCAGGAAAACCTTCATGACCATTGCACATAATGTCTCATGAGACTCAACATTACCTAATTAATTGGAGCTCTACATGGGGACACCCATTATAACATGTTCAAGAATATTATTTATACATATATAATCACACATAATCAATCATACATAAACAAATAGGTTACCTATGGTAATAATTGGGTACCATAATCATGTCACAAATCATAAAATATGTGTGTATCATAAAAATGTCTATGAAAGAAAGGAATTAGATTAGTCATGAAAAAAAATTGGGTAGAATAAGAATATATCAGGAAATGTTATTCCACTAGAAGTAATAACGTGTAACAAGAGTTCCTAAAAACTCTATAATTATTACATTTTAGTGTAGTTGAAGGAATATATCAAAGGTTATTTGAAACATAATAGGGATTAATATATAATATAGAACTAGAAGTTAACAAAAATGTATATCATTATAAAAAAAACTTTTTTTGAAAAAATAATCATGGCATAAAAACAAAATATATTGTGTACATGAAAATGGGTAAATCTTTCTAGAAGATCCCTTACAATTGGCTTGCTTATCTAGATGATTTGAGGAGGGAATCATTTAATTCATGTATAGCCTTGAAATAAAATTAATAATGGATCTCCATAAATAATTTTGGGGAATATACATCATTTAGAATATGTTCATAAAAATAATAGATAATCAAATTTGGGTAAAAAGAAAGATAGAACAACCTGATGGAAAAATTGAGGTTTATGTAGAATCCCATACCCAATGTCCAAAGGTGTCCTTCACATGATCTTAATGTAAAAGATAATGATATTATATTCATTAATTAATCTTTCCAGAACATCTTATATAGTTAATTTGTTTACTATAATTGTATTAAGTCCGTTTATGGCCTTTTTGTGTGCTAAGAGGTTAAATTTCATTGTTTTTGGAGTGTTTGTTTCCTTGGATTTCATGATTGTTTTACTTATATGCATGTAAGTTGAGAATATTTGTCTAGAATTGGATTTATATGTTATTATTGGACATCTAGATTATTACATTATTATAAAATTAATTTGGTTATTTGGAGTGAATATGAATAATTAATGATAATTTTTTGGTTAATTAGTGATTTTTTATCACAACAAACACATTTTCTTTTATTACATAATATCATGTGTAAAAAAGATTCCAGAACCTTAGATAATTCATAATAAATATATAATATTATGGTTAAACCGTAAAAATGGTTTCATGACCAAAATTGAAGATGGTAAAAGATATTGAAAACCCTTCATCCTTAAATGTGATAAATTATCAAATCTCGGATAGTGTTTTCATTTCTAGTATAATAGAAGGGGAAAGGATATATGATGATTAATTATTACATATAACAAAAATAAATTATATGTATGTTACTGGAGTTATCACACCATTTTAATGAGGATAAGTGATGATTTAAATGAAAACAAAGTAACATGAAAGGAAAACAAAAAAAGAAAAGAGGAATTTACCACTTAAATATAACATCCTTCAAAGACTATTTAGATGACAGTTTTTGAATTTTTTATGTGACCAATAGATATTGTACATGGTAGAGGGTCATAGGGGGATATTTGAAAAGAATTTGAGTTGGTACTAACTTATTGTGGTGTGAGGAGTGCAGGTAAAAGGTTGTAGTATTTATAGTGGATGAGAGTATGGGTTTCCCATTATTTAAATCATTAGATTAATATTTTTACTCAATACTACGATTATTATTGATTCATGTGACCAAAAATAGTACATAGAGAATAATTTTCGAACCAATGTTCATTTAAAAGATCCATTTCTCATCAACGATGAAAAAGTTTAATTATTTATAATTTATCATAAATAAACATAATTTACTATTCACCAAAAATTCAAGTATTTTAGAAAATTCCCAAAAAAGCACCCAAACAATTTTTCGACATTTATAAATAAAAAATGAACTCCATTTTATGAAAATAGTTTTATAAATATGTGAATATTTTTTATTAATAACATAATTTACTTGAAATATATAAATTTTAAAATTAAAACTCATATTCTAACACTCTGAAAGATTAATTAAGGTATCCTGAAATTATCTTATAGTCATAAGTAATAAAAATAAATATTAATGAATACATTTTATGAATATAAAATATATTTTAATTTATTAATTTAATCATATAATTTCAATTAAATATAATCGACTTACAAAAAACACGAACACTAAATTAATAATTTTTAAAATATTTATTTACATACACTTGGATATAATTATATCATATTGACAATAATAATATGAATAAATTTTATTTATTCATTCATTGGAGAGGTTATTGGTACATTGGCTAGTTTACAGTTCGTTAGGGTCATATTACTACACCAAATTTCATGTTACTATTTCATTGGTATATGTTCCTTAACGTCTAGATATACCTTTTATGTCACTCATTATTCGTTTATATGGTTTGTATTGTGTTCAATGATTAATATTATGAGACTATAATATTATTCATAATTATAATATGGGAATTCCATTGATAAAACAATGGGTTATTACATTTTATCCTTGAAAATCAACTGACTACATATAAAATATTATTATTAATTATATAATATATTATTAATATTAATATTTTAATTTGACGTGATATTATATCAATAAAACCTAATGTATAAAAACACCCTTTTTGTGATAAAATAATTTTTTATTTATATTTTTTATTTTCAATCAATGTTAAAAAATATTTTTTTTAGTTTAAATTAATGATATTATATTTTAAATATAATACACATTCATATCATGATATTAATTTTTGTTAAGAATCAAAAGAAACATAGAATTTATTCTTCATTAATATCATATATAGAATCCACTATTATTTATTTTTATCCATTCTAGAGTCATTACTGAATTCATAGAACCTGAAAACATAACCCATCAATTCATTTTGAAAGGGAATCATCATCCATCTTCATATAAAAAAAGACATGGTCAGAAATCCCACTTCACATCATGAATAAAATCATCAAAAATGATTCTTAAATAATATAATAATTCCTAAAATTAGTGAAAAATCATCATGTTTGTAACACTATTTAATATAGTGCTATCATTTGGTTTAATATTTTGGATATCATTATACATTTAATGTTTTTCCATATTATAGAACGGAAGAATATATGGAAAAGTAACAAGAATATTAAAATTTTATTTGTAATATTTTCTCGTTTCCATTTATCTATAAGAATGATATCATCTATGTTCAAAATAAAAATCATGTACCTTAATGTGACACTTATGAGATTCGTCAAAAGGATGAATTACTCTCTTGAAATGTTCTTTACTCTTAGGTTGGGTGTGGATGAAAATTACAAAATCAAACTATATTTTTAAATGGATATTAATAATTGAAACATGAGTCTTATATATTATAATTTATTATTAATATTTTACAATTTATCTTCATATAAAATATTATATAGTATAAATGACATTTTCTAAAGTCCCCCAATCCTTATGAAATCACCAAAATAAAAATAATGTCTATTTTTTATAGATTTTAATAATATCTGAAATAAAACATATATCATCTTGTTTTATATTTCAGTAATCTCCAAAAGTATTAAATAAAACATTAAAATTATCAACAATGTAAAACTATCATTAAATATTATTCAAATATATAATGCATTATTCTCAAATGGGTTACACAATCTTCAATACTGGATTTTTTTAATAAGATCGAAACCAAAAATTTAAATTTCAAGGACATATCGGATAAATACTCTCCATTAATCTATGAAACAATGATCTTAAACAAAATTTCATCCACTAATTTATATTAATTATAATGACAATAAAAATTCTATGGTTTACATTTTTCAGAAAAATAATTTCCACAATCCAAAATAACTATGTATATATAATAAATGATATAAATAGGAACAAAGAGAAATGGCCTCGGATATTTTGGTTAACCTATAGAAATTCAAGAAGATATTATGCCAAAAATTATACTATCAAAAATTAAGAAATATAATATTTTTAAATAACTATCATTCATTCAATAAAAAACAAATTATATCAAACAATAAAATAGTATTTCAGGACTATGTCCATATATATAATTATATCACACTATGTACAAATTGATAAAATAAAGGAGTAGTGGAAAACCAAAGTCTAAAAATAATTATTATTGGGATGTGAACTAAACCCCAATTTATATCTTTAACTATTCAAATGATTCATTTTTATGTGACATTATTTGAATATATTCTATGTATTATTTGGATGAACTAAATTCCAGATTCAAAAATACTGGAACAAAATTTTCAATACTGCACAGTTATTTAATACGAATATAAATTTTATCTACATTGTCTTACATGATTCATGAATATATTTTGGAAAATATTGTTATCATAGATAATGATTATTCGGTACAAAGATTAAACATTTAAATATCTATGACATTTCTTCATCTGGATGTTTTGAGAAACATCTCATGATGCAGCTAAATATTCTAATTTTATGGAGATATAATTTAATGATGTTTTTTTGGGGACATTGAAAACATGTTTAAAATATCTATTTAATATGATATATTTCTTTTAAAATAAATTTTATATATTGAAAATCATGTGATAAATACAACCTCAAATCTAAATGAACTATAATATAGTAAACTATTATAATCTATCCACTAATTCGGGAATAATGAAATTTAATTATTAAATTATAAAAATATATTTTATCATTTATAAAACAAATTCATGGACTATAAATTTATTATAAATAAAATTAAAAACCTTTTGAATATAATAATATTTTTTCCTAAAAACTATTTTAATATGAGAATTTTGTTTTTATCTTAATAAATTAATTTCATCACTATTTTATAATCTATTTAGTGAAATTTACTGATTATATATTCAATTCAATGTTTAAAAATTCATAAAATATTTTCTTATTTATAATATTTAATAAAAAATCTATTTAACGATTGAAAAAATATTTTTTTGGAAATTTTGTTTCATTTGGTTTTGCAAACATATTTCAAAATGATTTTTTGTTCAAATTTATTATAGTTATTTTAAAAAAATTCGTTTTAAATAAAAATATAACAATACTATGATTATTTATTTTTATAAATTAATTGATAATAATATTTAATAAAGAATAGTGAAAAATAAAAGTTTTTATTAAAACTCTCTTTTCATTTATTTATTTTGGAAAAGGTATATTTTTTATCACAAATTTTTAAAATATAATATTTCAAATATATAATTATTAATCCTTTTTATTTAATTTGAGTCTACTTTTTTCATTCTTTGTTGAAAAATAAATTATAATTATGAAATATTTATCTTTTGAAAAATACTTTTATTTAAGATGTCGGTTTTAATTTAAAATTATATTCTAATAATTATACAAATTGAGTTTTATAAAAATTATTAAATATTTTTGGATAATAATAATAAATATTAATGAAAAATTTCAATGAAATTTTTTTACATAATTAATAATAATAACAGTAATAATATTTTTCCAAGGTTGTTGTTAAAATAAGATTACCAAGACGTAAAATTGATATATAACTGCTAAAATGACATAAATACATTACTAAATTAAATTTTTATCATATGTATACAACCATTTTCATATAATATTTGTTAATAGTTTATTTTAGATCCATTATTGTGTGTTTAATACATTAATATATTTTATTCATTTCAAAAATTCTAACAGTTTACTCTCCAAGACAAATAAATGGATGCCTCATATCCACTTTTACAAACACATAATGATCCTTTTTTATTAGAAAATAACAAACCATATACCATCCTTTCAACAATCCAAATTATCTGGTTTAACAGTTTCTATCACAAATCCATCATAGAAAGGCATTAAGTATAATATAATATTATTTTCCAAAGAAGTTGTATTGTTCCTAACCATGTGTTTTCGTTTTATTTCATATTATACCAATACAAAATATTTTTTAAGTAAGTTGAAATTTTAAAATAATTTTATTTATTATACTGAGAAATTTTTATTTTTATCTCACATCATATATCAATATCAACTTCTATAAAATAGAAAAAATTTATCATGTGTACATCAGACTATAGTTTTATGAATCGAGGTAATTAGTTTTTCATCACTAAACCTCTGGACTGGTTATAAAGATAGATTAAATATATATATATATATATATAATATTTATTAAATATTTACATTTTTATAATTATAATATCACTTTTACATTCTTACCTTCAATTTATTGGTAAACAATTATGTCTCACTTGTGTACGTGTGAACTACTACCTTCACGAATTGATGTGATTCATTTTTCATTTCAAATTATCATGGATGGAAATGATTTGGTATTTTAGAAATATATATTATTTTTATATTATAATAATCGTGTTTATATTTTATTTATTTTATATATTTATCGATTTCCATTCATAGAATAACAAAAATAAGGTTCATGTGTACCCATGACCTATTATCTCCAAGAATAGTGTAATTAATTTTTCTATCTACAAATATATTATATAACTCTAAATAAGAATATCATTAATATATTAAATATATTTTTTACTATTATTTTTAAAAATATGATATAACCACGATCAATATGTAGGCATAAAATCGACCATACAAAAACTAATTGAGAAAACAATATAGCAAGCAGAGAGAATATTAATTTTTGTAAAGAGGTGTTAATAAAAGGGTGGTAAAAGGTTATAAGTATATCATATATGGTATGATACATATATATCTTTGTGTCTGTGTCTGTGTTTATAGTTTTGAAAAATACATAAAATAATCCTATATTTAATGTTTAGTAGTTTCTAGCTTGTGTAAAGGAAATTAGACTCAAGTTAATGAATTTAGGTTAAAATAACATCATATACAATGATTTTTTATGATTATGTATATGATGGTGAGATTTGATGATATATCTCTTAAAATACATATGAAATAGATAAAAATAATTTTATTTTATGATATATCATGTTTAACATTCATTTTCTTCACTTTAATAATTCTTTAGGATAAGATACGTTTTTTTGAAAATCTAAATCCATTAACCTATTTGGTTGATAATATTTTTATTTCCACATAATTTTTTTATAAATTTATTTTAATAAATTATTTTATATTCTTTGATTAATTATTAAATAAATTATTACCCCTGATTCAATTTTCAAAAAATGGTATAAAATATATTTTCTTGTAGGTTTTTTCAAGGATGTATTTTTGATTTTTACAGAAAATGTGAAAGGAATTATTATCATAGAATATAAGACATGATTGAAATTTCCCACCATCATGACTTCACAATGATTTGAAGAATAATTTAACAGATTCCGTGGAAAATTTAAAAGGGAAAATTTTCATTAATAATTGATAAACTTTTTAAAGATATTTCAAAGTAAAAAAGGTTTTTTCTTATGAAATTTTACATTTGATCTTCTAAAATCATATTACAGCTTAGATAGAATCCTTTTTTGTTTACTAATATTCTCTAGGGATATTATTCAATGATATTATACTTATTATTTCTCTATATTTTTTTATGTTTATGATAAATAAATATTTATAAGACCTATTTATTTTCCTTGAGATATTCCATGATGAAATGATTCGGAAACATGTTTTTTTCTAGGGTAATAATTTGGTGAATGTTTTAATATATTATAATATATTTTCTTAAAAGACATAAATTATATATTGGATAGACCCCAGAATTATACACCACTATAATTAATTTGGTAAAAATAGTTATCTTCTGACTTATATATGAATATAATATAGATTGAACTGAGAATCTGGAAGGTATATCTCTTCTATGATAGACTTTGGATTAAAACACGACTACTATGATAGTTTGGGGAGTGAACAAATTCTGGTCTAATTATCTCAAAAGTACCATTTTACTACAAATGAAATGATTTTGTATGATTATGTGTATTCCAAAAACATATTACTAATTTTATTTTCATGCCCTCATGGATCATGTTCTTTGTTCATATTAAGATATATTCCATATAAAATTCTAGGATTTCCTCAGTGATCTAGTATTAATATATATGATATGATGGGTATGGTTTAAAAATATTATGCTCATGTTCTCATTACCATATTCTCGTGTTTTGTTTATGTGATAAATGATATCTCAATCGGTTACCCTTATTGAGCATCATATTTCACCTTTTATTATGTTTTCATTCCCAATGTTATAGAGGAAGGTACACAGTATGATATTTCTAAGAAGAGTTCTAGATATCAAGAAAATAGTTGGAGAGAATGTAGTTAATTTTTGAACCATTTGTTTATGTATCCATATTTAAAAATTCCATATAAATAATATATTATGACCAAGATCATCATGTTATTATATTGAATATTAAAATATTAATAAGTTAACATAATGTATAAAACATACAGGTCACTATACATGGTATTATTGTAAGTTTTAGTTACCTTTGTAAAAGAGGATTATAACACTTCTATAAATATCACCAGTAAAATCTTACATATAGGTGAATGATGTAAGTTATGTCTAATAAAAAATTGTGGTTCTCTAAGAAGAAATATCCATTAATGGATACTAAATGTTTATGTATATTTCTAAAAAATTATCATAGGGGTAATACCATCGAAAATTAAAGGTATATAATATCTCATCTATAATTGTATTACATAGTGGGTGTACCCCTGTTGTGCTTCTGGTTTGACACTCCTCGTAGATAGGCTTATGTTAATTCATAATTACATAATAAATCATTCTGAATGATTTGAATAGAAAATGAAAATGAATTTAAAAGGTTAAACAGAAGTTTTCACATATTGGAAATAATTTGTCATGATATAAATATCTTATATATTATTTTTAATGATAATGTGTTTTCCCTCAATAATAATTGTTTCCCACAAGTACATTTTCAGTTTTATTCGATGGACATTTATTGAAGGAAACATGCTAATGATGAATGTGGATGTTTATTAAATGATATTGCACCATATGAACCATATGTTACGTGTGATGTAATAAGAAACCTTCTTTATATTCTTACAAATCATTCTAGATATTTGAATCATTTTGATCATCGAAATGTGAAAAGAAGGGGACACCATTATTATATGTCCTTTTAAGGTAATATAAACCTTCATTCAGTGGTCCCATTTATATACTCAACACTGAGAAATGGATTAATTCAACTAAAAATTTACTTTATATTCTCCAGTGTTTTGAACATGAAAATTTTATTTTATTTGTGTTTTGTCTGGATAGAGATTCATGTCAATGGTGGTCTTTTCCCAAGAATATGAGGCTACCAATAAAAAGTAACTACTTGGATTGGTATGAGTTGAAAAGTTTTTTTTAAATAAGAACAATACACATGTTATTCCTATGGAAATTGAGAATAAATTAATTAAGCTAATGTAGAATTATGGTGAATCTGTTTATGCCTATGAGTAGAATTTTACATGACCTATGGCATATGATTCTATAATTATAATCCAACGTGAATATAAGGTTGACTGGTTATTCAGTAGTTTAAAAAAAATCTCATAATGGAGTTATCAATAAATGACATCAATATATATGAATAAATAATTTGATGTGCTATCTATTTGAAACTCGATATTGGTGTAACTGATCAATATCATTTTCTAAATAGGAAAGAAACTTTGAATTCAATGGATACTCTAAGATCCATGGAGATAGTATGATGATTATTCTTTTATTCTCAACATGTGGAAGGAAATTGAGAGAAATTATTATTATTGTGACATATAATTTCATTAGGATGTCATAGGAATTACATCATAAAAATATAATACTGATGTTATGTGAATACAATATTTAATTATGCGAATTGAGAGAATTCCTCACAAGAATGAACCACCCACATTCTGGTGATTAAAATTCAATTATTTTGTGAATTATGTTAACTGGTACTCAAATAAAAAGTCTATTGATGATGATCAGCATCAGAAACCTATTAATATGAGATAAAAAGGGAAATATCAATCTATTATAATTTTTGATGAGGGGTAAAATAATAATGGGGTGAAATGTGAATGTTCCATCCCCTCTAAAAATAGTATTTTTTGATTTTACTCTATATTTTCCAAATATTATATATATAAATTGTTTTTAGTGGTTATCAAAATCACATCTTAAAAATTAGATATTGAATTAGCTGTTAAAACCTCTAAATATATGATGTTCATATCTCAAGTATACAAATATTATGGAGTTATAGTTTTTTGGAAAAGGATTCTTGTAAATAAAATTATTAATCCTCTTGCTGAATTTTATTTTACTTTATTCATGTATTGGATTTTTATACATAAATAATACATTTCATTTTAAGGAAGTGACTCCACATTTGATATTATGAACTAACATATGATCATATATATATGAAACTACGTATATGTACATTATATGGATGTCATGACTATTGAATGGGTATTTAGTCAGATTTTAAAAGTGTTATTATGTCATTAGATTAGGGAGAAATCACACATCTATTATATGCCTATTGTTTTGGTGTTCTTAATGTATTTTCCAATGAGTTTCCAAGTTTTCCACTGAACTGGTATTCATTTCTTGATAAAACATATATTGGGTGACAAAAATTTTCTAAGACTAAAGGGAGAATATCATTGATTTATTTTCATCAATTAAAGAGAATGCGCTAGAAGAATCTATAAAATGTAGTTATTCAGCCACATGGTTCTCCTTTGAATTAACTCATTATTTTTGTTTAGAATATACATAGATCACTGGGATTCTATATTAATTATCAACAACCTAATAGGAAAATTATTATGAACAAGTAAAATTTACCCTATTATAATTACTTTATTAATAAACTTAATAGAGATCAATACTTTTATATGATAGATATTCAGTATTGTTGTCATCTATTGAGGTTTAATAAGTAAGATACACAGAAGATATTATTCCATCAATGGTATAGACACTATGAATTTATAATGACCCCTTTCATGTTGAGAAATAACCATTATATTCTATTTGATATAATCAATATAGACTCTAGAGAATAGCTTGATTTACCTATGATTGAAATTATCAAACAATTTATTATATATTCCTTGATAAATTAAAAGAATAAATATTAGTAACTGACTGTATGGAATACCAAAGTAAGGATATGTTATATTGAAAATTTATGGGGTTTGAATTTTTGAGTCAAAAAATTCATTTTTTTGGGTCATATAACCTCCTACAAGTTTATATTTGTGGATCCATCAATTTAGAATATATTTAATTCTTTACTACACTATACCATATTAATGTGAGTAATTGTTTTCACATTTTTAATAGATATATTCAATATTTTGTGTAGAATTGATCATGGATATCAAATACACTAAACAATTTAACTCAAAATGGAACAAAGATCCTTCATACAGATGAATGTGAGAAATATGTTAAAAAAATTTGAAGAGACAGTTATTGAGCACACATGATCTAACATTACTTGATAATGGAGATTGGTTTTCGATATTTAGTGATTAATAAATGAAGTTATTATTATGTGTTCTCAAGCTGAATGATATGTGGATAGATTATTACTCATGAAAATTGAATTTTCATGACATAATCTACACAATTCATTATTTGGATTTAGCTATTGGAATTACTGAATTAACGATGTGGAGGATTTATCATTTAGATGAAATATGTGATATACTTGCTGATAATAAATGATGAAAATTGATTGTCACATACAAAGAGTTGAATATTCACTAGAGTATATGGTTGGATATGATTAACTATTTAGAATGTTCAATTCAATACCACATTGGGATATCAAAAAAGATGGGAGAAACATTGAGAAAAAAGGATTATAATATATTTAATGACCCGGAAATTTCAATGAAATTTCATTTTTTTAAATACCATTGAATTTTTCGAGTCTGTGGCTTCAGAAGACACTTGATTTCGTGGCCTGGTGTGCCCGGAATCAATTTTTGATGAATTTTTCGGGTACGTTCAGTAAACGTACATACAAGTTTTTCTATTTTTTGAACTGGTGATCGGAATTTAAATCTGAGGAAACCAATGAACTCACAGCGCCGGTATTTTCTTCAGGGGACCTTTACCGCAGTTGCGTCTTATGCAGGTTGAGAGTTAATTTTTGGGGAAATTGGAAATAGTTAAATAAAATTGTTAGAATAAATTTATATATGAATGAAAGTTTTTTCCTCCCATGGGATGTTATTTGTGGGGCCCACACCCACCCAAATTCCCATGTGTGGACATTTGAGAGGTGGGGCCCACACGATCCCCAACCTTTCATCTCTCATAACTGTCTTCAAACCCCCCCCCCCCCCCTCCCCACTTAACTCACCTTAATTTAATTCTTTGACAACCCCTCTTATTTATGAAGACACTTACTCTCCCTTTCTCCCTCTTAAATGTTTGCCAACACAAGTTAATCAATGAATTATAACTCTTCAATTAATTAAATTACGTTATTTGAATTTTAAAATACTTGTGTGAATAAAATAATAGCTTAGATATTATTTAATTTTGGGCATTTGTTGTGTTGAGATTTTGGTGAGAGCTCGGGAGGAATAGAGAAGGGTGTTCTTCTCTCAAAGAAATAACACCACCCTCTTTGACGAAGAACGCCTCCGAAAAAGAAGTACTTTTTTCCTCGACGAGGAACGCTCTACGATTTGAAGAACGTGTAGTTTCAAAGGCCGTTTCCTCCTCGGACGCACCCCGACGTCCACGGAATCGACGACCTATCTCCGTGACGCCGTTCTCTGACACCATCTACTGCGGCGCTCATCTTCCACGACTCATGTAACGTCCCGAACCTGGGTGCCACGCAACGGGTGCCCCGAGCCCGGTTTTCCACATGACCTCAAGCACATTTCCCCAAACGCCATAGGCTGCTGACTAGTAGTGAGGGCCCAGGTCTTATAGTGGGGAAATTGTGTCCTCATTTGTCAAAGTGTAGCGCAGCGGAATGGAAATAAACATATAATAAATAGCGGAAGTAGTAAAACATACACAACTGAAATAACCAACAACAGTGGATATAACCAACAGTATATAAGTAATGGTGCTACATGTCTCAAATTCTAGGAAAAATAGCCAGAACATGTTATACATCAATACAGTACAAAAAAATACAGGGGACATCAAAACAAAGCCAAAACAGCTGGCAACGGCATCGCGAGACTAGGCTTGGTCCCATGCCCTCCTACTCCTCAGCAAAGGTCAGGTACCTATATAGGGACTCTTTCCCCTATCTACACCTGTAGAAACGTAATCTGTTTGGGCCGAAAAGCATGACCCAAACAGGGTGTGAGAAATATATCTTAGTAGGCACCCACCAAAGGCTCGTGCCCAACTGCGTGTAAGCATGCAACAACAGTGTGAAATAAAAAAATGCAATAAAGTAAGCAGTACTCAAAAGTAACTAATTACCAGTTATATAGAAATTTTATTATTTATTTAATCCATTAAATATTAGAAATCACCACAGTGAATTTCTAGGTAAACAGTCCACGTCCTCAGAAAAACAAAACCTTACCCGCAGGTAAGCAGAATCCAGCCCGCAGGTATAACCCTCAGGCGTAACAGAAATTTTGCCCTCAGGCGTAGGAAGTGTCGCCCTTAGGCACAGAAGTCAAGCCCTTAGGCACGAAAGGTTTCCCTCAGGTGAAATACTACAGCCCTCGGGCTAAATAGTGCACTGCCCTCAGCCTAATCACAACAACGCCCTTAGGCTAAACAGGTAACCAGTCCATGCCCAACATATCAAAATGCAGTAAACAAGCAATTACTCTCGAAGCAATTCTACAATTACTACAGTTATGACATACCCTTGGTTATCCTGGCCAAATTACTAAACAGTGAAACACACCCCGAGGGTGGTTCCGGATCCATGGAACGATCCCAAACAACATTTTATTGTCACAATTAAATACCTAATCAATTTTAGGCATTAAATATAGAAAAAACCTCAGCCACATGACACCCCAACATGGGTTCGTGGCACAAAAACACACAACAGTTGGAAAATAAACACAAAGCCACCTACCTTATACGCCAACGAACGTTATCCCCAAACGCTGCCTTCAGAAACGCCCAAGGATGGCATTGATCTGACGAAGAACAAAACCCATTCAAATGTAAATAACTTTCCCTCGGGAAAGATTTCGTAAGAACTGTATCGGGAGCGGAGAGGGCTTACCTGTGCGGTTCCAACGGGATCGTCCGAGGCGGAAACCGATTCCAGACAAACCCCCGGCGGATCATCAAAGGTACGACCGTCCTCCTTGGCTCCAAAATTGCTCAAATGCCTCCTCTACTAAATGAGGAGGCTAATGCCTGTTTTAAGCCGAAAAAACAAAGTACACGGCATGTACTTCTGAGTACATGGCCTGTAATTATTTCATTTAGTTGTTCCTCCCGCGGCACCGCCACACTGTTCATCCGTCGACATGAGTACACGACATGTACTCTAAAATACACGGCGTGTACTGTCGCCCAGCTGTCAGCTACTCCACTGCCTTACTGTTTAGCCCTATCGACTGACTACACAGCGTGTAAGTACCACTACACGGTGTGTAGTCGGTTCCTACACCCCTCATCGCCGGCATGGCTACACGCCTCGTGTACTCATCCCCACATGGCCAGAAGTACATGGCATGTGGAAAAAGTACACGGCGTGTAGTTCCAAAATTTAGGTTTTTTCACCATTTTCCATATTTTCTCAAAAACACTTATGGAAAAAGAAAAATAAGAAGCTCGTACCTCAAAAATAAGAACCGGGTTCTTACAAACTTCCCCCCTTATAGCAATTCATCCACGAATTGACCTTCCAAGGGTGGCGAAGAATAAGCTCCAAACAGCTCTGGCCACTGAGCACGTACGTCGGCCTCCTGCTCCCAGGTCTCGTCCTGCACTCGGCCATGCTGCCATAGCACCCGTATGAGAGGAACTGACCGGCCTCGGAGAACCTCCGTGCTCCTGTCAACGATACAGATCAGATTCTTTTCAAAGGATGCATCCTGCTGAAGCTCAACCTCCTCTGGCTAAAAGGTGTGAGATGGGTCTGAATGGTAGAGATGAAACTAAGACACGTGGAAGACATCGTGCATGGCCCGGTACCACTGCGGTAACTACAACTGATAGGAAACCAACCCGAATCTCTCCAGAATCTCAAATGGTCCAACATACCTCGGTGAAAGCTTACCCTGTCTCCTGATCTGTTTGTGTCCCAGCCTCGGCGAAACACGTAAGAAAACCTGATCCCCGACCATGAACTCCAAAGGCCGTCTGTGGCGATCAACATAAGATTTCTGATGAGACTGCGTGGTAACCACCTGCTTCCGAATCAACTGGACCAGCTCAGATGTCTCCTGCACGAGCTGTGGCCCCAGTAAAGCTGCCTCACCTGCCTCTAACAAGCACAAAGGTGATCGACATGGCCTACCATATAAATCCTCGTATGGTTTCATCTCAATAGTTTCCTGAAAACTGTTGTTATAGGGAAACTCGACTAAGGGTATATGCTTCTCCCAAGAGCCCCCAAAGTCTAGGATGCATGCGCGCAGCATGTCCTCTTGCACATGTATCGTCCGCTCTTACTGGCCATCTGTCTGAGGGTGGTATGATTTTCTTAGAAGAACCCGTGTACCCAGAGCCCTCTAAAAACTCTGCCAGAAACAAGATGTAAAGCGGGCATCCCTATCTGAAATGATAGAATGAGGGAACCCATGAAGACATACGATCTCTCAGATATACAACCTTCTAACCTCATCCACACCGAAGGTCTCCTTGATCAGTAAGAAGTGAGCTACCTTCATGAGTCTTTCCACAACAACCCACACGACATCATTGCCTCTAGGTGAACTTGGAAATCCCGTCATGAAATCCATCACGACGTCATCCCATTTCTACATTGGAATGGGCAACTGCTATAACAGCCCAGCTGGCCTCTGGTGCTCTGCCTTCACCTGCTGATAGGTGGAACACCTCGTAAGAAAACAAGCTATCTCTCTCTTCATACCCGGTCACCAGCACTGACGTCTCAAGTATTAGTACATCTTAGTAACCCCGGGATGAACTGCCCAAGCTGAAGCATGAAACTCCCACATTAGATTCTCGTGTATATCCCCTGGAACCCATACACATCCATCGAAACGCAAAACCGCACCATCACCTATCGTCCAATCGGGAGGAGGGTCCTCACTTGCCACTGACTCCCGTAGAACTAGTCCTTCTAAAACCGATAGTTATCTCACCCCCACTCTGTCCAGGAGGGTATATGTCACAGCTAAAGAGGAAATACAAGTATGCCCCTGACTATCTTCCACCTCCAAGTGCATCTCATAGAACAAATCCATGAGCTGCCACTCACCACTGGCCTCCTGCACTGCCTGTATCTGAGTCTTCTTGCTCAGTGCATCCGCTACTGCATTACCTTTACCAGGTGTATAGGAATGCTCAGAATCGAAGGACTGTAGGTACTCTACCCACCTTCGCTGCCTCTGATTCAGGTCACGCTGAGTAAATATATACTTGAGGCTTTTGTGGTCGGTGAAAACCACAAAATGCTCTACCAACAGATAGTGTCTCCAACAGTGCAACGCATGAACAACTGTAGCCAAATCAAGATCATGCGTCGGGTAATTCCTCTCATGTGTCCTGAACTGTCGTGACCCGTACGCAACGACTCGATCACACTGCATCAACACTACTCCCAGCCCAATCCCTAATGCATCACAGTAAACTATATAGCTCTTTCCCTGCTATGGGAGTATCAGGATCGGTGCTGATGTCAACCTTCCCTTCAGGTCCTGAAAAGCTGTCTCGCAAGCTTCTGACCAAACGAACATCACACCCTTCTTAGTCAGACCTGTCAACAGTGCTGCTAAGCAGGAGAAGTCCTATATAAAGCGTCTGTATTAACCATCCATCCCTAAGAAACTTCGTATATCGAACACGTTCTTAGGCTGCTCCCAAGAAACTACTACTCTCACCTTCTCTGGGTCTACTATAACTCCTGACTCTGAGATGATATGACCCAGTAAGTGAATCTAGTCTATCCAAAAGTGGCACTTCGAGAGCTTAGCATATAGTCGATGCTCTCTCAGTGTACTCAATACGATCTCAAGATGGGTGGCATGGTCGTGGTGAGTGTGAGAGTACACCAAGATGTCGTCCACGAATACCACCACAAAGGAATCAAGATACAGATGGAACACATGATTATTCAGAACCATGAAAATTGATGGTGCGTTCATCAGTCCGAACGGCATAACCGTATACTCATATAGACCATACCTACTCCTGAAAGCTGTGAGTGGTATATCTGATGGTCTAATGCACAGCTGATGATATCTGGATCTCAAGTCAATCTCTGAGAACACTCATGGTCCATGAAGCTGATCAAACAGATCATCTATCCTTGGCAAGGGATATCAGTTCTTAACCGTCAACTGGTTCAGCTTCTGATAATCCACAAAAAGTCTGAGGGTACCGTCCGCCTTCTTCGCAAAAGGACCGGAGAACCCCAAGGAGAAGTACTGGGTCGGATAAAACCCTTCATCTATAGCTCCTCTAACTGCCTCTTGATCTCCTGCAACTCAGGCGTGGACATCCTATAAGGAGGAATGGACACTGGTGCTTCTCCTGGCACAAGCTCAATAGAGAAATCCACCTCACGCACCATAGGTAGAGCCGAAAAGTCTTCCGGGAAGACATCCTTGAAACGATCAACAACTGGAGGGAAATACGTCTGACAAGTCCCCTGATCATCCAGATATAAGCTCGCTATCGGGGCTGTGACTCCACCTTGCCCATGATGCTCTGGTCCAACTCGACTCGCCTGAACATCCCATTCTCCCTTGTATAGAAACTCTCCGCCCTCTGGTGACGTGAAGCTCACCCAGCGATGATAGCAGTCTACAAAGGCTCGAAAGGGAACTAACCAGTCCATCCCAAGAATGACGTCATAGCTCGTCATCTCCAAGACATAGAGGTCCCAAAGGAAGTGACACCCACCAACCTCAATGGGGCACTCCTTGCACTGACGCACACCAACCGTCCTAGTCCCCAACGGAGTGTCTAGCATCAAGATATTAGAATAAGTAGAAACACAGAGCCCAAGGCTCTCTACTACGGGTAAAGATATGAAACTATGCATAACACCCATATAAAAAAGTACTGAAGACAATACAGAAGCTACTAGAATAGTACCTTTGACTGTAGAAGGTTCGGGATCCTGCTCCTACTGGGTCTGTTGCACTGCATATGCCTGTCCAGTGCCAAAGCCATCCGACACAGCCTGGCTACCCTGACCTGCCCCGCCCTGCTGCCTCAGCGATCTTGGTGTCTGGATACCACGGCCACAACCACCATCTCGGCCTGAACGCCCTGACATATTCCAGTTCCCTGACTGGTAAGAAGCCACTGGTCCTGCTCCCGCACGTGGAGTCCGCGCAGAACCCCTCTCACTAGCCACTGGTAGAAACTCCCTACAAAAACGCTGCATATGACCCATCTTGCCACAAGCTCGGCACTCCACTGGGTCTCATAGACACTGCAGCCTCTTGGGACCCTCTCTGCCATACTAGTAGCACCTGATCGGGCCACCTGAAGAAGCTGCTTGGCTGGTATTGCCACCCTGAGAGAAGTCCATCTGTCTCTTCCTCTTGCTAGTAGAAATAGTACCAGTAACTGGTGCTGAACCGCCCTGGCGCACACCACTAGATTCCTGCAGGTTCCTCTCTGTAATCAGTGCCTGATTCACAATCGCGTGTACAATAGGAAACCTGAAAACATTTACCAGCACTCGGATGTCATACCGAAGACCATCCTCAAAACGTCTGGCTCTCAACGCCTCATCACCCACCAGCACGGGTGCAAAGCACTGAAGCTCCGTAAAATGAGCAGAATAGTCCATCACTGACATAGCGCCCTGCTACAGATTCATGAACTCTCGAGCTCTATCTGCCCTCAGCATCTCGGGAAATAAGAAGTCATAGAAGACTGCCTAAAAATCATCCCATGCCATGTCCCTATGATGCTCTGACTGGGTGGTAACATCCCACCACCTCTTGGCGGAATCACACAGAATGTAAATCGCAAGCTTGACCCTCCTCCCTGGAGGCGTCTCAAGATGCTCGAAAATAGTCTTCATCGATCCTAGCCAAGACTCCACAGCCTGTGGTCTGCCATCCCCTGAAAACATAGGCGGACTCCGCTGCTGAAAGATACGTTTCAACTCGGCCATAGATGTGGCAGCCTGCGGTGCTCCCTGAAAGGTCTGCATGAACCGCATTAAGCCTTCACGGAACTACGCCTCCGCACCTGTGTCCGGTATAGAAGTTGGCGCCACATCTGGCTGTGCTGGAATATCCACTGGTAGCCCATGGCTTACCATCTCCGGAGTATAATCGTCGCCGCTCTCCTGGCGAACAACTCGTAGTCGTCTAGGCGGCATGACACTACAAGGTCAAAAGCACGCCTCAGATTTAAGATTATTAAGACTAAAACGAAGGAACCACAAGGGAACATGAGGAAGATGGAATTTCAAAATTTGCAAAACAAGACTACACGGCGTGTACTTGACTTCCCTTCCCTTTCCCGGGTCCTTCTATACGGCTAAGCCACACGGATTCCATCGAACAAAACTACACGGCATGTACGATGTTATTTTCCAAATGCATGTGTCGTCTGTGACATGGCCGACTACTCGGCTTGACACTACACGATGTGTTTCACCCACACACAGTGTGTACACCACCCTGTTTCCCAGACACATGGCTAACTCCACACGGTCTGTCCTCAGACAAGACTACACGGCGTGTCCCACAGTTACACGGCGTGTTAAGGGAGAGGCGACACCGGCCCGTGTTGTTAGTTACACGGCCGAGTCCCCAGGTCACACTACACGGCGTGTCTATTATTGACACGGCGTGTTCAATAATGGATTTCACCAACCCGTGTTGTTAGTTACACGACCAGACTCCGGGTCACACTACACGGCGTGTCCATTCGGAACACGGTGTGTTTTAACCAAGCCTTGCCCTACCCCGTGTCGCCACCCACACGGTTTGTGACACGGGAAGAGACAGCACGACGTGTACTCATGGTACATGGCGTGTACTCAAAAAGTTCATTTTTCTTCCCGAACAGAAGAACATACAGGGCATGTATAAAAGAATACTACACAGTGTGTATACTGGGTTTCCAGACAGTATGCCTCAGAAACTTCCCCGGAACCCAGAAAATACTGAAACTAACACCTAAGTGTCAAATTCTGACCCGTGGGGGCCCATACTCCTCACGAATCAAATTTTGACATCTTATATGTGTTATAACCAATAACCAGTCAATGATCCACCAAATTCTGGTCAATGGGGGCCCATACTCCCCAAAAACCAAAGTTTGGCATCCATTCTATAAACAAGCTCAAACAAAAATACCATATCACATGGCAGGTATTTATCAAGCAGCTATCACAAAAACATGCTTTATTAGCACAACAACTATCACAACAACATGAAAATTATAATGCACATACATGGCATGGAAACTATGCATGGAATGTGATATCTAGCATGTGCCTACATGATGCATGTGATGGAATACTGTCATCTCATCGGGTTGCAACTAAATGGAACCCATAGATAAAATATAAACTGCACAATATCAAAGTCCGTCACCCAATGGTGAAAACATATCAACTGTAAAATTGCAAAATCAAAAGAATGCAAAATATGAGGTACACTGGCTTTTCCCTGTACAAAGGTTAGCTACGCCCGGGTACAGCTTATTACCAACTACCGTTCGTCCTATCCCTGACTACGGCTCCAAATAGTAAGTCAAAGAAAAGAACCCCCTATGATACCACTTTGTAAAATCCCGGACTCAGGTGCCAAACAACGGGTGCCCCAAGCCCGGTTCGCCACGTGACCTCAAGCGCATTTCCCCAAACGCTTGAGGTTGTCGACTAGCAGCGAGGGCCCAGGTATGATAGTGGGGAAACTATGCCCTCATTTGTCAAAGTGTAGCGCAGTAGAATAGAAATAAACATACAACAAACAGCGGAAGCAGTAAAACATAAACAACTGAAATAACCATCAGTAGTGGATATAACCAACAGTATATAAGTATTGATGCTACATGTCTCAAATTCTAAGAAAAACAGCCAGAACATGTTATACATCAATACCGTACAACAAAATACAGGGTACAGCAAAACAAAGCCAAAACAGCTAGGAGCGGCATCACGAGCCTAGGCTCGGTCCCATGCCCTCCTACTCCTCAGCAACGGTCAAGTACCTATATAGGGACTCTTTCCCCTATCTACACCTGCAGAAACATAATTTGTTTGGGCCGAAAAGCATGACCCAAATATGGTGTGAGAAATATATCTTATTAGGCACCCACCAAAGGCCCGTGTCCAACTGCGTGTAAGCATGCAACAACAGTGTGCAATAGAAAAATACAATAAAGTAAGTAGTACTCAAATGTAACTAATTACCAGTTATATTTCCATTTTATTATTTATTTAATCCATTAAATATTATAAATCACCATAGTGCATTTCTAGGTAAACAGTCTACGTCATCAGACAAACAAAACCTTACCCTCAGGTAAGCATAATCTAACCCACAGGTATAGCCCTCTAGCATAACAGAAATTTTTCCCTCAGGCGTAGGAAGTGTCGCCCTTAGGAACAGAAGTCAAACCCTCAGGCACGAAAGGTTACCCCCCGGCGAAATACTACAGCCCTCGAGCTAAATAGTGTAGTGCCCTTAGGATAATCACAACAACACCCTCAGGCTAAACAGGTAACCAGGCCATGCCCAACATATCAAAATGCAGTAAACAAGCAATTCCTCTCGAAGCAATTCTACAATTACTACATTTAAGGCATACCCTTGGGTATCCTGGCCAAACGGCTAAACAGTGAAACACACACCGGGGGTGGTTCCGGATCCAAGAAACGATCCCAACCAGCATTTTATTATCACAATTAAATACCTAATCAATTTTAGGCATTAAATACAGCAACGACCTCAACCACATGACACCCCAACATGGGTTTGTGGCACAAAAACGCACAAAAACACACGACAGTTGGAAAATAAAAACAAACCCACCTACCTTATACGCCAATGAATGTTATCCCCGAACACCGCCTTCAGAAATGCCCAATAATGGCGTAGATCTGACGAAGAACAGAACCCATTCAAATATAAATTACTTTCCCTCGGGAAAGAATTGGTAAGAAAGGTACCAGGAGAGGAGAGGTCTTACCCGTGCAGTTCCAACGGGATCGTCCGAGGTGGAAACTGATTCCAGACGAACCCCTGACAGATCTTCAAAGGTCTGATCGTCCTCCTTGGCTCCAAATTGGCTCAAATGACTCCTCTGCCAAATGAGGAGGCTACTATCTGTTTTAATCCGAAAAAACAAAGTACACGTCGTGTACTTCTGAGTACAAGACATTCACTTCTTTCATTTAGCTGTTTCTCTGGCGGCACCACCACACTGTTCATCCGTCGACATGAGTACACGACATGTACTCTAAAGTACACGGCATGTACTGTTGCCCAGCAGTCGGCTGCTCCACCGCCTTACTCTTTAGGAATGCAGACTGACTACACGGCATGTAAGTACCACTACACGGCGTGTAGTCGGTTCCTACACCCCTCGTCGCTGGCATGGCTACACACCCCATGTACTCATCCTCACATGGCCATAAGTACACGGCGTGTAGTTCCAAAATTTAGGTTTTTCCCCATTTTCCATATTTTCTTAAAAACACTTAAGGAAAAGGAAAAAGAAGAAGCTCGTACCTCAAAAATAAGAACCGAGTTCTTACAAACTTCCCCACTTATAGCAATTCATCCCAAAATTGCCCTTCCAAGGGTGTCGAAGAATAAGATCAAAATAGCTCTGGACACTGAGCACGTACGCCAGCCTCCCGCTCCCAGGTCTTGTCTTGCAGTCGGCCATGCTGTCATAGCACCCGTACGAGAGGAACTGACCGGCCTCGAAGAAACTTCGCGCTCCTGTCAACGATACAGATCGGATGCTCCTCAAAGGATTCATCCTGCTGAAGCTCAACCCCCTCTGGCTGAAAGGTGTGAGATGGTTTTGAATGGTAGCAATGCAACTGAGACACATGGAAGATGTCGTCCATGGCACGGTACCACTGCGGTAACTGCAGCCGATAGGCAACCAGCCTGACTCTCTCCAGAATCTCAAATGGTCCCACATACCTCGGTGAACACTTACCCTATCTCCTGATCCGTTTGTGTCCCAGCCTCGGCGAAACACGTAAGAAAACATGATCCCTGACCATGAACTCCAAAGGTCATCTGTGGCGATCAGCATAAGACTCCTGACGAGACTGCGCAGTAGCCATCCGCCTCTGAACTAACTGGACCTGCTAAGATGTCTCCTTCACAAGCTGTGGACCCAGTAAAGCTGCATCAACTGTCTCTAACCAACACAAATGTGATCAGCATGACCTACCATATAAATCCTCGTATGGTGTCATCTCAATACTTTCATGAAAACTATTGTTATAGGCGAACTCGACTAAGGGTATATGCTTCTCCCAAGAGCCCCCAAAGTCTAGGACGCATGCGCTCATCATGTCCTCTGGCACCTGTATCGTCATCTCTGACTAGCCATATGTCTGAGGGTGTTATGCTATGCTCAGAAGCACCTGTGTACCCAGAGCCCTCTGAAAACTCTGCCAGAAACAAGACGTAAAGTGGGGGAAGATTTCAGGCAGTCTTCGAGGTAGGGGTTGTTTTGTATATTTTCATATGTGTGATTTGTACCCTCAAGAATGGGTGTTCCTTTATGATGAATTATGGTTTGAGCATCTAACCCAGAGGGAACGAGCAAATGAACTAGACTGGACCCTTCGCTGGTTGTTAGTTTGTGCGCGGGATGACGGGCGATGATGAAGCGGGGCCACAACAGTGGTTTGGAGCCTTCGATGTAATTTCTGGGACCCGGAAAAGCCGTAGGCGTAGACAGAAGCTAAAACGGACCACCAGAATGACTCTGGTGGCCTGCAGAAGATTCCAGTGGTGCGGGTCGCCAGCGACTGGAGGCGGCGGTCGGCGTCGTCCAGCCGCCTGGAGGCAGCGATGCCCCAGTGCACCTCTAGTGGAAGAACTGTTGTTCCAACAACTGCGGTGGTGGTGGGAAGGATCTCGCTCCGTGCGGGATCCGACCGACAAGGCGGCCCCACGGGCCGCCGTTACTCAAAACAGGGGAGCCCCCCCCCCCCCACTCGGAAGGGCTGGCCGAGCCGTGGCCAGCCGCGAGCTTGGCCATGCCAGGTGCGGGCCGGGCAGAGACAGCAGATCCGGATTGTGCCCAGCCGGGCTGGCTCGGTTTGGGCTGACCTAGGGAGGGTTGGGTCGGGGCAGACCAGACCCAGACCCCCTTTTCGGACCATTTTCTGCCATTCGCCCATAACTTGAGATACGTAACTCCGATCAACGCTACATCAGTTGCGTCATATTCCTTGGATCGAGATGTTCATTTGGGTATATTACACTCAAGGTTTCAGCGAAGTTTGGGTATGGCCGAGTTGGTTCGAACCTTAAACCAACCGGGCCCTCGGAGCAGAAACACTTATAAAATAAGGATCGGACGTCTGATTGACGTTCCGTCAACTAAGTTGGATTCATCTTGATGAGATGGTTTTTTTGGCATACTCCATTTGAGGTTTAGAAGAATTTGGAGTATGGCTAGGTTCGATTGTACCCGAAATCCAATCGGGCCCCTGGAACGGAAAGACTAATAACACACAGATTGGGCGTTCGATAAAAGCGTTGTCTATTGCGTTGTGACCCCTATGATGAGGCGGTCCTTTGAGATATTTCCATGTGAGTTTACGTGACACTTGGAGTATCGACCAGTAGCTCGGGGAGTGAATCCTCCCGGAGACGAGCATACGGAGTTCAGAGACCTAGTAGCTGGCTGAGACTTGACGACAACTGATCGATCGACTCGGAGTGATTCTGATGGCCCAGTGGGGTGTGCTTGGTTGTAGCAGCAGACCCACGGAAGAGGTGCACTTGGTTGTAGCGGCAGATCTCCAGTACTCGACAGAAGGATTACCTCTGTAGGCTATGAGGGGTGCGCTTGGTTGTAGCGGCAGACCCACGGTGGGGAATCGCTACTGTGTTGGGGCGACAGACCCGCGGTACTCAACAGAGGAGAAGTACCTCAGCTGTCTAAGGTTAGTGATCAGTGCCTCGAAGTCGTGACATGATCACTATAATTGATAGAGGAGGAGCTCTCCAGCAGTTGTGGTTTCGATAATGAAAATCCTGGTTTGGGCTGAGTCAATGACCTTTGTGTTTTCCTCATGATTGAGATGGGTTACTTGATAACTTAGGTATATGTATGGGAATATAACTATGTAAAGGTCATCTGTCGGGATCTCTCTTTGTGGTTTATCCTAGTTGGATTTTGTGAGACCTTGAGGGTCTCTAAGTCCCTACTGAGTATCGTTATACTTACCCATGCACGGGCTATGCCCGCACCTCATTGTGTTGGATGCAGACGACAGACTGCGCTAACCGAGGTAGAGTGTATGGTGACTGGACGGTACCCAGAGGTGGACACTCAGTGTGACGACACACGGAGCGGACCGATAGATGCAGAGTGCTGAGGAGGACATTTGTACCTACCCTTCAGGTAGGAACCCGTAGGACAATCAAGGAGTTGCTTCATCATTAAGTTGTTGTCTTTTCAGTTGTACTTTTCTTTCAGTTGTAGTTATACCTTTCTGTTGGGCTTGTATTTTCATCCCCTTTGTAACTTCAGCACACTTGTTATACTTTTTTACTTAGTGTTTGCTTCTTCGTGTTCTCTAGTTGTGTGAGTTTACATTTTATAAAGGAAATTCCTTCCCAGTTATAGGGATTTACACCTTTGGTGCTAGTCGCCAGCCCCTGGCCTATGGAAGGCTGGCTTAGGGCAGTTACGACATGGGCCCCGGGGGATGGGTCGTGACAAATTGGTATCAAAGGAGTCTGTTCTACCACAAAATGTAGGACTATGATCTCTCTTTTCTGTGAAGAAATAGTGTTAAGGAAAATGAGTGTGGTTCTCAGTTTAGGGAGTCCAGTGTTGGTGTGGTGGGCGACGTATCCATACACCAGGAACCTGGCTTTTGATTTCCGACTCAGTGAATGAAAACACTGATTGTGTGTGTGTTTCCAAAAGTTTTCTTTAAGTCATCTCAAAACAGGTCAGGTCACAAGGTATAGTATTTTGACCATGTCACATATGTTTCTTTCAGGATGCCTCCCCACGGATGACCAGCTAGAGCCCCGAGAGTGGTGCGTACTGACAGGACACCGAGCGATGAGGTCTCAGTATAGGGCCCTCTTCCAGTTGAGGCACCATTGGCTGCACCAGCGTTCATACAACCCGTTGGGCCACCGATGCCACCAGCCCTAGCAGTAGGCGATGTACGGTGCTTGAGCGCGCTGCATGAGTTTCAGTGCCAAAGGCCACCCAGGATCTGGGGAGAGACAGACCCATAGGCGGCTGAGGATTGGCTGGAAGCTATAGTGAGAGTCTTCAGGCTAGTAGGGACGCCAGCAGAATTTTGTGTGATCCTTGCTGCCAGCCTCCTTCAGGCAGCAGTAGGTAGATAGTGGATCCTGACGCTCCAGATGCATGACGAGGTGACACTTCTATGGGAAGACTTCAAGAGCCTGTTCCGGGTGGAGTTTGTACCATCCACCCTTCGAGCAGTGCGTATACAGGAGCTACTACATCTTCAGCATGGTAGTATGGATGTGGCGCAGTACTCAACTAGGTTCACCGACCTCTCGCGCTACTCCATTGATATGGTACGAGACCCATTTGTCAGGGCCCGGACCTTTGAGCGGGGACTCAGGCAAGAGATTAGAGCTTCAGTTGTCTCCCACAGCATCCCAACACAGACGGGGATGTTGGACTGAGCCCTCTTAGTAGAGAGTTTCCTTGCTGAGCAGTCTCTAGTAGTGGGACCCGCCACTATCCAGCATGTAGCAGATTCTTCTGCAGCTGGTAGTAGACAGATGACGCAGAGGTTCAAGAGGACCTGACTTACAGGTGGTCGACCGCACGATTCAAGATCGTGTGTGCAATGAACCCGGGGTGGAGAATGACTTACCAGGAGTGGATAGTGTTACTCCTGCGGTGGGCTTGGTCACATGGAACGTGACTGTTCGACCCACTATATAGATGATCAGTAGATAGGTGAAGGACCTCCCAGGCCAAGGCAGAGGTTCGATCGAGATGGACCTCAAGGAGCAGGAGACCGAGGCAGAGGAATTGGCCATGCAGCTGGAGGTGGACGACGCTTCTAGGCATTGCCACCACCACCACTAGGAGGTCCCACCCGACCGTAGGGAACGTGTGGAAATAAGAGACCACAGCTTCTGTCAGCTGAAGCATATGACTATGGAGCTCTTGAAGTAGGTGGATAGGAGCGGGACTAGTTCCAGGCATGGAGGCCTTTGTTCTTGGTGCTTCTAGTCTTCCATGTAGTTGTTGGTAATGGTTGTTATGTGTCTTTGTACTTTGATCTGCAGTAATAAAAGACAATTTTCTTTTTGATGTTTTCCTTTTTTTCCTTTTGTGTGGTTAATACTAAGAGTTTCCAGTTTAAACTGTTTACTTGACCCTCCCTTTCTAGATTTCTACTGGAGGAGACCTAGTAACCACACACTGATGCCGACAGTGTGACTCAATCCTTGGAGACGAGAGTAACAGTTGGATAGCATCGAGGCCTTATGACATTTTCCATGGTATGAATTAGTATCATTCATGCCATGATTGACTGTATTAGTCAATGGGCATGGTTTAGCTAGGGGATGAGATCGGGTTTCTCATTTCAGCAAAGGAGAAATCTTAGCAGCTCTTACATATCATAGGCGAAGAAGGGTGATCGTCGACCGACTTACCAAGTTGGCCAACTTCCTACCAACCAAAAATGGTACGAGAAATGACGGATAAGGTGAATATTATTGAGGAACGGATGAAGACTACACAAAGTAGACAGAATTCTTATGCAGATAGGATACGGAGATCACTGGAGTTCGAGGATGGTGGCCACGTCTTTATATGTGTCTCACCTCGACGAGGTCTACGACGATTTTGCTGAGGCGACAAGTAATCTCCGAGGTTCATTGGACCTTTCCAGGTCCTCAGTAGTGTAGGGGAGGTGGCTTACCACTTGGCTCTTCCAATTAAGTTGCACCGGGTGCATGATGTCTTTCACATATCTCAGTTGAGGGGATATGTTCACGACCCTTCACACATCATCGACCACAGGGAGCTGGACATCGATGACGGGGAGACTTTCACGGAGGTTCCGGTAGAGATTGAGGATCAACAGGAGCGAGTCCTACGAGGACGGTCGATTCCTCTAGTGCGCTTTAACTGGCTGCATGGGAACCTCCAGGAGAGCACATGGGAGCGAGAGGCTCAGATGCATGCTCAGCACCTATTTTGTTTTCACTAGTGTTTGTTGAAGCTTTATGGGGGGTGTAAATCCCTGACGTGGGAGTAATGTAAAGACCCGGAAATTTCAAGGAATTTTTTTTCTTAAATGCCTTGGATTTTTACGAGTCTGTGGCTTCTGACAGAACATTATTCTAAGGCCCGATGTGTCCGGAATCAATTTCTGATGTTTTCTTTGGGTACGTTCAGTAAACGTACATACGAGTTTGTCTATCTTTTGAACCGATGCTCAAAATTGAAATCTGAGGACACCGATGAACTCACAACACCGATATTTTCTTAAGGATACCATTACTATAGTTTCATCTTATGTGGGTTGAGAGTTGATTTTTGGGGAAATCAGAAATATTTAAATAAAACTTTTAGAAAAAATTTATATATCTATGGAAGTTATTTCCTCCAATGGGAAGTTATTGGGGGAGCCACACCCACCCAACTTCCCATGTGTGGATATTTGAGAGGTGGGGCCCACACTAGCCCCAACCTTTCATCTCCCATAACTCTCTTCAAACCCCCACTTAACTCACCTTAATTTAATTCTTTGACAACCCCTCTTATTTATGAGGACTCTTCCTCTCCCTCTCTCCCTCTTAAATGTTTTCAAACACAAGTTAATCAATTAATTCCAACTCTTCAATTAATTAAATTAAGTTGTTTGAATTTTGAAATACATTTGTGAATAAAATAATAGCTTAGATATTATTTTATTTTTGGCATTTTTGGGTCGAAATTTTGGTGAGAGCTCTAGAGGAATAGGAAAGGGTGTTCTTCTCTCAAAGAAAGAACACCACCCTCTTCGAAGAAGAACGCCTCCGACAAAGAAGGACTTTCTCCCTCGACGAGGAACACTCTACGATTCGAAGAACATGTATTCTCCAACGTCGTTTCCTCCTCAGACAAACCCCGGCGTCTACAGAATCGACGACTGATCTCCACGACGCCGTTCTCCGACGCCATCTACCGTGACGCTCGTCTTCCGCTGATCGACGAAGTGCGACGTCATTAATCGAGGTAGGGGGTTGTTTTTTTATATTTTCATATGTGTGATTTGTACCCTCAGGCATGGGCGTTCTTTTAGGATGAATTATGGTTTAAAACTCTAACGCGGAGGGCACAGGCTGACGAACAAGTTCGGACCCTCCGCTGGTTGTTCGTTTGTGTACGGGATGATGGGCGATGATGAAACGGGGCCGCAACGGCGATTTGGAGCCTTCACAGTAATGTTCGGGTCCTGAGAGATCCGTAGGCGGAGACGGAAGCTAAAACGGACCACTGGAATGACTCTAGGGGCATGCGGAAGATTCTGACGGTGCGGGTCACCGGTGCAGCGGCACCGGTGACCGGCGCCGGCCGACGGCCTGGAGGCGGGGGAGCCCTAGTGCGCCGCCGGTGGAAGAACTGCCGCGGAAACGACCGTAGAGGTGCTGGGAAGGATCCCGCGCCACGCGGGATCCGAGAGACAAGGCGGTGCCAGGCGCCGCCGTTACTCCAAACAGGGACCCCCCCCCCCCACCCCCCCGCTCGGCCAGGCTGCCCGAGACGCAGCCTTCCACGGGCCGGGCCACGCCCTACCATTCCAAACTCGGACCCAGGTCAGGTCGGCGCAGTTCGGGCCGACCCAGGGTGGGTTGGGCCGGGTGGGATCGGGCCCAGACCCCCTTTTCAGACCGTTTTCGTTCATTCTCCCATAACATGATCTACGTACCTCTGATTGACACACTGTCAGTTGCTTAGGATTCCTCCAATCGAGATGGTCATTTCAGAATATTACACTCAAGGGTTCAGTGAAGTTTGGGTATGGCTGGGTTGGTTCGAACCTAAAACCAACCGGGCCCTCGGAGTGGAAACACTTATAACATAAGGACCGGACGTCCGATTGACGTGTCGTCAACTGCGTTGGATCCTCTTGATGAGACGGTTCTTTTGGCATACTCCATTTGAGGTTTGGATGATGTTGGAATATGTCCAGGTGGGATTGTACCCGAAATCCAACCGGGCCCCTGGAACAGAAAGGCTAATAACTCATAGACCGGATGTCCGATTGACGTGCCGTCTGTTGCCTTGAGATCCCTATGATGAGGCTGTCCTTTGAGATACTTCCACTTGAGATTACATGACACATGGAGTATAGACCAATAGCTCATGGAGCGGATCCTACTCGAGATGAGCATATGGAGTTCAGAGACCTAGTAGCTAGATGAGACTTGATGACTGTTGATCGATCGACTCGAAGTGATTCGGATGTCCCAGTGGGGTGCGCTTGGTTGTAGAAGAAGACCCACGGCGGAGGAGCGCTTGGTTGTAGCGGCAGACCCATGGTACTCGACAGAAGGAGTACCTCTGTAGGCTATGAGGGGGTGCGCTTGGTTGTAGCAGCAAACCCATGGTGGGGAATCGCTACTGTGTTGGGGCGATAGACCCGTGATACTCGACAGAGGAGGAGTACCTCGTCAGTCTAAGGTTAGTGAGTAGCACCTCGGAGTCGTGACAAGATCACTATACTCGATAGAGGAGGAGATCTCCAGCAGTTGTGGTTTCGATAATGAAAATTTTGATTTGAGCTGAGTCAATGACCTTTGTGTTTTCCTGATGATTGAGATGGGTAACTTGAAAACTTAGGTATATGTATGGGCATATACCTAAGTAAAGTTTATCTATTGAGATATTTATTTGTCGTTTATCCAAGTTGGATTTTATGAGACCTTGAGGGTCTTGGGGTCCCTACTGAGTATCGTTATACTCACTGCTGCATGGGCTATGCCCGCACCTCGTTGTGGTGGATGCAGATGACAGGCAGTGCTGACAGAGGTAGAGTGTATGAGGACTGGACGGTACCCTGATGTGGACACTCAGCCTGACAACACATAGAGCAGATGGATTGACGCGGAGTGCTGAGGAGGACATATGTACCTACCCTTCAGGTAGGAACCCGGAGGACGATCCAGGAGCTGCATCATCATTCTTCTATTGCCTTTTCAGTTGTACTTTTCTTTCAGTTGTAGCTATACCTTTATATTGGGCTTGTATTTCCGGCCCCTTTGTACTTTCAGCACACTTGTTATACTGCTTTACTTAGTGTTTTCTTCCACTTGTTCACTGTTTGTGTGAGTTTATGTTTTATAAATGCAATCCCTTCCCAGTTATAGAGATTTATGCCTTTGGTGCTAGTCTCCAGCCCCTGGCCTACGGAAGGCGGACTTGGGGTAATTATGACACAGGCCCTGGGGGACAGGTCGTGACAATATATATCTATGATGAGGATTGAAAAATATCAAATATTTCTAGATTTAAAAATGATGAATATCGAAATATTTATGGATGGGGAAAAACATTATATTTCTCAAATGAGTGTTCAACTATCTATAAAGGGAAATATTAATGATGTTTATAATGAAGTTGTAGAGCTACAGAATAAGGTGATGAATTTTCCATTGTTTAACATTGATTCTTTTTTAATGATAAGTTTTAGTAACCATACATATGATCCATAAATACCATATTTAAATTAGAATCTTCTAGATGAGGTTCAGATTTTAACACTATATATTAATCCTAGAAGAATGAAGATGTATTGTGATGTAAATGAGTATATTTGGTGAGATAACATGATAAGGCATATTACTAATTACTTTTCTAAATTCATACAATTTCAATAAGTTTAGGGAAGGAGAAATTTTTTATTGGGTTTTTATAATCATATCCCAAACTAAAATTGAAATTGAAAAACATCACGGTGGATCTTGTTTTCATTTATTCAATATGTATAAGTGTCATAATCAAAATTGGGTTATAGTCAATTTCCATATGAATTCATAAAACATCATTTCATTAATAGTAGAATTATCTCGGGATAAATGTACAATAATATATGTTAAATAAGTGGTAGGGTTTCAATAGTACATCATTCTATTATATTTTATCAAGATTTGATGTTTTCCATGATGTTCAGAAGAATTATTTAGATGGATCTAAATATAGAGTAACATTTCAAAATTAAAAAAATCAACAAAATATGGTTATAATGATAAAAAAAATCCAACCATAGAGGATATACTAAGTTATTTGTTTATGAATTTCAATGGTGGTTGGAATCAATATGTTCCACTACTTGAGTTTTCTACCAATAACAGCTTTTACACGACCATACAAATAAAAACTTATGAATCCTACTATGGGATGACGTGCATAACCCCAATGTACAAGGATGAATTTGAGGTAATAAATATATTGGTACCTTATCTATAATGGAAATTGTATATAATGTCAAATACAATAAATATCACATAAATGCATATTAGAGTTGGCAATAAATTAATATTGACAAAAATATATGTAATATGGAAATTTATGTTCGTGAGAAGCTAATCCTACAACATCTCCCACAAAATATGGTTATGGATTCCCAATTAAATCAAATTTTGATCCCTAGTTATATTAACCATTTATATATTCTTGATCGAGTAGGGTTGGTATTATATTATTTGTTACTTCCATCGATCGTATCTCTTGTTCAAGATGTGTTCGATGTATATCCCCAGAGAATGTACATACCTATTCTAAAAATTGTACTAAAATCATTGGTCATACAACTAGAGGATGATCAGTCTTATTATGAATAAAAATTATAAATCTTTTAATGTTGACATATAGTACTATAGATAAATACAACTCAACTGGTTAAAGATCTCTGAATGAATAAAAAATTCAATGAAGCTCTATTGGAACCTGAGGATGTAATGAGGCAGATATATCCTTATTTTTTTTATTGTTATAATGGAATTCGTAAAAATTCATTTTATTGTCGGTATAATGTCACAAACCTAAATGTTATTATAAATTTTATTCTATATTAATTTAATCTCATCGATATCAAGAGATATACATAACCCTAAGACTAAATGTATAGTAATATATTACACTGTTATAACTAGACATTAAATTGGTGTTTCTGAATAATATGAATAAATTTTTTATAATAATTTGGTTTACACATGAATAAATAAATTCAGTGGTTATCATATTGTTATAAATAAAAATAAAAGTAAATTCAATCTGACAAAATATTTTTTTTTCTAAAAAACATTTGTATACACATAATGTGTTTTAAACGTAATAAATTAAATTAATAAATATAAGTGAATTAATTTAATAAAATTTATATATTATATATTCAATTAAATATCATTTAATTCAGGTAATTTTTTTTGTCTTAGATTATATTTAATACATTTTTATAAAAAACTGTATTTATATAATGAGTAGTTTCTTCATGATTTATGCATATATTTTAAATTTTAAAATTTAAAAAAATTTAACATAATATTATTATTAAAATAACATCATTATTGGAAGAAAAATATAAAAAATATCTTAAATTTATTTTTTATAATTTTCTGAAAAGATTATTTTTTTAAAGAATAGTATAAAATACATTCTTTTAATAAAAAATGAATTTTCATATGAATATTTATAATATAAATTTATATAATAAAATTCTACATTTAAAATTAGTAACATTATATTATTATTAATTCAATTTAGGTCATTTTAATAAATATTATGTTGGATTTTGATATAAGTATGTTCTATAAAAAAGAAAATGTTTGCTTTGGGAAAATTTATTTCAACCACTTTGTGGGATTAATTTTAAATTATATATCTCAAATTCTATAAATTGAAAATGTAAATGGATTACATGTTTTTAATCATCGTAATTAAAATTATTTATTATGATCAATGTAATTATTGGTCATAATATACAATAAAAAAAATACATTGGCATAGTTAAGGTTAAAATAGGTTTACCAAGATGATAAGTAAAGATAAAAGGATAAAAACCCTATAAATGTGTATAAGTTCTTTTTACGATCTATATTTTTGCATATATAATTTTATATTTTATAATGTCCATTTCTGGACCCATTTTGTGGGAATTAAAAAATATATATTTTATTGTTTTAAAAAATTCTAGGTTGGTCATCTTCCCAATTTAGTAAATAACACCACCTCTCATCTCTTATCCACCCATCAAAATCCTTTTTTTGGAAAATTTCCACCAAAAAATCCAAGTTCAATATCTCCCCATGAACTTGGTTCCCTATATTGATCCCAAAACTATTCCATAAAGACATTAGGTATAATGTTTAAATCCTGTTTGAAAAAGAGGTCTACTAATTAACCTTACATTTTAAAATTTTTTCTTCATACAACTCATTCATATCATCATAAAAAATAATTAAATTTTATGAACATTATTTCCATTATAAATATGTGTTATTTATCATGTTTCGTAACTTATATAAATGTATTCTTTTATCAAATGGGAATGTGAACCATCTATGGTGTTCAAGGTAGATAACCATCTTGGAAATCGATGTAAATCATTTTTCATCACAACCTATCATGGATTCATAAAATAATATTTTTAATTTATATATATTTTATTTATAAAAAAATAATTCTTAAGGAATTATAATATCACTTCTACCCTCTTACCTTTATATCTACATTAAAAAGATAGTGTCGCTAGTGTGTATTTAAAGACTACCACCTCTACAAAGAAATGTGATCCGTTATTCATTTTTTGTTTCAAATAGATAGGTATAAGGATGTATTTAAAAAATATAAATGATTTATATGAAATAATAATGATATTTACACGATTAATTTTTATATATCTTTGTTTTGCTCCATCTATCATAAAATCAAAGCAACATTTCTTCATATATATGACTTGTTGCCTACATTAATGGTGAAATTCATTTTTCTATCAAAAAATATTATATATGACTCTAAAATTTTTTATAATGAGTACATATAATATTTTTATCATTATTAATATTTTTTAGATAATTTTACCATTATAATTGTACATGTACTTAATCTACTAAAAATTATATGAAAAATGAAGCAGTTATCACATAGAATAATAATATTTATAATTTGTTTATAATAAATATGTGATATATAATTAAATAATATAATTTATGATACATATTTTTATGTTTCATGAATATATATGTATAAAAAATATATATTCATTATATAGGATGTTTGACAATTTAGGATGGAAGTCAAACCTATGTTATTGGTTTAATGATGTCATCTCAATATTTACCGTGATTATTTATGATCATGTTTTCAAATAGAAAATTTCAGGATTTAAATCTCATGAAGCACCTCAAAAGTTATTCCACATGTGCTATTTATAAATATTAAATTTTTTCCTTTCATATTCAATTCTTACTAATTCATGTGATAGAAATAATGTTTCTTATAAAAATCCTTTATATCGCTTATCAATCAAAAATCAATTTTCTTCCTTCTCCATGTTTCCAAAAAATCTTGTCAATAATGTCTTTACTATTCTCAAATGATTCATTAATGTTTTTTTTAGATTTTTTTTATTTTTTTAAGAAAATTAAAAATAAAAAACTTTTCATTTTCCAATCATAACAATTTTTAGTTTTGGATAAAAATTGGAGGGAATATTTGGTTTCACATATACAAAAGGAATTAAATTTCCTACTTTTATGAAGTATTATAAATTTCATAACTCATTTAATAATTTAGAAGAATATTTTTTACTATGTTTTATTAGTAATATTCATAAATTTATATATATGTGATTTCAATGTAAAAAAGGAATATCTCTCCAGATTCCAAGTGATATTTCAAAATAATTATACATTTATGATTCAAAATATCAGATATTTAATTATATTTAATATGGATATGATCCTGTGAAATAATCCTTATTCATAATATGTATGTTTTATGATTATGATAAAATTATTTTTTTTTGATCCTATTTCTTTTCCATGAGTTATACAGATACAAAATACTTATGAAACCAGTTCCATTTCATGGGATATTATTTAATGAATATATTATGATAAAACGGAGAATATTTTTATATGATATTCATTATGTTATATATGGGATTATAAATATATATTACTCTAATTAATTTGGTAAATATTGACATCCCATTAGATATGTAGGCTTGTAAGGTGGATTTAACCTATTTTAGTAAGGGTCTCATTACACTAGTATAGACATGGGAGTGAACCTGGAATATTATGATGGTTTAAATAGTGAACCACATAATCTATGATAATATCAATTTAATGAATTTACTACAAATGAAATTATATTATATTATTATGTATATGACACTAACTTATGTCTTATTCCAATGTTTTGATTACATATATCGTGTTATGCTATCTCTTTTGTGTCATGTCATATAAAATCTAGGATTTATGCAATGATTCTAGATTATGATCTATGATTTGATGGTCTTGGTTTTTAGATGTTATTCTCATATTCTCATGGAATTATTCTCATTTTATATGTATGTGATTATTGATATCTCACTTGTTTCCCCTTAATGAGCATAAGATAACACCCTATATTAAGTTTCATTTTTTTGGTCATGAGGAATGTTATTTTTTATGATATGTTGAATAGGGGTTGTACATATTAACAACATGGTGGGATATGTTTTAAATTTCCTATGAAATTTTTTTATGATTTCCATGTTTCTGATGTAAATAGATCTATATAATACTAGAATGGTTCATAATTTTATTTTACCTAATATTCATCCATTTAGGTTTGTAATCCCTATATGAAATGTATCAGTCACTATAACATCTTTCCCGAATAAAAAACATCACCAAATATTATATAATTATATCCCCAAATCCACCTACCCAATTAAAATAAATGAACCCATTTAGATCACAATCACAATTCTTCATATACATTAAACTACAACTAGGTGTATTTTCAATGTACGCTGAATCTATATTTGATTCTATAATAAGTCACTCATTATGATTTTTTATTACTTATCGTAAGGGGTATCACTATAGAGAGTTTATGTTCATGATATATTCTGCAATTAGTGACATTTAAATAATATTAAGATTTCATTTTAGATTATTATTGTACCTTAATCACCATTATCTGCTTTCGTCCAGCCTAAAATTTTTTAGTCACCCCATTAGACTCCTCTATGAAGTATTTTTTAGGATCCTAATTTAAAAATATTTTATATAATGATATTTTTAAAAATTATGGTCATCTGTAAAGATGAAAATTATTTCCACTCACAATGTACTGATTTATCAAACATCATTTTCATATGAGATTATATTATATATATATATATTCTCACCATTACTTTAAAACATATTTTCAAAAATATTTATTATTTCAAATAATAATGTTTCCATGTGGCCCTCCCAACAAAGTTACCCCTCCATGCTAGGTTTTGAAGGATGAATAATAATGACCCCCTCCCGACAACCAACTCTATTAGGCATTTGGTATTCTTCTAGAACAATGTGTATAAAAATATAAAACATGTTATAAAATAAAATCTATAATAAATTTTAAGTGATTTGAATGAAAAAATGAATGTTACAAGATAAAGAAACATAAAATAATAGAATACATAAAAATCCATCAATTTGGGTATAAGTAAAACTAATAATGCTAAAAGTCACCAAGAAAATACTAAAAAAGATGTATAATGTAGCAATGTAGAAACTATCCCATGGAATGTTCAAGTAATTTCAAACACATACCATTTAGTCTTCCTAAAAAATGAAAAATGTTATTGTATGTGGAGGGTGTGTATAAAATAAAACTCATTAGGATCAAACCCAAGCCTCTCAAGAACATGTGATAATGAGTATACTAATGTATCTATAAGAAAATAACAGAACTTACACCACCAAAAAAATAAACTATCAAATCTCATCCTCTGGAAGTCATCATCACTAAATGATTTTTCAATCCTAAATAACATTGTATAAATAATATCAATAAGGTTGAATAAAATTACTTTCCCACATGGGTTTCTCTCTCATAACCCAACTGTTGTGAAAACAACCCTACTAGCCCCAATCTTGTGTCTAGAATAATAAATTGGAATAAGAGAGAAGGAATTGAATGTCAATAGATAGAAAGGTTTTTAATATTGGTAAAAAAGATATATAGAGGAAAACACTAGAGAAATAAGTATTAATACATATATCAAGGTAAATAATTGAAAAAAATTATTTAATGAATAAAATGATCATAATATGGTATGAATAGATGATGGTCATGTAATTCCATATAAATATTTATATGATCTTCCCAAAATATCCATGGATATTTTAATTCAAATTCATATTCACATGGAATATCAAAAACATAACTCAAACTGATGGAATTCATATCGGTGGAAATCATTAAAATACCATAAATGCCTTGTGCCAATACGTTTAATATTAAGCGGTCCTAGTTATAAGATAAATATATTTATATAAAGGGATAATGTCTAAGATAAATCTGACTCTTGTTTTTATATTGAGATATAGTAATGCATAAAGGGGCTATAATGTCCCCCATCAATCACATATTATGTCCCCTTTATTCCTTTTATAAATGGGGGAAACTAATTCTCATAAACATTTTATTAAAACTATCATGTCAAATATAAATACATTCCCCAAAAAATAAACACAATCATATAACATCCATAGTAAAATAATTGGTATAAACTTAGTATATCCTCATTCATACGCATCATTCACCATTAAAAAAATAATAAGGGTCATATCATTGATTTATATACCAATTAAATTATAAGTTACATAAAATGATTTTTTAAAACGTAAAATGATTCAGAAATTTCAAATGTAACATTACATGCGGAAAATAACATTTCCTCCTAAATAAAATATTTTATTTTAAAACATGAAAATTTCTAAAATATTGTAAAAATAACTTTCTTCAGAAATAAAATTTAAAAAACAATAATTTCATGAATATGAGGAAAAAAATTATTAAAAAGAACATACTAATATTTCAATGTAAAAATAAAATAAAATATGGGTTTGATTATACGAAATTTCCAAAATTCTATATAAGTTAAGAATATCATTCCATTTTCCCCATCAATAGATTAGAAAAGTTATTTATTTGAAAAATTAAGATAATATTCATTCCAATCCGTTTTTCCAAAATAAAAACATATTTATTTATTTAAAAATAATTCACTTGGATAATGTTAAAAATATATTTTTTAAAACATGGTTTTGGAAGAAAATGTATTTTTAAAAGAACAAAAAATTTAATTTAATTTTTTAAAAATCATTTTTTAAATAATTTATCTACCTATGTTTGGAAAAATGTTACTATTAGTTGATATTTTTTATTTATAATAAGAATAGAAAAAAAATTATTTTAGGAGGTAAATAAAATTTAATTCCACAAATGGTGACTAAAAAAAATAATCCTGAATAATGATGACATTGTTAAATAAAACCTTACCACTTTGCTAACATTTGAATCATAATCCCCATGAAAGAAAATACAAAAAACAAAATGTTTACCAACCATTAATATAAGATAAATCACCATATGAAATGAATAATGGAAAGTATAAACACAACAAAAAATAAATAATTATTGAATATTGAATATTTCTTATGCATATAAAATTGAGACAAGAAACCCTTAAAATTAGTCTGACTCCTCACATATATTATTAATCTTCCAATAAAATTTTCAAATTATAATTGTTACAATATTAAAATCGATTTTATTTTTCATTATATATTTTATTACACTTATTACCATGTTATATATGATTATGTAATAAATTATGTTTACATATGTTTTATTGATGATATTTGGCTTTTTTGTCAAAAATTACTTCTATAGGTTGAATATGGTTAAAGATATCGTTATTTTAAAAATAGAATAATAATAATAATGAAATAGTTTTTATATTTTTACATAAATTATAATTGAGAAACCAATATTGATATATTTATATTGAAAATGAACTATGTGACATTCATTGAGACGAAAAGTTGTATGCACTCATTAGTAAGATTTATATTTTTCATCTATCATTAAGAAAATATGGTAAGTATTATTATATATTTTGATAATTATAATAATATCATAAATACCATATTAATACATTAAGAGTACTTATATATTTCATCCAAGTGTTGTGGTGATCAAATGCATTTCACATCGCTTTGTGATGTTGGTAGCCCACATGCACATGAATGATCTTATCTACACTTACAATGTGAAAATAAATGGATGAAAATGATATATTATCTTGTAATTTTAATAAATATTTGATTAATATAATAATTATTTCATTTATGTAACACTTATTAATTTTATACATCTTTATTTTACTCTATTTAAACTGTTAGTGAAAGATGAATCGCATCACATCGTGAGGCAGTAGCCCACTCTACACACCATCAAAGTTATAGTGTCCTATAATAAATGAAAATGAAAATTGTATATATCATATAATGACTATATAGAAATAATTAACTTATAAATAACATATATATACTTTATATCCAATATCATACATATGCTTGAGAGGAATTAATATAAAATGTTTCCCATTAGTTCGAGATGTGGTAGAACTTTGTACACATGAGAGCGAGGTTACCCTTTCAATTTGAGGGAATTTGAGACTAATATAGCCAGATCTCTTAACATAATTAAATTTTGGGTTTTGTAGGAATTTTTGTTTTAATAATAGTTTAAATTTAATATATTTGAAAAAGATAGAATAATAACTAAATAAAAAATCATAGTTAAGAATTTAATCATTTCTTGGGCCACTTATTTAGGATTACACTAATGAATTACTATAATGGATTTATGATAAAAAAATATTTTTATGATTAGGGTATGGATGTTTTAATGTTATTTCAATAGTTAAATGGGTTTCAATTTCTAAATAGTATAGGAATGGGACGACCTTTTATAAGCTAATTTTGTGTCACACTTTTCTTTTTGAAAATAAATAGATGTAAACATGTTTTTCACCTAAAAATGGGAATAAATGGCTTATTACAGAGAAATTTAATTTTTATGGTTTCAAGATAGCCATAAAATATATATTATACAATTTATTTTTTCATTTTTTCATTATTCATTTTAGTTTAACCCATAGTAATCACATTTAGTTTTTTCCATTATGATTAATTTTTAAACATTCCATGATTCATTATAGTAAAAAATATTGTAATAAATAATAGATATTATGAATTATGATTATTCCCAATATTGAATTAATTTTCCAAATTGCATTCATAATAGATAGATTATTTAATATAGAACTAATCCCGCAAATGTAGTGAGAAAGTAAGTCTTCAATGAGATAATGTTCAAATGTTCACAAAGTTTTTATGTAAGAATAAAATATTTAAACTATTATGATAAAATAAATTACATCAATATATATATATTGGAAGTAATTTTAATTTTAGATTAATTAGAAATATAAATAATATTTAATAATAATTTAATCAAAAAGAGAGTTTTCAATTAAAAATCAGTATTTCTCAATATTCATCAAAATAATAATGTTCTTATAAAAATCCAAAATATCTATCATAAAACAATTTAATATTTTATTTTTCATTTTTTTAATATTATCAATTTTATTTATATTTATACAAGTTAATTTCGTTATGAAATCGAATGATGCAATTAAACTGCTTCATTTAAAAAATAATGTTTTTCAGAAAACAATTCTTTTACATTCAAATGAGATTTATTTTATAAATAATCAATATATGTCCATTTAATTTACTTTATACATGTTTAAATATATAATTTCTATGATATATTTATTACTTCTCATACCCTCTATAATAACATATGGGTAATAGTGGCCATGTATACATAATAATATTTCAATAGACTATTAGATTTTGATAAAATCTATTATTATGTCCATTGAAATACCTTGAAGAGATATAATTTTTTTTAAATAAATATATCTTAATGTCTCAATATTTTATGTTCTCTTCTATTCATGGTGTTTTTTATCATAAACAATTTCAATTATGATGTTCATATATGAAAATTCCATGGTGTTACACTCCACCACTTAAATAAATTACATCCGATAATTTAGACTTCATATCAGTAATCATGGTTTTTTAATATGATGATATCCTTATTAAAATAACAAATCATTATAAGGGTTAACAAAAAATTCACATACTAATAGATAAATGAAATAAAAAGTTCAAATTGAATAATAGATAATAATTTTTATATATTTGAAAACATTGGTGGAATGTAAAGATATGTACAAGGATAAAAATTATAAATAATTATATTTAGTGATAGATGTGATTTATTTGTATAATTCAAATGATCCTTTTAAATCTTTTTCCCTAAAAACATGAAATATGTGATGATTTAAATTCCCATCGGATTTATTAGTTATGAATGAAATAAGATAACATTTTTTTGAAGGTTATAATGATAATGTTGTGGAATTATATACATATCTATGAATATAATAAAATATTCTTACGTGATATAATTACATTTCATAAGAAAAATTTCATCCTACAATTCTTCTTGACACAATTTCAAATTAATCTCTTACATTAAGAATTTTATATCGAAAAATGATTTTTTTGTTCCCAAGCAACTAAAATTCACTTTTAACAAATTGTAAGATCCATAATAAAATGAAAATTCATTCCATTGATGGCTAGTTATTATTATAAAAAAATATTATAAAAAGTTATGTGATATGGAAAAATCTTCATATGGTGATGTAATACATTAATATCTAAAACCTCATCCACATTTGAACTTGAAAAATGGCATAAATGGTTACCTTGAAAAACATAAAAAATAATAAAACAAACAACATTAGAAAAATGTAAAATAAATTTCCAAAGAGAAAATTATTATTGACCCAACCAAAGATCATGAATTTTCAATTAATCTCCATATACATAACATGATAATACATTCAACATGTAATGTATTAAGACATGGTAATATCCTAAATTACCATAATTTTTTTGAAATAATTCATTCTTTATTATTACTTAAATAAAAATATTTAATATACAAAATTGTAGATAAATCTATAAATGAAAGCATAAAAAACTTTGTTATTATATCATTAATCAATTATAATGTATTCAGAACAAGAAAGTTTAAATTATACATACCAATAACCTCTTTATCCAAATATCATTATCACAACATAATGAACATATCAATGATTATCATTCCGATTGTTTTTTGTCATCATGTAAGTTAAACTAACCACTAAATTAGTTTTCATGGTTATCGATACCCTTTAAAAAACGCCTTCAAATCCATACTAAAAATTAAATGAGTAAAATTATCATACATTTAATAATTCATATAAATGAGATATCATTTGATAGAATACTGAAATAAAACATTTAATTAATATAAACATATGAAAATTAATAATTTCACTACATTTTTGGTAATTTAATAATCTTTAACTTGATCCCATAATTTGTTGTGAGGTATATTGCATTGATGTTTAGATAATTCATTTATATAGTTCTTAAAAAGTTGAAGAATTTAATATTGTATTATCCATTCATTCCCGTGATATCAAGAAGATAATGTCCATTTTCACCACACATGAAGAAACCCCCAATACCTTTTATGTATATAACTTGGTGTTTCCATCCACAAATATAACATGTTGTGAAATCCTCTGTTACCTTTTTAACTATATCCAAAGATTTCTCTATAACCTTCTTTTTCTATTTCTCACCCCTTAAAGTCACATGATGATTATAATTATTTTAGTATCATGATACCACATGATAGTATATCCTCATGTGATGATATGATTGTGAGGCTAGTTCTAATGAGAGGATTGTATTATTCCCAAAAAATAAATTTTCAACATTTATCTTTACATTATGGAAGATGTCCACAATTTGTGTTGTTAACCTAGTAAATTTGGATTCATACATAGAATCATTTTTCATCACATTCTTCCTCGGACCCAATAATTTTCCTTCCATATCAGCTCGTTTCTCATGTGGAAAATATTTTTCCAGGACTAGTAACCTGAAATACATAGAATCCAGGAATTATATTTCTTTTTCATCCCTTGGGTATTTAATTAATGAACACCATTATGTTGCATCACCAAAAATATTAAAAAATTCCATCATAACTTAATCCAGTTTACAACATTCTATTGTAAGAAATATCTTCTCTAGAGAACATGACCATTAATCATCTAAAACTAGATTTATTTCCCACATAAATAATAGTAAATTTTGACTCATGATGTGGTATAACATAATTAGACCATGAGGTGGATCATTAGGATAAACCATACAAGAATTGTTTTTACTCATTACCTCAGTCAAACTCCCCAATATGTTTATTATTTAATCTGTTCCTTCTTAACATCTCTCTCCATATTTTTAATCATACCTATGGGGAAATAATTACATTGGGAGAATGCATTGATATATTTCCCAAACATTTGTTTAGGTTCCATTTACAATAAATATAATATAGTAGATTAGGTCCCAACATTATGAAACATTATCTATAATCAAAAAAATAAAAAAAAACCTTAATAAAAATTAAATATTTAAAAAATAGTTAATCCCATTATCATAAATATGGTTTCATTAGGGATATAATTATTTTCAAATCCATAATAATTGGTTAAAACTAGAATGTAAATTATCCTAAGAAAATGACATATGAGTTTCTAACCATGTGTGTAGTAAGTCACATTTTCATGAACCAGACGATTATTTGATCAAGACCAATGCAACCTTTTCTGATTTACTAATCCAAAGTAGATATGTTATAGATCCAAATATACTTTTAGTATCCATAAATGGATTTATTTTGTAGAAAAAAACACATAAACTCTTTATTACCAAAACCGTAGGGTGTTATTTTATACTTATTCTTGAATTTTTTCATAGGTATATGTTCCATGATCAATGTTATCCAAAATCAAGTTCCCATAGTTTGAACTAAATATTCCTCTACTACAAACTATAGATACCCAAACCCCAGTTGTTGGAATCTAGTTTATAATTTATTACATTGATATAAGATACAAGTAATCATATCCTGTAGGACCGAATATAATATTAGTCACTGTAAACTAGAAAAATATATGAAATTCACATTAAATTTTAAAACATAGTGTATATATATATATATATATAATATTTTATAGTTTTATTACTATAATTAATGTATCCCATTAAATCAAACAAAAAACAATTCCCTCTATAATGGAGAAATTAAAATATGGGAAAGGGGTCGGAATTGATTCTCAAAAATGGTGACGATTAAATGGAAGCTATGAATGAATATATAATAATTAATATTGTAAGGTAAATAACTAAAAAAATTCCTTTTAATAAATATCATTGAAATAATATTTCAATAATTAACGATGAAAAAATAATTAAATATAAATAATTACATGCCCTTGAAAATACAACCATGGATGTTTAAACTAATCAAATAATCACTGGGAAAAACAATAGTTAATTCCAAATAATGGAATTCATAACATATGAAATATAAATCATACAACTGGGGATTTTTTTCCAAGACATATAATATCATAATGGATTCGTTTCATGATTTTTATATAAGGGGTTAAGTCTTTGTCCAAAGCCCAATAAATTTTATCCCATGAGATAGACCAATGAATCAATGGAATATATCGGACCCCACCCATAACATACATTATCCAATTAGTTTCCCATTTGAAATCCATGAATCATAATAAACATAAAAATTCATTTTTAAGCTATTATTTGAAATGTATATACATTCCCCAGTCAATAAGTACTTTCTTAAACTATTTAATGTAAAATGATTGATTTCAATTTACTAAATCCCCATTTAATCTAATTAAAATCCACCTAGATAAATAATTATGATTGTATCATTGGATTATCTCCCCATTAAAGTACAAGAAACATGAAATGATATCATATTAGATGGAGAATGAATTTTAAACATCACTTGAAACATTATATGGGGAAAATATCATTTCTCTTAAAATAAATATTTTTTTATTTCAAAATGTGAAAAATCATAAAATATATTCAATATAATTTTCTTGGAAAAAAAATTTACAAACAAATAATTCATTTATTATTAAGAAACCCATTTTCTATTAAAATAACCTTGTTACCATGCAATGTATGCTTATTTGTATTAATTGTCAAGAAGGTGGGTAATTTAATTCATACCTTATAAATTAAAATAAAAATTCATTTTTTACTAAAAAATGTTTGTAAAGTGCATTGTTTGGAAAATGATAATATAATTTATTGAAAACAATTTCTTAAAAATATGAAACTGCGAATAAATATTTTCAAAAAATCATTTAGATAATGTGAAATCATTTTTTAATACATTTTCAGAAAGTATTGTTTGTGAATTAAAATGATTAGTGACTGAAAATAGGTAAAATGTAATGTTTTCTTAAAAAACATTCATGTCATGACCCACCTAGGAAAGACGAGGGAAGAGGCATCAATGTGCCCCACCCTTCCTTACTCAAGATAAAGAAAAGATAATGACCCCAGATTCCTACCTCCAGTAGGCCCCTTAGTGGAAACTAGCACCAAGGGTATATATTTTCACAATATGAGAGGCATTAGCCTTTTTTTTATTTAAATAATAATGGGAGATTAGAGAATCCAGCCACCAAACACCAAGTTACAATATATATAAAAATAAATCCAAAGACATACCCACATGCATTTTTTAAACAAAACTGAAATAAAAGTACAAGAATCTCCAATGTTAAATACCAAAAATGAAAATGGAAAACTAAGAAGTAGTATAAAAATTGAGCACCAGCCAGCAACAACTCCTGACATCCAGACTATTAGGGTCCCGCACGGTCCTCAAATCCCTCTTGGAAACCTAAATGTAAACATAAGGTTATCATACAGGTATACTCCGTATGGATCCTAATGATCTTGTGCACTAGTGGGGATATATTCTAATGCCTCATGAAAAACAGAAGTAATCAGACCCCGAGAAAGTAAACTAACAACCCAGCCTCACAACACACAGTCCCAAAATATCACAAGACAAGTATATATTAGTATATAACATCATTATAGGGTACCATGCACCACCCCCCCACTAGTTATTTAGACATCCTATGCCTTATACTCCACCTGCAAGTTCCCCTTCCATATCCCTCCTGGACACACCTTGTCCATAACCATCCACATATCCTACCTGCAATCACCTAGGCCACAACCACAAAACCTTCCAGCAGACACCTACACCCAATCACAACCACATCCCGCAAAGTTCTAACTGCACACACCCAAGATCAAAAAATGTCACACATCACACCCGAAGACACTTGAGACTCATTCAGAAGACACCTGAGAAAATACAACCATGCCTCTCTCCCGAAGACACCTGGGCCTCATCCCAACGAGACTATGGAAAATTATTCCTAAAAACACCTAGGCCTCATATACATAACAGAAAAAATCCTAACGGTTCTACCCTAAAACAACACACCATGTCTGAAGAGTCTTGGGCTAATATAACTACCTAAGGCCATCATAACCTCTGGAAGAGGGAGAAGAAACAAGCTAATGACCCGGGAAAATGCCCTCTCCCATGATATGAGGGTGTTTGACACTATGTTCTCATTATAGGTGGGATGTGCTCTAAATATGAAGAAAATACATGATTAATACTGAAAATCCATCTTCCAATACTATGGATTCTAAAACAGAGATCCAATCATGCGCCACAACACTGATACACATACGACATGCAGAGAACAACAATCCCAAAACTCCCAATTAAAGTTATCATGTTTTATAATTTACAATTCAATTAGTCCTTCACTACTGGGAAACTAACATGAACAACCATAAGCTGGAATGACCCCAAAACAGAAACAACAAAGGAATGATGTTATAGTTCACTTGCAGTTTTTCTTTTAAGAATAAAAGGGAGATGCCTCAAACCACATCCCTGTCGGCTTGTATCCACAACAAAACCAGTGGTATCTAGCTGCTTATATGATCAACCTGTCCCCAATCAATAAACCTCTCAATAGTATGTTCTATTCCACAACTAGTTCCACCTCGTAATCTCAACACCACCACCGCATAACCCGTACAGGGAACCAAATATATTCCTCATCGATATCATTAAAACAGATGAATAAATTTACATATTCGACCAACAGTAGTCACCATGTTCCTCATTTTCATTTGTTTAATCGGGGTGATCACGCGTGGTTTAATTTCATCAGGCATCCATTTAAACAACCAATTATTTGTGAGTAGCCTTTTTTCAGGTTGCACCTTTTTAATCACTATTATGTCTAGAAAATAGAGTATTACCGGTGTGAAAAAAGGACCACCAATGACCAAAATATTCAATAGGAATGAGCCTATAAAATTCACAAATAATAAAAGAATAAAAAACACCATCTTTTCCCTATCCCCCTTCCATTTAACAGTCATTTATTATCCTTGTTAGAGGTCTGTTTTTAACTATGTCTCATGGAAGCATTATCATACCCATCCCACATGATGTATATAAAATATAGATGAAGTTATAATTTCCTACCATGATGATAAAATATCTTTTTTTCTTCCTCGTGTCAAGAACTTATTTCATAACTTGATCGATTCATCCCGGTTACCCCAAAATAGGGGGGTGCAATAGGAGTAGTGAAACCCCAAGGAAGTGATTATCTAAGGAGCTCAGATTAGTCCCATGAATTCTTAGGAATAGAATAAGGGTTTAAGAATCTCACATGAAGAATAAATATAGAAGAACCAAGGTAAAAAATGATATATTGTCCCTTAATAATATTTAATAGAGCTACGATTTATGATACGATGAATTTATCCATTAAAGAGATGATCACATAAAACCCCTCAGTTTGACCATGTAATGGTCCCCCATAATTACCAAAAATTAAAATTGGAGTTATGGGCTTAGAATCATCCATAGTTTCATTAAAACGGGGCATTAAATAAATTTTACATCAAAGGAAACATCAAATGGGAAAAGATTTTGGAAGCTAGAAACATTGTATGCCGAACATGATATTTGAAATAGTATTGGATGACTCACCGTTCTTGAAACCTCACTGGTCTGAAAACACCATAGAACTTCACTAGCTTGGAAACAGAATTCATGAACAAGAAATTTGGAAAAGGGAATAGCCTGCAATTAGAAATAACTCACTATTCTGGAAACACTGTTCATGAAATTGAAATTTGGAAAAGGGAATATCCTGTAATTTGAAATAGCCTATTGTTCTGGAAACAATGTTAATGAACTGTAATTTTGGAAAATGAAGTATCCTACTATTAGAAATAGCCTACTGTTTGGGTAAAATAGTTCATGAACTATAAATTTTGCAATAGGAGTAACCAATAGCCTACTAGAAACACTATTTATGTAATAGAAATTTGGAAAAGGGAATAGCCTATAGTTGGAAATATCCTACATTTCTAGAAACTCTATTCAATAAATAGTAATTTGGAAAATTGAATAGCCTGATGTTGGAAATAGCTTTCTATTTGGGAAACACTATTCATGAAATAAAAATTTGGAAAAGGAAAAAGCTTGTTACCGGAGATAGCCTACAATTCAGGATCACTGTTCATGAACTAGAAATTTGGCAATAGAAATAGCCTATTATTCTGGAAATACTGTTCATGAACATGAAATTTAGAAAAGTGTTGGGAATATGTTTCCTTGACCTCCCCAAATACCTCCAACTCCATATTTCAGCAATGTAATATACCAAAGAGGCCTGTGCCATTACATTAGATACCTCTCAAAGCATTCTCCTCCCTAAGAATTAAAAACCGACTCTGAAGAAAATAGGGGTACGAACAACTACCCCATAAGATACCGCTCAGGGGAAAACAACCTTGAGTTGTTCAGAATCTTGAACTAAACATTGACATCCAAGAACACAGCCCCAAATAGTTATCACATTTAAATAGCTACACCAACCCCAAATATCACAATTTCCCGACACTTAGGGCAGGGAGTTCCTTCCAACATGTCAGGATATTATTCTCTTTATGCGGCACTAACTCGCCCGCACGAGTTTAATCAAATATACTTTAATACATCCTCATTATGAGTCAGGTCCTCCCTTCCCCACACATTCAGAAACATCACACTCACATAGAGATCAACAGAACAATCATTCCATATCCAAAAAATTAAATCATAACATCACATCAAAGGTACTAAAAAAGAAAGAAGGAAATAAAAATATAACACAATAACTAAAAACAACTCAAGGTACTGGACACACAAATTGGACTCCCACTTCCAAGTACACTCCTTAACACCATCATGTCACCATAATACAAGATCCATGGGAATTAAATGCCAACACAATGCCTTCTCTTTTCATTCCTAGATCTCTACCGGCCGCTCCACGAAGGTCGCATCATCATCAACAACGATATCTATCCAATAGATGATGTGTAAGCCATCATGAAGATAAATATAGAGCTATGATACATGGAAAATATCATGTATCATGATAATCTATAGGGGAAGTGCTATTTGATCTACCATGACTCCAAGAGAATCCAATACTTTGAAAGTACCAACAAACCGGAGAGAAATATTACTCCCGTGACCCGATACCCACGATGATGCGAAACCATTAAGAACACTTGGTCTCTAACCTCGAACTGTAATGAAATTCTCCCAAAATATCCATATAAATTTTTCTGGTCCTGATCTATCTTCATCCTCTCACGTACAAGCTGAACTTTGTTTGTGGTGCTCTGCACCCACTCCAACCCAAGAAAGCCTGCTCACCAACCTCTCTCTAGCACACAGGTGAACATCAAAAACTTCCGTAAAAAACCTTGAACGGTGCCATTCCATTTTTAGATTGGTAGATGTTTTTGTATGAAAACTATAATAGAGGAATGTGTTGTACTCATGATCACCCAAAATTCAGAACACATTCTTGTCGCTTGTCCTCTAATGTCTGGATTGTCTGCTCTGTCTGCCCATCTCTAAGCCGGTAGAAGGTTGTGATAAGGAATATCTAGGTGCCAACAGCCTGTAGAAATTCCTTCAAGAATCATGAGGTAAATCGTGTATATATTTCTGAGACAATGGACCTTGGAAGTCCATGCAACTACACCACCTTGTCTATGTACCTATGTGTTAATCACTCATCATGCTTAACTCCTTGATCACCAAGAAGTGATTCGATATCGTCAGCTAATCCACCACTACCCAAATAACAGCATAGAATCCATTAGTCCTTAGTATCCCTATTACAAAATCCATTGAGATTACATCCCACTCCCACTCAGGGACATCTAAAGGATACCAAAAATCATCCAGGAACATCGTCTTCAGCCTTTACATGCTGGCACACCCGACACTTTGGCAGAAACTTTGCCACTTCCCACTTCACCCTGGGCCACCAAAACAGTCTCCTCAAGCCTTCATACATCTTGGAAACGTAAGGGTGTTCATCTAGGGCTGATCTATGTAACTCATGAAGAACATACCCATGCATAGCCTCTTGAACAAATAGTCATCCACAGAAAAGCATCTGATTCTGTCCATCCTCTATCCACCCTTCAGAAGCATTGACTTGGTCAATCCCATCATGATCCAATTCATACTATGAGTTTCCCCAATAAGACTCCACCTTCCACATCATATTTGACTACAAAATCATCTGAAATAAACATCCTCTTCCGCCATCCTTCCTCACATCTATGTGCATGGCAGCCAATTCTCCCATTGCTCTCAAATCTTCTTGAAGATACTCGAACTACTTCATTCTGTAATTTTCTACTCAAGGAATTAGCCACAATGTTCCCCTTACCTTCGGTGTACTAGATCATGAAGTTAATTTTTTTTCAGAAACCCCACCCATCTCCACTACTACAAATTCATATCCCGTTGATAAAAGATATACCTTAAAATCTTGTGATCAGGGAAGACAAAAAAGTAATCCTGGATGAAGTAATACCGCCACAACATTAATGAGAACACTATTAATGAAAGATCCATATCATTGGTGGCATAATTACACTCATGTGGATTTAATTTCCTAGACCCATAAGTGATCTCTCCCCACTGCTGCATCAACAAACATCCCAAACCAAGACAAGAAGAATCAAAAAACACCTCACATAAAACACCTTCTTCTCGAAACCTGAGCACTGGAGTGTTGACTAGTTTCACCATCAGATAGTTGAATATTTTTAATACTACTTGATCCATACGAAATCCTATTCCTTCGTAGTAAAATTCGTCAATAGAGCTACAACTATAGAGAAGTTGGGCACAAACCTTCTGTAATAGCCTGAAAATCCCAAAAAACTAATAACATCTGACACATTATTGAGTTTTAGAAAAGAAACAGTTGCCTCCACCTTCGAAGATCCCACTGCTACCCCTTGACAATACCACACTTGTATGAGGATGTTTCCTTCTTGTGTCAAGAACATTCCCCAAAACAACTTCCTATAGAGCTTGTGGCGTCGAAGGATCTCGAAGACTGTTCTGATATGCTCAACATGCACCTATTCTGATCTAGAGTAGATCCAAATGGTGCTGATGAACACAATGACAAACATGTCCTGAAACTCACAGATAATAGAATTTATGAGGCTATTGAACACGGCTGGTGCCTTCATGAAACCGAACGGTATAACGATGAATACAATGTTCACATACATGCACCTTAAATCCTTCTTCGGGATATAACTCTCCTTCACCCTCAACCGGTGATATCCAGACTTCCAATTGATCTTAGAGAACCATCATGATCCCTTCAATGGGTTTAAGAGATTGTCTATCCTTGGGAGATGGTAACCGTTCTTATTTGTTACCTGATTCAACCTCCGGTAGTCTATTCACAGCATGAGACCACCATATGCCTTCTTCACACAAAAAAAACTAAATAACCCCATGATGACACGCTAGGTCAGACAAAACCCTTCTTATTAGGTTGTAAATCTGAATTTGAAACTCTCACAACTCATAAGTCACCATCTGATAGGGATCCATCAAAACCTGACGGGCAGCAAGTTGTATGACTATCCCGAACTCAATGTCACATCGAGGGGGTAGAGTCATAACCTTTTTGATAAAAACTTCTAGGAAATGTCTATCAACTCCTAGAACTCCCACCATTTATGTATCTTATGACTCCACTGAATGTCAGGATTACATAGAAAAAAGAGGCTCTATGCACTAAATTCCCATGTAAAAAATCCTCTCACTGAAAAAAGACACATATTTTCCTTCCTCATCAGAAATCATGACACTTCTATGAAAGAAAACAATAACAGAAAAAACAAAGAAAAACCAGTCGATTCCTAGAGTGATATCCTATGGTTGCATCAGAAATAGATATAGATCCCCGCTAGACTGATGTGGCCCTAACATTATTCTACATCCCCAAAAAACATAAAACAAACTCGTATAATCTCCAACTTGTGTACTCCACAACATGGGCACAAGAAGTATTTCTACATCCTGATGCATACCATGGTCAAGAACAGGTGAAAAAAATGAGTGTGAGTCCCCATAATCAAACAAATCATAAACACGAGTGCTGAACAAATAGATCATACCTCAAATGACCTCTGGCCTAACTGGAACTCCTAACTCTGTAATGTGAAACTATCTGTGACCAACTCTTCTACCGCTCTAAAATCGACCACCTCCTTGAGCACCCCCCCCCCCTAGTCGAGGGCTATAAGTAGAACCTTATGGTTCCCCCCCTACAATGTTTTCCCTTAGATGAGCATGGTCATACTTTTGAAACGACCTTGTACTCCATTGTTTCTGCTAAGGTGGGAACTGAGCATACCCACCCCCACCGTACTAAGCTCAAGTTGGGCCGAGGCTCTGAATGTGCCCAAAAACTCCACTAGAAAATCATATCGGTCCTACGACCTTATGAATATAGTGATGACCCATGGATAAAATATGGAACTACTGAGGCCTACACCCTACTGGTGCAAGCCTAGATGGCCCTGTTGCTGGAGATCTATTGCTGACTACCTTTCCCTTTGATGAATTTGGTTGGATCCCCTCTCATGTCATGCATCTTTACGAGTTCTTTCTTTCCACCACCTCAACGTTCTTTTGCACTACCAAGTATGTCGGTAGGGTAAAGTGAGTAATATAATACTAAAGAGATGGCCAAAGTTCCTCATCTAAACATCTCTCATGAGACTCCTCATCCAAAAATATGTCTAAAGAAAATCACAGGATATCCTTGAACTTGATCCCTAATTCCCTAACTGACATACATTTGTAATGAAGGGAGAGAAATTCTTGTCTCTTCTCAAATTTTTCCATAGAAGAAATGAATTCCTCTTGAAATTCCTTATATAAAATGGCCCACAGAACTTCTGTCTCCATTTTTTCCTAAGGTAAATTTTCCACCACTGACACACTACTCCTCTCATCTAGCTGACTGCCAATGAGACACAGTACTCCCTCGGAGCACTGATCTGAGTGAAGGCGATCCCCAGCACCTCGAGCCAACCTTATATTTCTAATACTGAGATGCTTCCCTCATATTTCTAGAGGGTTTGTCACTGGAAGGAATGCATAATCCTCTACCAACTCTCATCCTCCTCCTCTTGGTTAGGCCTCTGCAGATTAGTTGGAATAACCTAGTGAACCGCAACTGCCATTTCCACACGTGACGACGTCCGGGTGCCATAAATGAATGGTAAACAAATAATGACTATTCCCAAGTAGTAAGGAAGTTTACTTATGATTTATCTATCATCTTATTATATTTTCTCCCCAGGACACCCCAATTCAAGTATGAACACAAGTCATTATGATTGATGTACCTTTCCTTGGGTCTCTACAATACAATCAATGTAGGCTCACTTGGTCATTCGGTAGTCCCAGAGTCTTTGCATTAGATCATGGGGGCCCTAAAATCCGGCATCCTAGCCAGTATACCCTAGACTATTTCACAAAACAAGATTTCCTAGCACTATTTACCTACCATCCCTTGAAATTCTCACTATGCCTACCTCCAGACTCCATCCTATCTTTAAGATTCGTTTTGATACAATTCTATCACGACCCGCCTTTGGCATGAAGAGTGAAGGGGTGGAAAAGTACCCCAACCATCCTTCCTCAAGATTAATACAAGTTAATGACCCCCAAGTCCTACCTCTAGTAGGCCATGGAATAGAGACTAACATAAAGGGTATATATTTTCAAAATATGGGAGGCAAAAAGCGTTTTTTATTTTAACAAGATTGGGAGATAAGAGAATAAAACCACCAAAAACCAAGGAAGATATGTATAATAATAAACCCAAATCCAAACCCACATGCATGTTTTAAACAAAACTGAATCAAAAGTATATGAATTTACAACTTGCAATACCAAAAAAGAAATATTGAAAACTGAGCAGAATCAAGAAAACTGAGCATCGTCCAGAAACAACTCCCAAGGTCTAGACTAGTAGGGTCCCTTATGGTCCTCAAAGCCCTCCGGAATTCTTGAAAGTAAATATAAGGTGAAAATACAAGTATGCTCAATAGAGAGCCTAAATATCTCATTCATAAGTGGGGAGAAATTATAATGCCCCATGAAAAAAAGAAGTAACCAGACATCGAGAAACAAAAATAACCACCAAGACTCACAAGGCACACTCCCCAGATATCGTAATCAAAGTATATTGTAGTATAACAAATCATTACAAGGTACCCCGCACCACCCATATCACTGGTCATCTAGACATCCTATGCCTCAAACCTCACCCGCATGTTCCACTGCTCTACCCCGCACACACCCACCTAGGCCACAACCGTCCAAATATCCTTCCCGCAAACATTGGGGCCACAACCAAAAAACATTCTCGCAGACACCTGTTCCATATCACCACCACATCCCACATAGTTCTACCCACACACACCGGGTCTCCACAATAGTCACATATCTCACCCGAAGAGAACTGGGCATCATTACAAAGACAACTGGGAAAATACAACCACACCTCTCACTTGAAAACACTTGGACCTCTTCTCGAAGGCACATGGGAACATTCTTCCTAAAATAAAATTGGACTCATATCCATAACAGAATGTTGATTGAAGGTTCTGGGCTAAAATAACACACCATGCCCAAAGAGTCTTCGACTAGTGTAACCACCTCATGCCCTCACAACCTCTGTGATAGTGAGATGAAATTAGATAATGATGAGGAAAATCACCCTCTCCCTTGAGAGGGGGGTGTTCGGCACTAAGTGCTCATCATGGGATGGGTGCGCACTAAACATGAATAAAATACATGATTAATACTAAATAATAACTCTTTCCTTCCTATAGTATGAAAAACAATTATCAAAGCACATGCATAACACTGCTACCCCTATGGTATGAATAGAAAAACAATCCCAAAACTCCCCGTACATGTTATCATGTTTGAAAATTTTTAGTACAATTATTCCTTCACTACTGTAAAACTAACAAAAACAACTATAAGTAGGATCAACAAAAAATAGAAACAACCATGTAGTGATTTAACAGTTCAATTTTTGTTTTTCTTGAATGAATAAAACAAAGTGAGATGCCTCAACCCACATCCCAACTGGCTTGCAGCCACAACACAACGAAAGGTATTTTAGTTTCCTACATGATCATGTAGTTTAAAATAGATCAACCTCTCAACAATAGGTTCTATTCCACAAAATGTGCCACAAATCGATCTTAAAAACACTGCTACATAAATCGTACAGGGAACCAAATAGATTCTTCATTCCTATCATTAAAAAAGATGAAGAAGATTACATATTCGACCAAAAATATTCACCATGTTCCTGATTTTTGTTTGTTTAACCGTGGTAATCACATAGGGGTTACCTTCATCAAGAATCCATTTCAACAGCCATGTATATGTTGTTAACCTTTTTTCATGTTGCACCTTTTTATTCAATACCATGTCGAGAAAACATAGCATTACCTGTGCACAGAAAAGGACCACAATGTGCCTTGATTTTCAGTAGGCCAAAGCCTATAAAATTTGCAATGAAGAAAATAATAATAACAACATCATCTCTACCCCATCCTACTTCCATTTAAAAAAACTTTATTATCAGTGTAAGAGGTAGGGTTTCAACTATGTCTCGTGGAAGCATTCTCATACCCACCCCACATAATGCATGTAAAAGAGAGACAGAGGTAGAATTTCTTACCTTGATGATCCCATATCTTAATTTCTTCTTCATGTCAAGAAATTTTGTTGGAACTTGTTTGATACCTCCCATTCTCCCTAAAATAGAGGGTGGGGTGCAATGGGAACTATGAAACCCCAATTAAGGGATGATCTGAGGAGTGCAGATTTATCCCACAAGGTCATGGGAATAGAGGAAGGGATCGTGCATCTCACACTAGGGAAAAAGAAAAAAGAACCAAGAAAAAAATGATATATCATAACTCAATAAGATTTAATAGAGATGCTATTTATGAAATGCGGTATTTTTTAATTAATGATAGGATCACATTAAACCCTGTGGTTTGATGATTTAATGGTTTCCCCACCATTACAATAAGTTAAAACATGAGTTATTGACTATGAATCGGCCTTAGAGCCCTAAAAATGATGCTTTAAATTCATTTTATGTTAATGGAAACATAAAATGAGAGAAAATATAGAATGTTGGAAAAACTATACACTAAACATGAATTTTGAAAATGTATTGGATGAATCACAATTCTGGAAACCTTAGTTGTCTGAAAACACTATTCATTAATAGAAATTTGGAAAAGGGAAAATCCTTCTGTTAGAAATAGCATACTTTTCTAGAAACTGAAGGTTCTAGGTATAGCGAAAGCGCGTTGGTGGGTTTTCCCAACTATAATTTTAGCATTAAAAAACATTCAATATGAGATCTGTCACGACATAAAATACCGGATCTTTAGAATGGAATGAAGAACGAAAAAAAGAAGAGTCCTGAAACCATTGAGATAAGATCATCATATGTTGGTTATAATTAATTTAATTAATTCACAAGAATTACCTCGGTGGAATTCTATCTTTGTCGATGTCTCCGGTCACGATCATGTGATCCGTTGTTGCATCATAGAATCCAAGTATAGGATTCCTCTAGCGGAGATCCACACGTGCTCCACGTATCTCTGGACGTCACCGAAGGGATATCTGGGTGCTAGCGCGGAAAAACCTTCACTTGTGATGTCCGCCTTCGACCGCCTTGATCCAGTAGAGGATCTCGCTCTCGTAACTTGAGGGCGTTCTTGGTGGAAAGGGAATTTTCTCTTGGATTGAGATTATTTCCAAATCTGTTGTGCACAATAATGGCTCAACAAAAGTGTTGGGGTTGTGAGGATATTTATAATCGGGTTTGAGGTTAATGGAGTTATGACAAAAAATAAACGCGTTACGAGTTTTATTTGTTTCATTAACTCTTATTGAAACCCCATGTCGAATTATTAATTCCTTGACCTGCTCCCACATTGATTATAATTAATATCATTTAATACAACAATATTATATCCTCAAAATCTGGACTGGAAAACTACACAGTGTGTAATAATTAATACATGACGTGTACTTGTTTTCCATAAAACTACACGGCATGTATATTTAATATACATGGCATGTACTTTTATTTTCCATTTTTCTCCACCACATTTATTAAACCCTGAGTAATGTCTATTTATATCTTAAATAAATGTAACTGCATTGCTCTCTAATAAATATATTATTTCTCCCACAATATATTCTATTGAATAACTAGTGTCAAAATAAATACGATCAGACATCCTTAAATAATTATTAAACCACAGTCGAGAATAATATTTATTTAACTTGTTAAATTAATATTTAACTAAGATAGATGGAAACACATAGTGTGGGACCCTTTAGGCCTCTTTCTCAGTGGCATTAGGTGGATCCAGCCTAAAGTCCAAGGTTAGCATCTAGAAACACGCCAAGGCACCCATAGAGAAATAATTTAACGTCGCAATGATGTGACACCTCCAACGAACGCTTACCATGTAATATAATCTCTTTGTCTCGATATCTCTAATCAAGCGGGTTTCATGCTAGTGCCATCAACCCATGTGCTTGATTATTCTTTCTTTGACTTCCCAGAATTGAACTCACCCATACCTTACCATGGCCATGTATTTATTTAGGCTATATCAATTCCATCAAAGGGCCTGAGATATCTACTTCAGTTATAGAATAGAAGGGAAAAATACTTTCTCACATTATCTATTAGTGCAGTATTACTCGTGACGCACCCAACGTATCCTACCTCGCTGCGAACAATGTGTCATCACAGTTTTCATCAATACATCTAAGTGCGCGAGTTGTAAAACCCATTAATAATAATATTAAAGTCTAAGGACCAATACACACGTCCGCAGATAGGAACATCCAATGACACTATGAAATGTGGATTTCTTACTGGCGGGTCTCGTTCTCATAATATCCTCCTAGATATTACCAAGGGCGCACACCATGAAAAGGTGCCTCAATGTTTTATGGGTCCTCACCCCTAATGAGCTGTATTATTTGTTTCCCTCAAATAATATCATCCGAAAATAGAATTTATATTCAAGAACAGTGTTATGGATCTTCTGGGTTCTCATCATAGCAGGGATCCCCTATAACCCTTTAATGCAATAGCTGTCCTTAGGACATTATCACATGCATTTTCACATAGAAGAACACTCAAGATGTTATAAGGATTTCATTAATGAATAAAGTACAATGTTGTTTCTTTTAGACCACAAAATCCAATAGACTCCCACATGGACTAGAGCCAACTGATAACAACCTTTAACCCGCTAGCTCTCACATGATATTCATGATTCTGCTGAGATAGGCCTTTAGTCATGGGGTCCTCCATGTTCGCTTCTGTGGACACTCTGCTCATAGAAACCTCACCCCTCTGATAGAAATCCTTCAAGAGGTGATACTTTTGGAGTATGTGCTTTTTCTGTTGATGTAACCTTGATTCTTTTGCAAGTGCCACCGCTGCAGTATTATCACAATACAATGTAATGGGATCTTTACTACTAGGCACCACATCATGATCCTAGATAATGTTCTGAATCCAGACGGATTCCTTGGCTACATCAGAAGCTGCTATATATTCATACTCCGCTGTAGAATCAGCGACAACTGGATTCTTTGAACTCTTCTAACTCATAGCTCCTCCATTGAGGCAGAAAACATATCCAGATTACGACTTCAAATCGTTCTGATCTCTCTGAAAACCAGCATCATCATACCCCTTGATGACAATCTCCCCGTCTCCTCCATACACCAGTAACATTTCCTTAGTTCTTATCAGATAATTAAGGATAGTCTTAAAAGAAGTCCAATGTTTTTCTCATGGATCTGCTTGATATCTGCCTACCATGCTCAGTGCATAGGAAAAATCATGCCCGGTACATTACATGGCATACATGATGAATCCTATAGCCGAAGTGTATGAGATCTTACTCATTCTTTCTCTTTTTGTGGCTGAGGAAACATTTTCATATAAAGATGTGGTCCATGTGACACTGGATCCAATCCCCTCTTGGATTGTTCCATACTAAATCTCTTTAGTATCTGGTCAATGTATGTACCCTGACTTAGTCCAAGCAGCCTCTTGGATCTATCACGAATGATCTTGATCCCTAGAATGTAGGCTGTTTCTCCTAAGTCCTTCATGGAGAAACACTTTTTCAACCAGTCCTTAACTGATTGTAAGACTTGTACATCGTTTCCAATAAGTAATATGTCGCTAACATATACTACTAGGATAACGATCTCCTTCCCATTAAACCGCTTATAAACACATGGCTCACTTTTGTTCTTAATGAAACCAAATTCTGTTATGGCTTCATCAAATCAAATGTTCCATGACCTGGATGCTTTCTTCAATCCATAAATGGATTTCTGCAACTTTCAAACCCTTTTGTCTTCACCTAGTGTCACAAACCCTTCTGGTTCCCATTAAGGAATGATGTTTTGACAAACATCTACAAAATCTCGTAGTCATGGAAAGCTACTATGTCAAGTACGATTCATTTGGATTTAAACATGGAAACTGGTGAGAAGGTTTCATCATAGTCAATTCCTTGACTCTGTCTAAATCCTTTAGCCATTAGGCTTACTTTATAGGTGCTAACTTGACCTTTCATGTCCAGCTTTCTCTTGAATACCCATTTGCATCCAACATGCTTTACATGAACTGGCTCATCAACCAATACCTAAACTTGGTTTTGATACATGGAATCCATCTCAGAATTCATAGCTTCTTACCATATTTCTACTTCTGAGCTTTCTACTTCTTCCTTGTAGGAGAGAGGCTCATCATTGTCCAACAATAATTAATCACCATCCTCGGTGACTAGGAAACCAAATCTCTCTGTTTCCCTTACCTCTCTTGAACTCCTACGTTGTACTTGTGTTTCTGGAACCTCCTCCATGGGGACCTATGGAACTTGTTCCTGTACTATCTCTTGTGTATCTTGAGAATCAACTTCGTCGATGTCAATCTTTCTCCCTCTATCCTTCTTGAGGATGTGCTCCCTCTCAAGAAATACGGCTTGTCTTGCGATAGTCACATTCTTGTCTTGATGGTTATATAGGTAATATCCTTTTGTTTCCTTGGGATATCCTATAAAGATACACTTCGTGCCCCGGGGTTCTAGTTTGTTTCTTCATAAGGCCTTAACAAACACCTCGCATCCCCATACACATGTATGCGACAAAATGGGTTTCTTTCCATTCCATAACTCAGAGGGAATTCCATTTTCCACCTTTGTTGGTACTTGGTTTAATGTGTATGCTACAGTTTGTAATGCATATCCCCAAAAGGTTAATGGAAGATCCGCATGACTCATCATCAACCTCACCGTGTCCAACAATGTGTGGTTTCTTCTTTCACTAACACCATTCCACTATGGTGTATTAGGAGGAGTGAGCTGAGATAGAATCCCAGACTCCCGTAAAATATTGATGAACTCTTGGTTCAGATATTCTCCACCTTGATCTGATTGAAGCTTCTTTATCGTCTTACCAAGAAGATTCTCTACTTCATTCTTGAATTCCTTAAATTTCTCTAAGGCTTCTGACTTATTCCTCATTAAGTAGACAAATCTGTATCTACTCAAATCATCCGTAAAAGTAATGAAGTAAGAATATCCACATCTAGCTTCTACTGTAAATGGTATACATACATCCGTGTGTACCAATCCCTGAATCTTTATGGCCCTTTTACCCTATCCACCAAAAGGAGGCTTGGTCATTTTACCTTGGAAACAAGCGTGACATCTATCAAGTGGTTTTAGCTTAGTAGAGTCTAAATAGCCATCTTGACAGAGCTTTGTCAAGCGCTTCTCATTTACATGATCAAGGCAATGATGCCACAACTGGGTGATGTATGAGTCATGTGAGTTTGTTTCATTATCGATTGACAACACTTGGTTTTCAAAATTTAATACATACAAACAATTATTCAAATGTGCCATACCATAACATACGTTGTTTTATAAAACAGACAACCTTTATTTACAAACTTGAAAACAAATCCATCCATATCTAAACAAGATACATAAATTATGTTCTTGGTAACACTAGGAACAAAATAACAGTTTTGTAAAACCAAAATCATGCCAGTTGGCAATGAGAGGTGATTTTCGCCAATAGCCAACACAGCCAGCCTTGCGCCATTGGCAGCTCGAAGATCCACCTCTCTTCTAGATATCTTTCTAAATCTACTTTGTTCTTGCATTTGAATAAAGATGTGAGCCCCAAAAGCTGTATCTAATACCCAATGTGTAGAAATATAAATATTGCACTCGATAACAAACACAACTTTAGCATCCCCACGCTTCTGGGTGCAGTTCCTCTTCCAGTGTCCCTACTTGCTACATGCAAAACACACTGCCTCCCATTCCTTGCCCAGCCTCTGGATCTTCCCCTTCTTGGAGGAACGGTTCTTGGGGGCTTCAGACCATTTATATGTCTTTGGACCCTTTACCTTGTTCTTCCTTTTCTTGTTCACCATAAGGACTGCAGGTTTGTCACGCCCCATGTCCTTATCTACATGGAGAATAAATTTCAGAATCTCCGATAAACTCTTCTCATTGCCGCTCATATTATAGTTGACAATGAAGCTAAAGAAGGTATTTGGCAGTGATGATAGGATGAGGTATGTACGCAACTCATCCGGGAATTTAATCCCTAAGATGTCCAGGCATTTAATGTAGCTAATAAACTTGACTACATGAGTCGCAGCTAGCACAGACTCTTCAAGAATAGTTGTAATAAAAGAATTGTAGATCTCATACCTCTCATGTCTCTCCTTCTCCTGGTAGAGATCCTTAAGGTGAGACATCATGCTATACGCGTCCATGTTTTCATGTTGCTTCAAGAGCTCATTGGACATGTCCGATAGCATGAAACATAGGACATCTATGGCATCATCCATGTGTTTCATATAGAGAGATAATTCCTCATCACTGGCCTCTTTCCCAGGTGCAATTGGAATAGGCTCTTCCAGCACATACAATTTCTTTTGGTGGCGAAGGATGACGGGTAAACACCTCTGCCACTCTTGGAAATTGTTGTCGGTGAGAAGGTTTTCCTTCTCGAGTATGGTTCACAATGATATGTTTGAAGTAATTTTCTTGTCATTTCTACAAATTAAGATGAGCAAAGGATTAGTACTTTATTACAAAACTAAGGCAAATAAATAAATTAAAACTTATCAGTCTCCCACTATTTTATCGAAATCCAATATCCCTCACCATTGATTTCGGAATATTCTGTTGCCTGAATATTCTAGTGGAAAGGATCCATATTTCCATTCACATTACCCCAACTAGGGTTGGTCAAGAAACTTGAAGGTTATTAGGTAGGCATTCCAAATGATAACTGCATTAAATCGCGGCTCCTTGATACGTTGAGTGGACTCCCCAATCCAGAAATCCTTTTATTTTGGATTTCCTCAACCTTTGCCTCTTGGTCACACCAAGTACTACTGTGGCAGCCAACCCTTGATGTGAACCAAGATAAGTCAACCCAAAACCATGAATTATAATTCCCCGATAATTTAAAGCACCCCAACAAAGGTTGGTCAAGCACTTTGAACTATAGTTCGATTCTAAACAAGATTATGGAAGGCTATACTGACTTAATATTTATTTTGAGGGAATTTATCCTTATACATAAATGGAAATTTTATTATCTTTGATTACATGCTTGTTAATATTATGTGAGATAGACTTACGTGATTAACCATGTCTAAGATAATATTTACGTATAAGCCGGATTTATTTTATTTCCATTTTCCATGCTCATTTAATTCATTATTTGTGTGATCATGACAACACACCCACAATAAATAAACCATGCAACTGACAGAAATAAAATAAATGGTATGATCATGAGATTTTTTTATTGGTTAGTTTATATAGCGGTTGATAAACTAACCCAACACCTAGGGGAGAAACACCTTGTACCATTCGGGTTCGTGTTTACAGCTTTCCACCTGTCCACCTTTGTATCCCCTTGGATTGGTTTCACCTTGGATGCTGACTTGAGCCATCTCCACTAGCTTGGTATCTCCATCCATTACATATGAATTTATCTCACACGCAGGTGAGGGTTAAAACGGGTTTTACATAAAATAATCTTTGGGTGCGCATACCCTAAATATTAATGAGGAGATGGCTCACAGGCCAATAAATTTAATTTAAATAAATAAATTAAAAGAATCTATTCACACACAAAGGTCTCAGTCTAGCTCATGATCATCCATAAATGCAACGATATTTACGCATAAATAAAACTAGCATTCAATTATTTAATCGTTCTTATTTAAGATAAATCATGCTCGAATTAATTAAATATTTTTAATTAATTAATCCTTTTATCTTAAACCCTTTTCTGAACTTCCTTGAGATTCTCATCCATCATAATTTTAAACAAATGAATTCATTTAAAATTATCCTTTTACGTAACTTATACCTTGGAGGAAACCCGATGAATTCTCGTTCATTACGCAGATGTTAAATTAAACACATATATATAAAACACCTATCATGTGTTTTTCCTCAGCTTTACGCCTGCACCATGGTACATGTCTCAAGGGTTTGTATAATATAACAATAAATATTAATAAATCTGCGTAATTTGGGTCAGTACACGTCGTGTAGTTCCGACTACACGACGTGTACTTTTCTTCACCGTCCATCCGAAGTACACGCCCGGGGACATGGCGAGTTAATGTAATTCAGAAATTTTCAGAGTATATGACGTGTTCTGTGGGACACACACTATGTAGTTTCCACGTTACACGATTTCTCTCCGGGAAAGCCGTATACGGGGTACATGGCCCAACCCTAACCCAAAGGGACTACAAACCATGTTCATTGGACCACACGACGTGTAATCCGGAAACCGTGTTCCACCTGTTTCTGGTCAACACACGGTGTCTTAAATTCTTAGACAGAATACAATACACGGACTAATTTGGCGGATTAGTCAATGCATTGAACCTAGACTACATGCTCTGTACATCCGAATACACACCGTATATTCTGGTGTTTTACGGCTAGAAACGTTTGCCTCTTCTGGATGAGTTCGTCTATTTTATTTTAATCAAAATTAAAAGAAAATTTCATTTCTGTGAGGTGAACGAGAAATGAGGGAGGAGGAACAGAACTCGAGATTCAGATTTCCAGAATGATTAAACATGAATTTAAATAACTAAATTATTAAAAGTATAAATCAGCAACGAAAAACTAAATAATTATAATCAATGATATGACCACTCTGATACCACTTGTTGGTTCCAGGCGTAGCGAAAGTGCGTTGGTGGGTTTTCCCAACTATAATTTTAGCGTTAAACAACAATCAATCCGAGATCCAACTCGATATAAAACGCTGGATATTTGGAATGGAACAAAGAAAAAAAAAGAAAAGAATAGTTCTGGAACCATTGAGATAGGATCATCATATATTGGTTATAATTAATTTAATTAATTCACAAGAATTACCTTGGTGGAATTCTTTCTTCGTCGATCTCTCAGGTCACGATCCTATGATCTGTTGTTGCGTCGTAGAATCCAAGTAGAGGATTCCTCTAGCAGTGATCCACAAGTGTTCCACGTATCTCTAGATGTCGCCGAAGGGATCTCTGGGTGCTAGCGCAGAAGGACATTCGCTTGTGATGTCCGCCTTCGACCGCCTTGATCCGGTGGAGGATCTCGCTCTCGTAACTTGAGGGCATTCTTGTTGGAAAGGGAATTCTCTCTTGACTTCAGAGTATTTCCAAATCCATTGTGCACAACAATGGCTCACAAAAAGTGTTGGGGTTGTGAGGATATTTATAATCAGTTTTGAGGATAATGGAGTTATGATAATAAATAAACGCGTTACATGTTTTATTTATTTCATTAACTCTTATTGAAACCCCATGTCGAATTATTAATTCCTTGACATGCGTCCACAATGATTATAATTAATATCATTTAATAAAACAATATTATATCCTCAAAATCATGACTGGGAAACTACACTGCGTGTAATAATTACTACAAGGCGTGTACTTGTTTTCCATAAAACTACACGGCGTGTATATTTAATATACATGACATGTACTTTTATTTTCCATTTTCTCCACCACATTTATTAGACCTGGAGTAATGGCTATTTATTTCTAAAATAAATGTAACTGCATTACTCGCAAATAAATATATTATTTCTCCCACAATATATTCTCTCGAATAACTAGTGTCGAAATAAATGTGATCAGGCATCCTTAAATAATTATTAAACCACAGTCGGGAATAATATTTATTTAACTTGTTAAATTAATATTTAACTGAGATAAATGGACACACTTTGTGTGTGACCCTCTAGGACTCTTTCTTAGTGGAATTAGGTGGAGCCGGCCTAAAGTCCAAGGTTAGAATCTAGCAACACGCCAAGGCACCCATAGAGAAAGAAGTTAACGCCGCAATGATGTGTCATCTCCTACGAATGCTTACCGTGTAATATAATCCATTTTTCTCGATATCTCTAATCAAGCGGGTTGCATGCTAGTGCCATCAACCCTATGTGCTCGATTATTCTTTCTTTAACTTCCTATAATTGAACTCGCCCATACCTTACCATGGCCATGGATTTATTTAGGATATATCAATTCCATAAAAGGGCCTGAGATATCTACTTCCGTTATGGAACAGAAGGGAAAAATCCTTTCTCGCATTATCTATTAATGTAGTATTACTCGTGACGCACCCAACGTATCCTACCTCACTGCGAACAGTGTTTCGTTATAGTTTTTGTTAATACATTTAAGTTCATGAGTTGTAATACCGATTATTAATAATATTAAAGTCTAAGGACCAATACACACGTCCGCAGATAGGAACATCCAATGACACTATGAAATGTGGATTTCCTACTGGAGGGTCTCGTTCTCATAATATCCTCATGGATATTACCAAGGGCGCACACCATGAGAAGGTGCCTCAAATTTTTATGAGTCCTCACCCATAATGACCAGTATTATTTGTGTCCCTCAAATAATATCATCTGGCCATAGAACATATATTCACGAACAATGTTATGGAACTTCTGGGATATCATCATAGTAGGGATCCGCTATGACCCTTTAATGCAATAGTTGTCCTTAGGACATTATCACATGCATTGTCATGCAGAAGATCAATAAATATGTGATAAGGATTTTATTAATGAATAAAGTACAAAGTAGTTGGTTCTAGACCACCAACTCCAACAAAAACACTGTCCGTGAACTAGAAACTGCATAATGGGAATATACTACTATTGGAAATAGCTTGCTATTCTAGAAACACTATTCATGAACTAGAAGTTTAGAAAAGGTCATACCCAGATATTGGAAATAGCCTACTATTCTGGAAAACCAATTCATGAACTATAAATTTACAAAAGAAAATATCTTATTTGTAGAAATAGAAAACTATTTTTGGGACACTTTTCATGAACTAGAAATTTTTAAAAGGAAAAACCCTACTATTGGAAATAACCTACTTTTCTAGAAACATTATTAATGAACAAGAAATTTGGAAAATAGAGTAGCCTCTTGTTAAGAATAGGCTACTATTTTTGAAACACTATTCATTAACCAGAAATTTCACAAAGGGAATAGCCTACTATTAAAAATAGCCAACTTCTCTAGAAACACTATTCATACACTAGAAATTTGGAAAATGGAATAGACTACTGTATGAAATATACTCATATTCTTGAAACTCTGTTCAAGAACTGGTAATTTGGAAAATGGAATAGCTTACTGTTGGAAATACCATACTGTTTTGGGAACACAATTCCTGAACTAGAAATTTGGAAAAGGGAATATCCTATTATTGGAAATAGTCTTCTATTATGGAAACACTGTTCATGAACTATAAATTTTGAAAAGGAAAAATAACTCTTTCTGAAATAGACTATTATTATAAAAAAACTATTTATGAACTAGGAATTTGGAAAAGGGAATAGCTAACTGTTGAAAATAACCTAATTTTCATGAAAAACTGTTCATAAACTAGAAATTTCACAAAGGGAATAACATGCTGTTGGAAATAGCCTACTGTTCTAGAAACCCTATTCATGAAATAGTAATTTAGGAATGGAAAAATATTGCTGTTGGAAATAGCCTATTTTTTTAGAAATACTGTTCATGAACTATAAATTTTTCAAAGGAAATAGCATGTAGTTGAAAATAGTGCACTGTTTTGGAAATAATGTTCGTGAACTAGAAATTTGGCAATGTTTGTGAATAAGTCACCTTAACCTCCAAAAACACCTCAAACACCATATTTCAGCAAAGTAATGGAATAGAGAGGTCCATACCATTACAATTCATAATCATTTCAAGTACCAATGTGAGTAAAAATTGTATTATTAATTGAAAAATATAATTTATATTTTATCACCCCCATACAATACATTATTTTCATTTTAAAATAATTTTTTTGATTGGTTCAAATGCATGCAACATAAGTATTAAACATATCTCTGTTTTTTCATGATTTTAATAGTCATACAAATTATAACACTTTTAGAAAATTTATATGTAACAACCTAAACATTCATTAATGGAAATTCCTATTGATCTAATTAATTGTTTATTATGGTTATATAAAATGTGATCTTCACTGGTTTTATGTATCCGGATTTTAAAATACCATTATGAATTTTTAATGTTGCTAATATATCCGTTTAATAGTGATCACATGATTAGTATAAATATAGGGCATTAACAAATCCAATTTACTCAGACAAAGGAAATGATGGCCTTATCTAGTGACAAAGTCCATGGTGATGCTCTCCCATTTCATTGTTGATATGGGTAATGGTTGCGTCATCCCATTAGACTTCTACCTATCAGCCTAAATTTTCTGAAATACCTAGAACTTTGATGTATAATCAGTGATCTCCCTCTTCATGTTATCCCACCAATAAAGATCTCATAGATCTCGCTATATCATTGTGTTTCTTGGGTGAATGGAGAAATTTAATCTATGTGAAACATCCAAAAGTTCATTATTTAACTCCAAATTTTATGGAACACTTAGTCTTGACCAAAATCTCACAATTCCTTCTTCATTAACATTTAACTCTTAGGATTTCCATTTTTTGATACTTTCCACATTCTTTTGAATTCCCACTTCATCCTTTTGATCATCTTTTAACCTTTCCAAAAGTGACAGATGAGAAATCATTAGTGAAAGGATTGATGATATTCCCTTCTTTATGATTTCTCTATCCATCTTCATTAAATATAAGAATATTTGATCCTTTTCAATTATCATCCATGATATAATTGTTGTTTCCTTTCTACATAGAGCATCCACCACCTTGTTTGCTTTCCTACGGTGGTAATGGATTGAGAAATAATAGTCTTTGATCAACACTAAACATATTCGTTGGAACATGTTCAACTCTTTCTGTGTGAATATATACATGAGGCATTTTGATCCTTATATATTTCAAAATTTTCCACAATGAAGAAATGTCGCAAAAGTTTTCTAGCCAATATTTTTGCAGGCAACTATATATCATTTGTTAGATTGTTTTTTTCATGGACATTCAATTTCCATCAATCAGAGGTTTTGAATTTTTTCATTTTACATCAACACTTTTCCCAAGACCTTCATCGAATCGTCACTAAATACCAAAAAACGTTCTCCACTTATGGGTATTTTGAGCATAGGCGTAGTGATATGACTCCTTTTCAACTTGTTGAAGCTATCATCCCATTCATCACTCCAAGACAACATGACTCCCCTCCGTGTTATCTAGGTAAAAGGGTTTTACAATCTTGATAAATTTATCACAAATCTATGATAATATCCTTCTAACTCTAGGATGCTATGGATACATGTCACCAATATTGGCTTCGACCATCCCTCAATTGAAACTGTTTTGGTGGAAGTTAATAATGATTACCACCCGAGCAAATTAATCCAAGCCACCCCAAGAGTCTATCACCATCACACACCTTACCCTTCTATCTTATGCTGGAGTTATAAGGGGTTATGCAACAAGACCCTAGCACTATGAATATGTACATTGTTTTGGTATAACGAATGTGCATTCATTTTATTATTGTTACTTCGTAAAAAGTTTTTAAAGCACAAATAGTATTTTTAGTTAATATTCAACTAAGAAAACTATTTTGATGAATTAATGAAATTTTGAATTAAATAATATTTTAATAAAATATTCTTATAATTAAATTACTTTTTATTAAATATAAATTACCATATAATTTTATGAATGCAATTGTTATTTTTATTAAGGGTTGAAAGCTGTTTTTGTCAAAACCCATGAATTTTCAATGAAGGTCGGTTTTTATTTTAAACATAAAAATTCACATATTTAAAAATTATTTAGATAAAATGAAAATTATTTTTGGAATTAGGTTGTTGAAATTATCCAACGGTGACTTTTTCATAATTTTCTGAGACGGTCGAATATTTGGGTAAAAATGAAATAATGTTTAAATATATAATGAGTTTTATAACATCATAATGACCCAATAATCCAGTAATAAAATAATATAAAAATTATTATCGGACAATATTTGTTTTACCATTAAAATATTTTTATTTTTGGGATTGTATGATTTTCTTTTCAAAGCTTTAGTGGACCCTTAAGGCATATAAAACATTTTGTCTTTTTAAATTGTTTTCCTTGAGAGTGTGACTCACCTCCACTTAAGAAAATATATTATTATAAGAAGTTTGTCCATTGTCCTTATAAAATACTGTTTTACAATTCAATTTGGCAAAAACAATGGGATAAAACCATGGTTTGGTTTCTGGGATTGATTAGATCAATGTGAGGTGTCCCAAACCTAAATAATAATGGATTCCATCTTCATTCATATATAAACCCACCTAAGCTCCCACTTCCTCTTCACTAAAATCCTTTGGAGTTCATCCAACCATTGTATTGCACTCTCTATAATCCTTCCAAGGTGCTTCAAGCTATTAAGAATCCTCTCTCAAGCCTTTCCCAAGCTTTTGGAATCACACTTGCAAGTAAGGGATTCCAACTTTAATTATTTATGTCCAAGTTTCCTTATATTATTATGCAATTTAATTTTAAATTATAAATGTTGGTGGTATGATTTTGAACCTCCCCCATACATCCCTTTTAATTTTTGAATAATTATGGATCTCCTTTCTCTCTCATTAATGCCTTCCATGTATACCTGTTACCATGACAAAATTTCATAAGGAATTTTTCTCTCCTCATTTACATTCAAGTAATTATTTTGTATCATAAATATAAATTCCATCACAACTATTGGGACATGTATATATATGACCCTATTACTCTCCATTTCATGTACATATGATTATACACCCCTTTCTCTCTCATCCACCATTTTTATGTGTTCTTATGTCACGTCGTTACGCTGCATAAATTGCACCGCATTTTTCGATGCCAAGAACATTGTGTAGTGAATACCATATTGATGCCTCTATCAAGGGTATTCCCCTTTATGAACATATACATATTTAATGGTACTATCATTTATTTATTCCACATTCCTTAATCATGGAATAACTTATGATGTTCATTGATTCTATGTTATGTGATCAGTGTGGCTCACTTATGCATGAAAAGGAATGTTTAAGAAAGGGTGCACCCTAATAGCGCTCCAATGCATTGGGTAATGTATAGTATCATGATACGTCATGTGAAATGAGTGTTAACTCATGATAATTCATGGGAAATGATTTTTTACTCGTGCTTCAAGTGTAATTAGGGTTCACTCATGCTCCATGTGCAATGAGCCTTGGCTCATGCTAATTACATGTTATGTATTGTTTCCCCATTTCGATGTTATGATTATCAATCCTTATCATGCCTTTATTTTTATATTTCTCTTATGCACCATTGATATGCCTATTTACTATCATATATTTTATTCCTCGTGTTATACCATGTTTATTCCCTTACTGGGCTTTATATCCCCCCCTTTTCTTATGCATGTCCTCATGTTATCCAATGCAATGCTAAGTTGGAGGAAATGTAGAGGTCATCTAAAGGAAGTTCTCAATAAAGATGTTCTATTTCATGTTTTAAGTTGTTATGTAATGATCTTAATCCTAAATGACACTAGACCTCTTGATCATCCATGTTGTATCAAGTGAATATTTTATGTAATAAATCATGTTTAAGTTTATAATAAAGGATTAGGGTTGTTATAGTTGGTATCAGATTATAGGTTTAGTTATTTTTGGGATTAGGATTAGAAACCCCTAGTGAAGGCTTAGAGACAAGAACAAGTATAACAAAAACATCCATATGTATTGGTGAGTATTTTGTAAGTGTTTTACAATGAAAATACATCCCTGTCTGGATATGAGAAGGTAGAGGCGGCTCGAGCACAAATGTATCATAGGGGTGAACCCTGAAAACACAGCATTGAGCTATACTCGAATGATAACTGGGGCATGAAAATGGGCCTTGATGCACTCTTGGTTAGAACCCTCCCAGGGGATATGATTTAGTAAATTCACAAGAATTGTAAGAACCCTTATTAATGTAATGAATAAAATGACCCCAGGAATATATGTTAGAATGTAGATAATTAATAGCATAGATGGAAGCCTACATATTCATAAGTTAAGGAAATAATAATTATTTATATGTCATCAGTTTTGTCCTTAGATTACACTTTATGAGTTACCCCAAACATTATTTTTATTCCATCCAATCGCTAGTAATAGGAGGACTTAGGTTAACAACTGATATGAAGAACAATGTTATGATTGTGCTAATAAGACGCCCAATCTGATGGGAGGAGGAATCGTGAACTTTATCATTCTTCTCTCTCATTTAACTCAATCTTTGAATAAAAACAAGGGTCATGAAAAATGTTCAACCCCCCCCCCCCCAAGAAATAACAAGTTGCTATCGAGAGATTTATGAGACAAAGGCCTTCTAGTTTTAATATATCATCTGATCCCTCAGTCACCGACTAATGGATAAACTCTACTAAAACGATCTTCTCCATCCTTCAATTTTATGAAAAAGAGAAGGTTCTTCTGGGTGCTTATCATATAGAGGGTGAATCTTATCTATTGTGGACGTTGATCAAAAATATAAAGACTGTGGAGGAGACCGAGGAGTTAGAATGGAAGGATTTATGGATGATTTTTTTGGATAAGTATTTTTTGCACACCCTCCGACATAAGATGGAAAGGGAATTCCTTGACATCAAGAAAAAAGACAACAAATCTATCAGAGCGTACAAGTAAAAATTCACAAGGCTTGAATGATTTCACCTCCGGATTTTTTGTTACCCCAAATTCAAGGTTGAACGCATCTTTGGTGGGCTGAAACCTAGACTACGGAAAGCACTGGTGATCCATGACTTCAACAGCTATGAATAAAGTTTCGGATGTTCCCTCAAGGAAGAAATGGAGATTGAAGAATCATCGGGGTATCATGGATATAAGAAGCATAAGGTGGAATTCAAATTTGGCGGTCCGATGGATAAATGTAATGGTGCTAAGGAGATCCAGCACTCCACATGCCAAAGGTGCAGAAAGAAGCACCCTGGAAATTTCCTGAAGGTGATGAAGAAATACATTAGTTGTGGAAGAGAGGGGCACCTAGATTTTAACTATCAGAAAAAAAATCGTAGCTGCAACAGGGGAGTGGAATGCTCTGTTTGAAACTCAACGCGTTGTTCATTGCTACAACTAAAATTAACCAGGACATATTGAAAATCAGTGCCATAAGACAATGGTTTTCAGAGGCAACCAAAACCTCCAAGGCATCAAGGGAGAGATTTTGAAATCACTACTACCGAAGTGAACCCCAACAATGATGTGGTGACAGGTACGCTATTTATTAACACAACAATAGTGAATGTACTTTTTGATTCAGGTTATAAGAATTCTTTTATATCCCAAAAGTTTAGTAGAACAATCCCAGCACCACCAGAAATCATATAAGTAAAAATGTTAGTGAGTACGAAAAATGGGGAAGTCATTGCATCCCTTGAATATAACTGCTCCCCTAGCATAATCTGTGGATTGAATTTCCCGATGTAACTCATCATACTACCTCTGTTGAAATTTGATGCAATTCTTGGAATGGATTGGATTTACTTATATACAGCTAACATAAATTTTCATGAGAGGGAAATCACTCTCCATGTAGAGAATCGACCCCCGGTTCTATTCAAGTGCAAGGAGAAAGATGAATACTTTTTATCTCCATCATCTCAAGCATGGATATTACATACCTATGAGCATGCATATCTAGATCAGATGATTGAGTCTAAGGAGGAAAAAATCCTTGAATTCATGCCTATTGTGAAGGAATTTGCTGATGTGTTTCCCATGGAATTTTCTGGTCTTCCTCCTATAAAGGATGTTTAATTCTCAATTGATCTTATACCTGGGGAATTTATAATATCCAAGACTCCTTATAGAATGGATATTGTGGAGATTGAGGAGTTGAAGAAACAACTACAAGAGAATCTGTATAAAGGGTTTATACGCCCATGTGCTTCACCATGGGGTGAACTAGTCCTCTTCTCCAAGAAGTAGGATGGTTCAATGCGCATTTTCATCGATTATCATGAGCATAAAAAAATCACGATAAAGAATAGGTATCCTATCCCAAGAATTGATGACTTGTTTGATCAGTTGTGTGGAGCCCATTACTTTTCCATGTTAGATTTGCGGTCGGGATATTATCAAGTAATGGTGAAGAAGGAAGATATTCTAAAGACTTATTCTCGTACAAGATACGAGAACTATGAATTCATAGTAATGTCTTTCGGACTCACTAATTCTGAATAAATTTGTATGGACTTGATGAATTTATTCTTTAGGGATTACCTTGAATAATTTGTGGTAGTCTTTATAGATGATATTCTGATATACTCCAATACCATGGAGGATCATGAGGACCATCGAAGAACTATAATAAAGACCATGCATAAGGAGTATCTCTATGAAAAGTATGGAAAGTGTGAGTTCTTATTGAAGGAGGTTTCATTCTTGGACCATATCATCACATGAAATGGGATATCTATGGATCCCTCCAAAAATATATACTATTGAGGGATGGTCATGGCCAACATCAGTAATGGATTTCCATATATTTTTGGGGTTAGATAGATATTATCAATGATTTGTGAGTAATTTCTCACAATTGTCAAAACCTCTTAACAATATAACATAAAAGGGAGTAAAGTTTTCATGGAGTTATGAATGTTCATAAAGAATATAGGAGCTAAAAAAGAGGCCTATCACTGCGACCTTGCTCACTTTACACACAAGTGGTGAACATTTTGGGGTATTTAGTGATGCTTTGAAGAATTTAATAGGCTGTGTGTTGATAAAAAATGACAAATTCATTGCCTATGATTCAAGGGAATTGATATTTCATGAGAGGAATTATCCAACACATGATTTGGAGTTGGTTGTGGTGATCATCACTTTAAACATTTGGCGGCATTATCCATTTGGGGAGAAGTGTGGAATATATAAGGACCACAAAATCCTCAAGTATATATTCACATAGAATGAGTTGAACATGTTCCAATGAAGATGGTTAGAGCTAATCCAAGACTATGACTGCTCAATCCATTACTACCATGGGAAAGCAAACAAGGTGGCAGATTCTCTAAGTAGAAATGACCCAACAATTCTATCATTGATGATAATTTCACACTTTATTGCAATTCGAGATGATTTCTCATTGGATCAACTGGCATAGATATATATCAGGGAAGTGGTAAGGCTGCATGGAGTACCATTATCCATTTTATCTGATCAAGATCCAAGATTCACCTCTATTTTTTGGAAGAGTCTCCTATATGCTCTTGATACTGAACTGAACATTAGTACGACCTGTCATCCTCAAACTGATGGCAATATAAGCGATCTATTCAGACATTGTATGATATGTTAAGATCATCTTCAATGGAATTTAATGGAGGTTGGGATCAACATTTTCCTCTGGTTGAATTCACTTATAATAACAGTTTCCACTCAATCATCTGAATGGCACCTTATGAATCCCTCTATGGTAAAAGGTGAAGAACACCGACATGTTGGGATGATGTCAGTGAGCGTATGCTTCTATGAACAGAAATGGTCGATGACTTGTTGGAGAAGGTGAAAAACATTCAACAGCATATCAAGGCAGTCTAGAGTTGAAAAAAGTGTTAAGAAGATAACTATCAACAAGACCTAGAGTTCAAAGTTGGAGACATGGTATTTCTATGCATATCCCCATGGAAGAAGTTTATGAGGATTTTACAGAAAGGGAAGTTAAGTCCTAGGTACATCGGCCCCTTCAAGATTCATGATTGTGTCAGGGTTTTGGCATATCGACTAGCACTTACACCTACCATGTCCAATGTACATGATTTTTTTTCAAATATCCCTCTTAAAAAAGTACATACAAGACCATTTATATGTACTCTCTTCAGATGTAGTACATTTAGAGGATGATCTTTCTTACGAGGAGCAACCTGTGAAGATCTTAGATCATATATAAAAATTTCTACGAAAGAAGACAATGCCCCTCGTCATGGTGTTGTGGTGAAACCAAATGTTAAAAGAAGTGACGTGGGAATTAGATTATGTGATGAAGATGATTTTCCCGCATTTTTTTAGAGTGGGAAAAGGAAATTTTGAGGGTGAAATTATTTTAAGGGGGGATGATTATAACAACCCAAAATTTCATTAATGGAAAGTCCTCTTGATCTAATTAAAAAATTATTAGGGTTATATAAAATATGAACTTTATTGGTTTTATGCTTCTTGATTTTAAAATACCATTATGAATTGTGACCGTTGCTAATATATCCATTGAACAATGATCACATGACTAGAATAAATATAGGGCTTTAAAAAAATCCAATTTACTCAAACATAGGAAGTGACGACCTCGTCCAGTAGACTTTCCCCTTATAAATCCCATTTGTTGGAGCTCGGAAAGGAGGTGGTGTCATTGGTCTTCCTCTTCACCATTCCAAAGCTGATCATGACCACATTATGCTTTAGCATAACCGACTATAGGAGAAGTGGAAGATAATAGAGATTACCACCCGAGTGATGTTATTCGAGCCACCCAAAGAGGCTATCACCATAACACACCTTACCCTTCATTAATATGCAGGTGTTATAAGGGGTTATGTAACAATAACCTTGCACTATGAATATGTACTTTATTTTTTTGATAAATAATGTGCATTCATTTTATTACTGTTACTTTGTTAATAGTTTTTAAAGAACAAATAGTATTTCTTGTTAATATTCAACCAAAAAATCTATTTTGATGAAATAATAGATTTTTGAATTAAATAATACATTAATTAAATATTATTATAAATTAATTAATTTTTATTAAATATAAATGATCATATTATTTTATGAATGTGATTGTAATTTTTATTATTGTTTGAATGTAGTTATTGTCCAAACCCATGAATTTTCAATAAATGTTAGTTTTTATTTTAAAAGTAATAATTCACATATTTAGAAAATTAATTAGATAAAATGAATATTATTTTTGGAATCAGAAAGTTGAAATTATCCAATGGTGAATTTTTCATAATTTTATGAGCCAGTCGAATATTAGGGTAAAAATTAAATACCGTTTAAATATATAATGTGTTTTATGTTATCATAATGACCCAATAATGATTTAACAAAATACTATAAACATTATTTTCAGCCAATATATGTTTTACCATTAAAATAATTTTATTTTTGGTTGGTTTGATTTATTTTTCAAAGCTTTAGTGGACCCTTCAAGGTTGAGAAAACATTTTATCTTTTTAAATTGGTTTCCTTGAGAGTGTGACTCACCTCTACATAAGAAAATATGTTATTTTTATATTTTTGGCCATTTTAATTATAAAATATTGTTTTCCACTCCCCTCTTTCAAATCCCATGTGAAAAATCAAGGGCTGGTTTGTGTTTTTTATTATTTTAATGTGAGGTGTCCTAATACTATTTAATAAAGAATTCCCTCTATTTTCCTATATAAACCCACCCAAGATCCCACTTCCTCTTCACTTGAAGCCTTATTAATTCGTCAAAACTCTACACTACTCTCTCTAGAATCCTCCTAAGGTGCCCCATGCTCCCAAGAAGCCTCTCTCAAGCCTCTCACATGCTTTTGGGATCACATTTCCATGTAAGGGATTCTCACTTTCCTTATTGATGTCCATGTTTCCTTGTATTGTTATGCCCTTTTAAATTCAATTATAAATGTTTGGGAATGATTTTGAACCTCCCCCATATATCCCACTCTAATTTTAAATAATAATAGATCCCCTTTATCTCTCATTAATTCCTTCCATGTATACCTGTTACCATGCCAAAATTTCGTAAGGAATTTCTCTCTCCTCATTTACATTCAAGTAATTATTTTGTATGATGAATATAAATTCCATTAAATTTTTTGGGTTGTGTATCTATATGACCACCGTAATTTCCATTTTAGGTACATATGATGAGATACCCCTTTCTGTCTCATCAACCATTTTTATGAGTTCTTATGTCACACCGTTACGCTGCTGAAATTGCACCGCATTTTTCCAAGCCAAGATCATTGTGTAGTGAATACCATACCCATTTCTCTGTCAATGTTATTAAACTTTATTCACATATACATATTGAATGGTCCTTTTAGGTATTTATTCCACATTCTTTAATCGTGGAATTACTTATGTTGTTGGTTCATTCTATGTTATATGTTCAACGTGGCACACTTATGCATGAAATGAAATGTTTAAGAAAGGGGGCACCCTAATAGTGATCCAATGCCTTGGGAAAAGTATAGTCTCATGATATTTCATGTTCAATGAGTGTTGATTCATGCTAATTGTAGTGCAACGATGTTTTACCATATCTTCATGTGCAATGAGGGTTTACTTATTCTCCATGTGCATTGAGACTTGGCTCATACAAATTGCATGTTAACTGGCATTGCCACATTTCCATGTTATGATTATCTTGCTTTATCATTACTTTATGTTTATGTTTTTATTATGCTCTATTAATTTTCCTATTTACTAACATGTATTTAATTCCTCATTTTATTCCATGTTTATTATCTTACTAGGATTTATAGCTCACTGTTTTCTTATGCATGCCCTCAGGTTATCCCATGCAATGCAAAATACGAGGGAATGTAGTGGTCTTGTAAATTACGATTTCAATAAAGATGTTGTATTTCATGTTTTATGTTGTTATGTAATGATCTTAAGTCCCAATGACATTAGAACTATTTATCTTTCATATTGTATCAAGTGAAGATTTTATGTAATAAATCATGTTTAAGTTTCTAATAAAAGAGTAGGGTTGTTATAGTTGGTATCATAGGATAGGTTTATTTTTTTATGATTAGGATTAGAAAACCCTTGAAAATACATAGAGAAAATAATAAGTATAATAAAAATATCCTTACGTATTCGTGAGTATTGAGTAATTGGTTTATCATGAAAATACATCCCCGTCTGGATACGAGTAGGTAGAGGCAGCTGTAGCACAAATGTATCCTAGGGGTAAAACCTGAAAACACCTCTTTCAGCTAGACTGGAACAGGAACTGTTGAATGAAAACATGACTTGTTGCACTCCTGGTTATGACACTCCCATGAGATATTCTTTGGTAAATTCACAAGCTTAGTATGAACCCATATTATGGGGATGAAAAAAATGCCCCTATGAATATATGTTAGAAATCAGATCATGAATATAATAGATTGAATCCAATGGATTCATAAGTTAAGGAAATAAAAGTTATTTATAAGTCATCAGTTTTGTCCTTGGATTAGCTTTTATGTGTTACACCTGACATTATTTTTATTCTAGCCAATGATCGGTAATTGGAGGACTCGGGCTAACTACCGATATGCCTCAGAGCGTATGAGGAAAAATTCACAAGGCTTGCACAATATGTCTCCGGCTTTGTCATTACCACCGAATGATAGGTTGACCGCTTCTTTGGTGGGCTGAAGCCTAGCATACAGAAAGCACTGGCGATCCATGACTTCGTCAACAATTATAAAATTGTGTGATGTTCCCTCAATGTCAAAATGGAGAATGGAGAATCTCAGGGGTATCATGGGGATAAGAAGCATATGGTGGTCTTAAATGATGGTGGTCTGATGGATAAATCCAACAGCGCTATGAAGATCCATCACCCCACTTACCAAAGGTATAGAATGAAGCACCTAGGAAATTGCCTAAAGGGGATGAGGAAATGCTTTATGTGTCGAAGAGAAAGACACCTAGCTATTAACTGCCGACAAGAAAAACCCACAACTGCAACAGTGGTGAGGAACGCTCTGTTCAGACCTCAACGTGTTGTTCATTGCTACAACTACAAAGATTCAAGGCATCTTGCAAATCAATTCCATAAGAAAAGGGTTGTCGGAGGCAACCAATGACCTATAAGTCTACTAGGGAGAGCTTTTGACATCACTACCGCCGAAGTGAACCCTGAAAATGAAGTGGTGACAAGTACACGAGTTATTCATTCAAGAATAGTGAACTTACTTTTTGATAATTGTTCTATACATTCTTTATTTCCCAAAATATTAGTAGAACAATACCAGCACCACCAAAAATCATGGAATAAAGATGTCAGTTAGTATAAAAAATGGGGAAATCCGTGCATCCCATGAATATAATTCTTCCATTGTCTTAATCTATGGATTGAATTTCATAGGGAACCATGTCATACTCCCTCTGGTGGAATTTGATGCAATTATTGGCATGGATTGGCTTTCCTGATATAGAGCTAACAGAAATTGTAGTGAGAGGGAAATCACACTCCATGTAGAGAATCAACCACTGATTTTATACAAGTGCAGGGAGGAAGATTAATTTTTTAAGCTCCATTATCTCAATATTTGATATTAATGCACTAAGAGCACGAGCATCTATCTCATATGATTGAGTCTAAGGAGGCCGCCATCCTTGAAGACATGCATATTTTGAGGGAATTCGTTGAAGTGTTTCCTAAGAAATTGACTGGTCTTCCTCCTAGAAGAGATATTGAATTCTCAATTGACCATATTCCTAGGGCTTGGCCAATATCCAAGACTACATATAGAATGGCTATTGTGGAGCTTGAGGAGAAGAAGAAACCACTATAGGAGAATCTGGATAAAGGGTTTATATTCCCAAGTGCTTCAACATAGATTGTAGCTGTCCTCTTCATTATGAAGAAGGATGGGTCAATGCGCCTTTGCATAAATTATCAGGATCTTAACAAATTCACAGTAATGAAAAAGTATCATCTCCCATGAATTGATGAATTGTTTGATTAGTTTCATGGAGCCCAATACTTTTCCAAGGTAGATTTGCGATTGGGATATTTTCATGTAAGGGTGAAGAAGGAAGATATTATCAAGACTACAGTTCGTACAAGATATGAGAAATATAAATTCATAGTAATGAATTTTGGACTCATTAATGCTCCATTAATTTTCATGGACGTGATGAATAGAGTATTTAGGGATTACATTGACAAAGTTTTGGTAGACTTTATAGATGATATACTAACATACTCCAAAACTAAGGAGGATCATGAGGGGCATCAAAGAACTATACTAGAGACCTTGCGGAAGGAGAAGCTCTATGAAAAGTACAGAAAGTGTGATTTCTCTTTTAAAGTGGTCTCATTATTATGTTATCTCATCACAAGAAATGTTATATCTATGGATAGACCAAAATAGATATAGTTGAGGGATGGCTGAGGCCATCATCTGTAATAGATTTCCATAGATTCTTGGGGTTGGTGGGATTTTATCGACGATTTGTGAGAAATTTATCATGATTTTCCAACCCTATTTCCATGCTAACTAAGAAGGGGGTAATGTTTTCTTGGAGTGATGAATGTGAAGAAAGCTTCAAGGAGTTAAAACGGAGGCATATCATTGTGCCCGTGCTCACTTTACCCACAAGTGGAGAACTTTTTTTGGTATTTAGTAACTCTTCAATAAAGTTCTCGGGCTGTGTGTTGATGAAAAATGAAAAAGTAATTCCTTATGATTAAAATAAATTGAAAGTTCATGATAATAATTATCCAACATAAGATTTCGAGTAGGCTGTGGTGATCATCTCTTTAGAAATTTGGTGGCATTATCCCTTTAGCGGGAAGTGTAAAATATATACGGACCACACAATCCTCATGTATATATTCACATTGAAAGAGTTGAACATGTGCCAAAAAATATGGTTAGATATAATCAAAGACTATGACTGTTCAATCCACTACTACACTGGGAAAGTGGACAAGGTGGCAGATTATATAAGTTAAAAGGACCCAACAATTCTATCATTGATGATAATTGAGAAGGATCCAATCTTCTTAGACCTGATGAAGATGGATATGGGAATCCTAAAGAAGGGAACATCATCTATCATTTCACAAATTATTTCTCAACAGTCTCTTTTGGAAAGGTTAAATGAATCTCAAAAGGATGATGTTGGAATTTAGAAGAAAGTGGAATCTATCAGAGAAGGGAAATTATTAGAGTTTATTGTTAATGAAGAATGAATTGGTATATTTGGGAAAATACTATGTGTTCCATCAATTCCAGAGCCGAAAAGGAACTTTTTGAAGATGTACATTGTTCAATTTCTCTATTCACCCAGGAAACACAAAGATGTATCGAGATCTCTGAGATCATTATTGGTGGGATAATATGAAGAAGGAGATCGGTGAGTATACATCAAAGTTCATGGTGTATCAACAAGTGGAGGCGGAGAGGCAAAAGTCTAAGAGAATGATGTAACCGTTGACCATACTAGCATGGAAATGGGAGAACATCACCATGGACTTGGTCACCGGATGTCCGAAGAAAACCAAAGGTAACAATGCAATTTGGGTTGTTGTGGATCGTCTTACAAAGTCTACACACTTTATTGCAATTCGAGACGATTTCTCATTGGATCAACTAAACCAAATATATATCAGGTAAGTGGTAAGGATGTATGGAGTACGATTGTCTATTGTATCTGATCGAGATACAAGATTCACTTATAAGTTTTGGAAGAGTCTCCAACATTATTTGGATACTAAACTGAATGTCAGTACGGCCTATCATCCTCAAATTGATGGACAATCAAAGAGAACTATTCAGACACTGGAAGATATATTAACATCAAGTACAATGGAATTTAAATGATGTTGGGATCATCATCTTCCCATGGTTGAATTCACCTATAATAACTGTTTCCACTCGAGCATCTGAATGGAACCTTCTGAATCCCTATATGGGAAGATGTGGAGAACATCGACATTTTGGGATGAATTCGGTGAGCATAAGCTGCTAGGACTAGAAATGGTTGAAGAAATTGCGGAGAAGGTGAACACCATTCAACAACATATCTAGGTAGCCTAGAGTCGAAAGAAGGCTTATGTAAATTACTGTCGATGAGACCTTGAGTTTAATGGTGGATACATGGTATTTCTATGCATACCCCCATGGAATAACGTCATGATGTTTGGAATGAAAGAGAAGTTAAGTCCTAGGTACATCCGCCACTTCGAGATTCTTGATCGTGTTGGGGTGGTGGCCTATCGACTGGAACATCCACCATCCACAATCAAAGTAAATGATGTCTTTCATGTATCCCTCTTAAAGAGGCACAATCTAGACACTTCACCTGTACTCTCTTCATAGGTAGTACAGTTAGAGGATGATCTTCCATACGAGGAGAAACCAGTGATGATCTTAGATTGTAGAGAAAAATTTCTACGAAATAAGACAATTCCCCTCATCAAGGTGTTGTGGCGAAACCAAAAGATTGAACAAGCATCATGGTAATAAGAGGAAGTGATAAACCAGAGTTACACTCATTTGATTTAGAGTAGGAAATGAAAATTCCGAGGGCAAAATTTCTTAATGGGGGAAGATTCTAATGAACCAAACTTTCATTAATTGTAATTCCTATTGATATAATTATTTGTTTATTATGGTTATATAAAATATGAACATCATTGGTATCATGTTTATGAATTTTAAAATACCGTTATTACTTTTTACCATTTCTAATATAGCCATTGAACATTAATAATATGATTAAAATAAATATAGGGCTTTAACAAATCCAATATATTCAGAAAAAGGAAGTGATGGCCTCGTCTAGTAGACTTTCTCCCTATGAAGCCCATTTGTTAGAGCTCAGAAAGGAGGTGGAATCATTGGTCTTCTCTCTTGTCCAAGCCCCAAACAAGCTTCAACACGTTAAGCATTAGTGGAACCGACTACGAGAGAAGAGGATGATAATAGAGATTACCACCTGAGCGATGTTATCCCTAAGAGTCTGTCACCGTCACAAACCTTACCCTTCGGTCTTATGTCAGTGTTATAAAGGGTTATGTAACAAGACCCTAGCACTATTACTATGTACATTTTTTTTATATATAGAATGTTCATTCATTTTATTATTGTTACTTTTTAAAATATTTATAAAGAAAAAATATAATTTTTAATTAATATTAAACTAAGAAATCTATTTTGATGAATTAATGGATTTTTGAATTCAATAATATTTTAATAAAATATTATTATAATTAAATTACTTTATATTAAATATAAATGATAACATAATTTTATGAATTCAATTGTAATTTTTATTAAGGTTTGAAAGGTGTTTTTGTTCCAAACCTATGAATTTTTGATAAATATCGCTTCTTATTTTAAAAGTAAAAATTCACATTTTTAGAAAATTATATAGATACAATGAATATTATTTTTGGAATCAGGATGTGGAAAATATCCAAGGGTGAATTTTTCATAATTTTCTGAGACAATCGAATATTTGGTGAAAAAATTAAGTACTGTTTAAATATATAATGTGTTTTATGACATTATAATTACCCAATAATGAGGTAATAAAATATTATAAACATTATGTTCGGCCAAATATATGTTTTACCACTAAAATAATGTGATTTTGGGTTTGTTTTATTTATTTTTCAAATCATTAGTGGACCCTTCAAAGCTTATAAAACATTTTGTTTTTTAAATTATTTTCCTTGGGAGTGTGACTCAACTCCACACAAGAAAATAAATTAGATTAAGAATTTAGGCCATTGGCCTTATAGAATATTTTTTTCCACTCCCCATTTGTAAAAACCATGGGAAACAACATGGGATGGTTAGTGGTTTTGATTTGTTAAATGTGGGGAGTCCGAAACCAAAATAATAAAGAATTCTCTCTCCTTTGCTATAAAAACCCACCCAAGCTCCCACTTCCTCTTCACTAAAACCCATTGGAGTTCTTAAAACCCCTGAAATTATCTCTCTATATTCCTCCCAAGGTGACCCAAGCTCCCAAGAAGCATCTTTCAAGTCTCTCCCATGCTTTTGGGATCACACTTCCAAGTAGGGATTCTCACATTCCTTATTTATGTCCAAGTTTTCTTATATTGTAATGCCATTTTATTTTCAATTATAAATGGTGGTGTATGATTTAGAAACTACACCATACTTCTATCTTTTTGTTTGAATAATTAGAGATCCCATTTCTCTCTCATTAATGTCTACCATGTAAACATATTACCATGCCGAAATTTTGTAAAAAAATTCTCTCTCCTCATTTACATTCAAGTAATTATTTTGTATCATGAATATAAATTCCATTAAAATTGTTGGTAAATGTATCTCTATGACCCCCTTACATTCCAATTCATGTACATATGATGATACACCCCTTTCTCTATCATAAACCATTTTTATGTGTTCTTATGTCATACTGTTATGCTGCCGAAATTGCACCGCGTTTTTCCCAGCCAAGATCATTGTGTAGTGAATACCATACCTATGTCTCTATCAAGGGTATTCACCTTTATGCATAAATACATATTGTATCATACATTCATTTATTTATTCCAAATTATTTAATTGTGGAATAAGTTATGATGTTGATGGATTCTTTATTATATGATCCATGTGGCACACTTATGCATTAAATGTAATGTTTAAGAAAGGGTGATCCCTAAAAGCGCTCCAATGAAATGGGTAATGTATAGTATCATGATACATCATGTAAAATGATTTTTTACGCATGAAAATTCAAGTGTAACGTGGATTTACTCATGATTCATGTGCAATGAGGGTTTACTCAAGCTCTATGTGCAATGATCATTGTGTCATGCTAATTCCATATTAAGTGTTGTTTCCACATTTCTATGTTATAATTATCATGCTTTATCATGCATTTGTGTTTATGTTCATCTTATGATCCATTAATATTACTATTGAATAACATGTATTTTATTCCTCATGTTTTTACGTCTTTGTTCCCTTATGGGATTTATAGCTCACCCTTTTCTTATGCATGTCCTCAGGTTATCCCATGTAATGATAAGTAAGAGGGAATTTAGTGGTCATGTGAGGGAACATTTCAATAAAGATGTTGTATTTCATGTGTTAAGTTGTTATTTAATGATCCTTATCCCCAAAGACACTAGACCTCTCGATCTTCCATGTTGTATCAAGTTAAGAGTTTATGTAACAAATCATGATTAAGTTTTTAATAAAATAGCAGGGTTGTTATATTATATAGTCAATATATATTTTATATATCCAGAAAAATATTATTATATTCATATAATTTATTTGACACACATAATATATCAAAAATATGTTTTACACATAAAAACCTATATTTTTATATATGATGCTTTGCTACATTTTAGTGGCACAAATGTCTAACATATGAATTTTTATAGTTTCAAAAATTCTATAATGAAAAATAAACATGATTTTATAAAGATAACTATAAAAATTAGTTTAGGGGGAATTTTCAGTATTTCTCTAAGAAGTTTAATTTATTTTAAAAAAGTTAAAAATACAAAGTTTTAATTGAAAAAAATGATTTTTCATCATACTAATTTATAGTATTAAATTAAAATTTTAATTGTTTTAAAATTTTCATTTGATTAATATTAAATTAAATAATCTAATATAGGTCATCAAAATTGACTTGACATTGTAATTGGATATCTAAACATCCCATACTTTTGAACATTTTCTCTCTAAAAAATAGATTTCCCATCCCATAGTGGAGATTAAATTTAAATAGATTTCTACCACTTATGATATTTGAATTTGGAAAAATTGATTAAATATTTTGAATCATAGTATTTTATATATTAAATTATGATTAAATTAAATTTTTACCAAAATATATTAGTGAATGTTTTTACAAAATGATTAAGGTAAAATTAAGGTTAATAAAGAACTGTACCTTAAACAAAAGGGACAAAATGACCTAGAAACATGTAAAAACTTATTTTCTAGAAATATATAGACCATATACTCTTTTTTATATTAATTTTTTCTTTTATTGAAAAAAAAATAATAGAGACCTCTCAATAGTGTTTTAATTTTTTTATTTACATGAATGCCACCCATCCACTATAAAAAGGAACTCAACCTTCTCACTTATTCCCACCTATCAATCCATTCAGATCATCCAAATATTCCCACGTAAGGTCAAAATATAACGAAATCCACAATATAATCTTCAAATTTTGAATAAATACATCAATGTAAATCTTTTGATATAAAACAAAAAGATTTACCAAAATAAGTGGTAATATTCTTCAACGGTCACTTTTGTTTAATTTACTTCTCTGTCACTCAAATTATGTAAATATAATGATTATATAAGGACAAATGTATCTTAAATATATTTATATTTAATTATTATATGAATTCAACCTATACTTTCACACACATCGATCAAATAAGATTCATAATCATCATTCGTATGTACATCATACTACCAATTAGTGAGCTAATGTCATTATTTCTTCCATTTTCACCATTATAGTTTGTAATAATGAATTATTTATATTCCATATATATATATATATGATATTTTTGATTTATTTATTTTTATTTATTTTTATAACACATAGACTTATTTATTGCATTTTTTGGAAATATAATAACAGCGTTCGTGGATGTGTGGAAAACCGCATCCTCAAGGTGATGTTATTTATTAATGATATATATGGAAAGTATTAAGGATTATTTAAAAAGAGATATAAAATATATATGAAATAAAATATATTTTAAAATTATTATTTAAATATATATACATCACCTAATTTTTAAATATGATAAAGAAATAGAAGTAGAGTTCATGCTTTCATATGGCATACCATCCCCAAGAACGGTGCATTTCATTTCCTATATCAAAATCTTATCTATTAAATTAATCAATTATATAATGAATATATATGATTTATAAATCATGAATTACATTCTGCCGATGATTAATGCACGATATTTTTAATAAGAAAAACAATACTAAAAATACTAAAAATACAAGGAAATTAACACCTGAATCGTTGAAAATAGTGAATGGTTATTAAAATATGGGCAATAAGATGTTATTAAAACATAATATATGATATTATAAATATAAATATGGTTATGTTATAATTTAATAACATGCCTAAAACGTTTAAACATGATGTTAAGGTTTTTTCATTTAAAATGAAACACACGGTAAGGGATTTCACAACAATTTACATTCTATTGAGTCATATTTATTATTATACACCAAATAAAATTAATATGGAGTATATACAAACCCAATATAATTAAATATTGTGATTCAATAAAAATTTAACATATTTTATGTTTCAAATTGAACTATCTCAACCAAGGGGTTTTGAATTGAAAATTACTAAGTGGTAAGAGTTATAATTACAATATCACATTCTATTATGATTATTAACATTATCATGAAACCATCACATCTGTATGATCATTATAAAGGTACAATACATTTATCTTAAAAATAAACATTTAAATTTAATGGGTATAATTAATTTCTATCCCATATATATTTATTTACATATGTTGTTCACTTTGATAGTTATTTAATTATCTAGGGAATTATAGATAAATCAGTATCTTTTATTCAATACAAAGAATTTCAATACACAATATTTAGGGATTAAGTTTGTTATTTAACTCTATGAGGAATTGTTTGGAAATTAACTATATGAGTTGGGTATTGGTTCACTCAAGCCCATATATACATCAATAGTATACGGAGAAGAATTATTTTTCCTAATCAGAGTAGTTTAAACTGTATTGAGAATAGATCGTAATGGTAATAGTATCCTGTTACTGGGAAACATTATTTCCAATAATTAAGCATTTAATATATTGATAATTCAGTTTTTTATTATTTTATATGATATTTCTTATTTTACATTTTCTATAGATGAATTTAATTCTTATTTAATATATTATATGGCATGTTTTTCAGTCATATATTATTATATATTCATTGTGCCTTAAATAGCTATTAATATGGCATGTGTGATCAGTTATTTACATTTACATGATTAATATTTTCAATGATTCATTATTTATTCTATTATAAATACTCTTACTACACAACATATATCACTCATATTATTTGACATTCCCATTTATATGGAGAAGAAATATTTGAATGAGCATTCTAAGAAGGGGTTTATTTAATTATATTATGTATCATGATTTATTTTCAATTTCCCAAATTAATATGGGTATCAGGTCTGTAATATGGTTAGCTAAATATATTGTACTGATGTGTCCTTCTGTATTTGATTCATTGTAATAATTCCAATGTAATAATCAATGGCACTAACTGTTGGATTCTAGGGTTGGAACATTATAGTTTGTATCAAAGGAATATTAGTAAAAAACAAAAAAAATAGATTTAAGGATAAATTTAATAAAGAACATGACCATATATTTTAAATTGATGATAATTATGAAATAACTTCTTCATATATTTGTAAGGTATATATTATTCAGGTATTTCTAGAAATACCACCCTATCTGGATAACAAAAGTCGACATGGTTTTGTAATAGAATTACATGTGGGTAACAACAACAAAAAACAACATTAGGCCTGACTCAAGTATAACCTAGTACATAAATATGGGCCTTACTACACACATGTTTTGAAACTGTAGGAGAATATGATTAATATAATTCACACTATCATTAAAAACTATTACAAAGGATTTAAAAGTGAATTTGTCACCATGGAAACAAAATCTTGTGATTCTATCATTTAAGATGCATAAATTTTAAAATTAGGTTGAGGGATATACCATATTTTTTATTTCATATTATTATTTTAAATTCTTAATATTATAAACTATTCAATTATATGACATTGTTTATAAATGGAACCAAGAAAAGATTTATGGTATTTGTACTCAAGGAAAACATAGAAACATCCCTACTAAAGAAACCAATTCAGCTCGTAATGGAAAACAAAAACTTATTGCTATATTAGGAAATATAAATCAAGTTATGATAAATGAACTTTATTGGATGTATAATCCTATTCCAAATTAATAATATCATATTCTTTATCTAATTATGCAATACTAGCCTCATTTTTTATGGTACAAATAATCCAATTATAACTACTGAATAGATTATATCTATAGAAATAATATGTATGGTCATGGGATGCAGCAAAAGAGAATAATACAAAACTGTGTTGTATTGTCTCAATGGTAGCGGTGTTCAATGGTTGTCCTTGATCCAAAATATTATGAATTGAGAATAAATAGAACTCATGGAATGGATAATTTTTCCGAAGACATTATTCGATAAATAATTTCCTCATGATAAAAAAAATTGATGATAGAAATTTCATTAACTTAATTTATAAAGAATAATAATGTATTGAAGATGTTCAAGATACCATTACAAGGTTATCCCAGAGCTCTATAATTTACATATGTAACATAGAGTTCCAGATTGACCACATATTTTAGGGTCTAGATTCAAATATCTAAATGAATCTGGTTTCTCAGACATTTTCATCATACAAATAAATAGTTTTATGTGCTATAAAAATAGAGAATATAGTATCTAGATCCATCATATTAATATGATTATAATAATAGAAGAAGTCCACTTAACACCATGAAAAATGGAATGTGATAATGAAGAATAAAGGAAGGATGAAATTCCATCCTTGTTAGAATCATGATTAAAAATCACTCTGGGATATGATTTAATGGATTGGGAGTTTATAATAAGTGTGGAGATGGGGGTGTTCGTAATAAATAATTAAAGGAATATTAGTTAAACAATATTATTCAGTGTTTCAACTATATTTATATGGGACACTAAGAAAATTAATTGCCAAATATTCATGGGAATATACCCTCAATGTGGAGTTGGGGAGATGGCCAAGGATATGTGATAAAAACATTGTAGGTGGAAGTGCCATGTTATTTGGAGTCTGGTAATGCAATCCTATAATAATTTTTTTTCTTCAAATTCCTCATTTAAAATTTGATAATCACATTTATTTATATATATAGAATTTAAATTGAAAATTAGTTATTTATTTTCTTATTTAATAATATAGTTGTCAATAAAATATTATAAGGGAAGTCTTGTTGCAACATAAATTTGTTGGTATGTACCCATTATTAAAAATAATTGAGATTTATTTTCTAACCATATTATCATAAATGTGGTTGATATTGATACAATCCTTAGTATGGTCTTCCTCTAAAAATAATATGGAATCATTTATTACAATAGGAATAAAATTATGATCTTGGAGGAAGATGTAGAATTCCATATCCTTAAAATAAATACATCCTCACGTGATTCTTATCTAGATAAAACCCTACTAGATCTACTAAAATAAATTTATGGGGTGGAAGTGATAAAAATATAGCATTGAAGAAGGTAATCATAAAATTGAAGATGTTTCTATTGAATAAGAATAAGGGATTTATTCTACTGAGTGTTTAAGAAACAAATACATGATTTGGGTAATAAGGGTTTTATTCTACCTAGTGTTTCACCATGGGGATCTGCACTCCAATTAATTAAGAATAATGATTGATCTATGAGGTTGTGAATTTATTATTGGGAAACTAATGCTATAACAATAATGAACAACTATCCTCTATGATGTATTAAGGACTTGTTTCATCATCTTCATGAAGCCTAGTATTTTTATATGATTTATCTTTGTTATTGGTATCACTAATTGTGAGTAAATAATTAAGGCATTATGAAGTTAACTTTTTTGAAAAGGCATGGACATTAAGAGTTTTTTTGTAATTCCATTTTGATTAATGAATAAAACCTCTATGCATATGGGCATAATAAAATAATTCTTCTTGGATAATCTTGAGGGTTTTTCTATATTATTCATTGATGATGTTATCTTGTATTCTAAAAACAATGAAGAACATGATAGTCACTTTAGGATCATTATCAGGACTTTAAAAGGGTAATATTTATATTGGTAATATATTACGTGTCATTTCTAGATTCATGAATATTATTTTATGGTCTATTTTATCCCAAAGGATGGAATATCAGTTTATCCTATAAAAAATATAATAATGGAAGACACCAAAAAATATAGATTATGTACATAGTTTCATTGGTTTGGCATATCTCTATTGGTGATTTGTTAAGGATTTTGACTTATTGGATAACCCATTATCCATGAAAACATGTAATGAGGTTATTTTTGTCTGGAAAATGGAATGCAATGATGTTTATGGAGAACTAATGATGATACTATTCAATGCTCCAATTTTGAACTTACAAGCGAGAAGTGATGGGGTTTTTATATATATTGATTCATCGAAGAAGGGACATTATTGTGTTCTGATGAAAAATTATAATTTTACTTCATATGCATCAAACAAATTGAAGACTCATAAATAGATCCATCCATCAAATGATTTTTATTTATCTATTATAATATTTTCTATGAAAATATATTTATATTATCTCTATGGTAAAAGATTTGAGATACAAAATGATCATTAAATACAAAAACAACATCTTATCACATAAATATCTCAAAATAAGACAATGGAAACAACTCAAGAGACTCAATTATTACTATTGTTCAATACACTACCACACAGTGAATGTATCTAAGGTATCATATGCATTGAGCAAGTAGGGTCATCGAGTTCTATCCAAAATGAGGAATGATAAGGATCATATGTCCATGGATATAGTAAATATAGATATGGTAATTTATAAGGTTTGTGGGATATAAATAATTTTTTCAAATTATTGAAAAACCATCATTATTAGAGAAAATAAATAAGTCTCAATATTATAAAGAGAACATTTAGATGAAAATTAATTCTATTAATGAAGTAAAATTAGAAAGTATTGATTGTCAATATTGTGTTATAAAATTATAAAATATATTATGATTTATATCTATATCTGAGATAAAAAATTATTTTTTGGATGATGCCCAGAACTCAAATTTTATTATACACTATAGTAGACAAAAAAATTATATGTATTGAAGGAACATTTTTTGTGAGATACCATGAAGTGGGAAATTTTTTATTATGTGTCCAGATGATTAGTTTTCCAACCTATAAATGGTGTGAGGTACAATCCTAATGGATTAATTTAATATCTTATCTTCATTTGTTGAAATGTGATGAAATTATTATGGTCATTATCATGGTACAACCAAAGACTCCTAGAAGGAATGACTCAATAAGGGTTATTATTGACCTCCTAAACTAGTGTCCACAATTGCTTTCTATAAGAGAAGACATACCCCCCCCCCTGATAGCATCACATGTGACTATATTAATGATGTGGTACAACATTATGGTGTACCTCTATTATTTTTTTTATTGAGATCCTCTCATTCCATATAAATCCTAAAAGTTTCTTAAAAAACATCATGGTATTGAGATTCATTTGAAAAATCCCTACCATCCCTAATCTAGTGGATGGTTTGAAAGAATAGTACAAAAAATTCATTCTCAATCAACATTCATGGTATGTGGGATCAATACTGACTTTGGAATAGTTTCAATATTTTTTTTGTTTTCATTAAAGTATTAATATGTTACTATATAAAGCATTGTATGGAATTAAATGTCATACTATAACATTTTGGAATGAATTTGGTGAAAGGAAATATGTAGTCCCAAAACATGTTAAATAGACTAAGACCTTGGTAAATGATATTTAGTCTTATAAAAATGAACCGCAATGTAGAAAAAAAAGTGTTTTGTTGATAACATAAAGAAACATTCAGAGTTTTATGTGGTAGATCATGTTTTATTGAAAGTATGTCTATGAGAGGATAATATATGTTTATTTGTGAATATAAAACTAAGTTCTAGGTTTATAAGACCCGTTAAATTTCCTAAATGGTATTTATTTGTTTCTTATCAATTGTAAATTCATCAAAATCTCATAATATAACATGATGTGTTTCTTATATCTCTACTAATGAATGTAATGCCTATCCCAACACATCTACTCACCTATAATGAAATAGATTTTGAACCCGACTATTATTACTATGAATAACCCATCCATATTCTGGAAACCAAATAAAGTATTAGGAAATTATATTACTCATCTGGGAATGGTACTCCATAGAAATCACAAAATAGAAAAACAACATGGGAACTAGGTAATAGTATGAATGAGAACTATCCATATCTTTTATGAATATAATAGCACTAAAATTTTGATGGTGAAAATGTTTAAGGAGTAAATAAATTTCCACCAAAATAATTTACAATATTTTACTTTTAAAATAAATTTATTTTTGTTGATAGATTCAATGCACGCAACACCGCGATTAAAAAACACTATTTAGTCACATTTTCCACAACATATTGAATTATAAAAATTTGAGGGAGTTTTTATGGTTAAATTATATGTTATTTATCAAATAAAATATTTTTCATACAAAATGTTTTATAGAAATAATATAAGAAAAACTCCAATTTTAAAATTAAAAACAATTATTTTTATAAAATTAGTTTTACCGAATTTTATTGGAAAACCTATTTTAAATCTGAATTTTGAAACTATAATATATTAAATATTGAAAAAAAATTTCTATTTTGGAATTGAAATTTCAATTTAATGTGTGTTTCAATTTATGATATTTGTTTCCAGATGTTTTATTTTTTGAGGAATAGTGAAAAATATATAATTTGAATGGAAAAATGCTTTTTCATCTAAATAATTTTTTTGGTGAAATTATATTTTAAATTTGTTTAGAATATTAATTAGTTAAATTTTACAACTGTTATTAAAATCTAGTTTATTGTAATCAATTTCAAATTTAAATTTGATATTAAAACGTCTCAAACGTTTCAATATTTCTAATTTAAAAACCTACTTTCTCATCTAGTATATGTTATTAAATATAAATTAATTTTATCCACTTTTGTGATTTGAATTTGAAAAAATTGATTGAGTATTTGGAATAAATATATGTTATATGTCTTTTATGATAAATTTTTTTTTGAAGAAAAATATTAGTGAATGAAGTTAAAAATATTTTTATGGATAAAGGTAAAATTAAGCATAACAAAGGACTAATCATTAAACTAGAGGAAAATGGACCAACAAAAATGTCAAAACCATATTTTATGTCTATAAATTGACCATATAATCAATTTCTTATAAATTATTTTGTTATTATATAAGCATGATATAATAGAATCCTCTCAATAGTTTTTACCATTTTATATTTATATGAATTTCACTCATCCATAATAAAAGGTCACTCAACCATCTAATTTATTTACACCTCTTATGGCATTTTTTTCACTAAAAATTAATCAAATAGTATAAAAAATACCTAAAATCCTCTTAAAACCCAAAATTTTGGAATAAATATAACAAAATATGTATTTTGAAGTAAACAAAAACAAGTTACCCGAATAAAAGGCAACATTCTTCAATGATAATATTTTTTCATTTACTTGTACACCACTAAAATTATTTTAAAATATTTTTTATATAATAAACGTATTTTCATCAATATATTGTGTTTTTATTCTAATTATTTTACCTATACATTCACATGCATTCATAAAATGGGTTACACAATTCACATTCATGTGTAAGACTAAATACAGCCTAACAAACTAATGTTATTCATTCCTCCTTTACCGCCATTCAGGGTTGTAATAATGATGTATTTATAGATTATATATCATATATATTATATTTATTATTTCATTAGACTTATGTGATTTGTATATAACACATATCATTATGTTTTTTATTTTATAGTAAAGTGATTGCTTCATTTTAGGATGTATGGACTGCAGCATCTTCAAAGCAATGGGATTCGTTCACGATATACATGGAATTTAGTTATGTATATTATAATATATATATATATATCACATATATGATATAAATATGATAATATAATTATAATATATATATCAATTACTTTGTAAATATTCTATGGAAATTAATGTAGCGTTTATGCGTACGCATGGCCTTCTGTCTCTATGAATTGGGTATTTCATCTCCAATATCTACATTTTATGTGTCAAAATAATTACATATAAAATGAATATATATGATGCATTAATAATGTAATAAATTTATTGGATGAAGAAATTGTGATCTAATAAATTATAAAAAAAATTAAGCTGTAAAAAAATCTCGAAAAATAAGGCAATTAACACATGAAATTCTAAAAATTATGAAAGGTTAATATCAAAATGTAATAATATTTTATAATAACTTAATATATTATATTATATATATCAATATTTCTATCTTATAATTTAATAACAATTATAGAACCATTATATATGATGTTAAATGATTTTCACCAAAAAATAATCAAAATGTAATGTATTTCACCTAAATTTAAATTTTATTGTGATTTGATTGTTATAATACATAAATTCACCTTCATGTGGTTTTTAAACTCCCCCTTGTAAATTTTATATCATTATTCAGCTATAATTATTGTTATTTTCTATTTCACTTTGATAAATATCATCCAATGGGGTTTGACTTGAATATTACCAAGTGGTAAAAGTTATCTTTGAAATATCACTTTCTTATGTGATTGTTAACATCCTTTTGAAATAATCAAATCCATGTGATCAATTATATTTTACATTAAATATATCATAATTATATATATTCTCATGAAATAAATATTATGATTTCTTAAATTAGATAACATTTTTTTCATATATTGTTCACCTTGATAGTTATTCAATCAACCGGGGATTGCTAATAAATCAGTATCCTTTATTCAATACAAATATTTGATAGGGAATGTTGTTTATAATTTATTTTGATTATTTTTTTATTTTTTGGAATTCTTGTGACATGCACTATATGGGTGGCGGGCTTGATATTGAAATCCCATTGATGAATCAGTTGTCTCATTAGATGAATTAGTTGGACAAATAAGAGTAGCTTAAATTTTATTGATAATAAATCCTAATGGTAAATATATCATATATATGGTAAACATTAATTCCAAAAGATTAGAACCTAATTTACTAAGAATTCAATTTTTATTATTTTATATGTGATTTTTTAGTAACTATATATTGATTCATTCTATCCTCAATTTATTAAATATCATGTGTTTTAGTTGTCTATCATTCAATAATGATTATGACTTATTCATGTATATATATATGGAATTTTTTTAGTTATTTAACTTCCTATAATGATTATGACTATATATTCATTATTTTTCTATTGTACTTACCCAAACTGAGCATTTTCGGTCAACCTTATTTTTTTCATAGGATATGAAGAAGAAATATATGAATGATATTTCAAGTACTCAATTAATTTATTTTTATTTGGTATCATGTTTTTTATCTATTTCTTAATGTAATATGGGTATCTTGTACATAATCTGTTGTTCGAAAACTGCTACATTGATTTTCCTATCGGGATTTGATTCCTTTTAATCATTCTGATGAAATAATGTTATGTACCCTCATTTTGATTCTAGGGTCGAGAAATTAAAAATATCAATTTGTAATAGAAATATATTAATTTTTAGATATAAATATAAATATATTTCCCAAAAGGGATAAATAACAAAAACAAACATAAATAAATATTTCATTATGAAGTAAACCCTTACCACATGGGTAAATTTTGAATCATAATCCGTATGAAAGATATAAGATTATATAAAACTTTTAAATAACAAGAATAAAAATTAATTCATTATATTACATTAAAATGTAATTATATATAACATGCAAAAAATAACTTTTGAATATTTTGTATGTCTCATGGATGTAAAATTGATATTAAAAACCCTTACATTGAGTCTGAATAATCATGTTTGTTCTTCATCATCAAGAATAAAAACATTATAATAATTACTTAAATTTCTATGAACCAATTTCATGTTTTTAATAATTATATTTCACTTATTTAAATTTTATATAAGATTACCTAATCAATTATGCTTACATCAAATGATTTAATTATATTATGATTGTGATAAAAATTGAATTTTATAGGTTTAATATGGTTAATAAAGTTAATATATTAACATAAATCGGAAAATAATCAATAAATAATTATCAAATTTAAAAATTAATATCACTTCTTAAGCCAATCATGATTGATTTTTTATAAATAAACTATGTTACAATCATGGAAATGATAGGTTGTATGTATGAATGAGAAATATTTTTATTTTTCAGTGATTATTATGGATATAAGGTATGTAATATTTTATATTTTAATAATTATCATAATATCATAAATACCATATTTTATCTTTTATTATACTTATATATATTATCCATGTGTTGTGGTGATGAAAAGAGAGTCACATCACTTCAGGAATGTGGTAGACCATGTGTACACAAACTATTTCATCACCTTTATGTGAGTGAAATTTTAGGTACCAAAATGATATATCATCTTTTCATGATGGTAAATATTTCTTGAAAAGCATAATACTTTTTGGTATATTACATGCATTCTTTAAATTATTCCTTATTAACTTTCATGAAAATTATTATTGACTGACGAATCACATCACTTCATGAGGCGGTAGTTAACTATACAAATGAGTGACGTTTTCATATTCCCTAAATAATATAAATTAGAAAGGTTATATTTGAAATAATTATTTCATCAGTATTATTATGTTAACATTTTCATATATATACTTCACATAAAATATCATATCCATCCTTAATAGGTGTTAATAAAAAAGGTGTCACATTTTATCACAAGTATGTAGTCCTCCATACAAACGAGAAACATGATTGTTTCCAATTTTAAGGAAGATAATAAGTATATTTTTCATTAACAAAACATAGTAAAATCTTATTATATTGAATATACTGATTTTATAATATAAATATAAATGAAAAAAATTTCAATGTGGTGGTAGAAGAAAAAAAATTGTGAGGTAGTTTACCTATTCTCGAACGACCTCTTTATAATTTTACCAAAAGTATTCCAAAAATGGATTTACAAAAAAATAAATCCATGATGAAGGTATAGATGTTTATAAGTGATTTCTATTTGAATTTTCTAAACCAAATGGTACTTGTGTTGTGAAGAATAGAGGAGAGTGGGTTTTCGTTTATAAGTGAGCTGAGTAGCACAATTGTAATTTTTAATAAGAAAAATGTGTACCATGTTTTTTTTAATTTAATAAATTTAAAACATAGAGTATGATCTAGAATTAGATATTGAAAAGATGATATAAGGATATAAAATAGTATTTTGATAAGTTTTAGGTCATTTTTACCTTTATCTTCTTAGTTTAACCCTTAATATACCCATTTTTACCATAACCACAATAATTAATTATTAGTGTTTTAATTATTCATGAAGGTAACATATTATGTTCACTGATGTTATAATATAAATTATTATAATTCAAAATATTGTATCAATTTTTTTAAATTCCATTGATACAAGTAAAAAAGTTTAATATAAAATCAATCCCGTGAATAAGATGAGAAAGTGAGTTTTCAAGAAAACATATACAAAATTTACGATGTTTTAATATCAAAAGTAAAAATTAAACTGATTCCATTGAATTAAATCAGAATAATATATATTAATTAGATAATATTACTTAATAAATAATATAATATTTATCATTGTAAATATTTTATACAAAAATGACTTATTTCAATTGAAATTTTGTATTTTTTATTATTCATCATAATATGAATCTTCACGGTAAAATCTGAAAAATTCACCCTAATATAATTTTTACAATATTATTTAAAAAAATATTTTTTTATCAAATAAATTTATTAAAATTGTAAAAAATTAATTATATCATAAGTGTAGAAGAAGAGACGATATCAGTTTATTTAAAACAACATATGTTTTTCGAAAAACATTCTTTTAATTTCAAATGATTCTTATTTTATTTATATTCCATATATATGAATTTAATTTATTTTATAATTTTTTAAACAATATACTTTTCATTATTTATTTAGTTCTATTCATACTTTCCAACTTAACGACTCTTTTATAATGGTCATTTATAAATAATATTATTTTAATAGAGTATCATTTTTTGTTCAAACCAGATGTCTCAAATAATTCATGTTATTGAAAAGATTTAATTTATTTAGAAATAAATATATCATAAATTATGAGTATCATATTTTCCCTTAAACATTGTTTTTCTTCCATATACTCTATCAATTATGATGTTTATATTTTAAAAATTTTGGTTGTTACATCATTTTTATATACATTGGCACTCCCATATAAATAATTTAACACATCCCATTACATCAAAAATATCCATAAGACACTTCATCCATCCCATAATTCCATGAAACCCACATAGGAAAAACCATCACATCATTCCCGAAGAGACATGATCCATCAAATCACTTCACAGCTCTTAAAAATACACTTAGGATAACATATCACATCACATCGTGGCAACATACAAAAAAAGAATAGTGATGTGTCTTGGGCATGGAGATCATCAACCTCACACTCCCCTCATTTCATGACCAACCCCCCATAATCCATATAATAAAACATCACTATAGTTCACTTTTTTTACATATGAACATCACATCATGTGCATCACCACACCACTTGGAAGGGATAGAAGGAATTATGTGGTATATATATCCACCCTCATCAATAAGATATTGAAAAAACACCTCTCAAATATAATAGTTTTTCACATATTGTTCGATACAGATGGGTTACATATAAAATTCACTATGAACATACTAGTTATATATATGTATCGACACACAAACCTAATAATTATTTTTAAAACAAAGCTATAAACAACTCCAAAAAACACAACCAACCTCACATCCATTACAACATTGTTTACCACCAATAAATTAAAAACACAAAAAAAGCCACAAACCACATATCAAATTTCATCGTTATTCTCAAATTAATATATTTTAAGGATTGCGCATAACATATTAATTCCATTATGACATTATATTTATTTAATATTCAATCACATTTAACCACATATACCTTTGTAAATCATTAATTTTTATCCATTTCAACCCATGAAATTTCATTTCCAAATTTACATATAAATTAATAATTACTCAAAAAATTATTACAACACATCACTAAAAAATAACTACCCTCTTCATGGAATCAAGAAAACATCACCTACATTTCATAGCCACAAGAACATTATAATTTATAACAACCATGTACCACATCTACTTATCATCACATCACATCCTCACATCACAACCACACATCACTACACTATTCCATAACATCAAACTATATCACTTTTCACATCACTGTCTGGTCATGCCCTAGGAGGCAATGGATTTCACACCGGCCCCTCCACCATTGGTGGGGGAGGGTCCTCTGCCGCCTCTTGATGGAGTAAGATCAGATCCCTTTGTCCCTTTCTCACACCCAGAGTACTTGCCTTCGTTCCCCATGATTTCCTTATTTCCTAAGGTTCTCTAATGTTTTGAATGCACTCTTTAACTCTTTATTTCAGCATCAGAATTCACAGATGAATCTTCTCTTCTGAAGCGTTCTTTACTCGTGCGCTTTAAAAAATGTCACCCAGCTATCGATTTATTCGATAAATGGATTTTCAAAACATGGGGTAAGAAAGAACGAGTGAGGGTTGGGATATTGGATCCCAGGAATATAATGATCTGGTTCACATCTGAGAAAGATTTGATTCTTTCTTGGTCAAGTGGGCTTCGTATCTATGAGGGAGCTGGCTTCCTACTATTCAAGTTGTCTTGTGACTTTCATATAAAGAGGGATTCTAAAAAATGGCGGTCGTGGTATGATTTTTAGGACTCCCAATCCACTTTCAATATCCTTAAATCATTTGTATGCTTGGTAATCTTGTAGGAAGATACTTATGTTTGGATTGTATGAGTAAGGCATTATTCCTTACGATTTCTAAGAGAATTTTCATTGATGTTGATGTTGCTAAACCACTTGTTGAGACATTTTTGAATTATGTGGGGGAGGAGTTCCGGTGAAGGAAAGAGGTTGCATAAGAGTCTTGGTTTTAGTTCTACTCATCATGTAAAAAAGTGGGACACAATGTAGAGGACTACAGTCCTAGGGTTTTGAGGTTGACTGGTGTGGGGTAGATGGATCGACCATCGACTGAGCCTTAGGTTAGTGAGTTATTGAATGTGGAGGGAAATTTTTCATTTGAGGTTTGAGGAGGTTTGGTTCAAAAGGATGACAGGTACATGGGCAGACGTAACTCAAACGCTGCAATTGGAAGAGACCAAAAGGGGAACCACCATCTAATCTGGTGTTTTCAGTTATTTTCAACAGAATGAAATAGGACTTGGCTGGTGCTTCAGAACATAATGTGTAGCACATGGATGATAGCAGCTTCATCCAGAATTTTGGCGATAAGTGTGAGGTTCTGGTTGGTGTGTTCAATGATGTTGTTTCACAGGTGGAATCCTATAAGGATAATGTTACTAGAGAGGGGGTGATATTCGGTCACTCACTCCCAGTCAATACTACATCCTTTTTTTATGTTTTTTGATTAGGAAGTGATGCCTTACTCAAGGAATGGGTGCAAGGGATAGTCAAGGACAAGGATATTCAAAACACAGTTGGAATGCCAAGGGGTGCCATCATTGTTTCTCGGGAACCCGATCAACTTCGAAATAGATTAGATGTTATGTAAGTGGAAGGATTGAATGAAGTTCAACCAGAACCACCCAATGACCATATTTGTGTGAAGTATCCTAGCAGAGGCAACACTAGTCTTTATGCTAGTGAGTTATTGAGCTTGGGGAGGAACATGAGGAAGAAGTGTACCTGTAACGGGAAGGAATACTCTTCCTTGCCACCTCCAATGGAAACTTGATCTTTCAAGAAGAATAAATACAAGAAGATGGAAAACAAGTCGGTTTCCCATGGGATGTTAGGTGGTCTGAGAGAAATACCCTTGAACATGCTTTTGAGTTCATAGGAGGATGTAGTCAAACAAGTTCTATTACTCAATGCCACAGAGGAGTAAGCGTCTAAAATGATGGGGAGACCCATGAGGTTTCTTTTTAATGAAGTGAAATAAACATGGATCGATAAGTAGGATCTGATTCTCATTGGGGGCTTCAATAATGGGAATATCAGCCTAGAGGAATACATCTAGTCCTGGGATAAGCCGGCCTATGAGAATGATGATCAGATAAGGGATGAACCAAACACTCAGTTATCCTTTATATCCAATAAATTGTTTAGAGAGACTAACTCTGGTAGAATTAAGCCATACTTTAATGTCTCCATAATATACTTTTGTGGTTGAATGAATGGTTCCTCACTTTTTCCTTGATAGTGTTTGAATAATAAAAAATTAATTTTCAGTCAGATATGCTTCTTTCATCACTTCCACTTTAGTAATTTAGGGGCATTCCCAAACAATCCATAAATCTATTGGGAAACCCCTTTTATTAGAAAGATATAAGTGGTTAGAGAATTTTATATTATTTTCATAAAAAAAGGAGATAACAAGGTTTCCATATTCATAGTAATCTTGTATCAAAGAAAGCAACCAAATGACAGAACATTCAGCAAGGCATCAAGCTCATACAGTCAAAACATATATAATATATACATGTTAAAAATCATGTGATTTAATAATCATTATCCATTAAAAAATTTAATTTCCAATTAATTAAATTTAATTAAAAATGTTAAAACTATACCAAAAAATTATAATAAGGTAATAACCCCTCTAATATGATTCACCACATGTTAAATAGACGATAATCCACCTAAAAAAGGGGATTTCTGATCCACAGTACAAGGTTGACGAGTGGGGATGGTTTCTAGAAATCACAATGACAAAGTTAAACTCCACGATCTCCTTATCCCAACAACCCAAATAATCAACTTATAATAAAATTATAAAGATGAAAATATTACTAAAAAACCATTCCAAATTAATAACTGTGTAAAAGTTGAAAAACAAAGAGAATTATTAGGGAATAAACCATGAGCATCCACAGACTGATATCCTAAGACCAAGGTTGAATGATACTGATTAGGGTATGAATAGTCTACAAGGGATAAACATGGGTCACCAAATAAATGAGATAAATTTTAGACAAGATATTTGGTTTAATGTAATTTATAAATCTATTGGTATATTAGTAAAAGACCATAGAGAATCAAGACTACACAATAACATAGAGGGAGTGGACGAGAACAATGTTGGGATGACCATAGCGTATTAATTATAGTTAAATTGGATTTTGAGATATATGGATACTATGGTTCCATAGATCCTATAAATGAGTGGAAATCCATGATATTTACTTGACCACTATGTCATTGACCCCATGAAATTAGGAATAGTATTATCTAAAGTAGGATACTCCACAACACAATGGAGCCTAAAAATGATGAATCACTAAAACAAAACCATGTATCTCTTACATTAAATCCACAGTCCCTATATTGTATCCACAATCACCTATAAGGAACATAATTTTATACAATTTTATATGGAGAAGCTACGCTAATTCTAGCAATACATCAAAAACACCTCATACCACCCACTACACCACTATTGGACTTCCTATCCTTAACGTACACCACAATAATTCATCCCAATTCTCAACACCTCAATAACATTATTTAAAAGTATTTTCTATCTCTAATAACCACTATAATATTTTAATCCTCTAGATATCCTCTAGAATGATCCACCACAACAATTACAGTAATGTAATAATCTATAATGTCAATGCCAAAATATCATATACCTCCCAAACTATTCTCATCCTCTAGAGTCCAAACTAAATAATTAAAGAGGGAACTAGTTTTAAAAAAACATCCCACAATTATTCATTCTAGTATACATTTATAACTAGAAAACCACCAAAAAAAACACAAAATACCCATCCAAAAAAACTCACCAAACATATATCTCAATGAGATCAAAAAAACAATTTACCATTTCCTATGCAGGTAATACACAACACCATTTAATTCCAAAAAAAACTTTTGATCATCACATCCATCACACAACAAAATTCCCCAAAAACAAAAAAAATGTAATCCCACCATCCATGATAAGAAATTATCTACTTCTGGATAGAATAAATCCCCATTATGGTTTTTTAACATAATGGTATGATTCTACACATTTAATAATTAGGTTTTATCTTTTTCAAATTCTTCAATTCCTAATTCAATCATCCCATAAAGTCTAATCCCATCAAATGGACAATATGATTTAAAACTATTCATCATCATGAAAAATAGTAAAAGAATAAAAATCATAAATCTAAAAAAACACATCATGCTATTCATAAATGTATTTTTATCATGCCTAGGTATTGTCCTCTAGTCTGTAATTCCTCTCAAAAAACCATGAACCAAAGGAATGGTCTTTCCAAGAATCACCTATCCTAATGATCCTCGATCTCCATGGGTCATTATATGATTATCACATCATCCTAAATATCCAAATATCCTATATTAATGACATGGGATTCATCATGGAGATACCAGTGCTAAAAGGTTAGGTAGAAGATACCATGAATCTAGTATAGACATGGAGTAAGTAAAAACCTTTAATCTACCATTCTAATATCCCCCAATTCCTTAGAAAGTCCAAAAAACTAGTTTGAAAAATTACATCTCATTCTAAACCACATCTTCCAACTTGTAGGGGATAATAATAAAAACACTTGGTTCACAACAACAATAATTTTTCTGACCTCCTCATATAAATATAATTAAGAATACACTAGTAACATGTTTCATTTATGCTATCGCAAATGATCGAAAACATCATTTTTATGATATATACTTCATCAACACAACTAAATGATGAATCTTTTACCTCATATTATAGAAATTGATGATGAAACAACCATCTATATAAGGAATTAATTGGTTCTACGAACATGGATGAGTGATAGCTATTATTTTAAAAAACATTCTCAAAATAAAGTTCATTTCACAAGATTCAACAATGTCTATAATGCACACCTACAACATATCATTCATCGTTTAGGTAGTCCAATCTGTATGTTCCTATGAAGACTTGACCCTAGAAAACCATGAGCTAGTGCCTTCAGAACATTATATTTAATTTTAAACAAAAACATGCACTGGTAAACCACACATCATGTCCCATACAGAGGATTGAATTCGATCTAGGATCTGAGAAACCAGCTACTTCAGAAATGATTCATCTATTTAAAGTTGTTACTAGAAAAATTAAAATCACAACGCAGGGTGATCATATGAAGGCCCATTAAGTGGTTTTAAAATAAACCAATGTAACTTGAAAACATTCTTTAAAACATTCCATATAGAATTTATCTTAAAGAAAAATGTAACACATGTAACATATCATAAGAGTGCTCAAATAAGAATATACCAATAGAATTATCAGCATACATGATTCAGTTAAAGACATGCTCTTTTGAAGTAATAAATAAAGGATTTCGAAACATGTAAGACATATGAACATTTAAGCACAAATTGAACAACTAAGAGTAATGATTAATCAGAGTTGCGCATGAAGGAAATAACTTAAATTTCATATATTTAGTACTAATTCAATGAGTTATAAACACAAGTAATGGCCTTAACATTTACATTTTTGATACTCATATGTACTGGATTTTAACCTTGGATATTCTAGTAGTTGAATATACATTAGGGTAATTAATTATCATAAGCATAATTTTGGAATGTAAAAATGTCAAACTTCTATGTCAAGGCGTCGAGCCAAGAACTAGGGATAACTATAACAGGACCCCAACCCGTAGAGAATATGTAACCAGACTCCATCCCAGAGAGAATCTGTATCCGGACACCATCCCAGAGAGCATCTGTAACTGGACCCCAAGGTGGATGGCTTACTTTTACCGGTCCCCAGCCCAGAACATACTAGTCCAATACACTCCTCATATGCCAAATAGGGTTGTATATTCAAAATGTCCCATACCATTTGGAATGTTAAATTACTCATTTCCAATTATTCAAAGTGTCCCATACCACATTGGATAATTTGATATATAATTGGTCATAGTAGTTGAATTTCATCATCAACATTTACATATATTATGTGGTGAGACATGCATCTAGATGTTTAAAAACTGAGCGAATAATTATATGACTATCATTAAACATTAAGAAGAAAGGAAGATTATGGAACGTACATTGACATCCAAGTTACTAAAAAAAAAATAATTTGTCGCATGAAATTTTATTCTTATAATTCTAAAACCTTATTAACCAATTAATTAAAAAGGTAAACTAAACATTTCATGTACGGTTTTAAGCTTGAAAATGCTAAATCATTCGATGTTGATAAGCCTTTGTATACCAAAGAATGATGCCCATAATAAAAAGCATGAATGTTCACTATAATCAACATCATTTAAAATATAACAATCATAAGTGACTCATAACTTTGGAAATAAGTTTTGAATAACAAAGCATTTCTTATGTTTTAGATCTCTACTAAAACATCAAGACTCAGGGTAGAAAGAACTCATGAACATGGTATAAAACCGAACATATATGTTACTATCCTTAAAAATGTGAATTTATATATACATGTGTACTATGTATATAATCACTTATATAAACATTTTACACAAAAATGCTAAACTTTCATTTTGAAATTCTTATCCTACAATCTTTTCATATCATATTGGAATTGGGTAATGGTGGGTCTCTACTTGAAACCAAGAGACCACGTTAATACCTATGTATATATAAAAAAAAGTACATATACTGTATATATGTCTATTTATATATAAAACATCTCAAGATTTGTAAAAATCAAATAAATTTAAATAAAAAAACACTCAAAAGTACAGAATTAAGAGACTTAGGTTCTGTCTTAAGGAAGAATTAAACTAACC